>CM023482.1:138327127-139527127 GCA_013339685.2 Hyalomma asiaticum
CGGGCATGCCATTACGCAGTTGTTGCGTGTGTAAAAAAAAGTAAATAAAATAAAATGCCAAATAATAGTAACATCAATGATGATTATTATTTTTATTATTTTTTTCGGCATTTTGCAGAGACATTAGCGCCACATTCTTCTAGGACATAGGAGCAGTTACGGAGTGGGATGGGATTAGGTCGGCCTCAGGGGGGGGTTACAACACTCGAACCCCCCCCCCCCCCCGTCGGTGCGCCACTGCGGTGTACGGTATTGCCGTCTTCTTCTGGCTCCTGAAGCACTTCGCGCGTACGTGCACAAGTGTGGAATAACTGCATCGGAGTAAGAAGGACGAGTTAACTTCTGCTGTCGCCAGCAAAGCACATACGCGCAACAGGCATTACAGATGTATCGAGATAGATTTCATGCATGGCAGATCACTTCGTACACACGAGCTAGTCAGACCGCGTGCCTCGCGAACTGCCGTTGTAACGTTTAACCACACCACCAGTGAACATGCGAAAAGAAAACGACTGTGAGAGTACTTACTTCGTTGTGTCGGCACGTGTTTCTATGGTCGAGCATTGAACGTAGCTTTCTGCGACGAAGTTGTGGCTCCGCAGTTCGTTGCGGTTTCCGGCGCTTTTCGACGTTCGATAGGCCTCTACTTTGCCTATATCAAGGCTTTTTGGTATAATGGTCAGGCTCTTGGTCCACGACATGATGCCGCTGCGCCCCAACTCTCAGAAAAAAACATAAGCCGCCAACCAATTTCGACCGCGCACTAGAACGGGACACCTCAAAAAAGCAGTGCCTCCCGTATGCACCGAACAACGCCGCACTCTCCGACCAACTGATGGCGGACAGTGTATAGAGTGATGAGTAGCAGAGCCGAAGTATAGTGCCTTAGGCACTATAGCCGAAGAGTACACTCTAACCGAACAACGCCGCACTCTCCGACCAACTGATGGCGGACAGCGTATAGAGTGATGAGTAGCAGAGCCGAAGTGCCTCTTGAATCAGTGTCGCCAGACTGAATTAGGAAAGGGGTCTATTGCACTAACAATTCACGTTACCAATGTTTTCCTTTCTTTTATTTTCGAAGTATTTATTTCCTCCCCCCCCCTCCCCACACAAGGAGACAATTCAGATATTTTTGCATTTTTGCATTATAAAAATATAAGCTTGTTTGGAAAAAGTGAAAGACAGTTACCATGATGATGATGATGGTGCCCCGGTTTCGGAAAGGACGCTAATTTCTGCATCCCATGTCGGGAGCACGGCTAAGCGTCTGTGGGGGCAGTGGAAAGGAAATAAAAGAGATAGAAAGGTGAGAAAAGCCGTAGTGGAGGGCTCCGGAAATTTTGACCACCTGGGGTTCTTTAACGGGTACTGACAATGCATACTCCATGGGCCTCTGGCATTTTCGCCTCCACCAAAAATGTGACCGCCGCGGCCGGGATCGAACCCGCGTATTTTGAGTGGCAGCTGAGTACCGTTACAACTACACCATTGCCACAATGCAATATAGTTAAAGGGTATCGCTATAACGAACAGGCTGGGTGACTACTGGTCGCTATGCTATAAAGGATCATTATCATCATCCCCATTTAATGGTGCACTCGGTGCTCGGCGGAACTGAGACCAAAACTCAGTATCTGGTATCAGAAGTGGACCCTCTCCCACTGCAGGAAATACTGGTGTTCAATTCCCAGTGCCACCGGGCATTCGTTGAAGTACCCATGAGAGTTCCCTCCTCTTCACTCTTACTACATTCCGCTTTATGGAAAACGAGTGCTTGACCGCAATGGAACCTGTGTGCTTCACCGCACAACGTATAGCACTGGGGTGAAGCTGACTGTAGAAAACTCGCCATATTACGCAACACACATGGGAAGTTTCTTCGCTGCCTCGGCGATTTCGATGTTCCAGAAAACAGCATTCTGTTGAGTTTTCTAGGGCGCCTTCAACATTCGTGTATGGGCCTACGCAAGAGATGATTTCAATGGGCCCATTCACTTTCATCTTCTTTTTTTTTTTCTAATCATGCGCGCAGCATTCTTTGATTAGTAGAGCACTGTATTGTGTTTTGCAGTTTTGCAGCAGTACTGGATAGCGTTCTGAAGTCACAGGTCATATCGCGGCCAGCTGCACCTAACGAACATGGCCTTAAGCGGTATTCCCTCTTGAGGAAAGGTGCAATTCACTTCACTGGCGTTGGTTTGACATTACGGCTATGTTTGTGCCGTATGTGCAACTGTTGGATACATTACGGAGAATATCGCTAGCGCATTATCTGCACTTTGCAGCTTGTCCGTCTGAGATGCCCAAACGTAATTAATGAGCGACAATTGAAAACTAGTGACCGCATCAAAAGCAGTGCAGTGGATGCCAAGCAAAACCATTTATTTTTCTGTTCGTACGTATTTTACAGGCACATGTTACTTGTTGTTTAGCATCACAGAATTTTGTGCGCAATGGACTGCCTAAAGTGTTCAACATGTTGTTGCCTCTCGGCAGTTGGGCTTCTTCCGCCGGCGACAGCGCGAGGCATTGGAGAAGCTTCTACAGGAGGAGAACGAGAACGAATGGAACGAATTCGCTGTCACGAAAGCCGACGTGGAGGCCGAGAAAGAGTTCTTCCGCAAGAGCATGATGATGGGTGCCGTCGACCTGAAGATGCTTCAGGAACAGATAGAAGGCAGCACTGAAGATGTCATGGAACTCAGCTGAGCGACTGCTTTGAAAAGTTGAACGTCGAGGCCTTGAACGCTTCAGCACGTCGCATATTACTATGGCGACAAGTGGAGTGAAAGTGTGGCCTCTGAACTTATCACCATGTCATCGGCGACTGCGCTGGGACACCTTACTCTTCCTTTTGAGACTGTTCGCTGTGAGGCACACAGGAGACTGCATCTTACCAGGGTGGTGTGCCACCAGTGCGACGCGTGTTAGTAATGTTATGTATTGGGACTTTTATTGCTGCGGTTGTTCCGTTGGACATACAAGAACATGCCATAAAATACTGAATCTAGGTCACAGAGTGCAGGACGCCCGACAGACTTTTTGCAAGTTTGAGTTTGACAGCATAAATGAAAGCCAAGCAGCACGTGCAAGTAAAATCCATTTACAGTAGATGAACTTAGAAGTGCAGGGTGTCTCCCATGGTGCACTATAGCATAACGTGGCCACATCAGATGTTCACTCAAGCCTGTGGATCTGTATTATGCGATAAAGCATTCATGTGTTCCACCAGAAGTTCATTCTGCATGGAAAGTCTTTCAGCAATGTCCTGACACAATATTTTTCGGAACCTAAGAATAATTTTCCATGGCCCTTGACTGGATTGTTTGTCGGTGTGTAATCATGCGGCTCACACTCACATGCGGAAATAGTACAAGCATAGTGCAAAATGAGACTTGGTGGAGCAGTAGCATGTGTACATGTTTCACAAGGCTCGGCTTTGTTATAATAGTGCAATAACAAATTATTATTCTTTATATAAAATATTATAATTTAACTACCCACAACAAATCTACTATCAGATATATAGAAGGAAGAGCGTGTAAAACCACTACTCAAAACATTTTTGAGCCTGAGAGATGTAACCACATCTATCAAGTGCTTGACAAAACACCCGAAAACCTTGGCCGGCAACATGGCTAATTTTATTTTCGCCACAAATTGACGTGTTTGTGCACAATGCAGTAACCATGCAAATGGTTACCAAGGCTGGTGGAAGCATGCTAAGCATGCCAAGAAACATAAAAAATTGGCAATTTATGAAAAATTTTAATCTGATTTTATTCTATGTTTGCTATCTGAGAAATTCCACTGCTCTGCAAACACCAAGCCACCCTTCCTTTTTAAGTCATTCTACTGAAATTAACATATCTCAGTTATACCCATATCTGGAACATTTTTTGTGCTTTTTTCTTTCAGCTTGACAATGCACATACTGTGCATAGTGGTAGCTGAGCAAATATAAAAGTGGCTTGCGTTGAGCAGCAAATGTACTGCCGAAATATGTGCTGTGCCTATATTGTCCAGTGACTTTTACATCTTTGTTGCTCTTGTTTTAATGAAAATTGATAGGGTGCTGAATTATGAGCTTAGTTATCACAACTTCTTTAACATTTCATCAGTATCGAAATACAAAGCCACTGACATAGCCTTCATACATGCTGCTGATGATTGCACAGAAACATGAATATGCCTTTGCCATGTGTAACACACTACATGGTTTTCCAATAGCAATACCACAACGAACCCAGCTAGCATTAAGGGTTCCACAAATGATGAAATAATTAACGCACTTGTCTTGAGATACATTATTAAGGAGGATGATTGATGCTGCATACTTGTAATACATGTCACTGCAATGGTCTCATTTTACCAAACACTTAGGTTATTATAGTAATATTTATTCATATAGCATATATTACACACGACCATGCTCACGTAGGGTACATGTACTGGTCCCAGTGGGAGCTGGGCTTTTCTTATTCATTTTAAATGCAGAGCCTAGCTGAACTTGACCTGCTCTAACTAGTCCTCTCATAATGACACACCAAAAGCAATGTCGTTTTCAAGTGTCGTTTCAATGTCGTTTTCAACCTTACCTTGCATCCAAATCGTAGGATTGTCACTGATTCCTACAAAACCCATGAAGATATTTGCAATTCAAGAAAACTGTACCATTTTTGGCAGAAAATTCGGTGTCTCATGCCACAGCAACCTAGCTTTGCCATGGCAGAGTCATCAGAATATGTGCTACGTGCCAATTTAATCACAAGTAAAGGCATCCTCATTTATCATTACATGTGCAAGATACAGAGAAGCGATAGAGCAATATTTACAATATTGAGACATCATAGAAGTTTTTAATTATTTCTTTCCTTGCAACAGTGTCTATTAGAACACCAAGTACAGCTTCGTTACCGTGGTTACAGCCTTTGGAAGCCATTCCAGAATACTTCGTTTTTCATCATGACTGCATTTTTACGTCAGTAGCAGCCATAATGAACCTTTTCCTTTCTTTTCTTTTTTTTCAAGCAAGAATAAATGGTTACATGCTGACAAGGACAGCATTACATCTGTGATGAGCATGGAGGCTTTTATTCAAGAGCATTTTTCTTTTTCATTGCTGTATTTGCAATTTGTATTTCGCAGTACTTTCTTTTTTCAACACTAAAGATGTTGTTTACCTATTCTGTGATGTCTTGTGAGCTCATTTATGCTGTTCACATAATGTGTCATTCATGTATTTAGAAGCGTAAACATTGAACTGGATTTTATATTACAACCACAGATATTTATTACTTCACGCTAGTGCCACTTTCGCATGGCTCACATTTATGTCAAGCCCATGGCTTGTTTTGCTATTGGTAATCCAGGGCACATTGCATCAAAGTGGTGTAATCTGCTCAGAGGAGAATGTGTGTACACTTAGAATGGTGTGTTTAAAACAGGTGTTCAGTGTGGACTAGGTGCTTGTCGATATGTAAATAAAGCTACAAATCACTTAAACATGCTATGTTTTTGCAAACACTTCCTTCCCCAGGTAAAAGGCAGACTGAGGCACATGGTGACAATTGAATCTATGTGACTTTCAAGTAAGAGTTGTGGATTGTTGCAAATTAAAGGGACCCTGAAATGGTTTTGACGATTTTGTGCAAACATGGTGATCCAGTAGAGCAAGTCATTACAATCATTTGAGGGCAGATTTCAGCGCTGTGCGTAAAGTGTGGAATTTACAATGTTTTCAACATGTGCATCGCAAAAGATCTCAGCGGCTCGCCAAAAGGCGTTTTCAAACACCCCCGCCATTGACCGATCGAATGGGAAGCCGCTGATTGGCCCCGAACCAAGCACGTGCATGTAATTTTCAAAACCTAGCTGCGAACAACGTGCTTCTACAACATACTCCTTCGTTTCACCCAACAGTATCGTCGCAGCATCTGGTGGTGTGCACGTGAGTCGCCGGCGCTCTATTACAGAGGCTAGCACTGCCGGGGCCGGCGACCTCAGTGAGGATATAGGGGCACTATGTCGCTACAGAGGGCTCGGCAGAGCAGCTGACGCGCACACTCCGCAGCAGATCCGAGTTGAGGAGGAACAGCAGTGGTAAGGAGGAAGGCGACAGAAATAAGCCCATAGCTGCCTTAGCGCATGGTGGTTCGCTTTATTTATGGTATGAATGATTTCACAATTGTGTTGCCTAATCAGCAACGCAATGCCAAAAAAACGTTTCAGGGGCCCTTTAAGGAGCAACGTTTTTAGGTTTGAGTACTATGGCTCTCTATTAGACGGAATGGTTGGGCAGCATTACTTCATCAAAACCACTTCTGTTACAACCATTATAAGTATGCATCATTTCAAACTTACAAAATACTAGCACACTAAGTACTGTTATACACTTCGGCAATTTGCTTTGACAAGTAGTTCAAATAAAGTTGTCTCCACTGACTGCTTCTAAATGAGTTTTATGCATGCTAAATGCTCCTGTTGTTGAATAGAGCTGTTAAAAATGATGAAGAACAGGAAATGTAGCAGGAGCCAATGTTTTGACAAGTGGAATTGCCTTCGTCAGGATGACAGCAGCCGTCGCAACGAAGAGAAGTCCTCTTGTCGAAACGTTGGCTTCCAGCAACATTCTCTGTTCTCCATCGTTTTTAACTATCTGTTCATCAATTCAAGCCACCATCTTCCACTGAGCTACTGTTCCAAATGCTCCAAGGCATTCAGCACTACTTGGATGTCACAGCTCCTTCACGATCCTAGTGCTTCATCTGACGTTCGCTACTCCATACTGGTCTTCAGTTGAGCTGGTTAAACTGCCTTATGACTTCAAATGTTGCAAATTTCCAAATTCATGTCTCTCATTCTCTCCATCCCAATCTTTATCTCCATGGATCTTCCTGTTCAATCATACATTACTGACAGACCAAATTGATTTTTAAAATTTTAGAACCTAACTGTCGAGTTAATGAACACAGCTCTGAAAATAAACATAGTCTATTAATACGATGCCATCAAAAGAAACATTACAAATATTTTTATTAAAACAGAAGACTTTATTCTGGCTCTTCAATACTCCTATGCAAAAAGTATATGAATATAACAGCACTGTAGAAAGACCTAACAGCAATATTTTCATGTAGTAGAACTTTGCTAAGTGAAATCAATGCATGACAGTGAATTTAAGAAGGATAATACAGCACTCACAAGGCAGTTAAGTTTGGGTTGTAATGAGAATGTAATCAATACATGATGAACAATGAGCACACACACCCACATACATATGAACAGTCATAAATAACATGATTAACCACCCTGTACACTTGTCCCCCACATAACATGATCTATAAATTTGTCACAACTCAGCAGCACCATGGCTGCATGCACAATTACATAATTACATCATTCATTGATATACTAGACCCTCAACCAAGATTTGACAAAAAATGATAATCATGAAATGCACACAGCAAAACCTTCCTGTTCATAACATGCTCTATAAGGGCAAGGAAAGGAATAGTATTGGCCTTCAAGATCATGTAAGCTAAGTAGCATTGATCCCTCAACGTGAAATATGGAAGAAAAAATGTAGTAAGCATGTATCAAATGCTAAATAAAACTCTATGATTTTATAAAAACAACTACGTACAGCATATCATGCAGGTCTTTCGTACTACAGCACTTTTAAAGGATCAAACTGCTATAAAATTATCAATACAAAAATGTATGTGGCAGTTCAGGCATCACAATTAGTATTTCGATAGAACATGAGGTGAAATTGGACACAAGCACAGCCATGTTGATATTTATGCCTGATACGGCACACAGGTCCACACAATAGTAAGTGAAATCAACAAAGTAAACTTTAATTATTCATTCTGAAGCGATACTGTAGCTGCAAAAAGTAGCCCCTGCATCGTGCACATTAATCACATCCATCGCTAAAAGAAGCCATGTTATTTGCACTTGTTTAATATGACAGAATTGAAAAGGAATACCAGAGAGTCATAAAAAATTGTGTGCCTTAACCAAATGCTTCCTGCCAATGCTTTTACAACCCTTCATTGCCTCCAATGCCCTTTTTCTCATGACAACCGGCGGATGGCTTAAAGATATGCCTGACATTTACCCTACAATTCTGACTCCTCTGTGGAAAAATCCACATATCCTGTAAGGTACACACCTAATAATAAATGCACAAGCTATATGAAATCTAATATGTCAATATGACAATAGCAAATATGAGTTTTGTGGGGCCCATAAACTTCTTTCTAATAAAGCAGCCTTCACAGTTGCAATACCTCCAACTTACACATTCTTGTTTCTGCGGTGATGTCTTTAATATGGCCCATTTCTCATACCACTATCTTTTGCTGTAGCAAGAAGCAGTGACACAGTGTTTTAAAGAAAGCATAGAACTACACACAATGCTGCCGTAGTAACAATTATCAATGACATACACAGTTGATATAGGATGTTTGTGGACTGGGAGATTTAAGAGAGTGCTGTGCATTTTCAGAGCACGTACCCACAGACTGCTATCAAATTTCTAACTCATTGAAATATATATCTGAAGAACATAATGTCCAACAGTTTTAGTGGCCAGACCGACCAATTGGTCATAAGTGGAAACTTTTCTCAAATTTTACACTCTTTAACACTTGGTACCAACTCGACACATAACTGCTCTCAAAATGCATATGCCATTGTCTCTACAAAGAAAGTATCTATTGCAAGAAGCAGCCTTCTCAGTGCTAATCATCCACAGTAGTTGAAGGAAAAGTGAACTTTTTAATGAGCTATGTATACAAGCAAATGGCATTGCATATGTCAACAGGTATGTGAGGGTTCCTTTAGAGGCGTGTAAAGCATTGCGGGGATGTGTGAAGGCTGCACTGTCAAGTAATCAACTTTTGGAGGTACTCTCAGTTTTACATGAAATAGGGCATGGCACGATGCATCACTGAGGTGACAGGCTTTCGACTTGGTGGCATAGCTGACTTGGATCCATTAAAAATGATATTCCCTCAAAATAAGGCACCAGACTCGATATCTACATATGTTATCCTAAAACTTGTATGAAACATGTTCATCCTCTGAAAAACCTTCAGAAAAGCCAAAGATGAAGGTAGTAGGCATGAGACATTGTGCAGTAAGGAACCCACAGTGAACATGGCAGTAGAGATAAAGAGAACAGCTCACATTAAGCTAAATGATGCAATTTTGCTTTAAGAGGTATCCTATCTCTTGAGACGCTCATAGCACACAAACATGGCTGTGGTTTTGTTAGTCACCCATCAGGTATATTTGATCCTTTGTAGTATATTTACACCTAGTACATTCTTTCAAAATATTTAGATATATTCTTATTTGTTTAAGTGTAGAAGGACACAAGCATGAGTAAAAGTACTCGTACAAAGCTTCATCAAATGCCAAAGCATGGCGCCCCTTCTCAAGGAACTCAACGCACAGCTACAATGGATGGATACAAAAATGCAGCAGCTTAAGATGTTTGCCATGTAAGGTCAACATGCAATCACCTTTTACATGTCTGCTAAATTAACACAGCATTTTTGTGCAGCAGTTTCATAATTTTCATGACTCTGCCCAATGAGCCAAACAATTTAGTTCACTGCAGTGAAGGTTATTCTGCAGGTCAAGTAAATAACAAAAACAAATGTAATGAAAAAAGTCGTGCTGGAATAACTATTTCTTCTGAGAAAATGCCAATTTTTAGTTATTAAACGCTTTTTGTACATTTGCAGTCCTGATACACAGACACAATGGCAGGTCAGCTGAGCACAAAATTTCGTAATCTGTGGAACGGAACAGCTAAAAAAAAAGAATGAAAGCATTTGCAACGCTAACCCAAATACAGACAGCAATTCCAAACACATGCGCTCATCAGGGAACTTTCCATAAGGCACAAACGTGGCATTAGTTATTTAAGTAGAGATCACAGGATATCATCACATCACTCCCAGGCCACCAGTACAGCCATACACAACCTTATTTTAGCAATCAACCATTGTTTTGCATGCATTCAAGTCTCCAGCTCACTGGTGGCAGTGATAGGCTTGATTCTTCAAGAAATGGATGAAGCAATATCCACATCATGAAACTGTGCCGGCGATGTAAAACATGTGTGCCTCTATTCAAGAGAATGCTGATCAGGCGCCTCAGATGCAGTTATGTTAGAAAAAACACAACTGGACTTGGCACATCATTTATCCATGTGCTATGTACACTGTACACTGCAAATAAGCACAATGAGGTCGTTTTGTCAATGGAACAAAATAAAGATATTCCCATGAAACAACAGACGTACCTAGACACTACAATATATATCCTTCTTCCTCATAAAATAATAAATGGGAATACTACTCAAGTGTGATCCCTGAAAAACCAGGCTATACTGTGTACTACATGAACCATGTCTTGTTGCATATCTGTGACCACAAGCGGCTATATGTACAAAGTACTTTGTTGCATCCACATTTATCTAGGAAAGTTAAGTGTCACTGCATAAGCAAATATAGCAATTATGGATGGATGGCAGGGCTATACAGTAGCAGACATAGGCATCAGGCAGTTAAAGAAATTTTTTTTCAGTTATTCTTCAAGCAAGGGTTAAAAGCATGCACAGACCAGCAGTGCACCTATGCTCTTGTTCTGAATTTCTACATTTTCCTAAAGACCTTGTAAATGTATAGTATCTAAACATACATATTTATCTATAAAATGTGCCAGAAAATTAAAATGCCCTGAGCCACACAAATAAAAATTTCAATTTCACTGCTCCGATTACCTCTCCACACAGCCACTAAGGTCCTCCAGATGTTACATTTTGGCAATTCTCTCTATGAAGAAGTAACAACAGGAGAAACCGGCAGTATTTCAAGTGCCTGGAGCATTCTGCAGCTGTTAATTCTGTATGTAAAATTTTATGCACTATCAAACAGCATCAACACAAGCTAAGAAGATGTTGAAAGCAAATGTCCCCCAATTTTGTTTTTGCTACCTTACTAATTACTAGCTATTATTTTTCACCACTTCTATCTTCCATAACCAACACAACTATATTCTATGATAACGATGCACAACTAACTGGAATGTTAGAAGAGTTATCTTATTACTGTAACCTATAACAGCCCTGATTTCACATAGATTGTCAGCTTTATCCAAGATCCTAAAACAGACCTGTACTATGTACCAAAGGCAATTAACCTGTCAGTACAAAGCACATAACAGTGCCATCGGAGGCGAACAACAAAGCAAGATACCAAACTGAAGTGCTCCAGGCAACACGACGACAATGTGACTAGCACAGATGCAATGCTTGAGCATGCTTAGGATTGGCAGACCACCAGCTGGGCTTGCCTCAAGGGTCTTCTGCGTTGAGGAGACGACTTCTGACTTCTGGATCGTCAGAAGGAATGCTTGGCACAGCTTCTGTGGTTGGCGAATGCGGTGCACTGCTAGCTGCTAGAGACTCCCGTTTGGAGCGCTCCAAATCTTCTTTGGCTTGCCTCCTGAAGAAACCACACTGCAAGACAGTTGCACGTTAAAAAATAGAAAGTTCATGTGAGTCTGCTAGTCACACCCTTACAGTGGCCATGATAATACTTGATCTCATCAAGTTCGTATCATCCAGTGAAGGCATGATATAAAGTGAAGGAGATCAAGTATTGTTATAGCCACTGCAATTCCTGTCACCAAAAAAGTGACGCAAGAAAACTGTGTCATAGGCAGTAACTCGCTGATAGCAAAATGGTAACTGCTTGACTCAACTGACACCATGTACAGAGCAATTAGCCCTGTATAATAGACAAGCCTTTTATTCCTGTTTTTGTTCTTGCTTGGCTGACAGAAACCATTGGTTTTGTGATTGATGAGATGTAGTAGAACCATGTCAGTGTGTTTTGGCTGAGCAATTCGACCCCAGGACCATCAAACAAGCAAGAAGTTAAACGGCGTATTCAAAACCACCTAGCGCACATATCTTTTCTACTCTTATTATTCAGGTACCTCACACACCCAATACAAGTTAGTAAAAAATAAAATAAAATGCTTCTAAACTATAATAACATGAGCATTCCTCATATCATACATTATATAAGGTGTAATCATTACTAAAGATGTAACTAGTGTGTTACTGGTAGCAAGGAGAACTAAGCACACCACAATTCATGAAATCAAATCATGACAGTATGTACTTGTTGCCAACTTAAAACAAATAGCTGCTACATAAGATATAAATATAGTGTAAATAATTTCTTCACGGACAATAGTCTAAACAAATAAACAATTTCTGAGGTGATATAAACATCGAGATAGACATGGCTTTCTAGGCACCTTCTATTTAGATCTCTTTCTATTAGTATAAGCAGAACATTAAAACTACATGTACTGACCTTGTAGAGAACAAGAATTATGACCAAGAGCAGAAGCAATCCCCCCAGCACTATGAGAAGGTAGATCCACCAAGCCAAGGACGGCGTTGCAGGTGGGCCTTCTTTGACGAGTGAGGTGACGATCTATACAAGTAATAATTTAAAGGAAGATACAAAACAGGCCAGAAGCAATTAGCAGAGTATCTGCATGATTTTGTACATACATAACTGTAGCAGTACACAAATTAAGAGCACTGCCATCTAGAGTACATTCCCTAGTCAGTACAGTAATTATCGTGACCATTGTTGGATTATCTTCATCACTCTTCAATATTGGTTAATAGTGTTGTGAACAGATGAAATGTTCATTAATGCTCCCAGCATTTAATCAGCTGCTTCTATGTCATTTAGTAACATTAATAAATAAAATACTAGGCTATCTTCTAAAATAATTCAGTCACGCACTGATAAGTACTCAAAGAACTAATTTCTAAGTGGTGAAGCATTTTCAAGCGTGATGCTGAGACCACTTAGTAATCTGCATCTGTCCACACACTATGTTGTAACAATCAGCTAAAAGAGATGCACAAAATGTTTAAAACAAGGTTTAACATAAGACAACAGTAAATGTTTAACATACCGTTGCTTGCTTAGGTTGTTGCTTGACATAGTGTGTGAACTCTGTTTCATCCAAGATTGTGAGGGAACCTTCCGAAATAATGTCCACGGTGTCCGGTATTCCCTGTTATAGGTATCACCACAAGGAAGAGAGCAATGGTTTATAATAGTTAAAACTGAGTTTAAGGAGACTAATTTTCAATGTAAAATCATTAAACCACAGTTCCATAATTATTCGTTTCATTTTTTATTTATTTGCCCATACTGCGAGCAACTTTCAGGATGTTAGAGTGTGGGAAATACAGTTTGACAACAAAACAGTGGCATGCACATAAATGATAATAAATTAATTATCCATTAACATGACACTTAAGGGGGCCCTGCACCACTTTTCCAAGTAATCCTCGAGTGACATCAATAAGTTGCCTGCCATCACAAGTTGCCTGCCACAAAAGCTTTTCAAATCTGTTAGATATTAGCAGAGTAACAGCATCATCTTTCAAAGAAATACAGCCATTTGAGCGTGTTCACTGTCCTTTCATCATGATGTACACGCTGGAAGCTACGCAGAGGAGTGTTAAAATGGGGCAAGAAGCCACACTAGCACGCGCCATGATGTTGAACATGTTCTCTTCTCTTTTTCTATCAATGTATTCAAGCTTCTGCAGTTATGGCAGTCTTGTGGCCAGAGTCACTGCAGGGGCATGGTGCCACCCCACAGCATCCATGGCAACTGCACATGGGAATCAGCCAATGGTACTTCTCCCAATCATTTCGCAGTCCATGCCAATTATGACATGTTTTGTTTAAAGAAGAGTGGGTGCTTTCGTGATGTATTCTGAAATCAAATCGCAAATTCCCTTCTGCATGTGGGGCAATAATATCTCAACATGTTCACGGGAACCTCCACAATTAGTCAGCAGTGTTTTCTTGCCATGTTCAAGCAGTGTTGCAGTGCCCCTTTAAGTACAAGGTATGCATATGTACAATGCATATGTACTACAGTCATGATAAATAAAATACCTTTCAAAATTTCTTTCAAGGAAAACCACAGATTAAACAATTTCAAACACCTCTGAATTAAAGTTTCTTCCTATCGGCGGCAATTGGTTTCCAAAGGAGATCAAGAAAATCTGGTAGATATGCATGGTACACATAGTATGCACCTGCTGTGCTTCAGATCAAAAGGAACCTAGTGTATGCAACAAACGTAAGAAATGTACGTATGTTTTTTTAAAAACCTAATGGTATAATTTTCAGATAAACGTAACCACATGATAAACTTTATCTGCTTATACTAACACAGTATAACCTGTACTACCTGTTCAATAACGTCTTGCCTCCTCCTCCTCACTGCAAGCTCAATTCTATGCAAGACTGACATACATGCCGCAAAATATTCTTTTCTCATAGTTGGCTCTAGGAGCTTGCATTGGGCATCTAATATAGCACATTTAGCCATTTCAACTTGCTTGAAATGATATGCTTACAACACATACTAGTGGTTAATTCAGATAATTACCTACAGATAAATATTTCTCGAGGTGCTCTTCCTGACTATCAAGCATGACTGACGTTCAAATTCATAGACATGTGGCTCTTCCAACGATCCAATTAGTAGCTGAACATCGCGCTTGGGTGAACACATTATGGCTGCAGTCTAACGTGATATCAGTATCATGACAAAAAGAGATTAAGCACAGCAGTAAGCTGCTGAACGTACCACAAAAAGGCAGAAAACTCATTCTTTTGTTCCTGCTGTTCTTGTTTTAGAAAAATTGCCTCATGAAGGCATCAGAATAGCTGGTAACACATGCACACATATACATGCATGCACATAAAGCTACCATGTGAATCATGTGAGACAATGAGAACAGAACTAAGCGATCTGTTCAAACCAACCACTTGCTCCATAATTCGGGTGACATTGATGATCATGTTCAGCTCGATTTTAGCCACCTTGTTCTTGTCAGCGAATGGGCCCATCTGGCAGGTGAAGCTCTTACACTCTGCACCAGCGCAGTCCTGCAGAAAGTGAGAAGCCATCTGACATGGGTGTTTTCTACACAAATCATACAAAGTGAAATACTAACTGTCAGTGTCACTTCTCTGATCTCCAAGCTGGTTCATGGCTACCCAACTCACTCTTGCACAGCATAAAGGAGACGACTCCACTGAACTCATTTACATTCAGTAAAGAAGCAAGCAAGCTCTTCCTGAATATGATGAACAATATGGAGAAGGTTGTGGAACTTCAAAGGAGGCAGAAAATTATCATTAGCGCCATCCTTTTATGTATAATTTTTGGATTGTGTATCAGCCATGTTGTATACACTGGTGCCAAATTTGACAGTTTTCCATAATGTGTGACACAAAGCATGACATAAAGGAAAACATTTTACACCCAAAATGACATATAGTGTGTGGCATACCCTCCAGCTACACATTTTATATATGGAGCTCTTCCAAATTCCTAACGTCCCTTCTCCTGAAAGTGCAATGGCAGTGCCTTTTGTTACACGCATATGGCCCCACAGAACTGTATGGTCTAAAAAAAGGTCGCAGTGTGTCACCTAATTGATGAGGTCAGTGACTAATTGGCCTTTCAAGTAACAGTTTCAGAAAGAAAAGTGCACAAATGAAATGAGCACACGATAACACAGGACCAGAGCTAACTTCTGACTATTGTTTATGAAGGAAATATGAAGCTTATATACACATATCATAGAACCAGTATCAACTATCACCTCTATGATTTTATTTTAATATGCCTCTCAGTGCATGTGCATTCTCTGCAAAGTTCAGAAATGTCTCACAAAAAACATAGCATGCTATGGTATCTAGATTAATTGTTCATCTGTACCGTGTATATACGCACAATTTTCTGAAGGTGCGTGGTTGTGGTTTGGTTGTTCTGAAGGTTCTGGTGACAATTTGCTTTTTTTCTGCATTGTAGAGAAGGATAACCGACCTACCCTCATTTCCGTTGTGCTATTGCACTACTTTTTTTATTTTCTTCTCAAGCCATCAGCCAACTCGGTCAATAAGTCATTTTACTAAGCAGTAATGGTTGCCATGTATATAGGTTGTATGCACCCTGCATAAGTACCATTAAAGTTAATGCAGGTACCTGAATAAATGAATTAATGCTGTGTCAAAATAATGTTGAAGTTCACTTAGTCACAAAACATCTAACTTGTTCAGTAAATCTGTATCAATTGATTGAAATGTTCCTGAACATGATCCATGAGACACTTCATTTCAATTTACTTAACTAATATACTCTGACCTATGGCCTTATGATATCAGATAACCTTGATAATATACTCAACGTGATATACTTACCAATGTCAGCATCTTGATTTGACCCACAGGAAAGTGACCTTCTAGAATTGCAAGAGGCTTTGCTTCCCTGCGTTGCTTTGTGATAGGTGGAGATGTGGGAGATGGAGAGCGTTTGCGTAAGCTTCCCACTGAGCTGTTGCAGCTGCCACCAACTTTAGTTCGGCTACCATCATCAGCCTGGATCAAAGTAGAACACAGAATGAACTCAACTCGCTGGTCATAGTCAAAAGCAATAGCCACATTCCAACGTTACGACACATTAAGCAAAACAACCTCCTTAGGGTGCACACACCACAATTTTTGAGACCATATCAAATAGGAATCAAACAGGTGCAACTGAATCATTCAAATGTTGTATATTTTTCAAATAATTCTTTAATTTTGAACAGCAGCTCTTACAAATAATGCAAATCAAATACCACATCCCATATTTAAAACTTAAGCAATTAAAGCACAAATGCAATAACCTGAATAAACAAGCAGGGCCTTCGTATCCACAGAACTGTTCAGAAAGCACAAATGATCACTGTTTATAGGTGTAAAGTCATATTACCTGGGCAAAGTAGCTTGTTGTACTACATAAGCTCTCATGCTTTATGCCTATAATATGACAGTGGGGAATAAATTGACCACACCCTTGCCCCAGTCCTTTAATTATTCCGCTGCAGTTAACATTTCTTAAACATTCATAAATTATTTGATGAATGTTTGGGTTTAATGGCCATTCCATTCAATAATTGGACTGAACTACTCGATACTCAAAAATTTCAAATATTTTCACATCCTTACAACCTCCTGAAAGAAGTGGTGCATTGTTATACGCAATACTGTAATTGCACTACACCTCTATGCAACACCTACTCATCTTTTACTACAGTTTCAATGATTCAGAATATACAAAGAATTGTTCAGTCTAGTGGTAACATCTTCATTAGCATTCATAGTGATAACATCCTCATTAGCATTCACAACCTCATATAATGCTGGCAGCTTTTAAAGTTTTGACATAAGGATCTGCCACACAGATATACAGTCATTTATTTATATTTGTTATACTTTGAAGGCCCCAGGGCATTACAGAAGAGAGTGGAAAGGAAAAGGAAATGAGATTTAACAGTAGAATAGCAGGACAAGACAGTACACAACTACTTTACACTTATACAATGTTGTCTGACGCCTTGCACTATAGAGTTCATACAAAAGATATGTATAAACAAGACAAGTTAAAATTTTCTGTTTATACTGGCTTTGTTGCTGGTTGAATGTTCCCTTCAAAGAAAGAGCACAGCGCACTGGCAAGGCGCTTTATGACACACCCTACAAGGTTGCTATCGCTCACTATTTATCACCATGCCAAGCACTGCTTTGTAAACAAGGCTTATACACAATTAGACATGCACGGTGCTCAGCAATTTAAACGTGATCCTTGAAATGCGCGGCAACTGGAGCATTTTGTGCTACTGGAGTGCACTAGGTGGTCATAGAGGGACCAAACTGAGTTGAAACACTTCAAAAAAGTGTCCTGCTTTCACTGAGCACTGCAGTGAATCAGCTCAGTGTCCCTAGCACAAAGCTATGACACAGAAACTATTGGCAGCAGTGCACTCCAAGTATCATGTTTCATTCAATCACTGAGCACTGTACATGACAAACAGTTGGAAGTATTGACAAGCAGCTATTCCACAAGCAGGCAAGCAAGCAATACTCACAGTCACACTAAGAAGGGTCATAAAGTTGCTCTTATGCCCCATAATCCTGAGTGGTACAGATATCGTAATAGCAACTTTGTTAATTGGGCTGTCATAGTACTTCACCATCTACAGGGGAGAAAAAAATTCAAACATGAGGAAATATATGTTTACAAAAAGAACAGCTGCCACCTAGTTAAGCCAAATGAGCAACCGTTGTGCAGCTAAGCCAAAATATACCACAAGTATTATATGGATTATAGATTATTTGGTAAGAATGAAAACAGAAGAACATTAGCAAGACACTAGTTTGATAAGCCAAAGCAAAGAAAATAAATTTAACATATTTTCAATTAGGGCATCCACAGTGCAGCACAAGCAAATATGAATCAAACAGGCACCGTAAAATTTCAAGCAAGTGCCTCCTGCTAGCATCTCAAAATCAACAGCAAAAGGGGGAGGGGACGCTATCCCGGAAGGGCACCAAAATTCAAGATGGCGGTGACAAAGATTTCCCAACAGGAAAATAAATGGAGTGCTGATTAACTTAAAATTTTATCTATATCTGGCGACATGATTTATTAGATCAAAGAATGATTACTCGCCACTTCCAAAACCATCGAAAGACTCCTTCGTGTCTGTTGCAAACAAAAGTTAGCAGCATTCCGCTTGAAGTCCGTCCCAGCCTTCTGACACCGCAGCTCCAACATCTGCCAGTCTACCATGCAGGTAACCCTGCTCTGATTCATCCAGTGCGTTGCTAATGCAGCAGCCTCTGAAACAGCGTGCCACAGTATCCTCGGGTACAGCAGCTCACGCCTCGGCAGCAAAATTGAGCACACGCTGCCACGACGGCTTCTTTAAGTTTCCTTTCGGTGTCTCTTCTGCCTCGCGCATGTACTTCTCCCACAAACGCCGCGTGGTGGACTTAAAAGGCTTGTTCCAGTACACGTCAGCAGGCTGCAGGATGCTCATGCACCCAGCAGGCACATAGAGCACGTTGGTGTTGCACTCCTCAAAAGCATCTTTTGCCGCTTGAGTTTTGTGGATGGGCACCTGGTGCAGTACCAGTAAATGCCGCATGTCATCTTTGCTTGGGTCCCACACTATCGAAGGCCACTCCTGCACCTTTTCTGATGTCATCCACTCACTCTTCATGGGTGAGCCAAACATTTGCTAGGAACAGAATTAAAGAAATGAAAGGGGGGGGGGGGGCGTTATGATAGAATTAAATCAGCGACATCGGCATCTGTGCCCACATAAGATGTCAATAAAATTATTCTCATCTGGTATACAAAGCCTCACGAAGACCCTGGCTGGAATTTCCCCTCTGTTCTTTGAATGTCACGAAAGCCAGGAGCTTGTGGCCGCTGGCATGCACTGCAAGGCAAACTGAAGTTTCGTCGGGCACATCCAGTGTTGGCGATCCTCACGGTGCTTTCGCTGACCACGCTGTTTGTTCTGCTGGCTGGATTGTCCACTCACACCATAGTCTGATCCATATTTGCGATGTTCGTCCTGTAGTGGACCTAAACAGGCTGATGATGATGATGACGACGACAATGTGAAGTGATTGCGCTGTCGTAGGGAGTCTGCGGAAAATCAAAAGGCCTTTGTTGCTTCCAAATACTCCTCGGGGGTCTTCTGACTTTCCTTTATTGCATGGCACATTGCAACACCGAACCTCCGCTTCCACCTATTGATATAATGGGTGGAAGCCACGAAATTCCCCAAATGCAAACTGCTGGCTATTTCGACAGCCTCTTCAGAAAGGGTCTGATTACTGACCGCGTGTCCTGTACTTCTTTCGCACTTGAAGAACTCGAACAGAGCATCGTCCACGTCATGGCTGAACACGGGCGCGCCGTTGCTTAGCTTGCATCGAAGCATGGCCTTCCTGTAGTTTAAATTTTCAAAATTTTTATCCCATTCGCGTATCCGTTTTCTTTCAAGCTTGAACTGCCGAGATGTCTTGTGCATGTTTTTTCCGTTGTCATAGTGCCACTAAATGATTTCAATGATGCCAATTTTTTTAGTTAAGATGTATGAATGCATCATGTGTCACAGCCAAAACAACGACGACAAATGATGTGTGGACAGCAATGTAATTGAGATGAGGCGAGTGGGTGATCGCGCTACTGACTAGAATCGGATTATAGACTGGCTGTGCCAAGCCGGTGTTGCCTAGGCACATTGCAAGATTATGGGGGTGGAGTGAAAGAATGGAAGGAAAAAAAAGGGGGAAATGGGGGGGGGAAGGGGGAGCGGCTTTGCCGGAACAGCACAGAAATTTGAAATCAGCAGTAAATTGAGGAGAGCGCCCTTGCACGGGTGGAGGCGCTCGCTTGGAATTTCACGGTGCATATGCTTCATTTAAAAGGACAAGGCTGTTGATGAGAAGATCAATAGACCTTACAAGGTAAAGACAGAGAGAAATATTTTTTAATGGCATGCATCTGGAGAGCATAGCCATTGTAAGATCACATTGTGCATTGTCACAAAGGGTTTCAGTGTTATGAAAATGTCCATATTCCTTTACTCACCGTGAAGGTGTGAACCACAGGAACACTATCTGTAGACTTGTTGTAGATTAACTGGCTTATAGATGCAGACCTGCATGACATCATAATGCATCATTAATATTGTTTTTAAGACATGGAGGCATGGAAGCATAGTTGATAAGATATGGTCATACAGACTCATTTAGACACTGCATTTGCAGTGTTCCCAAAATAAAATGCAAGAATTTAACGCAAAGTAGTGCACATACCTTCGCTTCCACCACCTTCAATTTCAGTTACAGCAGCCTAATATTGGCTCATGAATTTACATCACAGCCCACATAGCCTCTAGTGACCAGATTTATAGTGACATGACATGGTTATCCCAACCAATTGCGCATACCAGTTGTTACAATCCAATGTTTGCATGTGGTGTTTCATTCCATAAGCACTGTACCTATATGTACCTGACACATATTTAGGGTTGTTCGTTTTCGGGTTTTATATTTTTTCAAATTCGGGGGGTAAAAATCGGGCGGTATTTTTCAAACTGATATTCGGGGAAGAATCGGTTTTTTTGCGAAACCATTCCTTACTTCGGGTTTTTTCGGGTTAAATATACGGTTGTACTTATCAGAACTTACACTGAGCTTATCAAAACGTATCACGGGCTTTTTAAGTATAACACGTTAAATTTGGTGTTTCAAGCTGGTAATTGGGACAGACACCAGAGTATTAGAGCAAATACAGTATACTACCCGAAATTTTGTGTTTGTTTGAAAATGAATCAGTGGTGTTTGAAAATGAATGAATCAGTAAACACTGACTCTTAGAAATTATACATTTTATTCTCGAAAATCTGGTCATCGATTTTTTACACGTCCTTGTTGACATACATTATCATCTGCATGCGCAACATGTCAGTCTCCATTCGAGATCTGTCCGGTCGTTGAACATATCTCAGCTGGGAGAAAGTTCTCTCCACATCACAGCTACCATTAGCTAGGCACAACAATGTCAGTGCAGCTTTTGCAAGCCTTGGGTAGCGAGAAGTAGAGTCATGCCAATACTCAATTAGTTCGACAGCTGGGTTTGTGGGGCTCGCTTCCAGCAAATACTGGTTGAACTCGTCATTAAGGGAATCTACATTGTCGGTTACGGACATGAACAGAGGTCGGTAGTCCTCAAATGACTGCCCCAGCAGACGCTTCTGAAATGGATCAAGGACGGCTCCCAACTTCCACAAAGTTAGCTGGTTTTCCTCTTTTTCTGAGACGTTCCGTCCAAGAGTGCAGCGCCATTTTGTGGCGAGTTTCGTGCAGAACTCTTCAGAACATGTTTTTACTAAATTAGCGCTGCGCTTGGGTAACATAGACAAAACAGCTTTGGCCTGATCGCTTTTACCGATCATCGCCGAAAGCTCCCCGACAATCTGCTGCAGCTTCACGTTTACCAGGTGATCAAAGCTGGGCATCAAAAGCTTCCCACTTTCAAGCGTTTTCTGGGCTTCCAAAAGTGGGCCGAGTGCATCTCTCATCAAGATTGCCTTCGCATAAACAACTTCTTTTTCAGAAAGTATCCCTCGAATAGCTTCCGCTTTGCTGCTATCATGCGAGCTTTCAGCAAGTTCTGTTAACGAGCTCCACATTTCTACGACTACCACAAGTGCCTTGTAGAAGCTTTGCCATCGATTCGGGACAACAGAAGGTGGCTTCTTAATGTCAGGTCCAAAGAGGCCATTAGAAGAACAAATTTCAGTGTACTTTTGGTAAAGCTTGTTAGCGTGCTTAAATAACGCTCCAAACTTGATCACTACGGATCGAACATCAGACATGCATGGTAAAGAAATGGCATGGTCAACACTCACATGAATAAGGTGTGCTATATCTTTCACATGCAAGATTTGGATCCCTTCAGCCTGACAGATTTCTCGAACCATCTTTCGCATGTACTCCG
Source organism: Hyalomma asiaticum (assembly GCA_013339685.2). Classification (NCBI taxonomy): domain Eukaryota; kingdom Metazoa; phylum Arthropoda; class Arachnida; order Ixodida; family Ixodidae; genus Hyalomma; species Hyalomma asiaticum. Next base: position 138,349,628 of record CM023482.1, read on the forward strand.
CTGAGTCTGTGGCTACTGCCACAACGTCTTTCCACGTCTTGCCAACCGTCAGGAGTGCCTTGCTAACTGCGCTGGCCACCGTGTAACTGTTCGATGCATTTACCCTGTCGACGTCGACCAGAACAACGTGCTTCTTCACGTTTTTCTGGCTATAGTAGCACAGGAGAGTGTTGATGGTAGGCACACCAGTGATGTCTGGGGATTCATCGACGATGACGCTCACTTTCACATCTCGCATATCATCGCGGATTTTCTCCATGTCCTTGTCAAAAGCTTCTTTCAGGTATTTCAGCCGAAGTCTTTGTCCTGTTGGCATGGTCTTCGCGGCCTTGCAGTATTTGCGTGCGAAGTCTCCCAGCGGTCCGTCCGCCTGGTGCATGCTTATTCCGCTGTACGCTAGGGCACGAACAAAGTCATGGATAACGCCGTCCGCTTCAGTTTCTTTCGCACGCTGTCTACAGGACATATCAAAAAGCGTCTGCTGAGACGTTCCCGCAGTCTCAGCTTCCTTGGAAGCCGTCTTGAACTTCTTATGACGAGATGACATTAGATGCTCACGAATTCGGTCGTAGGGCTTCTTCGCTGGATCGGTGACCATCTCGGTGTTGCAATATTTGCACACTAAAGTGCGGGTGCCTTCACTGTCTTTCGTTGCGATCTGGAGATCTTCATGTTCTTTACACCAGTCATCCAGTGTCTTTCGTTTTCTTCCCATCTCCACGCTGAAGTTTCCGGTGCCGCCTTATGTCCGCGACGGTGGCTTTGCGCTCACAAGACGCGCCTGGTAATGCTAAGTAGTAGTAGTGATTGTTAAAGAAAGGAAAAGGCGCTAATTTCTGTCGCCCTTGAAGGGGACACGGCTAAGCGCCTTATGCTAAGTGAGGATGGCGATATGCGTCTCGTCTCGTGTCGCGCGAGAGAGTGAGGGGCGTTCGCGCGGGGTTGGACGCTGGGGGAGGGTATGGCTGGCTTCTTCGTCGCTCAATCTCTCCCCCACCGACTGGTCACCCGTCCCTTCCGCGTGAAATTCTTGGAAGCAGGTGCACATACCCGAGACTAATCTGCAGTGGGCAAAGGGGCAGGTTTCTTTGCTTTTCTTTCACCCTAAATTTGTTCACAATGTACTCGAAGCGTGGCCGGCCTCAAACGTGTTTCCCACTTTCTTCTGCAAGCATTTTTTTAGGGGGGGGGGGGGGGTGCATGTACGCTCTCACGCATGTACGTGCAGAGGAGAGAGGGGATGTAAAGATTAGAGAGGAGAAAGGGGTGACAAAGGAGACAGGTAGTGGTGAGAAGAGAAGGGGAAGAGCATCAACACGAGTTAGCAGCAACTCACGATTGTGCAGATCGCTACAGGGAGGTTTATTCGGGGAGAAATCGGGTTTAACCCGATTCTCCTGAAACTTGTTCGGGGTGCAAGAATCGGGTAAAATCGGGTTTTACCCGAAAACGAACAACCCTACACATATTGCATTAAATTTTAGGAGCCAAGGAAGCAAAAACTGACCCTTGAAGTGCGATGTCGCCACGGTGGATGAGCGGCAAGGCAATAAGAACATGATCGTTGCTTTGGTCAACATCCAAACTAAGCGTTCTTGCAGAAACTTTGATCTCGAGTTTCTTTTGAGCTTTGTGAGGCCCAGCTTCACAGCAAACTGAGTCTGAAAACAGGCAGGAGGAGGTAACCATAAATTTATGTGTCAGCAAGGTCAGGCTTTTTAAATACAATAACAGCTTGAGCCTCCCCGGTGAAGAGGTATGGGAGGAAGGGGAGGCAAGTGGGCCATTTGTCCAACCTGGAGCTTTCATTCTTCTCATGCGTGGAAGATTCGATGTCAAACAATACAACATTCCGACATATTGCATACCTGCAGAGACGTCTGTTGCCTGGCTGCAGTTTTTTTACAGGTGATTATAACATAATTCCAGAAGCCATATTTCTAGAAGGACCCATTTTTCATTCGTGTATTATCATTCCAAATATCCCTGGATATGATCTAAATCAGAGTTAGTAGTAAGCCCGCATTTTCTATTCAACTGATCCACATTCTTAAATTATGTTTTATTGCCTTGCATTTTCAGGCACGGCACACTGTTGGTGAAATGCAAACTCACAAGCCTGTTAGAAAACCGACCAATACTCGCACATCTGCAAATATCTTGAGCACCCCACCACAGCTCTGTCCCACTTCTGAAGAAAAGTTCCACTCCTCTGAATAAGCACTGCCATTAACCATTCTTCTCAAGTACAGAAGTATATATTAAAAAAAAGAAAAAATTTAGTGCTCTATCTGACATCAGCAGATAAGGTATTGCCAATCTAATGACAAGCAAACCGCATTTTTTTTCACTAAGGTAATCTTTTGCCACCAGGCCAAATCCGATAGGACCATCAAACTCTATTTCATTTTATCTGGTAATCCTCTCCTACTGGTCAAAGCACACACGAAAATGTCAAGACAAAAAATACGGCCTTATGACCCACTATGCACGCTCACCTCGACATTACTGTTCAGAGGATTTCCAATGTCACATATCAGGGTTGAACTGTTCTTTTTCTCACAACTTCCAATGTTTACAATGTCAACATTTTCAGGAAGGTTAATCTCAACTTCGGCAAGGTAGGCAGGCTCATCTTCACGGTTTTTCACGACGACGTTCAGTGTCACAGTGTTGTCCTTGCCTACCACCAGAGGGGAGTTGTTCCTGTTAAGAGAACAAATGTTCTAGATAATCCGTATACAGCCATACAGTCAAGCACACATCTCTCTTGGCACAACATATATCATAACTGTAAAACAAAACTGCATTGCTCCTTTTACCGTATCATCTGCCACAAGCCTCTGACATTCAAGGTGTCTGTAAGACCATCTGGGGGTTTTGCTACAAGGTAAGCTTTCTTTTATACAATCTCAATGGCTGCATATCTACCATAAACATTGTCTAAATGCTTCTTCAAAGCATCTGACAATATCAAAGCACAACAGGGATCACTTGCAAATATGTAATGTGTAGTTGTTGTCTTTTCCTTCTTTTCATTTTCCTTCATCATTACCACAATATCAGGTTCTACCCGTGACATTTTGAAGCAGTATAATCACTGTAAATGTGATCTGGAATAGAACACCTACAGGCAGCTCCGAGTTATAGGTACTCATACGTGACTTAAATGAATATGAATTATTATTATTTTTTTTTTGTGAGCAATGCTACAATAAAGAAATCTACAATAAACTATACAGGCATGCTAAACATAACAAATGCAAAAAGCGTCCCAAGGAAGTGTAGGTCTACATTTGTCACATACATTTCTTTTTTCTCCTTTTTAGTCCATATTATAGCCTTCTCGCTATGTGTATAGGGGCACAGCTAATCTTATTTTTTCTGCTACAATTGGCAATTTGTTATACTCTTATTCCTCATATCAAGGTTCGGCGTAGTTATGCTTCTAAACCAAACTAGTACTTGTTGTCCCATAGAAGTTACAGCACTCAACTAACCTGCTGCTTGTGGTGGTTTCACCATTTACAAGTTCTATTTCTAATAAATTACAGCAAGGGGATGATTATTAGAAAAAGAAAAAGAGGGTAGTTCCATACTTAAACTTCGCATTGAAACCTCAGCGGTGGTACATCAGTGGAATGTCACAGGTTTAAATATACTTTATTGCATTTTAAATAGCTATACCTCAACAAAAGTTCTGTAAGCATGCCAAATTCAGTGCAAGGCTGCTCTAGAATATGATGCGTAGCCCACTTTCACTGATCAACAATTTAGTGAACCTGAGGAATCACTGCTGAAATACACCATGTTACAGCAAGATAGTGTGCAAACTTCAAGGTTGAGTCATCACCAATCTTTTGTTTTTGTACTGGCTTACTCAGTTGCTTCTGATGCTAGGAAAGCCTCATTAGTATTGGACAAGGCTAATTCAGTGATACAGCTCCACTTTTCTTTTTTTATTAGTACAATCACATGACTCACTCGTGTCCTTCAATGGTAGCCTTCAGCTCCAAGTCAGCATTGCACACATTATCAGCACCACATGCCACTTGAAAAGCAGTCTGAAAATTTCAAAAGGGCACAACGTTGTACACAATATCTTAAGCACGAGCTCAAAAATAAAGTTTATTTCAGAAATATTTATCAAAACAAGTGCCCTCAAGAAGTAAATACTGAACTGATCAGCCATATACATTATTTCTACATTTCAAGCTGTAGTATAATTCTATCTCGCACTATAATCTGCTAGCCTCCTCATTAGCTCAGATGACAAAGCAACTGCCCCAAAAAAGTACTTGTCTCAATCACCAGACCAGCAAAAATGATTTGTTTAGTGCAACACCTTCTATTTGAAAAGCTACTGCGCATTTTATTTGCACGATTATCTTCATAATACTTACCATAGCAAATAATTCTTTCCCTTCCATTAAATATGATTAATTTCCAAGGTTTTATTTGCTAAACCTACAATATGATAATTAGGCATGCTGTAGTGGGATAACATGGATTAACTTTGACAGCCCCAGACTTCTCTAACACGTCCTAAATTTAACTACATGGATGTTCTTGCATTTTGAGCCCATTGAAATGTGGCCACTGCGGCTGGAAATCAAAACCCCGTCCTTGAGCTCAGCAGTTCTCTGACACTAAACTACTGTGGCAGGTTTCATCATATCCACTAATGAGCACACCTCAGGACACCTTCAGCTGTACCAAGTGAAGTATTACATCTCATAAGTTTAGATCTTTAAAATCAAGTCATGGCAATAGAACTTTCATAATGCAGAACAAATATCAGCACTCAGTGAGAACTACATACTGCACTAAATGACTCTGGCCATTCAATGGTTATGGCTAGGACAACAACCTCATGGAATGGCTACAGGATCCACATAGCTTTGTTGCCCTATGGCATACCACTACGTTGTCCTAGACAAGGAGTTCAGTTGACTCACCCGATTAGTGACCACTTTAACTGTACTTGGGTCCAAGATGAGACATTCATCACAAAAGGTATCCCGCTTCTCCCTCTTCAGATTATCCACCAAGTCGAATGACAAACGAAACTCAAACGGAGTCACCAAATCAGTGACATTGCCCTGTCCAACAGAGAAAGGGGAAATAGAAAATAGCGGTATTTATGCCAGTAATGTTAGGCAAATTTGACAATGACAAAACTCATGTAAAATAAAATGTGTGGCCTATGGCTAAAACACTGTCTGTCGTATTCTGTTGTCATTCTGTTTCTGTTCCTAACATGGAAAGAACAGCAACATAACTTTTTCTACCTTTACACATATATCTGTATGGAAGTGTGTGCATGCACATGTGTGTGTACTTGTGACACTGCAGCACTGAACTATACAGAATGAAAAAGAAAACGTCAAGAACAAGTGCTCAACTAACAGACAATTCTTCATTTAGAGCACTAGTATAATAATACTAAATGGCCATAAAAACTACATGTTACATAAAATATCTCATCAAATGATGGTTTGCGAGTTACATTGTGCTCCTTAGCTATGATGGTGATGAATTACAAAATATTATTGATGACCTAAACCGAAGAAAGCATTGAAGTAAGAGTTAAAGATGCTGTTAGGGATCCCTGTAAAAAAAAGCGAGATATCATGATCTGCTGCCAGGCCCCAGAATCTCTACAAGAGTGTACGTATATTTGCGAATTAGTGGCAGAGAGACCTAGTCATGTAAAAGAAATTCACCGAAGCATAAGTATGGGTTGGTGTGGATATGGCATGCAGTCCAAGCCTCTGACCAGAGACTTACCACTGCCCCTAATTTGAAAGCTGGGCACCTATTGCCTTTTGCTAGTACGAATATACAAGGCAGAAACTAGGAGAATGACCAAGAAACTCAAGAAGTTAAGAATCACACAGGAGGTCATGGAATGAAAGATGACAGGTATAACAAGAAGTGATAGGAAGACAAAAGCGGGGATCCGGAAACTGACAGGCACAGCTGACATACCTCAGTTGACATTGAGAGGAAGAAGTAGATGTGGGCAGACCATTAATGAGAGGACTGATAGCAAATGGTCAGTTAGAGCGACTGAACGGTTTACAAAGAGAGTGAAAGCATGGTCATGGATGACAGACTGTGACACGGAGTGATGAAATTTCAAAATTCACAGGGGCAAAACGGAATCAGCTTGCGCAGGACAGGGCAGGAAACAACGATGACTACGACAAAAACAGTGATGATGATGGTGGTCACAACATGGCATCATAACTTCCTGAAAAAAAGTAGTAAGACACTCAATTTCTCACCTACAGAGCAAGAAAAGTGACAGTGCGACATTTGTGAATCTGCCCGATGTAGTATGCCTCCACTGTTTCACAGGCTGCCCTGTCCTCATTGTTCAGTACTACGCCTTGGTATTTAAAAGTTACAGAGCACAGCTACATTCCTCATAAGAAAATGAAAAGACAAACTCAATGATTGCTAGCCCTTCAAAAACACATATGTTCCCTGAACGTCCACACATCGTTCTGTCCGGCCAATGCATTGCTTGCCACAGAGCAGGGAATTTCAAACAAAACTTCCTTATAACACGGAGTGAAACTGTCACGGTGCTTCTGATGCTGCTGTTCCTGCGCAACATTCTCAGCCATAATTTCATGGGTTTGTAATTCATTACCTTGCCACTTATCTTTAAGAAATGATAACAATGTGCTCAGTACTCGGTACATATACTCTTTATGAACATTTACATAGGTGTTTTTCATAAAAATGATCTGTTGATAGTTCAGCACTTGTCCGTAGTGTCTTCTCTTTCATCCTGTGCAGTTTCCATGTTGCAGCTTCAAGTAAACCGTGCTAGACTAGCACCCCGCTCACTGAATCATGCTGGCTGCAGCCAATAGCAATAATCTATCATATGCTGGTATCTTTTATCTCTTTCTGCTAGTATAAAGGAGGCTATATCTCTACACTGTAGGTACTGAATATTATTTATATCTGTAAAGCCTATGCCTGGAAAAGAACCTTCATATCAAAGAAAATCTTTTATCAGGTTTACGGCAGCATCTATATTCCATGCCACCATAACCTTGGCAGCACTGCCCAAGCTACAAGGTGAAAGCAAGCTATGTGCTTACACAGCAAAACATACTTCCATAGTGCAGGGTCGATCCACTGGCATTTGTTTATCATGCGTTATGTCAAGGTGAAGTGCAATACGTTAATCAAGCTAATCACATGTAGGTCATGTGCCTTTAAGTCCTCGACTGGTAAGTGCCGGTTACCGCCCTTCCCATTTGCTAAGCCCTTTGTCCTGGCTTTGCCATTCGCCCTCCCTATTGGCCAAGCAACTCTGTAGCCTCCACAGTGTTGAAAAAAGGAGCGTAAGCAGCATACATTACATAAATAACAGCTACAATACTGCTGGCCCAAGTCAAACTCACAGAAGCAAGGTGACAAAGCTTATAACACCTGAACATTCTGCCAGATTGACCAAATTAACCTGAAATAGCACAATACTTAGCAGAAATTAACTGTGGTTACACAAACACTTACATCTATAAGGGCCACATGTGTGAAGCAGTTCTCAACACCCATTCGAAGAGCCTTTTCAGCACGGACACTTGTAGCAATTATTCCATTAGGCAGCTCAAAGCCGCCCCTTGGTGACTGCTTATCTGTCCTTTTGCTGTCGATTTCCAACTTGTAGGCAAACCCTGCACAGTATGAAGTTCAATTTACAAAAAATAGCATACGGGGTTCCGCTATTGTCAAGACCAAATCACTGTTAGTTTCATGGCAATGATGACTTTAGCCGTTCCAGAATATTTTGTAGCCAATATCAGAATTGTACTCCAGCCAAGAATGAAATAGAAAGTCATATATGTAAAAATTTATCAATGATTTACTAATCATGAATAGATGTCAGAGACACAAAAGTATAAGATAAAATTTTATTCTGAGTTCTTGGTCAGTTGCAAACAGCTTATTCATGACTATAAAAACAACCTTGCCCTCTTCTTAAACAACAGAATAAAGATACGGCCCTAGAGATGCTGCAACATGGTAGGTTTGAATGTACATATTTCTCCCTCTTCAAAATAATCAATTAACTTGTCCTTTCTTGCCTATGCAGACTGGCAGGCTAGGGAAAGCTACAGCTCAGGCCAACCCCTAAGCAATCCTACAAGTACATTGTCTCGCTCACTTTAGAAGTTTCAATTAAAGTTATTAACATTTACAATTTGCTGTGCAAGAAGCCTTTGGTATGCATGAAGTCTGGTGCCAAAAAAAGGGAATTGCACCAAATGTTGCACTAAGTAGGCATAAACTTCTCACATAATATTTGGGACTTCTGTAAATCAGCAATTAAAAAAACAAGCGGTTTTGTTACTTAACCTCAATTAAGCAAATAGTTTCTCAATACACACATTCAAAACCAACCTAGATCGTCACGGATAAATTTTCCAGTGTAGGAGATGCATGCCAACACTTCGAGGCAGTAATAGAGGACATTGTTCCTGTTGCACTTTGGGGTTCTGCTGGACATGCGCTCAGTGGGAATTTCAATCCAGGCCTTTGCATGTACAATAGGAGAAGCCCTGAAAAGATGAGACATTCAACACAGTAATTATTACCTTCAGAAAGTCTGCAAAAGTGTCCATCATGTGCAGTTCATTACCACTTAAGATATCAGCATTACAAAGTGACAACTATGTCATACAATGTACATCAAAAGAAAAAAAAAAAAAGAAAGAACAAAGGAAGGAAAGGAAGAAAGAAGATCTGCATACCTAAACAAGTAGGCCTTGTCTGACTCATAAGCTCCTATCATGATGTCTGTAACAAAAAAAAAAGTGTCAACTTGAAGCACATCCAAATTACAAACAAACCATGGGAGTGCGAACATTCCAATATTTCAAATAACGAATAGAAGAGTGTTCTATTTGATTCGGCACTCAAATTGAATAGTGCATGTTTGAAAGACGGAATACTATTCTGATTGATTTGATTGACTGACTTCTGGGGTTTTACGCCCCAAAACCAGCTATGAATATGAGAGACGCCGTAAAGGAGGGTTCCGGAAATTTCAGCAACCTGGGGTTCTTTACCGTGCACTGGCATCGCACAGTACACAGGCCTCAACATTTTGCCTCCATCGAAATGCATCCACTGCGGCCGGGATTCAGTCCTGCGATCCTTGGATCAGCAGCCGTGTACCATAGCCAGCTGACCACCGTGGCAGGGCACCAAATATTTTTCTAATGGTTAGCGAATACTCAACACCAACAGTAGAATTACAAATGAAGAAAACGTCGGAATAGTGAGGGTTTATTTTTTTCATTGATGGAATACCATGAAGCATGTAGCCCAACCTTTTATGGAACTACAGAGGCCATTCTAACTGCCGACGGAAAAACAACAGATGAAGAAAATTTTGGAATACCGAGGGGCTATTTTTTTCATTGTTGAACTACCATGACACATGTAGCCCAATCTTTTATGGGACTATGGAGGCTGTACTAGCCCCCAGACCTAGAACTTTTTGCTTAAACACTAAAGTGAAAAACAATTTTCTCACATTAGTAGATTAGATTTTCATAATGCTAAAAACATCAATCTTGTGAGAACGCCATCGGTAAGCAAGAAAATGCGCAAAGAAAAAATATGTATGGCGACACCGTTTTGAATTTCTGGCACTACTACGCGTGATGTCACAGATCTTTGGTAGCGTCTGCTGAGGCCGCCAAAGTAAGAAAAGACATCGCACCAGAATCAGTGAATCAGACATTTAACACAGGGTTTCAAAACATTTGATGGGGTGAATTTGGCGAAAATACAAAAAAACAAAATTGGCTATCTGATGTTGTGAGGCCGAAGTTCCAGGTGAACTTCAAGACTAAAACTGACATTCATTTCCTCTTTCAATATTGAACATAAAATTGTTAGATTAACAACAACAGAGTTCTAAAAATATAGGTTGTCATTCTAAACCACATTCCATTTTTCGCTTTAGTGTACCTTTAAAACTGAAGCATACCAAAAGCAAAAGTGTCAACAATCTACTGTCATCGTCCTGATATCAGCGGTTTTTTTCACCGAGCTCTTGGCACAGAAGGTGGCACAAAGCTAGGAAAGGGCATTACGAGTCAGTCTTGTCAAGTCTAGCCATGAAAAATTTAGAGGAAGGAATCATAGCAAATAGGCCTCGGTCATGAGACAGGCAAGTGTTAGATTAAGGTATAGCCAAGCACCATTGTCGCACAATAGTGCCCATTTCATCAAATAGCTCGATATCGTATTAGAGACGCTGCGTCAAAACAAACTCCGAAGAAAAACCGTGCACCTAATGTCAAGCAATGACTCGCCGAAGCATATACGGCATGATTCTGTTGTGCTGTCGAGAGTTCAAGAATGCGGCACTCAGTCACTGCATGTCAGCGGGCGAGTGCGCGAGACAGACAGAGAGAGAAGGAGGATGCGGAGAGTACGTGCCAACGGTAACGGTGACACGCGAAGGAGAAGGAGGCGCCTCCGATGCGAAGCAGATGCCAGCTGAATTGAGAGCTTTCCCTCAGCTTTGCATGTGCTTAGATCCTGTTATGCGCGCTGAAATGTGTTGAATGCTGGCTGAAGCCAATTTAAAGAATCGAGTACGGGCCCGTCAGCAGCAGTACGTCGTCAGTGAGATGTTGTGACATGGCAAATGAAGAAGTTGAACGACCCTGCTCCGCAGACCAACCGTCAAGCTTCATGTTGAGGAGACACTTCGGGTGGCCCTGGTGAATAGGACTTTTTTGTGTTTTATTCTCTCTTGTAATGCATGAGCTTACACATTTGGTGTTAATTGGTTCTGTGTGATGTCGTAGTCCATGTATGGTCGTATTTTGAAAAGCTATTTTGTGTAACTGAATGATCAATGAGAATATACTTGTTTTGAATTGATCATCCTTGGCTCTGACTCTGTCTTTGAACCACTGCTGCCGTTTTGCTAGTGTAACAAAGGGACCTATAACTTGATTGTCCAAGCTATTATGGGGTAATTTTTCAGGGAACTAATACGTCGGTTCTTGGAATCTTTCCTGGCAATCGCTTTTTGTGTCACACAGCTCAGGACTGGTGACAGCCACCTACAGTTAGTTAACATCTCAAAGGCTCTAGTCCCTGCTGCACGCAAGCCTACTTCACTTTTCACCACTGTATTTCTTGTCAGTTAAATATAATCATAATCTTCCTTTGTGAATGTATATGAATGCCTTTTTCAAATAAAATGTTTTGGAATTCTTGGGCTGTTTCGATAATTCTTACCTTACTATATTAGAAAATTTTGAATAATGAATCAAATAGCATTCTATTTGATTCAGTACTTGAATCGAATAGTGCATATCTATTCATATTCACATTTGATTTGGTATCACCACTATTCAATTCATATTTGATTCGGTTCTAAGATTCGGTTCTAAGATTCACTATTTGCACACTGCTAAAACAAACCTAAGGTGAGAGATAGAGTGGAACAATACATTCTAAATCAATGTTATAACTGGAATAGCCATAATTCTATGAGATAGGGTGGAACAATACCTCCTAAATCAAAGTCATAACTGGAATAGCCGTCATTCCATGATGAACAGCAATAGTTCCTGCCATGCAATGCCAGTTTTATCACAGAACTGCACTTGTACAATGTATGCACTTGCAGTGGTTATAATTGGTATGTTTACCTGGATACTGGTTGCCGTCTATATCCAATGCCCTGGAAATGCTGATGCCAAGGCCTCTTGGGGCAGGTATCAGTGACTTGGCATCAATGCGCTACCAAATAGCAGAAAACAAGTTGCTGATCAGATGTGCACTGTCTGCAGACAGTGACATGCATTCAGGATGACGCTACAGTCAAACCTCGTTAATACGTAGTTGGCCGGGAATGACGTTTGGGTGTACTAAGCGATGTACGAATTAACCGTCAGTGCCGGTTTAGCGGCTACTAACCAGCCAAAAATGAACGTCACGAACCCCACAAACACACTCACGCAAGCTTTATTCAAGGGTAGGCAGCAAAAAAATCTGTTATTTTCACTTGCCGCCATGGTGGCCTCGCCGCGACGACGGCATCTCAACTCAACTGAATTGCACAGGTTTTGATGCCGTCGCCGCGACGACGGCATCAAAACCTGTGCAGTTCAGTTGAGCTGCGAAAGTTAGCGCTTTCTCAGTAAGAAGCGGTCCAGTGACAGGCAGGTTCATGCTCCGCGCCTTCTTTAACCAATGAAGCAGGGCCTTTTCCACTTCGGGAGACGCAGTCTCTGATACGGCACCTCTTCAGATTGCTGCCTGTGCCTCCCCTCAACTTTTCGCGAGCGTTCCATATCCCGCACACAGTCGTCAGAGGCAAGTCCTTTTCACGGGCTACCGCAGATTTCTTCGCTCCATTTTCAATGGTGCGAATGATTTCCAGTTTTTCCTTAACACTCAAAACGCGATACTCCGGCATAGCAGTCCTCACGTGCGAATTAAATCGCACAACACGCGCACCACACAATAAAAGAAAAATACGCCGTGCAAAAGACTGTTGTTAAAGAACACACCACTGCACAAAAGCACACCACCACCGGCGGACACGGGAGAATGAAAGAAAAAAGAAAAGAAAAGAAAAAGGAAACGTGGCGAATTCTTCAAAGTGCAAAGTGAGAGCGAATTCCCCTACCGTCAGCCGCTGCGGACTAACACAAACCAATCTCGTAGGCCATACAAACAAAAAAAATACGTCAACGTGGCGATCTCGAAGGCCATGCTTTTGCGCGATTTGATAAGCAACAGACGTACGAACAGAAAATACGTCAGCGTCGCCATGTTTTGACGTCACTATCGCTGCAGTTTGCCAATCTCGAAGGCCATACTTTTACGCGCTTCGATCGGCAACAGCCGTACGAACAGAAAATACGTCAACGTGGCCATGTTTTGACGTCACTATCGCTGACAATTTTAGTCCTGTCGTCACCGCTAGTAAATCTAACGTCTGCGCAAGTGAAATTTTGCCGATTTTCTGCCTGTGAACATATAAAAACAAGAAAATTGTACGTACTAACCGTATGTAACGCAACAAGCGACTACGGCTTAAGTGGTCAGCCAATACATGGGGTTCAATGGGGGCTGGGTGGGGGAATCTTCGCGACTACGTTTAAACCGGAGTTCCATATTAAGCGGGTACGTATTAACGAGGTTTGACTGTACTATGTACATGTCTGAAATCTTACAAAGTGAATGTAGACGAATATGTATTGCCTTACCTGGCTAAAAGTGGTTTTTAGGCCGTCCTTTCCACTATTGTATATATACACAGCACCATGGTCGTTTTCATAGGGAGCACCAATAGCTACTTCTGCAAAACAAAATTATTGCACCATATTTTTTAATGGTTACAGAAACTGCTGCTGATGCTACTGAATTGAAGAACCAGAGTAAGCAGAAAACATACACTTTATATTATACAATGCAATTCCAGCTTCTATGTAGGGATAAGACATTATGACACTCTTGTTCTATTGTCCATTTGTAAAGTGGAGTCATAGACAATCGTACTAAAGGCATGCCCACATCAACAAGCTGCCCGGTTTTCGTTTAAGCGCAGCTAGTGTTGTGACAAACATAATAAACATCTACCATAATGTCCATACACATACATCAGAACAAAGGAGCATTAGCACCTAATGAACAGTCAATAAATTTTAGACTTGCTTGTGCCTTTTAAAGAGAAGGCAAAGTTTGCTGAATGTTGGGAATAGATGGCTTGTGCACTCAACTATTTTTATGTAAACTGGAGAATGAAATGCACCACGAGCACAACTATGACCACTAAAACAGACATCACATGACTGTTAAAAGTGCTCCAAATAGACGAAATTTACTATAGCTGTGAACCAACACGTCAGATTTAGCTGGATAAATTTTTAATGCAGTGTTATCAATTTGTAAGTGCGATGCTTCTGTATTATTCAAACTAATCTTTTTTTTTTTTTTTGCCTATCTAGAGCCCTAAGTCAAGACTTCTCATCCGAATGCCACTGAAACTTGTTTCTTGAGTGTAAACAATTTCCTTGTAGGTATGATCAGTTCAGCTATCCTTATACGGACATATTGCAGCATTTTACAAGTATGTGTTCTCAAAAGATCTTTTTCAGTCTTCTAGAAGTGGGCTCTCATGATCACTTAGGACTGTCGAAACATGTTGGGAAGTAATGGCGTTTAATTTCTGTATGCAGCAATTAAGAGAACTAAATAACCACCACAGTCAAGGGCTCTTTTATCGTTGTAGTCAATACTCATAGGCATTTCACCTATATGAGCAAATTTGAAGTTTGCATAAAGCGCCTATTACCTGGGTATCCATCCAAGTTGAGGTCACCAACGTTGACAATAGTAGTACCAAATCGAGCTCCAGGTACGGATGAACCCATCAGTTGGCCAGGTTGCAGGGACAGACTCTGAAGTTCCATGGAGGTCATGCAATTAAAATTCTCTTTGACCCAAGATTGCGCATAAACTTTGGTTTGGGCTAAGAAGTACTATATGCATTCTAACAACCTATTTTTCATGCATTGCATTGCAGCATAGAACCCTGAATACATACTCGTGGGCCATTCATGTCCAAGGTCCTGTTAAACAGCTAGCATTACTTCAGTACTGCCATGATTTTATTGAAATAAAAAGCGTCATATAAAAAGAGTAATTTAATGTGCAGTGTTAGGTCCGAGAGCATAAAATATTTATTGTCTTTTTTTTCTGTATTGTTTCAATCTAGCGAGTGTAGAAACAATATATGATTATTAAAAAACAAATGCCATCCATATGAATTCATCTATGCTTCGCACAGTAATGCTCCCATATATAATGAATACATAACTCTTAAAAGCAGAGGTTAGTATGAACAAATTTATGTGTAGACCATGGTACTACTCATCACAGAACGAACAAATGTTGACTAGGGATTGTGCAGAATAAATTGCACTAACTTTTCACTGAGAAACGACATTGCCTACTGCAACAAAACTGCTCTTCTCATGTCACTCCCATGCCACATACCATGTTATTGTACAAGCCGACTTATTTGCCTGAGGTGCAGCGACACCGAGTACATCTGTGACACACAGACATACATACCAAAAAACAAGGGGTGAGAAAGATGGTCTGGTCTCTACAGGTATCCCCACAGAAGCAGTTTAAATGATAAACTAACATAAACTTGATACGATACGACAAATATAAAGCAAAGGTAAGGAATACACACTTGAGAATGGCAACAGATTCAGTGGTACAATGAGATTAGGGTAGTACTTTAAGACATAGGGCAGAAAAAGCCTTGCAATGTGGAAAGTGTTCTAAGTCAAGCTTGATTGGCTGGATTGTGAGGTCTGGTGAAACTGGCATTGCACAATGAAATCCAGTTCCACTCATAATAAAAATTGCCCATTGTGCTGTGGATTTGAACCACCAGCCGGCACCCTGCTAACCAATTCAGCACTGTTGGTTCATCATAATCACCCTTGAAAGTGGAGTTTTATGCGGATGGAGAAGTTGGTGAGCATAACACGTGCATGCTCTGTAAACGAGGAAGATGTCAACTAAACTGAGCCATATAAATCCATTGGACTTTCTCCCAAAGAAGGAAAGGATTTGTTTACGGCTTCACAGGTCTGTACAAGCTTTGTGTCCCCCCCCTGTTCCTAGTAGGGGAGAGGTTGCTCAGTATCTAGTGGTTGCATGGTACCTGCACCTTTGCTCAGTTGCAATTTCTACAAGTTTACGTAAGTAGCAACTTGCTTAAACGTCAGGTTGAATGATCACTGGCCGCAACCAACCTAACCTTGCCAGGAATACAGGAAAGCCACACAGTCAACCTACAGAATTCAATATTGGTTCATTTGGTATAGTTGAGGTATGTAGTATGATTCTTACCCCCGTATTCATAAACGCTCCTCGACTCGACCCTTCACTCGAAACGCTCCTTGAGGGCGGTTTTCCAATTCACATATCGCCCTCCACTCGAAGCGCTCCTCGACTGGAGGAAATCTCGAGTGTTTTACTCGAGATAGTCGAGGTAGGGCCAGAGCTACCTTGAACCTTTCCTTGAGTGAAGTATCATGGCGGATTACGCTTCGTTTGTCGACTACGTGCCGTTGGCGAGCTGTTTGACGACGTAGAAAACTGCATAGGCATACCACGACGACGGTTGAGGGACCGGATAAATCCAATGGATCACTACACCGACAGCGAATTTCTGGCGCGCTATCGCTTCACGAAGCGCAGCGTGAAGAAGCTGCTTGACTGCTTGCCCCTTGAGGAGAGCTGCAGCAACCGTGGCCACCCTCTTCCACCAATGACGCAGCTTCTGATTGCGCTGCGCTTTTATGGAGCAGGCACGTTTCAAGTAGTGGCGGGCGACCTGGTGAATGTGTCTCAGCCGACAGTGAGCCGCATCATCGAACGTGTGTCGCGGGTGATCACGAAGCATTTGTTCGGAGCCGTCGTGAAGTTCCCCGACACCGATGACGGATTCCGTGAGACGATGGTCGAATTCCACCGAATTGCCAAGTTCCCCGGAGTGACGGGGTGCATAGACTGCACCCACATCCGTATAAAAGCACCACATCCGTATAAAAGTTTCTCCCAGGCACTGTCCTTAGCGCGCTTGGACACGTTGTCGGTGTTTGTTTTCGATTGCCGATCTGTGGCGCGTCACCAAATTACACAGTAATTCGCACTCTTCGCGTGTGTAAACGAACCTCCGTGCGGTCGTCTTACCGCCGTCGCGCGTGACGCTGTCAACCGTGCTCATGTCGCCGTCTGTAAGGGCAAGCAGGACGCCACGAGAGAGAGAGAGAGAGAGAGAGAGAGAGGAGAGAGAGAGAGAGAGCTCTTTATTGAAAGGCAGAGAATTTAGCCGGCGTTCAAATATCGCTGACATGCTACTCTGCGTGGGGAGGGAGTTTGGGGAGAGAAATACGAGTAGAAAGAAGTGCAAGAGACAGTGAAAAAGAAAAGGGAAAAAAAGTTGGGCTTTGTGTTTTTGACTATGATGCCTAATTGTGCCCAAAGATAGCTAACGTTTTCACCAACCCGCAGTGATGTGATAAGATGTGTTGCATGATGAGTGAGTGACGGTGACGACGGATATAAAGTTAGTCTATCCAGTTGACCTATTCTTTTTAAATATGTAAACAAAAAGTCCATCGCACGTCTCTGTTGTGTGGGGCAAGCTAATAGGGCCTAAAACACACTGAAGTGATAAAGGGAGCTGTGTAAGTGACTGCATGCAATGTTCATCAATGTTCATCACGCTCATCACTGTTCGCTCGGCATTCAAACAAAACATGTTCTGCGGTTTCAGTAGAGCCACAGTTGCTGCAGTGTGGGCTTGTCTCCTGATGGAAGCGGTACCTAAGTCGTTTGAATATGCAATGTTCAGCCGTAGTCGATGATACAAAGTTTCCAGATGTCGAGGAATGTTGGATTGTAGTTTTGATTTGGGATCTGGGTCGACTGAGTATAAGAAAGGGTGATGATGTGTCGGTAACTTCCATAGCCGGTTCCTTTATTTGTAAGCGAATCGTTTAGCCATATGGGAAGCATCAGATTTGGTGAAATAGATTCGCTTATAGTTATGGATATCGAAGACCGTTACGTGCTGCTTCGTCGGCTTTTTCGTTGGGCAGAATGCGGCAGTGAGCTGGTATCCATTGAAATGTAATGCAGTGTCCTGCGGTAAAAGCCAGGTGGTGTAAATAGGCAATGTGGGCAGAAACGGGTTGATGATTAGTTGTACAATGTTTTCAGCGCTCCTTTGGAGTCGGCACGCAATGATGCAACAAGCAGCTTACACAGCGCGCCACGGAACATCAAGATAAAATCTGGCGCGCGCACACAATACGCGAACAACAGTCGCACATCCGGACCTGTCCGGGCATGCTATCCCAGCTGATTCGGCTCTGGCGTGGCTTGGATGAACGTAGCATCGCCTGCTGTCGAAACTAGCTGATAATGTTTCAAATTTCACTTATAACTTCCAATGCAACATGTATTTAATAATATGTGATAATTTTTAAATAGTTGGCTAGCATTTCAACCGAAAATTCTCGTAATTATTCTAGTATTGGGCTGTACACGCTCGCTACCAGACGCGTCTTTCGTAACTCAAGTGAAGGAATTTTTCTCGAGCAACCTCTTGGCGGAGGAGCGCTCGAGTGGCGTTCTTGAAACCCAGCGGCTCCTTGAGGAGAGGAAGGCGCTGCGCCTCGACTCGGTGAAGTCGAGGAGGAGCGTTGAGTGAAGGTGCGTTTGTGAATACGGGGGTTAGTGACTAGATCACTTTTGAGGTAAAGAAAGGTAAGGTACAAGAATGTTGTGCTCTCACACACTTACTGCTCCATTGCTTATGTATACGTATGCCTTTCCTTCATCTCCAGTAGTTTCTTTGATGGAGTAGAAAGGAGCACCAACAATCAGGTCAGAGTAGCTGTCATTGTTTAAGTCGAGTGCCAGCACTGCAGCACCAAAGTATGAGCCCATCTGAAAATAAAAATGATTACATCTCAAGAAAATCTGTAGATAACTTGACACATTCACAAACCAGTGTCCTACAATGAAGGACCACACATGAATTGCAACTTGCACTTGCCCAGCGGCTTAACTGCAATACACTTGCTGCCTCTTTTTTCTCTTCTTTTTTTTTTATGGGACATTCACATTTGGGAAGCAAATGAACACAAGCACTGAACCAATATGCTTTTATGTATTAGCTAATCTTCAAACAGCTCTAAATG
Source organism: Hyalomma asiaticum (assembly GCA_013339685.2). Taxonomy (NCBI): domain Eukaryota; kingdom Metazoa; phylum Arthropoda; class Arachnida; order Ixodida; family Ixodidae; genus Hyalomma; species Hyalomma asiaticum. Next base: position 138,368,431 of record CM023482.1, read on the forward strand.
ACTCCTGGTTCTTTCAATAAATGCAAACTGACTGTGCATAGAGCTAAAACAGCAGCTGAAAGAAAAAAGTAAAGGATCCACTATGCACTGCTTATTCGCATGTTCGCTGTAGTACAATGAAGTAACGCACGGGTATCCTCTTTTTATCAAGTGTTTCTAAGCTTCTGAACAACATCAAAATGCTGCATGTGCAACAACTTTCCATGGCCTCTTAGATCGCAGGGTTGTTGCTGCAACATAGTATGTTGCTGCTACTGGAAAAGTGGAACAATTTATTAATGAGCTACGATACATACGAAAAAATTGACTTCACTCTCTTTCATAGTGGTATATTCAATCCTAAAGTTGTTACAAGTTGTGTCTGTGTTGCAAGTGGGTATCCCATGCACAGCCAGACCAAGGAATTATTTTCAACAGAAGTGATGTGAGGACAAACTTGATAGTTTATTCCAGTATGCAACCTTAATTTCAAAAAGAAAAATCCCCTATCAGATTTTGGAGCAAGATGCACATGACGATACAGTAACAAAAGCTCACCTGTTCACCTTCTTTCTTCATCTGCACGCGAAGGCTATTTGATGTTGGGGTTTCCTGGGTGAAGAAGTATACCTGAAGAAAAAGAAAAGAATTCAATGCATAGTTTGCACAGTTCATAAGTTACAAACATGCACATAATTCATGAATCGATGGCTACTGCAATGATGACGTGACCGTAAAACGAAAAAAAAGAAAAACACAATGAACTTCTTACTATTATGCACGCATGCACTATTGCCTGCACCAGGCATATTACTAGGCGATTTCTAAACTCTGATTTTGCATACAATGCGAAAACTCAAGGCTCAAGGATTACCAACTAATGAGCTGCATATTTGCAAACAATGAGGCTACTGTGAAGCATGATGCAGAAGAAAAGTGTATATATTTAGGAACAACAGGCATACATGCAAAAAAAGCAAGCTATTGGTTGCCTTGACACTTTGAACATTAAATTTTGGAACAAAGGTGTCACCTTCAAGCCACATCTTGTGGTTGTATGGTCCTATCCTTTCCATGCATCATGCGAATTATTAAGTAATAACTCATTCAGAAGCTTACCCCCAATCATCATTACAATGGTTTAAGAACGTGTCCCCAGGCCTTAAATCCAGCAATTCTTTTATCATGTGAAGGGAATGCCGATTCTCTGTTCCTGAAGCGCTTCTCTCATGCACGTGATAGCAAGAATGCATTAAACCAAAACCAAAATCCAGCTGCGCAGTTATGCCAAATGAGTCAATCCACATTCCACATGGTGCGACAACACATGCGCCCTTTCCCTAGCATTCAGGTCGCAAAAAGCAATTGCATATGCAAGGTATTTAGGGCATAAATTGCATAAAAATGCATAAATGCATAAATTGCATAAATTTTGCATAAATTGAAGCTGTGGGAACCAAAGCCAATTAGGGAAACACACCCTGTGAATTTGTGCTCTGGAGATTGCCTATGAGAATGCTAACAGGCTGTGTAAAACAAGCTTGGTCTAAAGTGCAACAAAGATGCAGTTCTTAGATGAGACATATATAATAAATCAGTCACAGGTGACAGTGCAATTTAAATGTTGTTATTAGTTTAATGTCTCAGAGTGGCACGAGGCAATGAAAGAGACTATAATCAGGGCTGCCAACAAACTTCAGCAACCTCGGGTTTCTTTATATGCGCAGTGAAGCTCCTTATGTGCAGGTCATTCTTACATCCCATGCTGACTTAAATACAGCCATCACAGCCAGGAATCAAATAGATAACATTAGCAGCGATATTCAATTAGTGTCCCTGGGACTTATTGTCATACTCTGAAAGACACACACTATGCATCACATACTGTTACTTTTTTAAAGTTTTATGTCCTGTAGCATATTCATTTTTTAAAGTGCACTCACAGCTCCTTTACGGTCCTCAGTTTCTCTTGGGGCTCCGGCAACCATTGAAGGGCCCATGCTTTCAAAGAAGCGGCCAGATGTTACACTGTAGCCTGAAACAACAGCAAGATTATAAATACGATGACCGAGAGGAGCAGAGGTAACAGCAGCAGAGTGACAAGAAATGCCACTTGAATGTGCCAAACTACAACCCATTAATCATTTTGAGTACTCACCAATATACTGCTGAATTCTCGGAACCTTGCTAACATCCAGATAACCCCTAACCTTGAGATCCAAGCTTTGAGATGTATCATTAGGTATGACATATTTGATCAGTGAGCCTGCAGATCACAAAAGTAAACACAGAAATACAAATTCATTTAATGCTATAAACAAAATACATCGCATAAGTGCCGTGGTATATGGCTACACATGCTATGCTCTGTTGATAGTTTTTTTTTTCCATACAGTTCTAAGCTAACCAGATAACAAATATATCTAGCTGTCAGTATGCTGGCTGTCTACGATGCAATCCTGCGAACTTGCCCAGCTTATTATTCTTCCATGTAAGAAGTGCTAACAAAGTCAGTCATTTGCTTTTCTACACGTGCTGCACCTTAAGGTAAAGTATGTGCACTGAAAGTAAAAAGAAATTGTGGGCAGTTTGCACTAGCAATGCAAGGCTACGCACCGGGAGCTGGTGGCCTTCCCTTCCTGCTTTCCCCATCCTCACCTTCACTTCCTCACCTCCTTGCTATACCATACTATACACGGGCATACTACGCTTTACCCTCTCCCCTCATCGTTTCCCTCTACTTCACCCTCACACTACTCCTCTTCACCCTCCTCTCCCTTTTCCACCCCCTTGTTATATTATACTGCGGCACTCGTGGCCTTACCATCCTCCTTTCCCTCCGGCTCACCCTCACTTCGCTTCTATACCTCCTTGCTGTACCGCACTATACATAGGTATGCTATAGTTTACTCTCTCCCTTCTTAGTTTCTCTCTTCCTCACCCTCAAATTCATCCTCCCCACACTCAATTTCCTTTCCCTCCCCTTGCTATAATATACTATACAAGGCTATACTCTGCTTTACTCTCTGCCCTCCTTCTTTCCCTCTTCCTCAGCCTGACTTCCCTTTCCCACCTCCTTGCTGTACCATAGTACACATGGATACGCTTTGCTATTCACAACATATAAGAGGCTTTTTTCCAAAGCAGTGTCAGCCAATAGTGTAGCTCTTTGATAGAACACCCGCCTGTCAAGCAGATGGCCTTGGTTCGATTCCTGCTCAAACCCAGTTAGCGTTCTTGTGGTGTTAGCATAAAGGACTCAAAGAAATAATAAAATATGTTACAGTTAAAGCGTGCTGATCTGGTTGTGCGAAATGCTAACTAGGCGTGAAGAAGAATTGTTTCAGTTTAACCAAGACGACGCTGCAGCTTTTTTTTTACTGTCCTGTGGTGCATGGGCAATATGTCAAGTTTTCAGGTATAACAAACATTTTACCTCAAGCTAGAACAGCTTCACTGTTAAAATTGTAATGCTAAAGAACCGATTGTCCATTAGTGCCCACTTAGGTGCACTTGACTTTGCTTTGCCTACTTTCCACATCACACAGATAAAGAACCGCAACTGCTTAAAGAGTCTCTGAAAGAGTTTTTTCACAGTGCGTCACCTGAATAGGCAATGCTATTACCAAATCATTCATGCCAGCAATTAAATGGAGCACCTTGCACCAAGGCAGCTACAAGCTTGTTCATGTTGCCTTCCTTGTTACCACTGCTGTTCCTTTTCAACTCACTTAGCTATAAGGTACATGGTAGTGGTGGCTGCACCTCCCTTGGTGCCAAGGCCTATGTAGTGCTACAGAGGCTAGAAGGCTGTTCTTGCCTCTCTAGTGGTGCACTGGCAATGCAAATGTGTGCCGCCAGATGTCGCGACAATACAACTGACTGGCCAAAGACGCTTTCTCCACTGTGCATGATGTCATTCTGGGAAAGGCAGTCACATCAGGCAATCACTGCACCACTGGCAGCAGGAGCAGTTGAACTCTTTAGGTTGGCGTGTGTAGATCTTTAACAATGTGCATATGTAAAACCTTGTGGTAAGTTATACACTTAACACAGAGTGCTGATAATGGTCTGCTAATGATCAGGAGGACTTGAGCTTCCAGTGCAAGGCGTGTTACAAAACCACCAAAGGGTCTCGTTAATGCAGACTTTACCACTACTGTTGGCGAACACTTCACTTAAATTCAGCTAAGAGAGATGAATTTATTAGTATGACTACTTTGTGTAAATAAAAAAATATATGTTACTTGTGCTATATTTATCTATGCTGTAGATGTACCCTGAAGGATACTATGTAGCCCTTGCCTGAACAAGCCAAAGTATGCTAATGAGTAGGTGTATTCGATTTCTTTGTTAAGGTTTACATCATCATAACAATAATGAGTTGAAAAAAGAAACAGTGCTACAAAAGAAGCAAAACTAGAGGAGCCATTAAGACCTTTACCTGTCCAGTCAATAATTCCTGGGGTGCCCACAACAAGTTCATTATTCTGCAGTAAGGAAAAACAAACAGTCAGTCAGGTCGCAAATAAAATCCCATAGATTCTTTATTACTAGATTTACAACAGCCAATAACTTATAATGTTACTTAATCTTGGAGGCTGAAGCATAAGTTAGCTTGTTGGGACAAATCTGAGTTCATGCAGACAGATAAATGTGAAAAAACTGAAGATCAGAACACCGTGCAGCGACATGACGAGGTCTGTGTCAAAAGTGTAGAACACAACATGGACATGCACCTAAGACAGAACAGTGCTTAACACAATAAGAAGACACTGCTGCAGCTCATAGAACAGTCAGCCTCTTTGAACTAGAAATTCCTAACAATATCAAATGTCTACCCCTAATGGTCTTTTAGGTAATAAAATCATGACATGATGCTGAATTGACTTATTTCATTTCTGGACAATGTTACATTAGAAGCAGTTCAGTGCTCTAAAGCCTTCAGTTAAATAGACATATTTATTTCAACATGATGTGCTATAATAAACGACACTTACAGGAGAAATGTCTGCTGAGAAGCCAAACTCTGCTACGCCATAGTAGTAACTATCTGGCTGCAAAGGATTTGATGTTGACACAAATTGATGATCTGTAAATTCAGAGTTTGAAAAATGGTAACGTCAAATGAACAAAGTGAACATTCATTACATATTCTGGCTTACATCATTATTCAAATGGAAAAAAATGTCACAGTTTCGCCGCAAGGGCGAAGCAATGAATGCGATAGCAAGAAACTGTAATGCTACACGAAGTGAGGCTCGCAGCTTCAGGAGCAATATTAATGTTAGCAAACATGCACTTGCTAAGTGAGCGCCTCCCGTGGGCAGCGCGTGCTGGTACGAAGGGCTTTATACGTTGCGTGTCACAAAGCTACACATACAAAGCTAGGGGAGGCTGCTAAATGAACAAACAGAAGATGAGCGCGAACTATCATGTGAAGCACGCACAAAACGAACGCATAGATATACACTGAACGAGCGCGAATAAGCTGTCACAATGGATACTCTCAGTTTGAACAGCGCTCCTGTTGCAAAGGCAGCCGAAGCAGCGAAGGAAACTAGCGTGCTTCAAGTGTCGAGCTGTGACACTCGATAGTTCGTGCTCATCTTCTGTTTGTTCATTTAGCGGCGTCCCTTGAGCTCGAGTGACTTTCGTACGCTCCTGTAACATCAGCCGGGACATCACGGTGAAAGCTCGAAACATCCCTCTTCTCACCACGAGACAACCGCGCGAGCAGACAGCAGAAGGGCAAGGTTCTCCCTGCGCAAATATTAAAAGAAGTGAGCGAGCTGGCCGACGACTTTTAAATGCGACCGTTGCGCTCCTGGCGCCATCTCGCTGATAATGAAGAAACGCTTATAAGCGCATGCCGTCTCTGAGTCCTGCCAGCGGTAAAGGGTGTGTATATAAGGCTCGCCGTTAGCTCCCTGAAGGATCTGCTCTTTGTGGCGTAGTGGTTAGCGCCACGCGTTGCGAAGCGCGAGGTTCCTGGTTCGATTCCGCGCTTCGGAAGCATTTGTGTGAATTATTTTTCTTTGGGACTTTTATATATATATATATATATACATACTTATACATATAAGGTTCATGACGGCGGTGACGGGGACGGCAAAAACCAGCTGAGACTGTCCATATAATTGCTATCACAATAAAAGGGAATCATTCACAAATAGCAATGTGCAACACCTAGAGCTTGAATACCGATGGCCCAGTGCATTCTGTTCATAAACATAGATGCCCTGTGTCTGGGCCTTCCACTTTTGAACTGTAAGTGCATCCTAAGGAAACAAAACACATGCAAACTAAACATTGTATGTGAACTTCGACTACCTCTAGTGCAGGGTGTACGAATATTCAAAAATTTTGAATACTGAATCGAATAGTTTTCTATTTGATTTGGTACTTCAATACTGCATATTCAAAGTATCAAATATTTTTTTAATAGCCAGTGAATACTCAGCACTGATGAGAAAACAACAAAGGAAGGAAACATTGGAATTGCGAGGGGTTATTTTTTGTATAACTACCACGACGCATGTAGCCCAACCTTTTACGGGACTACAGAACCTATTTAGCTGACTGTAGCACTAAATATGATCTGATGTGTACATTCATTTCTTTTTGAACTAGTAATAATGCAATATCAAATATCAAATAAACGGAATGCAGTGTTAAGCACTGCTGAGAGTACAATTTTTTGGCAGCAAGTACAACTTTCATTCATAGGTCCAGTAGATATTGTGACATTTGGCCAATGCTCTTGTTTATGGCTTCATTTTGTCACTGCTCTCCAATTTTATCTGCTTTTTCTACCCTTTTCCCTCTCCCTCCCTTATCATCATTCTAATTTCCCAAAGCAGGATATTCAACTAGGCTCGTAGCTGCTTAACATTTGGCTCGGAGTTGCTTAACAGACTCAGAGTCGCCTTACTATTGTCCATCTCTATCTCATTTCTACTGCTTCACCATAGTGATATATTCAATTCTATCTTGTGTATTCAATGATTAGCACATTATAGGTTACAGGCAACTAAGTCGCCTCACTCACGCTAAATGACAACACACGGCATGTCTGAGCATGACTGCTGTACTGGAACCCATTATGTGAGACATCATGACAGAACGTCATGACATGATGTCACCTGAGGATGACATTATGGCAACATGCCATGGTTACAGGCTGATGTCACTGACATCATCACACAATGTCATAACTTTGTCAAACAAGTTTTCCTGTCATAAGGCGGTAGCATCAAAGAGACGCTGGATTTTTTCGTTAGTGTGGATATAACGCTCAACGCTTTCACATGAAAAATAAACAAACAGGTACCCGTATCATTAAATTGCGGGTCTGCTTTGTTCAAGCCCAGAAACACTTCCATCTGTACTTTTACACCCCTGTAACACTTTCGCAGAGAAAATAGGCTGTTCTTGTTTTTTTAAGAACACATGATAGAAGTCGAAGGTGACTTACTCCGTTTGAGAAGAGGGCGCAGTGCATCACTGTGATCTAGATCGTGGTTGAGAACATAGCAGATTCCGTTAAGCGTGTACATGACTCTCTTATGAATCTGATTTTTCCATTTTGGGGCACATACCTAGAGAAGAAGTGTAAAAAGGAACTACTGTAGTGCTTGAGATCTGCACAACAATTTCAGAGCAAAAGCTATTTCATTCTATCTGAAATAACAAACATGCACTTCAAGAAGTAATGCACAAAGGCACTGTTCGTACCTCACTTAATGATTTATTATAATTTTCTGGTGATACATGTAGAACATTCAATATAGACACATTCAACTTAAACATTTTGATTCATATCATGCACCTTCTAATAAAAAAAAAAAACCTTCTAAGAAAAAAAATGCATCTTTCTCATTTTTCTTTTTTGCGAGGTATCAGTGAAATTCTGCTGTAGTACACTGTCTAGCGATACAACATTTTCTGTCTGTTAATGAGGCTGGTATAAACCTATCGATGTAACAATCAAATTTTATCTTGACCCTGCAACCTTTCTGAACATAGTAAGAAAACAGCTCCAATCGGTTGTGAAGGCTCCTGTGAACATGCGAGTGAAATATTAATATTGAGCTGCACACACGAGGGAATTAACAATTTGGTTTAAAATACAGTTTGAAATTACCTGCTATTTTTCTATTTCTTTTAACAAATTGTGCCGCAAGGAGCATCAACTATGTTACTTGAGGGCAGAACTAGCATTGGCCGATTTCACGATTGCAAAAACATGCTCAGTAATGCTTTATTTGTTCGAGTTTAAAAAATTAAAAGCACATACGCATCTATCTTTGAGAACACTCGAAAAAGTCAAGCAACGTGTGCTCAGTACTCCTTGTTACATAATTTGTTGAAATAAGAGAAGGTGAGTTCAGCTGCATTTCGAATCAAACTGCAAATTCCCTTGTGCGTGCAGTGCAATAGCACTATGCTCACATGTTCACTGGCTCCTCCATGGCTGATTGTTACAGTCTTATGACTTTGCTCAAAGTATTGCAGGGGCCCCTTTAAGAAGAAATTGGGTCATTAACTCAATTTTAACACACCTTAGCCTAAGTAGGTTGAAGTGCCTGAAAACGATGTTATACAAATGCCAAGCATTGTGGGAACTGGTGGATGCTAAGGTTCTTGGTGGCTTCCATCCCATTTACAAAGCTAAATTAGTACCATTCTCATGACAGAAATGGAAAGTATACACAAGGACGGAGTCTAACATTTGATGCTTAATGCATATAGTACACCCCTTGCGAAGACATGACCACGTTTTGGTAAATGTCCCTTAAGGCGCATCCAGACGAAGGACCGAATCTGGATTTGCCGGGCCGGACGGCACATGACGTGACCACACATCACCACTTCGCTTCGTTCATGCTTGGTCCGCGACCTGCGGTGATGGATAATGCCAACCCGTTTTTCACATGTGGATTCTGGCGGCGTACAGCCCCAGCTTTAGCTTGCCAACACGAAGTGACTGGCATGGCCCCCCTCCTTGCCAGGATAGAAGTGCCAAGGAGGGGGGCCGTGCAACAGTCGTCTGCTTGCCGGTAGAGGAAGAAACTCTCCGACCATTCTTCTGGTAGCTGGTGAGGAGGCTGCACTAGAGAGTAGTCCAGTTCTCCAGTTCTGTAATCTGCTAGGGCCTTGCCCACCGTGTGGATGTGGACCGCTGCCGGATAATCCACCGACTACCTGTTCGTGTCGGAAAAAAATCCGGATTTGGTCTGCCATCTTTAGGGTTGCAGTGCACTGTACATACAACTAACACGCGTGGTATATAAACCAGTGTTTCTACACAAGTGTGTCTGCTCCAAACTCCTTCAAGCCAATTTTACATCGGCTCTTCATGCTTTCTTTTTCTGCAGTGCATTTGTCAATAAGCTTTCATAGGGACCTTTACCTCCAGGAGGTTATATATTACTTTTCCGGAGTGGAAGCAGTATGCCGAAAGTGAAGCCGTCACCAACATCTTGCTCAAGGAAACAGTAGCAGATGATCACGCAGACGGTGGAGCGCGTAGACAGTGCGACACTGTTTCGTAGTGTTTAAACACTGTGCCATGTTTTTTTTATATCATCTAAATATCTGAGAATGCAATGGTGACTTCATGCGTCGCTTATTGCTGTACAAATTGTGTTAACAAAATGCCTAGAACAATATCTCATGTGCAAGTCTTCTCATTTTCTTCACGTACGGCTGCCTGTTTTAAGTGCATTTTACAAAGTAGAGGACAATTCGAAACGTTTGCATCCATATATTACATCCCTATGCCTATATCTATGTTAACGGTATCAAAGTTAACTGTATCAAAGTTAACTGTAAGCTTTAAATACTTGTTAGTGCCTTTTTTCTTTAATGCATGCGTGCATGATTTGCTATGGGCTCAAGTTCTGCTATAACACACGAAAGGTCTGGTGCACGTATTGGATCATCACTGTTTGTATCCGAACCTTAGAAGAAGGGCATCTTTCCGGTGCGTAGACGCTGAATTTGTTATATGTACGTGTTGATAAATGTGCAGATGCGGCGAACATGTCTGGCATGTTTCTTTGTGCTACTGGTTTTATAAACAGGAAAAAAAGAACAGTGCAGCCTTCTGACTGACAACATATGCTGTTCGGAGGGGTGGACAGAAAGCTTAAAACAGCGACTCGCTTCTGCTCTATTGACATCGAACAACCAGAGCTATGCCTTGCACAATTGACAATGTTCTGATCGGGATGCTAAGTGCATATGCATGCATGCTGTTCAGCATGTGTCCCATGTAAGAAATCTCCTAAGTACATTTGCAGTCAGAACTAAATGATTAAGTTTTTCAAATGCACCTAATGGGTCTTGATAGATGTGGATCTGCGATGACTTCAAAAATGCTAAGAGAAATGAACCAATTTGGAAGTACGTACGTGGAATATGAAAAAAAAAAAAGGAAGGAAATGAGCATGTGGTTAATTAAAGCAACATGCAGAAAGCACGTGCTGTACTCAGATATGTACACGTGCAATGGGTTGGGTACATGCTTAAATAAAGGGCACAAATGCATTTTACGTCAACTGGCAGTCGTACAGTGCCGCATATTTGTGCTGTGTCGCATCACCACGTCACAACAGCCTTGTTTCTACTAACAGACAGAGTAAGCCAGCAAGTACGATATGCACAGAACCTCTCAGTCAACTGCGTTCTTTTGTTTGCCTCGATGCCTGCAGCTGAGTACGGACACAGAAAATTTCTTTTTTCTCAACTAGAAAACACCAATGGTAATTGGCATAAGCATAAAGTTGGTTTCTGTCTCAATGTTTCATTGTGAGATTGCAAAACAAGTAGAGTGCCACTCTCAATACACTGACGTCTGTGGCGGGCCCGCGTGCTTTGCCCTCTAGTAATGTGGCTGCCGCTGGCTTCACTTGCCCCGTAGGCGGCTGCAGGGACTTCCACTCCGGAAGCTTAGAGGGACCCTGAATCGGTTTTGGTGATATTGTACAAATGCGTCGCACCGACAGCCCGAGTCCTTCTGATCATTAGTGTAACAATATCAGCACTCTGCATTAAAGGAGTACTGACACGGTTTTGTGGCGGATCAAAATGCACATTTTTAGTTTTCTAGCCATGTATTGTTAACGCCCTCTACACACGGAAGCCAGGAAAAATGTACAAAATATTTTAGTTTGGTTTTAAAGTTTTCGTTGCCCAGCACTGCAAGGCAGCCCCAGCGCAGTGGACACTACGATGACGTATGAGCACAGTCTATTAAAAATCGCCGAAATTGCTGTCAGAGTCACTGGACGACCTTGAAATTGTCGTTGTTTGCGTACCCCACGTGTAATTGACCACAGACGACAGAGTTGCAGCGACGCTATCACGAATTGCTGTCCCTATGTGACTCAGACGTACGTCCGACCATGTTGACACGTCACTAGGAAACCGTCCCCTTGAAATCGAAACCGAAAGTGGGCTTTTAAGGAAGCCATATTAAAAATATACTCATTGCCTTGTGAGACACCATGATACTCTTGTTTGGGTTCTCCACACCAGTGCTTTCATTTACAGCAATAATACAATAATGTCAAAAATTCGTGCCAATACTCCTTTAAGCATGTAATTTACTACAAAGCTTTAAATGCGCACATCGTGAAAGGTTGACGTGACTCGACCCGGAGCGTTTTAAACTGCCCCTTTCCACGGGACATGCGATGGGTGCTACGAAGCGGAACCCACATGATGTCACGAGCACTGAAGAGCAGCCGACGGTATCGTCGCGGCATCTGGCGGCGCACACACAAGTCGTCGGCGCAGTATTACAGAGGCTAGCACTGCCGAGGCCGGTGACCTCAGTAAAGGCATAGCGGCGCTATGTCGCTACAGAGGGCTCTGCACAGCGGCTGACAAGGGAGGCGTAGTCGTCGCTAGCGTGCACTCCGCAGCTGTTCGAGTTGAGGAGGAAGACGACAGAAATAAGCCCGCAGCTACCTTAGCGCAGGGTGCTTAGCTTTATTTATGGTGTGAATGATTTCACAATTGTGTTGCCTAATCAGTGACGCAATGTCAAAAAACGCTTCAGAGACCCTTTAATGAAACCTCCTTGCCTTACCTGCACCCTTGGTGCAATATAATTGCTAAAACAGAGAAAGTAGGAAAGCAACTGTCTCTGCAGGTCACACATGAGCAGCTGTAATATGATTTAGGTTGATCAAGATACCTCGATGTCATGTCCCTACAGGGTTTCTCTACAATGATCAATTAAAACATTCCCAAGAATGCACAGTATGCACAGGGACCGCATTCTGAAACAATTTCTGGCAGCGCTTTCACTTTGGCTAGACTTCACAATACTAGCAGAAGGAGCACTCAGCCGTCTGTTGGTTACATAGGTTTGGCCCTACGCTAAACATGCTAAGATGGTGGGCCAGAAATGTTGTTGTATCTAGTAAAAGTGAAAGTTTTGCCAAAAGTAATAGTCCTGGCATAGCGCCGCTGTCATCAGGACCAGCTTGCTATGGTTACACGTTCTCCAAGCTTGCACAGTACCCAAGGCAAGCCAGTTCTAGTTACACTATATCTTTATCACCAGCTCCCATTACAACAGGGCCACGTCTGCGATTGGTCAAGTTTATTGCTTGCTACATCGATTCTCAAACCCAGGACAACAGTAAAAGAAAGATTCACTCGAAAATAATGATAATCAAAGAAAGTGTGAAAACCACATAAACACACAATATTGCTCTCTGCATAAGGAAACAAAAAATGGCTTTTGACAACTGCATAGAACAAGGGTCTCATTCTCATCTCAGCTAGCATGCCACAGTCATGAAATTTAGTCCCGCAAGGGTCAAGATAGCAAAGGAGTTTCAAGAAAGGGTGGTGGGGAGGACAGCTCGAATTAAATGTCAGTCAACATTTCGATTTGAAAGAAGGCCCTTCACGTATGTCATATGTGCCCCATTTCTGAAGGGGATTTGGCATTAAGATTTGAAAAACATATCGCTGCTGATCTCCAGAATGACTATATCTCGAACAGCGATTCTTGCGGGACGACGACAGTCGTATGTGAGCCGGTTCCCTATCAAAAGGTGCAGCCAGCTGGCCACGTGTTTCAGACTCCTGCCATAGAAAGTTCGCAGAAGCTGTCTAGCATAATGACTACACAGTTATTCATATCAGCTCTCCTTTGTTCCTATAAAAATACAAAATTCCTGCTACTCAATCTGGTTTCGTTAGTCCCTATACCTATTTTAAAATATGATTCATATTCTTACAAAAACAAACACCATTTGCACAAGTAATAAAAGAAAAGTATGTAGCACTATAGCGGCAACAGTAAAGCTCTATACGAAAACTGCAAACATGAGGAAACTTACAATAACCCTGCCATCAGGACCAGGCTGAGCAACCATCGACATCCCCAGGTGCATATTGTCATGCAGATCTTGGAAGAGCTCGCCATCTTCATTTTCTACTTCTCCTTTGTCTGTTGAAGCAAAAGTGCATTCCGATGTTTTGTTAATTGTGGGTCCGCACAGTAAGAAAAAAAGTTTATCGTAAATTCTGCTAGCGTAAACAACAAACACCTTCATGTATAATACATGCCATTTGAGAAAGTCAGAAATTACTGAGCAGTATTTCCAGGTGTACATATTTCCTGAGAATAACAAGTTGTGCTACATAATATTCATCAGGGCGATTCAGCACTCTATCATTCGTATGACTGGGTAAGCTCTGCAGGCTTGGTGTACATTAGATCATGAGATGCAATGAATTTCACAGAATTAGGGATGTTTTACAGGGTAATAGCAGCTGTACAGCAGCACGGTTTGGTTTAAGGCATAAAAAAGAGGCTGACAAGGATGTTGATGTACAGCAACCAAGAGCATGTGCACAGCATGGGAAGCCATTACCCAACGTTTGTGACAATGACATGAGCTTGAACCTGTGCTTGATTCCTAATTTACATTGCTGCAACAGCAGTTACAGAGACACTAAAGTGAAACAGTAAATCAATTTTTACTGATATATCATTCTTCGACTATTCCACTGTCCTTTAAAGGACAGAAAGTTGAGCGAGTTGGTAAGGGTCCATAGTCAAAAAAAGAGGCACGCGAGACACGGACACAAGGGGAAGAAGTGAACAACACGAACGCCGACTATCAACTGAAGCAGAACGCAGAGGCGAAACGGAAAGAAGACATACAACTTATCTGCGCATGCTCAGGAACGGTAGCGCCACCTGTCAAACGGTTACACGTGCTGGTCTACGAGATAGATAACTGCTCAGGCATTCTATCTCTTCTCTGTTTAAGCTATTCGACAGCTGACTCACGCACTCACTTCCACTAATACTGATATGCCAGGCCTCGACCATTAAACGCGTCTCTTCATTCTTATGTCTGTACAGGATCTCGCTTTTGTCTAACACGGGCATGCAGTTACAGACCTGGCAGTGAAAAGACAGATTAGACTGCGTTCCACCTGACAGCGACCTTCTATGTTCAATTAATCTTTGATTATTACAATGCGCAGTTTGCCCTACATAAAAACATCCGCAGCTAAATGGAATCTTATAAACCACACCCATGCAACAGTCGGTAAAATTATTTTTTGCTGTGTGCTTTACCTGACAGATATCTGTTCGCTTCTTTCCTTCCATCAGCTCATTTCTTCTACGCACGGCAGCACAAACCCTACCTAACTTACTGGGGGCCGTAAACACAACATTAACCCCATATCTGCTTCCCACTTCCCACTTTCGTTGCCTAGGCGAAACTGCGTGGATATACGATATACTCACGACTCTTTTCTTGTTAATGTTACTCACTGCTACAGCATTCGTTCCGGTCGAAATTGACTTCTCCAGACGCTCAGCTACTGTGGCTATGGTTAGTCTAGGGTAACCTGCTTTAAAAGGCGCTCGACCTGCGCATTAAAGCTAACGATCAAAAGGTGCACGCACGACTTCGATAGGGCTGACTTTAAACAAGACAAGGCTATTCTGTTTTTTACTACTTTCTAATGCTTGGAGTGAAAGTTTAACAACGGCTTAGATGCTCTAGGGGAATGCTGCCAACACACGTGATTCTGCTCAAAGGACAAGGAGGTATCTAGAAATTGTATTACGTCTTTCTCGGGCAGTTCTGTCGTAAACCTTAGACTATCTCCATTAAGTTTAAATTGATCGCTTACATAGGTGACGACGGATTCAAAATCATCCTTACTACAAAAAATCAAGTAATCATCAGCATACCGAAATACCCTGATGATGTGATCACCTAAGGCCTCTTTTAAGCGGCTGTCAAACTTGCTATGTACCTACCCGGTTGTAATTTTCACTGCTTCGATACACATTAGAAATGCTGATTCCAAAATATTTGGGCACAATATTCAGTCTACATTTAATAACGTCAATTTGAAATCGTAGATTTCTTGTGCTCCCAAAATGACCATGAATGACACCACAGGCCGGCAAAGGCACTATTCAGTGCCGTCACCTTGAGGGGTTTAAAAACGAAAACATATCGTTAACTTATATCGTTAACTTTCATTTGCTCTGGAAATAACTACACCCCGCGTTGCGCCGCCGTACGACAGCAAGGCTGGAGCACGGTTTGTTTTCCATGGCCTTCAAGTGAGCTAGAATCTCGGCGCCTGCAGTGGCGATTAACATGACGTCAACTGCAGAGTCAAGAGGAGCAAGCTCTGGCGAAATCAAAACCATGTTTTTACCACTGTAAATCGACACAGACCGTGCAATGAAGCAATGTATACTATACTTTGGAGGGCCAGGATTCCGGTTCCACAATTAGTAAAAAAATTTTCAGAAAATGTTTCGCGACCCCTTTTAAAGGGGTTGAGACATGAAATTTTGAAATTATAGGAAGCCTGCTGTAGGCTTCATCGGTATGAAAGGACTGATCACAATGTGTTGGGCACAGCAAACTTTTAAAACATATTTTACCTCACTTCCAAAGAAAGCCTAAATGCTTGTGATAGAGACCCATTTCTCGCGCTGCTGATACCAACATCACCATGTTGGAGGTGCAGCAGAATATTTGGAGACATTATGCCAGATTACAGTGATGTACAGTCAGTAGCGACCCACAGCAGTGAGAAGGTCTGGATGGAATTATTGTGTTTTCTTCTTACGGGTGTCTGGCAAACAGAAGAAGGCAGGGGGCCATCGAAGCACTATGGCTGCAGATCATCAGTGTGTGACTGCAATGCATCCACATTACACAAGCGCCTCAAGGCCTTGATCCTGAACTGTTCTGTCAATTTTCGCAATTGTTCGATGGAAAGTTAGGACTGGCAACAAATTTTGTTTATAAGATCAAGATAAGAGAAGGGATCACACCTGTTGCTGCTAAGTTACGGCATTTGCCACATTAAGTGCGAGATCCGGGACGTGAAGAAATACAGTGTCTTGAGCAAGACAATGCCATAGAAAAGGTTGATGCGCCTGAATGGGTATCACCGATCATAGTGGTTGCAAATAAAAATGGCAAGATAGCAGTTTGTGTCGATCTGCGCGAAATGAATAAAGTGATTGTCGTTGACAGATTTCCACTGCCGCGCACGGAAGAACTATTGCACAAACTTCACGGTGCAAGGTATTTTTCCAAGATTGATTTGGCAGCCGCATACCATCAAGTCCTGCTGAACCCTGCAAGCAGATAATTGACTACCTTTCACAAACAACTGTGGAGTGTACAGGATTAAAACATGTCAGTTTCGGCCTTGCATCGGCACTGTCTGCCTTTCAGAAAATGACGGTCACTATTTTGCAGAACTGTAAAAACACCCTGAGCTACACAGGTGATGTCATCGTGTCATCGCAAGTACACGTGAGGAACACTTCAAGAATGTCAAACGAGTTTTGCACACGATTGCAAAGTCTGGGTTGCAGCTGAATGACAAATGCATTTTCAATGTATAAGAAACAGACTTCCTTGGTCACAGGATCAGTCACAAGGGGATACGCCCTTACAAGGCAACATCGACACCATCAAGGCTGTGCCAGCACCAACAGACATCAGTACCCTGCGCTCATTCTTGGGCATGGTAGGCTATTACGCCAAGCGCTATGCAGTGCTTGTCGAGCCTTTTCGCGAGTTTCTGCATAAGAATGCCACATTCACTTGGAATGATGCTAGAAAAGCTTGTTTCGAGCAACTGAAAAGTTCTTTTACCTCAAGATGTTTACAGCTATTTGACCCTGCGGGTGAAATGAAATGTTTAAAAAATGTCGAGGGTGGTTTAGGGGCCCTTTAAGGGCCCCACAGATTTTTCTGTTCTGTTTGTCTTTACTTCAAACTGTATAATTTTCTGTGACGTACATTGTATGTGTGCGTGTTTGTGTGTATGTGTGCGTCGTGCATGCAGTGGACCAAGTGATGCATGAGCAAACATCAAGATCCGTTGAGAATCGGCAAAGGTGTCCAAAGCTGCAAATAAGGCTACGGTAATTAGTCAGACCACTCGTACTGTAAACTTAGCACTGTGGCACTGAAACATCTGTCGACTCACCCGAGGTGTCAACTTGTACTTCAGTGCATGAGTTTAATCGTGGCCTACACTTGAACAGGGCACCAGGCTGGTGAACCTCATCTCCCAGAGTAGACGAGTTGCCTTTGATGGCTGACACCAAGGCGCTGCGGGAAAGAAGTTTTGTTTAACAGGCATAAAGGCACTCCATTCTAGAAAAAGCATGAAGTTGGTTTTCTTGCCTGCATGCATGATAGTAAAATGATAAGGCACAGATATTTACCATGAGCCTAGACAGGCACAGGTCTAGCCAGATGACATTCAAAAGAGGAAGGGCCCATCAATTTTTTTTAGTGGATTTCTCTAGAGCAGTCACTGTGACCAAGCACTTGTTGAACTCTGTGCTTCCCACCAATAGTTTCTCCCAAAATAAAACAGCGCCGTTCCTAGCATTACTATTGTAGTGTCTATGAACTTCCGTGCATTGGTGCCTCGGAGTTCAATTTCCTCAGCCACTCCACCGACAGTGCAAGCCAGTTCACTGCGGCAGTATAGTGGTTATGGTTATTGTGCTTGGCTGCTGACCTCAAGCGTGCGGTTTCGATCCCAGCCACAGTGGCTAATTTTTTATGGAGGCAGGAATGCTATGGACCCAAGTGATGTTATCAGTGAATGTTAAAGAACCCCAGGTAGAGAAAATTTCAGGAGCTCTCCACTATGATGCACCTGATGATCATACTAGGGGTTCGGTACATATATAGAACTCCTGCAATTATGAGAATGCGTGGGTGGTGATGTCCCTTGTTCTGTCTGCCTCTTGGTCTTTCTTTTTGAGTCTTGTAGTGAAGAAGAGTGGCCTGTGCAACAAACGCCTCGCCATCGGAATGAGCTCATGCCGATGGCGATGCGGGTTGTTGCACAGACCACTTTCTCCACTACAGTATATATATATATATATATATATATATATATATATATATATATATATATATATATATATATATATATATATATATATATATATATATATATATTCCCCTCGAGCAGCTAGAAGGAGGAGGAGGAGGAAATAGTGGGAGGTCAACCAGACGCGCATCCGGTTTCATACCCTACACTGGGAGAAAGGGACTAAAAGAGAGAAAGACAAAGAAAGGGTGATGTGACTGACAGGTGGTAGACAACACGTGCCTGTTCATCGTGGACCTACAGGCGATGACTGAGCCTGGTTGAGCATAAAAACTGAAGCAACTCCCGCAGTAGCTTTGTTAGCCTGAGATGTGCCATGATCTGAGAATTTTTTTCCGAGGCCTCTAGTCAAGTTGATTTAAAGCATCGCGAAGAATATTATGGTCGTCGGTAAAGCGAGCACAATCACACAGCATGTGTTCTAGCACCTCTTCAGAGTTGCAAGAGTCACATGTGGGAGTGTCTGACATGCCTATACGGTATGAGTATAAGCGTTTGTAAAAGCCATACCTAACCGCAGGCGGCACAATAAAGTTGCACCACGGCGGGATAAATTCGATGGAATTTGCAGGTTCCGCAATGGATAAAGGTAATTCGCAGACTGATGATTCCGGACGCTTGGGTTATTACACTATGCATGGGACAATGTGTCAGCAAGTGAACGGAGGCCCCTTGCAGCGTCTGTTCTCAACAAGGGTATCGGAACTGTAGCCATAACCGGGCGGCATGCATCATCAGTGATATCGTTCTCGACGATTCCACAATGCCCCGGTAGCCATTGGAATAGGATGTCACGTCACTTGGAGAGAGCTCGCAGTGTAGTACTTCTCTGGTCTCGTAAACTAGTTGTTCATGTACCCTCCGTCGTAAGGCCAATTACAGATGCTGAAGGGATGCCTTCAGAAGTGTGCAATACAAGACTGCCTCTGACTGATGCTCATGGCGATGCTTGTCTTATCTGTTAATTTTTCTTTCCATGGCGAGCACACTGCACATATAAATACATGACAAGGAGAAAAAAAACCCACGCGGAACTCGTGTGGCTTTCGCGACGGAACATATGACGTGGTGCTGGCCCTGTAAGAGGTAGCTTACGCAATTAGGGAAGGTATGATTGTGGTTCGCTGTGGTTTGCGGTGCGCCTTGATCCCGAGGACGTTAGAAAGGGACTTGTGTGTTGTCCTGTGCTCTTGTATGCGAATTTTCCCGTTTTTTTTTTTGTTTGCTAAAAGAATATGGTGTCAATTATGTGTCATGATCAGCTCTTCCAGCGCCCACCCTTACCCTTTGGCGCTGCCCCTACATCGCCGTGAAACTGAGCGTAATTGTAGCTATCCTGTACTGTAAGAATCCACACCGGTCTGCCTCTTGCGCTCAGTGCTCCAGCAAGGATCCACTGTCGCGTACAGTAGAACCTCGATGATACGAATTCGTAGGGAGCACGTAAAATGCTCGTGTCATCCCGAATTCGTATGATCCAAAACAAGTTAAAGCTGATCATGAAGATGAACAAGAACTTTATTGGGGTCAACTACTTCTTGCTGAAAAAGTCCATGATGTTCTTTAGAACTTTTTTAACTTCGCTGTCCCGCAGGAAAGCCGCCTGAAAGGAATGAAACCGTGCTGTGGTTTCTTCACTCACGCTGCCGGTGCTTACGGTGCGACGCAGTACATCGAGGGCGTCAAGGTTTTCCGACCTCGACGGTAGGAGATCACACTCACCGGCATCTTCACCATCACTCTCAGACTCGGTATCCTTTGCCTCGTTGACCAATTCTTCGATAGATCGCAGCCCACAGGTCGCTACGTTATCGTCCGCGGTGACGAAGTCTCGCGCCGAAGCTCGAGTTTCAAGGTTCTCCCATCCCTCGATGTGCAAATCGTCGTCAGGCTCTTGGTTTTCTTCCGTCGGAGCCGCATCCGATTCCGCGAAAAATCCACACTTGCGAAAACAGTTTGCGATCGTGTCCTCGGTCACATTATCCCAGGACATGGCCAACAAATGTAAGGCGTCATGCAGGCTAATCCGCAAGTTTTGATCCTTGCGCTCAATTTTCGCCAGGACCCAGCCTCCGTACAAGCAATCCCTTTAAATGGTGCTTCACATTTCGGTTTATCCCCGCATGCAGCGGCTGTAGACGGCTCGTGGTGTTTGCGGGCAAGAACCTTACGGCGACATTGCTGAAGTTGCAGTGTTTGGGATGGGCCAAACACTGGTCGACGAAAAGCAAAAATTTTTCTGTTTTATTTTCCGGTCCAAGGTCGTAAGGAACTCGCGGAAAAAAATCTGCAGTAAAAAATCTGAGTCAGTCGCTCACGTGAAGCGGTCATTTCACGCGTTCGTATCATCCACAATGGCTGGGGAAACTGTTCGTATAACAACGAATGACGGCGCATTTTATACAACGTAGTCCGTCCAAAACAACATTAAAATTCGTATCATCGAGATTCTGCTGTATAGGGCTCTCGTCTCATCGGCTTCCTCGGCCTCGACACAACATTTGCCGCTTCAAGCCACACAGCAAGAATCAGGCTGAGACAAGCGTCTTCTCGCAGGCGCGCGCGACCAGACTAAAACTCGAGATGCGAGAACGTCGTAGCCGGCTCTGTAGTCCAAACGCAATCCGCGCTACTGACGTAGGACCGTACAAACAGAAAAGTGAAGAATCGTAGTAATCAGCATTTCCGCTCGCGGGCGATAGCAAGGGCACCTCGACGACCGCCACGCGACTTCCGGGCCCGCCGGTGGGGCGCACGGTGGGCAACGCGCCGGTGTCGGGTTTCCTCGGCACGCAGGCGCAGGGAAGCGGTTTCAGACAGGACGCACCAAGTCCGCCACTGTGTGCACGGTGCAGACGACGGCAGCACGTTGGGGCGGCACGCACAAGTGTGTCGGCGAAGCTCTGCTTCGCACAGCGATGGACCGCACAAGGCGCGACGTCCCGGGGTCTCGACTTGCCGTCGATTTCGTTGTAGAGAGAGAGAGAGAGAGAGAGAGAGAGAGAGAGAGAAGAACCAGAGACGTGATGAACGGGTCTTCCTTCTGCTGACAAATAGTCTTTCTCTATCTCTCTTTTCTATTTTTCCTTCTTTTCTTCTACACCTTTATACATATATCCCTTACCCCCTTCCGTCGAGGTGCTTCGCCGTGTCCCCAGCATGGGAGACAGAAATTAGTGCCTCTTCCTTTCTTACTAATCACTATATATGACGGATGGTGTACCGACGTTGCTAATAAAGTACATAAGCAAGACGGGTGCTTTTCCAGTGACAGTGGGCACGTTCGAGGTTACGACAGACGATAATTTAAGCAAATTAACACAAAACGTAAGTCTTCCCTGACCTAAATGTGCCTCCCTACCATCTCTCTCTCCCTGTCTGCGGTAAGGCGTTTCCTTGTTTGTTTCTGTTCACCTGAAAGTCTCACTTTAATTCCCCACGGCCGGCTACGCCAATGGTAATCGGTATCTGCGCGAGCGACATGCGGAGCTTTAGCGGGGCTCACTATGATCTACAGAAGCGCAGAGCTGAATTACCTCGATGAACGTCGAAGTTGCTTCGTGCCTAATATGGCAAATGAAAGATAAGCAAAACGGCTAGCCGGCCTCGTTGGAACGAATTCATGGTGGTACTTGCGCGAAACAAACGGGGACGAAGGAAGGAGACACACAGACAATCGCAATCAAAGTTTGCGCTTGTCTGTGTGTCTCCTTCCTTCGTCCCCATTTGTTTCGCGCAAGTACCACCATGAAAGATAAGATCAGAGAAGTTAAAGAGTTTAACTGAGGTGAAGTATATCTAGGTCCAGTGTGAAGCGGTCGATTTAAAACAACTGGTTCAATTACAGCTCTCGAGTACAAAAGCGCACACGCACCATGGCATCAGTGCCGACGCACGACCACGATGCCTCAGGGATATTCAATATGCACAGTGACAGCATGCGAATGTGACCTTCTACTCGGACGCGCACTTTCTTGGCTGTAAACAGGCTTCATTCTTTTCAATCTCATAAGCACATGTCATTAAGCTGTTAGTGTTCTTTCCTGCATTTGGCTTCCTATACCACTTTCTGCTAGAAGCCGCTCAGAGGTCGGCAGCCGTCCCGCGGTCAGCAGGAACTTCCTTGTTTCCTATATTACAATGCGCAATCATTATTATTAGACGTACAGCGGCATCCAGCTGCAGAACTTAAGATCTCTAGTCAGCCAAGAGAGACCGAGACGCTCATTCTGCGGGTCTCGGGTGAAGTGTTTGTTGGAAGAAGAGCCTTCTCCCATTGTTCGCCGATAATCTTTGCGTGATCCGTCTCATTCATCCACGGGCAGCGCACGCGGATGTAAGGTGAACAATGCATGATACGTGCACGCAACCGGTTATAGTTCGCTGCATGTTGTTATGCCGCTGAGCAAATTATTTACCTGTACAAAACAAGAAGGACAACTTGATGTCTTCAGATTTACAACGTCCTTCAATCTCTATCGACGCTGCAAGGTGTTTCGTTTTCTATTTCAACGGTTCTAACAATATTTTCTTGCACCTACAGTCTTTCCCACGAAGTAGCCATTGACCTAGTCTAGCTAGCTTTACGGGTATTGTGACCTCTTCATGCATCTGCAAGCATTTCATTTATTTTGAACTGTGGATCCTCTGGAGGGAGCCATACGTATGTCGCACTGGACCCTATAACATGTCTAGTATACACAGCGGGTTTAAAAACCGCAAGGAGGGCTGAACTCACGTAGGCTTCGTTGAAACTAAATAATATGTATGCAGGTCTGCCAGGACCATTTTCAAACTTCGCTCGATTTGAGACAAACGCGACTTCAAAACTCGTGATCGGGGACGTTCGCGTCCACCCGCGTTATTAAGTTCATGCCCGCACGGATAAATGACAGACCCGAATTCCCGTCCGGCGTAGTCACCGGCTAGCGCCGCACGGCCGGCCGACGTGCATCTCACAGTCGGCCATGATTCACGACAAGACTCGCCCACGACAGGGGAAAGGCGGGGGACACACGATGGAGTAGCAGACGTGCGCCACGCGCGCGGCGGTGGCGACGAACTGCCCTCGCCGTGATCGAGGTCACCGCGCTCGACCGCACCGCTGGACAGGAGAAGCGAAAAGATGAAAAGGTAAAGAATCCTAGGTAGGGCCGCCCGGTCAAGTTTTTACCCTGAAGACGCGCCACCGCCTGTCACGCATCGTTCACGACTTTTGGGCCGCCATCTGCTTCCTCTCTCTCCACTCGAGAGGACCTTCTACTGCATCCGCGACGTTTGCTCCGGGTTGTGCAACGCCGCTGCTTGAATCATACAACGATAAGCCGCTGCAGCTCACCCCAGCTAGATCGCTTGTACAGGTCATATATAGCCTCCTATGGTCGGCCGACCCTCCACCAAACTCCCTGCGGTGAAACAAAAGCGGTCGCATACCTTCTGTTCTGAAGCGAGATGAGCCAGAGTTCCTGCATCATCGCCTTTTTATTTCTTTTTGCGCTTCCGAGCTTCTCGAAGCACTTGTTGCTCAAGACGGGTCGGCGGGCGGCAACTAAATAGTAGCCAGAGCTTCCGTTTCTGGCATCGCATCAGGAGCCGAAAGTGAAACAAAAAAGGAGCGACTTGCCGCTCAACATCTCCCCGTAGCCACCCATGGTGGCCACCCAGAGATAAGTAGATGCCTCCACTCGATCGGGCCGGAAGCGCCGGCCAATCGTTAGTTCGCAACGGGCCACGGTATTTCACCTGACCACGGAAATGCCGGACGCTCTTCGAACGCTGACGAGGCCAAGTGTTCTGTGGCCGCATCGGGAAAGTAGGAACACCGCGAAGTGAGTCATGACCCAAGGAGTACGTGACTTGCTAGTCGGGCCCAATTTGCAAGACGTTTTTTCTCGCCGTTTCGCCAAGGCCTGACCCAGAATACATAACATGTATTTTCCAATGCGGAAGTAAAACGATTGCAAACAGCGTCGGTAGGAATTAGAAAGCTTTCTCGGTTTTTTTTAAAGCACGCAATGTAATAACATCACCGGTTCCATAACACATTTCGAAGCCATCGTTCCCAGTATTTCTGTCGCAAAGTAGTGTAATAACAGCCCTCCCCCCTCCCTTCTTTCAGGAAAGTCTCTCTCTCTCTCTCTGTGTGTGTGTGTGTGGGGGGGGGGGGGGGGGGAATAAAGGAGGCTATGAAAATTACTTAGGAAGTGTGAACGCTTTTCCCAAAACCCGGCACATTCGAAGCATTGCGGGTATCGGATGCCATGCGAAGCAGACAGCAATAAAATTGCCGATGCCAATAGTCTGGGATTAAGCCAAGTGTTACGATAACGATCGACGCCTTTGAGCAAATTGAGTATTCATGTGCGCAGCGTAGGCAGCACCGTGGCGACTGAAACGCAGCTCATGGTAAGATGTAACGTCGGCACTTGAGTTATTTCACAGACGTCCCTTTTGTCGAAGATAAATGCACACGGTGCACCGATGCGCATACTCTAACGCGCCGTGTACCACTCATCCTGAGGTATGGACAAAGTAACGCGCGAAGACTGATTCTAAGTATGAAAGACACTGCAAGGCCCTTACGCATATTTTTTTTTTCTCCTTTGCAACTTATAGATTGGAGATCCGCGTATATCAACCTCACTTGAGACGTCGCACCCTGCGTCGTGAAGTGGACGAGCTTATCGAACGTCGACGTGACCTTATCGCTGCTATAAACTGCATATGACCTCCAAGTGGAGGTGAGCACCTCATAGGAGCGCCGTATGACGACAGGTGAGCGCGGCTAAAAGGGAGCTTGCCACGGGCTTCAAGCGTGCTTTCTGCACTGCGGGCTCGGCCAAGCCTCCTGAGGAATGAGAACAAAGAAGAACGAAAGAAACGGACGACGGTTTTATCGCTGCCATGGCGTCAATGACACGGAGCCGAGACAAGAAACCCCTCTAACGGCCACGACGGGACGCATCCGCATTTCTTTATGCAACTGCGAATATATGTCGGGCTTGTTTGTCCCATCTTTCGAGCGTCTAAGATCACGGCACAAGATCTTCCATCGACTTAGTAACGCCGCGAGGAGAGCGGCTAAGGTCGGCCAAGCGTGATCGTATCTTCGAGTCTCGAGTTAGCAGAAATGGGGCACAGCACCCGGAGGAATGCCGCCACCACCACTATCACAGTGTGAAAAATACCTCAATGGCAGTTCCCTTATCTTCAGCACACAAGCCGCTCAGAAGCACACGGAAAGCTTTATCTAACCATACGTGCAGAAAAGTACTACTGCAATGCAATCCCGTCTTGATGTGCCCATCCGCCATTTCGTAGTAACATCTTTCGTAAAATCTATCATAACGATTCTTGAATCCCGACTCTTTACTTTTGACTTTTTTTTTTTTTCAGGAACGGTCATTTCAACATTCACGTGTCATGTTGCCGCGCGTGCCTACAAAAATCCCTTGCTGCACCCACCTTCCCACTTCCATCGTCCGTGCAACGGAACTCAAGGAAGCCCTTGATAATATTTTGCTGTATCGCTAATACGGTGCTAATGAATGCAGTTTGTTTTCGTTTCTGTATCACTCTGCTCCTCTCTGTAAGGCTTCGGCTCTGTCAATTATATGAAATTAATGAGCGCTAGGAATATTTTCTGTACAGAAGTAACGTCATAATTGCATTATGGGACGACCGCCTTAATGATATCGCAAATGTACGAGATGCCATTTGATATTTAGAAGAGCGCTCGATACACTTCCCTCCCTGGGCACCTTCTAGGTTCCCGTGTAGGACCCAGTAAGGCTGAGTGATACTGAATTAATTCTGGAGCTTTGCAGGCCAGAACGACGATCTCCCTACAAGGTACGTTCCCTCCTGCATTGCGCCTCCGAAGAAGATCAGGGTGCTGCTGCCGCGAGCTGTATATATATATATATATATATATATATATATATATATATATATATATATATATATATATATATATATATATATATATATATATATTCGCGATACAACGCGAACAGAAGAAAACACGACCTTGAACAGGATAGCACAAGAGCTTGTTCAACAAACTTGCTTGTTCTAATTCGTCTAGCAGTCCCACTACATAGAATCCCTTAGTGTTTTTTTATCGTAATCGTCTTCTATTTCACAGCACATGCGTCATTATATATATATATATATATATATATATATATATATATATATATATATATATATATATATATATATATATATATATAAGCATGGTCAATATGATTTCAAGTGCAAAAGCCACAATTTTCGAAGGTCGCGGGATCGAAACCCGGCCACGGCGGCTTTTCGATAGAGACGAACGTTGAGGCCCGTGTACTGAGCGATGTCTGTGCACGTCAAGGAACCCCAGGCAGTCGAAATTCCCACAGCCCTCCACTACGGCGTCTCTCATAATCATGGCATGGTTTTGGGAAATCAAAACCGTTGTCCACGGGCATAGCACGATAGCTGGTGAAGGCTACCATGGCGGTTATGGGGAGAACGCTTGTTTGGTTTATCGGCCACGTATAAAGTACGAGTCGCCTGGACAGCGCGCCGCGAGGAAGTTTGCACAACCACGCTCCTTATCACTCCTGCTCTTTGTCGGTCCCGCCGAAGTTGAAGTCTGCCAAACCAGCCATAAAGATATGAAAAGCGCGTTGCTTAGTTTCACTTTGCTTCGTTATCAAGAAGCGTCACGGGACTGCATTCTCTTGCTTCGCCAGCCAGAAACGTCATCCTCTGCAAGTGTTCTGCGTGTGCCCTGAGTAAGTAAAAAACTGGGGTATGGGGATGGTGCACAAGGCCAGGCGGCTCCACCGTCGCCCCCTGCGTACAGCGCCAATGCGGGCGCTCCTCCGTCGTTGGGGTGATAAAGCTCCCTCCCGCACCGCGTGCGCACCTGCTTGTGCGGGGGTTGCGTCGTCTGCTTGTGTTCCGCCGTAGCTTCTTACTGGTTTTAAGACCGTAGAAGGTTTGGAAAATTTCTTCCGTACGGATAATATTGCTGAAGGAAAATTTTTTACGAGGCAGGCCATGTGCATCAAGTTATAGAAAGTATGTCTGCAGACGGAAGCGTGATGACCGGCCGATGTGTCTCCCAAACGCGGGAGTCACAATACTCCGAAAGTTCTAAGATTGCCAGGCTGGAAAGCAAAAGTGATTTTTATTGGGATCCTTGTTAATTTGTAATTATTTTTATCGGTATGTATACACTGTTATCAATACATTAGTCCCATAAAAGACACCACAATAAAGCAGTGAAAGTCTGTAGCTGTATCCATCACGTGTGAGCATAGTGCTTGTGTGCGCGTGTTGGAAAGAGAAGCTGTGAAGCCACGGACTGCAAGACCTCATCTGTTTATTTCCGTTAATCTTATACTAAGGTAGAAAACGCGGGGCCGGTGCCAGGAAGCGTCGACAATGTACGTCCATTTATTTATTTCTAAATAATGAAGGCTGAACTAAGCAATACGGTTCTAACTCGTTTTGAAAGATTCTGTTATGAACCAAAAAGAAAGAAAGAAAGAGAAACACGACAGGAAAGAAAGCAGCAGGACGCCTTTCAGTGGCTTTTGTTATCCCGTGCCTCAACTCCGTGGGGCGTCTAGGCCGGCAGGCGCATGCAAGAGACACACAGTCCGTTTTTAATGCGATTTTCTTCTTTCTTCCCTTTTTTTTTTTTTTTCAGGAGGCACTCCAGTAGACGGCAATCTTTGTTCTGGTCGTAGTACCAACGAAAGGAAAGACCAAACCAGTCAAATGCGTGAGGGGGCTCTAGGGCAAAAAGAAAAAAAAGAAGAAAGAAGAGGAAAAGGGCAGCAGCGCGGGCCGCGAACGAAATTTACGGAGCGCCTCAGTCCACACGGCTATGCGTGTAGCAGCCTGGTAGCCCACACAAGCAGCTCGTTAAAAACAGCGCGAACCATTGCAAATTGACAACACATGTCGTCTGCTAGCAGGAGAGCGTTGCCGGAACGCCCGCACAAACTCCCTCCCGTTGACAACCCACCTTTCACGTACTCCACGCAGAATGCCGGGGGACAGAATGCTCGTTACACTGCAAACTAGCAACACATGTCGTCTGCTGAGTAGAGAGCGGCGACGGAACGCGCGCGCGAGCGACCTCGCTTCTCCTTCAGCATTGAGCTTTCTGGAAGCTATAAATATTTGTCCCTGGTGACCTGACATAAGTATTGTTACGGCCGAGGACACAACAAATCTTGTTGCTGAACACCGAGCCGTAGTACGACGACCTTTGGAAGAAACAAAAAACCGCAGGAAAACGCGAATAACTCGGTTCTAAAGCTACCGCCAGCCCTGCGACCGCAGCTTCTATCACCCCAAGGACGGGCGTTGCGCCGCGATCGGCGCTCCCGTCGGCGGAGAGTTACAAGTGCACCATCCCCATACAGCACTAGCAAAACAAAGAGGAGTTCGAGGAACGCGTGTCAATCAAGATAAGGGTGATAAGACCGGTGGGGGGCGCCTCAACGATAAACCGCACATTCGGCACTCGCCTACCAGCACCGTTGCTCCGCTGGGGCAGCGTTGCGCAAACTGCTACTATAAAGCCTACAGATATCCTCTGGCATCATACAATGAGGCACTATACCGTCAATGTTAAAGCAGTTAAAGCCTGGCTAATCTTGACTAGTGTTGACTGTCCGCTCTCATATAATACGTAACTGCTGCGTCAACACTTATCGTACACTTATGTGAATGCCAGCACTAAGATGGCCAGCGATCTTTCAACCCACTACTGTAAAATTCTCTAATGGCATTGACGTTATTACGAAATAAATAAATAAATAAATAAATAACAATACTTCCGCATTCCCCACACATCTGCCTCACTACATTAAGTAATTCGCGGACTACATATAGCACCCCCTCATTTTTTTTTTTTCTTCTGTGCACCTTAGTTAGGAGCAGTTAGTGGGCTCTGCGACGCATATGCATTGATTGCACCCACCGCGTCACACGCCAACTCGGCCAAAGGAGTCAGAAGGGCGTTTTTGATTTCTTTCCCAGAAAAGAAAACGGACGCATATCAGCCGCAGTGTCATCGGTTAATGCAACTCCTGTGCATCGCATCCTCTGGCGACCTGCGGGCGCCACGGAGTCAGGGCATCCTGTGCCGCTTCCCAGCGCACGCATGCCTCGCTTCCGGGCGCGACAGTTTCTCTTCTCGGCAGCCTCGCGAAGTGTGTACACAGCCTGGCGATTGCGCGTGCCGATTTCAGGCGTGCCGGCGGTGACTGGGCGTCCGCTCGTGATGCTCAAACCCGCTGTATATAGTGTCACGCATTTCTGGCCGTACTATGAAACCCTCATTTGCGAAACCGTCGTGGCATCTTGCAGTTAATTTGTCAATGTCTCTTGCTCCGTGTTGTGGACACCCATTCATCGCAGCGGCCCGCTGAGTGTTCGTTGCTCCTCCGTCGTCTTTCCCGTGTTTTCTTTTGTTGTTCATCGCGCTTTTCATTCACGCAGCGTTCTAGCAATTGTGACTCATGTTTGAACACGCCTTCAAGAGCCACGGAGGACGCCAAAACAAATACATAGTGTCAAGACGACACGTCGGCGTGGGCATTGGCGCGGACACGAAGCTTTCCGACAGCTAACTCGGATTTCACTAAACAACGAGGCGCTGACGGCTTCGTGGTTGCAAACGTGTTTAGGATATAAATGTGTTTAGTGTCATAATGAACTATTTAAAACCCATTTATAGCGTTTTAGGCAACACAACTACACCCGTGTCCGTAGGTTTATAGCACACGACATGGAACCCCAGGAGGGTCAAAATGAATGCAGGTGTTTTCCACCGTAGCGGGAATTCATACTCTCAAACTTCGTTTTGCCACTCAAAGCCCCAGACTTGACTGATGTATCCGATATACACACAGGCCTTCTAGTGCAATGCCTCTAGGATGGACACAAGTTGCAAGCTATAATTATGAACGATGCAGGCACACGATCACTTGATTGTCACGGTGTATAGACCTTTTCACAGGAGGCATGTAGCGCAGCCATGTTGGGCTGTGCACGGCAATATAGAGAGAGACTCGTGTCTTGTGGTTTGTGCCTTCTGTCTTCGTGTGTGGCCTGTTTGATAATGAGGGCCTACTAAGTCGCCAAAATCGCTACTACAAACCCTTGGCAGTGCTTTTCCTTTTTTTTTTCTTTTTTTTTGGGGGGGGGGGGGGGAGGGGAGGGGTCACGCATATTTCGCACAGCCCAGCAGGCGCTATGGCGGCGCCCTGGGAGCCCTCTGTGAAAAAGTGTATAGGTATACGAAAGTCACCGCATCTGACAGCGGTATTACACCAGTTTTGACAAAACCGTCATCTGGGCCCGTCCTCATAACGAGACACACAACATGATGGGTAGCTGCACATAGATTAAAAACATTCGCACAATTTCTTTTCCTCAAGTTCTGCCGTCACCATGACAACTGCGAGCATAGCACCACGCCGACACCTCCTGCTTCCATTCTGGAAACCTCCCGCAAGCATCAGGAAGTTAGCTAGACCACGCAGCCAACAGCAACGTGAGCGCCAAGCTGCGAGGGTACGTGTATACACTGTGGGCGTTACGTAAGCGAGGCGTCGCGTTCAGGGCTGCAGGAGGCTGACAGAACACAGGGTCAAACTACTGCGTGGTCTTGAACAACGAAAAACACGTTGAGCAACATATACTTTCTCTGCCTGCGCCGGACGTTTTGTGTTTTGCACGCTCCTCTTGCAGCGAGCGCACTTTCAACACAGCGCAGAGCAAATAAAGAAGCCGCCGTTCGACCTGCAAGGATTCACGCCTTCGGGGTGCGTGTATTTTTATCCCTATATTTAGCGCGCCTGAAAAAGCACGCAGTGGAAGATTGCGCATCACTGAGACAAGCTCCGGAAGTCTGCGAAAACGCGAAAGCTTTGCCTGAGAGAAGCGGGCCAGATCATCCGCCGTCGAGGTAAAAGAGAGTGTATTTAGAACGGACTGAAACTTAGGAACATTGACCAAATTTGATAGAATTTTAGCATGTCACGCTAAACTTCTGTTTACGCGCGGCATTCGAGTGCTCTGATACAATGGCCGGCGTGTAGGTTGTTTCTCCCCTCATGTGACAGCTATACATTAACGTCAATGCTATTTCGGCGGCTTGTCACGTGGCATTATCATACGGCCTCAGTGACGTCATCACTTGGCCACTTCTCTTCTGGCAGCAGGCGCCAGGGACTCCGCCAGGATATTTCTTTTTTTTTTTTTTTGTCCGATTAGGCATATGTTTTCGCGTCGGCATCGACATAGCTGAGAAAGCGAGAAACGCAAATAGAGCGCTTGTTAGGGGGACCGCCAAAAGGTAAATGAATCGAAAAAGCAAACGGTAAGGATGTCACTACTTATTGCTTGTACGCATTCTAAGGGTCAAAGACATTCAAATGCGGGGTTTGCGAATATTCGACCTTTGGGGATTGATCGAATAGTTCGTGCTATTCCATTCATATTCGTTACGGTAATTCACTAATCGAAGTTGTCGAATATTCGTTTCTTTCGAATACTTAAGGGACACATATTCGAACCTGAAAAGAAGGCGGGATGTGAATACTGTCGCAGGGTGGCTGCAGTTCCATGCACTGGATAACGATATGACTTGATTTTAGACATATGGTCTATATAAATGTATTAGTCGGCTAGCCTGGCCATATTAGCTCGCCTGTACACGATGCGCTGTAGTAAATAAATAAATAAATAAATAAATAAATAAATAAATAAATAAATATTTACTATTTCGGTATAAAAGACCTAAGGCGGACATACATACAAAAACCCAAATACAAGGCGCGGCAGGGTCCGCAAGCCCGGACTATGACAAACAATTAAGGCGCACCATAACGCGACACCTGAATAGAATAACTGTAAAGGTCAGGTATATATATACTAACAGGGAAAGAAGCCCTAAATGAGCTAATAATGCCAGAAATATACCAGCAAAAAAAAAAAAAAAGCACTATGAGAAGTCGTTGTGCAATGCTTTCACAGTGCACATAGATGATTGATTGACACTGTGCTTATACACATAGATGCACATAGATGATTGATTGACACTGTGCTTATACGCCAGGCAACATATGATTCAGTAATGTCCTTTTCAAGTTGGAACGTGTCTATCAGTTATAAGCTCCTCAGTTATACAGGCGGCTAATGCAAAGGGCGGCGTATACACACTTCTGACATTGTGTACACAACAGGAACATTTTCTCGCACTTTCACGCACACTTCCACGTGCACTCTTTGCAACGTTCGACCACATTTCATCGAGCGGCTGTGGTTCGATGCTGCTTCAAAACATGAAAATATCCGAAGCATGTTTTCTGCGAACAGTCGTACTTGACGTTCGAAAGCTTCACTATTCGCACATCCTCCTGTCAGCGCAACAATTTTTCCTAGACCTCCAGTGCAGTGCCATCTATCTCTCTCCGTCTATCTTTCGCGCTTTCAAAAAGTCCCGACATTTAACAATGCAATCAATGTGCTGCGTACCGGGTATCTACTTTCTATCGATAAGATTCGTGTATTGCACGTGTGAAGTCTATTTCGCTTCTAACGCCCACAACGTCCTGCTGCTTATTCGGCAGCGCATAAAAATGTATTAAATTCGATATCGGCGTGACTGGTACAACATGGCATCACCAAAAATAAGAATGTCTTGCAAAGAAAAAAGGTCACTCAGCAACGTATTAGTAAAGCGTGCCGCGCTACAATGATTCAGCAAGATTGCTGCAGTTAATTGTCAAGTTAGCACAGGAAGTCGCTTGTTTATACCAAGCATACGCTCCATACTTGTTTTATTTTCATACTGCAACGGTGCCGCACTGCCACAGGAAGTCGCTTGTTTATACCAAGCATACGTTCCATAGTTAAGTTTTATTTTCACACTGCCACGATGGAATCTGGTTACGCAAACTACATATAACAAAAATGACGCGACAATGGCACAAGGTCGCAAGAACTAAGGAAAGAAAAAGAGAGCAACCCCGTAACGAATGAGACGCGAAATACAAAAAAGCTCGTGCAATGAAGTGGCCAAGAAGAACGATAATAAAGCCCGCCAAGAAAAATAAATAATACACCGGAACGAAGTGTACGGAATGTTTGCATTCCGCTCGCCCTCTACGCGGCATAGTGTGCTTCCCGCTTACGAGTCATTTCCGACGCTACCGAGCCTCCACAGATTCCTTGGGAAGGCCATACGGAAATGTAAGGGGCACAAGAAAGAAAAGAACCCTCGATCAACTAGTGTGACAAATGCTCGGTAGGCGGCTCAAAAGACGCCACATTCGAGCCCCCTGAGCTCTCCCCCCCCCACCCGCATCGCTTTTCCGAAAGCAGCGAGCGATCGGCGCCGCCGAAAGACGACTCAGCGTATCCTGCACTTTTCCGAGAGGGCGACAAAGATGAGGGACATTCATGGTCGCGCTATAAATCGCGGCAGAGACCCCAATGGCGACGAGTGACGCAGCGAGGTGCCGGTAGCGAGACGGGGGTCGCGGCAGAGTCGCCGCGTCGGAAGAAATAAATGGGAGGACGAACGTGCCTCCGTGCCCGCCAAGAAAGCTGCCACCTCTCCAGCTGCACCCCACCCTCCTTTTATGGGAATGATCTCACATCCGCTATATACGACGGTGTTTTTCGCTAGAGGAGTACGCTAGCAGCTACTAACGCCCACTCGCCGCCAGCGACAACGCCGCGGTGCGTGCTAGAAAAGAAGGGGAAACAGTAAAGGGGGGACACGCATGGAGTCCCGACGGAGTAGAGAGGAGGGGTGATCCGCGTTTCGGCTCGCTTCGCCAAATGAGTCACCTCGTCGTCGCCGTGTGCTTTTGCATTGTTTACGATGCGGGCAGGCGCGTGTCAGGACAGCGATACCGGGAGGCGACGAGGAAACGGCAACAATTAGAAAACACGACGTGCTACATGACGGCGCAGCGGTAGACGACGAGGAAGCCTCGTAGTCGCTGTCAACGTCAGCGGCGGCTGCGTTCTTCAGAGTGGCCGTAGAAAAGGCGTGCTTAGTCACGGAACAGAACGCCGTGGGGGAGGACGGCTGTCACAAAGGGCGGCTTCTACTTGCACAGTACATCCCGTGCTAAGAAATCGAGCTCGCGGGATCATATTTGGCTGGTGAATATGCAGAAGCACCGAAGTTTGGGCTAGTTAGTTGTTGAGGCTCCATAAGAAAACAAATCGCAGCACGAAAAAAACGGGGACGACAAAAGGAACGAGCACTACAGGACGAGAGCTGCATTTCCAACTGAAATTTTATTGAAGAAACGGAACCTTAAGTACAGGCCTGTCTTCCACGCGTGAACAATAATCTCAGTTTTCCACAAAAAAAAAAGCGATTTCTTTATCAAGCAGTAACACTGATGGAGTGCTGATAACTGATTGCCTGCTAATCTTATATAAAGAGAGATCATTGAAACGTATCATATAAGATTAGCAGGCACTCATTGTATCAGCACTCCGTCAGTGTTACTACTTGATAAAGAATATGCTTGTTTTGGAAAACTGATATTACTGTTCACGCGTGGAAGACAGGCCTGTACTTTAAGCCTCAGTTTCTTCAATAAATATTCAGTTGGAAATGCAGCTCTCATCCTGTCGTGCTCGTTCCTTATGTCATCCCCGTTTATTCGTGCTGCGATTTGTTTCCTTATAGCGAATACGGTATGACATACTGCTGTAGCGGGCTCGTCGCAGCTTCCACGCTGCCACGGTCACTACAATTGCAAGGGCTATATCGACCATATCGCTATTCCTCCCACTAATCGGTCAAAACACTGCCCCTCCGCCCCCCAACCCTTCTTTCCTTTTAGCCAAGAGTTGCATAGCTAATGCACCTGTAAGCGTCCGTCATGGATCCTCATCAAAAGAACGGAACGACTGCGGACATAAAGTTGGCTGACCAGTTCGAATTATCGATCACTCAAAATGTTTTGGTATTTGTGCCATCTGCAATAAGTATAAAGTAACTGCTCTTTTGCGCTCTTGTTCTCTGTATACCCCTAGTAACCGCCTCATCCTTCACTGGGTCGAATGAAGTTTTTCAGCTCCTCCTCCTATTGTGAAGAGAAGAGAGCCACCACGTCGTCAAGGCCACAACACTACATATCCTTTGTGATTCCATTGACGTCGCTGTCAAAAATACATAACGAGCAGCGACGCTGCTCGATGAGGGCGAAGCATAATGGGGGCTGTTGGCACGGCGACGAACAGGACGACGGCACGCGAGACTGCTAAGCGGAAGTGACCCGAGACCATGGGACGCGGGAACTGGGGGCCCCTTCGTCAGCTTTGACAGCGCAATAACTATGGCCTCACCCAAGATGGCGCACGGCCCATGCAAGTAGTCCGGCCTTTCATTCTCTGCTGCCCGCTCGTATTATAGTGAGCTGCTGCCGCTAACGAGACCACAACGCAGCCGCTCCCCCCTACTTTCCGAGCACTTAGCAGAGTCGAAACAATGGTCGGTGAGCAGCGATGCGAAGTTATTACGACAACCACCACGAGGTCAACGAACATCAAGGCTGCGGTCAGCGAACATGATGTCGATGCGGGCGGGAAGACGTGGAATAGAGCGAGAGGGCCACAGGCTGACTGTCAATTTACAGAGGTCACTGAAAGGAGAGACAGAAGGCATGATAAATACAGGAGGCCCGTGTACCGTGCGATGTCGGTGCATGCTAAAGAACTCTAGGTGGTCGAAGCTTCCGGAGCCCTCCACTAAGGTGTCTTTCGCAATCATATCGTCGTTTTAGGACGTAAAAACCCCAGAAGTTATTAAGGCATAACATAGCGCATTCAAGTAATTCTTAATCGTAGGAAACCCGAAAATTGAAATATAATTTCGGAGATCTTACGGGCCGAAACCACGATATTGCAATGAGGCACACCCGCATGAGGAGGACTCGGGATTAATTTTGACCACCTTGGATTCTTTAACGTGCGGAAAAAATCTCAGCACACGGGTGTCCTATAGCGTTTAGCCCCCTATCAAAATGCGGCATAAGGTCATGGCGTAGCGGGTATAGACGCAAACACACGGACAGGAGGCGCACAACACGACTGTGTGTTTTGCGTTTATTCGCGCTGCGCTGCACCAACTAGCGCAAGAACAAGTCCTTCTGCAAAATGCGGCAGCCGTGTCCGGGAATCGAACACGCGTCAGACGATTAGCAGCGCAGTACTTTACCACCTAAAGTATGACGAGTGCACACTCCCCCCCCCATTTCAGTTTGAACTTTTTTATGCAATGCCCAAAACAGTGAAACACATCTTCCGAACGGATAAAGGTCGAAGACGCAGTTGCAAAGGCTCAAAGCTCTGGTGCAATGAGCAGAGATGTTTCCCATATATACTCATACAAGATCAAGAGGAACAGCATGTCGGCGGCAGGATAATAATAATAATAATAATAATAATAATAATAATAATAATAATAATAATAATAATAATAATAATGGGTCTCGCGTGCCAAAACCAGCGATGATTATGGGGGTAACCCCCGTATAGTGGAGAGCTCCGGAGCAAATTTAACCCCCTCGGACTTGGGTTTTTAACGTGCGCCTATATACTTAAGTGCGCGGGTGCCTTCTTTGCATTTCGCCCACATCAAAATGCGGCCGCCGTGGCCAGTATTTAATACCACGACCTCGATCTCTGGAATCAATTATAAACAATTCAACAAATTGCCAACGTTATTTTAACCACACGTGTCAAATTAGAGGACGTCGACGAGTCACCAACCGAAAGTAAGTTTTAAACCCGGCGTTTAACTGTGGACTGCTTCGTATGGCGATTTCGAGAGTCACTGCGTTGCAAGTGCCGGCATTGTCGTATGTCGATGCGTAACGGTTCTGCAACGCTTGAAACAGACAAGTGACGCCGCGTCAAGACAAAAGGGTGTTAATAGAAGAGCTACACAACAGAAAAACGGCGACTTCAAGACCACAAGCGTCCAGTTCTGAAATACACACCAGGTGAGCCGGAAAAAAACAGGAAAATATGAAAAATTACGCGACATATACATTATATATACCAATATAACCTACGGCAGGAAATCGTGTCCAAACTTAAATAATGCAACTATAGCAACAAAATTCCGCGGAAGATGCCAAGTTGACGCCTGTATACGGTAACGTTGTGCATACTAACTTTCCTGCCAGTGCAAACGTTGCACGCATTAGGGTGTTCTTTTTTCTGTGTATAGCTAACACACCACAAAGTTCTAGGCTGGCGTAAGGCTGCGAGTCGCAGCGCTTGAAGACTTGGATAGCCGCCCGAGTCCTATGTGCTGTACATCGCATCGTGACTTCCATCCTGCCGTCTGCTTTGGCTGGTTCTTCAAAGTGGTCGATCCTGGCTCGACGGGCACATTGGCTGTAGGTGTATAAGATGCATTCACAGGCTGCGCAGCTCGTGAGTGGACGGGCAGCTTCGTCAGCTCATTTTCAAGCTCAACGGCTTGTCGACGCCCTTTAGACCTAACGAAGGCGCGTTCTTAAATCCCACACATCAGAAAACGCAACCCTTCGCGGTACCTGGCACTGTACAGGAAGCATATAATACTACATAGTACTATATATAGCCACGACCTTTGAGAATGGGTGCAGAATTATTGTCGCGAACATTCCTTCACTCCATGTATGCATTCACTCAACGAGTGCGCGAGGAGTGCGCGGCGATTCCAACTGATAGCCGTTTCCTGCACCGTGCGCGGAAACAAGATGCGATAACCGCCGCGACGTGTACTGCCGCGCATACGAATTACACCTGCGCGCCCTCGCGCTCAACCCCGCTGCCTCCATTCGTTCACGCAAATTCACCTCGACGGAAGGGCGGCTCGACGTTACGTTCCGAACGAAGTACCCAAACTGAGGGAATATTTAATTATAGCAATCCCAGGAGGCCGGCAGTAAAAGAGAAAACAAATACACTCTTGCATCATCACAAGGCACGGCCGCTCGTCAAATGTCGATGGCCTCACGTCTTCTAGCGCTACTACTTTGCGGATCTTTGCTGGTATATAACGAGACGTATTCATTCTCTAGCACGTGCACCGACGACCGCTCGTCCATGCTCTTTGTGCCGATCATCTACCAGTAATACCTTGTTTACCTTTGCGCTGTATAGCAGTCCTTAAAGCCACTTAGTGGCATTTGTAAGCCATGCATTTACCTTTATGCCAAGTTATTCACGTCAGTTATGTCTCTTGTGCGGTCGTGACTTTTGTACGTAAGCCTGATCGAAGTCCGTCTACATGCGTACGTGTGTCTGTATCCGCATGCCACGCTGCATGGAACAAGAAGACCGAAGGCAGCCAAATATTTTCTGAACAGCATTCTCTCCACTTCGTCCAATTTCGCCATCGGAAAGCTGTACCAGTGAAAAAGGAACCTGACAGTATCGATATGGGCGAGTCTGTGTGCTTGCGCATTTGCACCGTTTTGCAAGGTAAGCTGTAGTGGCTGTAGTTGCGGTCACTTCACAGAGCACTCAGGTGCGCGGAAACCACGCGCGATTATTACCGGTTACTGCTAAACAACAACTACTACAACAACAAACGTCAAGTGCAAGGCCGTCCAGAGGGCCAATGTAAGAGCGGAGAGGCTTGGCCTCCCGATTCTGACATGGGAGCAGCCAGCGGCGAATCGAGGGCCCCAACGGAGCTTCTCCGGCTATAATCCTTCAGGACCTCAATAAAGTTCAATGTCTGTCTGTCAAGCGCAACCCCGTCATCCAAGTTGCGCGCATGTGCTAAAGGGATTTTGAGGCCCCAGAAATACATCCAGCAGTCGATCGTACGGTATCAGGTCTACTCGATCTGCCCGCGAGGTAGTGTATCTGCTCGAGGATGCCTGCGTACTCTGCCTGCAATAGTGTTCTTTCTCTCTCTTCCATCGCCGACCACAGATTTCACTGGAAAATATATGTGGGAAGCCGAGCTCACAGCTTGAAGCAATCCCTATGGGCTGCACAGAAAAGGCTGCCAGCATAAGTGCAGCATAACATGAGATGGGAAAATAAACAGTTGGACACACGTTGCCAGCATGTCCTGCCTCAGCACTAGTCGCTGCATACTCGCCGAATAAGTTCAAATTAAAGAGAGAGAGAGAGAGCATTGAAATTTTTCAGAAAAGGGAAGGGCATCACGAATTTTTCATCGACAAAGCAGCTTTCATTTCTCACAAATCCGTATGGGTTTCCTTGAAGCTTCGTGCTACAGACGGGTGGATGCTAATTTTCCCCTTTCATAATCGCTACTCAACCTTGGGGAATTCCGCAGAACTCATCTGCCAAAAAAAGAAAAAAAAGAGATGAAAAAAAAAAAAGCCCTGTTGCGTTAAAATCTTCGTCGCAAACGGAACTCACATATAACGTAACATAAGGAGAATGGCGGAAGGAAGGTTCGCACATAATTATATATATATATATATATATATATATATATATATATATATATATATATATATATATATATATATATATATATATATATATATATATATTATACAGTTTCTGTCATGTGTATAGTGCCTGCCTCCAATGGGGGAGAGGCACCGGGTTCGATTTCCAGCTTGCTGGTGCGGGTAGACGCACGAGGGAGCACGCTGAGTCGGGCTCCTTCATGGTCGCACAGCCGGTTGTCTTGAGAGGTACAATCACCTTGCACTGCGGGAGAAGGAGGGTGGGCTTGAAGGGAACAAGCGAAGGGACCACTACTCATTCACATTTTTGTCGCGATATAACGCTGCCCCTGCACCAGCTTTCATTCGAAGAAGTGTAGTCATTCGCCAAATCCGTGAGGCGCCAAATCCGTGAGGAAGCAGAAGATTACTCAAGTCACGAACCAGCACGCATGACGTAGCACCGCCTTTTTCTTTCTTTCTTTTTCCGTCTTTCCTTCTAAACTTTCTTCCACTCGCACGTCGATCGGGTCGGTAGCACCACAACGCCAGCCGAGGACAAAGTCAGGAGCACGCACGCTGTCGTCTTTCGTCGGCGCAGTGTCGACGGGACGCGTCGCTTCCCCTTTTGTCCGCCGGTCAATGCCAGGGAGACTGGGCAAGGCCGCGCGCTCACGCAACCTGCAACGACCACGCAATAGCCTCGGCTGTTTGTCGCACGCGCAGGACGAAGAAGCGAGGTCTCTGACCGCGACCGAGCTCTCTGCGGGCGGCGAAGGTGATGCCTGCAGCTGCTGGCGCCTTCCCGCTGTTCCATCTCGTGACGTGTGCACGCAGCCCAGCCGCGGTTCCTGCCACCGATAGCGGTGCGTTGCTCAGCGCCACGGCATGCCTTAAAGGACAGCTTGAGGAGTGTGCCAACCTTGCCAGATTGGCCCGTGCGAATGACTCCTTCGGCAGAAATAAACGACACGAGCGTTGTCATGTTGTCGTTTTTCGTAAGCACGAACAAGTGCTGCAGCCGCCAGCTGTCAAGCATATGTCTCTCGGTGCTTCTCCCCTTCAAAGCTGCTTTTACATGCACTGGACGCCTGCGGGTTGAGTCAGAAGCATACATATAGGTGTCCAGGACTATAGCTTCGACCCGCAACGCAGTGACACCCAGGGTTTACGTGAACCCAACGAATGCTTTTAAATGGACACTAATGTGAAACAATTAGTGTAGACTGATAAATTATATTTCTCGAGTTCTACTGTCGTATGTCGGAGAGAGCCTGCCAATATATGTATTAGAGCGTAGGGCATTGTAATTCACCCCAGCCTTCCTCCTCATCAGCAATACTCGCACACGTGCATATATACCATCCGAACAGACACATAGACATACGTGCCCGTCATTCCTCGGCTCTACTTATGAGACTCGAGAAGCGGTCTATAGCCTAAAGTTGTTGCAGGCTTACAATATAAGCGCAGCTGAACTGTTATCTGGTCTCCTGGTCGCACTGCTGATGGTCGAAACGCGAACACGATATTAGTTATTACTCTAAACAACCGATAATATAAACGAGCAATCGTAAAAACACATATCCACCATGCTGGAGCCACTTTGGAGTCGTGCACGGTTGCCCTTTATCTCGACGCTGTCAACATGTGCAGTGCACATCCCGGTCGCAAATGCGCGCCAAGGTTGCACGAACACATGCCAAGAAAGCAAGAAAGGATGTCCGGTTAGAAGACAGGGAATGGGTCGTCGTTGGCTGTAGATGATATACTGCCGCCCTCAGAGATAAGACGAGCACGCCACATGAGCCTTCGCACATCTTTCTCGAGAGGCTAGTATGTTTTTTAACAATTACTGGTACCTAGACAGCTTGGTCCATTGTCGGCGCGCCCGGTGGACTTGTCTTTCCAAGGAAGCCGCATATTATTAAACACAAACATCCAGAAGCCGCGTTGGAAATGAAACGGTATACAGCCGGAAACATCGGCGCTTCACCTGCCTGTATAATGTTGCATCGCACAGAAAAACACTGAGTTTATACTGCAGCCCCACTGACCTCTCTAAACAATAGGCACCGTTTGCGGTATAGAGAATGCGAGGCAACAGGAGGCGTTTCTACGGAAGTTCAGGCATCCGAATGTGCTTGGCCGCAATGCGGAGATGAAACACGAGTTCGTCTATATATACTTGAAATAACACGTCGACTCTTTTGAATATCTTAGAAATTTACTAAAAAATTAACGTTACGCATCCCGACCAAGGTACTGCTTTAAAGGTACTTTCTACATACAACATTAATGAGGCTCCGTCCCTATTGAGAAAGCCATGGCCTGAACTTCCTCACGCGGAGCCCAGCCTATAAGGCGCGCGATCTCGAGCCGTCACGTTACGTGCCATACGTGGTTCCAGGAACCGCGCCCACTGAAAATGGCCACAAAGCAAGCGCAGCCTCGAGTAGGGCGTTCGCGACTATTCGCGTCGATAAGGCGACGACTCGTTCCGTGCACCTCGAAGAGATAAGGCGGCCGCGACACACGCTCTCCAAATAGCCGGCGCGCCTTCGATCCGCACCGAACGCAAACGGTCTGCTCACCGAGGATTCGTTCCAACTGTGCTGAAACAGAGCAAGGGCGTGGTATGTCATGCGATAGGGATAGACGACAGGCATATGTTCCCAATCTCTAGTCGCCCTCGCGCGCGAGCCGGTTCATGGCCCCGGCCGTGTCACACCAGTAGCTACGAGGAACTGGCGAGGAGGCCATTGATTGATCCCAATCCACACCACTCTACAAGTGGCCAGCCGCGGGATATAGCAGCGGGGGGTCTGCCCCAGATGGCGGATATAGAGCTCCAGGGGGGTAAAAAGACCAGCAACGAAAAACAGGTGCCATGCAACGCTGCGTAGACTGCATGCATGGCCGTGTCATGCAAGTCAACGTTCACGTTCTGGATTTGCCACTGCAGCAAGGAGATTAAATACTTCCTTTACCAACCACACTTCGCTTCGTTACATGGTCACGAATGGCATGACGCGTGTGAGAATAGCGTAAAACGAAAGAGGTTCTCCGCATGCCAAGTGGGACAAGTTACACACCAAGATGGCAGGCCTTGTGTCCCACGAACTGCGCCATGCCTGACGATATCCGCGACGTCACACTACACAGATACCGCGTGCAAGAACGTGTTCGGCACGAATCTTTCGCGCAAGCCTACGCCGCCCACTTCGAACAAATTAACGTGGGATGTTTGTTTCACATCGTTCGGGTGGCATATGGTGTTGAGCTTTTGCACGGCGAATGGCGGGGCATACGAGTGCGGTACATGCAACAATGATACCGCTTGCAAATCCATGACAGATAAAAAGACACAACAGACGTATGCGCCAGTTGCGTTGTTTTCCGAAGGCAGATGATCGACTCCCCATTATTTTTCACCTTTCTTCTCGTCGCAGTTGTCGCCGAGGTATAGTACGTGGAGCAAAAACGGACAAACTACAGGAACGGTTTGTCTCCGTTATTTCTTTCCTTCATTTGCCGTGCTTTTTTATCACTTTTTTTATGAACCGTACTTCACTTCGTTATAGCTTAGATGGGCTACGAGCAGCAGAATGCGCGTAACATTAGCGTAAAGCAAAAAAAAAAAGAAGGAAAGGAATGTTGGAAAAAAATATTGATGCGCCCGGCGTATACGTAATAACGTTGGACGCGCCCAACATACAAGCAGCCATTGTTAACCTTGAATTCTCCGGCCACTAACGGATCGTTGACCGCGCAGCCTACCTGACAAATATAAAAGAAGAAAAACTAGCGCTACACCTCGAACGGCATTGTCACGTGGCCCTATCACATGGCGCGACGTGAAAGAAGTAGCGCCAATCGCATGACCGGCAGACAACGGTTCCTGCACGTCGCCGCAAGCATACCGCGCCGCCGGAGGTCGACCTCTGCTGGGGGCCTGTACAGGGCCCCTCGCTCAAAGACCGGATGGCGCGTCACGGCGACAAAAGAGAATGAAAAGGTGGTGTTATCGCCCAACACCTCTGCTTTTCTTTTTACTGTTTTACTGTTCTTTTATTTTCCTGCTAGGAGCGCGTCGCCGGCGCATCCGCGCTTTTTCCATCGGAGCCACGCCTGTTTTTGTCGCCGTCCGCTAGGCTTACGGTCCTCCTGAAAGCTGGAGTGTTCGTGCCCTCCGTGTGAAAGATCTTTTTCATGACCAGGACAGTAGGGAACAAGACTTGCTAGACATGATTGTACAGCTTTTGTGGGACGATGATGAGCAGTCCTTATAACTACGATCGTATACAGGAGGCGGGGAAGCATACGTAACCGCGTCCCTCCACACCTTTTTCTTTTTTTTTTTCCCCTGAACTATACAGGAGGCGGAGTCTTACTGCTTCACACAACTAACTACTTTGTACGAAAGTTACGCTCATTTGAAAGCAACTTTATATTACACGACAGCTGCGCGCTCCGATGAACACGACGAGTGTCCATACACAAACCTTTGCAAAGTGACCGCCGTTGCACTAAGCACAGCGCTGAATCTAGCTACCCTAGCTGATACCCCGACCCATTCTCATGATGTGCCTGTCCTTAGAAGCGTGGTTTGCAGGGCGAGCTGGTGCTGCATCTTGAACGACAACCGCGCACAATTAATGGAGACGGCAAAAAGAATAGGCGTTGTGTCCGCTGGCGGATCTGGAGGGCTGCGCCCCAG
The DNA here is from genome assembly GCA_013339685.2 of Hyalomma asiaticum. Taxonomy (NCBI): domain Eukaryota; kingdom Metazoa; phylum Arthropoda; class Arachnida; order Ixodida; family Ixodidae; genus Hyalomma; species Hyalomma asiaticum. The sequence continues at coordinate 138,413,050 of CM023482.1, forward strand.
TCCAGGTGTGTCGCAGTTCTGGAGAGGCCAACCCCTTGAGACTGCCCTGGATCGGCCGCTGGCTATGTCTGTGTTCCTACCGCCGTCCTCGCTGAATATGTGCAGTTTTTATTGAAACATGTGCTCACTAGTGAAACGAGCGATAGCCTAATATGTCCGAAGTGAGAGTAAAAGCGTGGTTTGGTAAAGGCAAGGAGGTTAACAAGGTAGTGTCGGCCAAGTTCGCTACCCCACAGCGGGGGAAAAGGATAAGAGTCAGAGGTGGGAGGATACTAACGGCGTTCGCTTGAAGTTTGTCATTCTATGACAAGCCTTCACTCTTGCTCTGTGTATCGTACATGCAACACAGTATACTCGTCTCTATACCCTGTTTCAGTAATTCCGTGCAGCAAAGCTAAGGATGCGTAACACCGTGGAGCGCGGATTCTTGCGTTGCGAGATTTCAGACATCTTCCCGCCGCTCCGCTGCAGCGCTCGTCGTTAGCGGGCCACAGGCAGGGGCGTAGCCATAATTTTATTTTGGGACGAGTCCAAGCCCCCTTTGTGCATATATATATATATATATATATATATATATATATATATATATATATATATATGGACCCCCCCTCCCCCGCTTCTTCAGGGCACGCCTGTGGCGACACGGCGCGTAAGGACACCTTTATGACGTGTTCGCGCTCCTGATTGATCGAAGGGGCCTGTAGCTCCCGCGGTGCTGCACGGAACTACTGAACCAAAGCATAGTGCTGCATCTGGACGGTGAAGTACGGTGTAGTCCAACTCTTGTCCGCTCCTCCACACTGCGCTTTGACCGTGGTGTGAACGGAGACACGACGGATGTGATTCTCTTACATCAATCAGCGCGCCTTTCCTCGTGCAAAAAAGGCGCCCGTGAGCGAGCTGAACGAGGACCGCAACGCACCTCTCGGGGAAGACTCCTCGCCGTAGAATGCGCGAAGCCAAGCGAAGGAAAGCGAGGTCATCCGGCTGCGCCCGTACAGGCAAACACAACAGGTTTCGCTCGAACTGTCGGCGCCGCCTGCACGCCCGGCGGTTGTTTCGTTGTCGATTTCTTTTTGTGGTTCTTGAAGAGCGGCTCCCCATGGCCCCACCTGCGCCTGCTGGACTCCTCGCTATGATTGCTGTCCCCCCTCGGCATTTTTTTTTTTTTTTCCTTTTCTTCAACGCCGGGAGACCGTCCTTCCTGACTGTTTAGCCAAGGTCGCCCAGACTTCACATTCCACAAATACTCTTTTTGCTGTTCTGTTCACGCAGCGGCTGGTTCACGAACGAAGCCTTGAAAACACGTCTCGACGGGGAAAGCGGCAAGGACGCAGCGCATCTTTTTCTCTCCTTTTTTAGGGTAATCAGATCACCCGACGGGCATTTGAATCCTGCTCACGCTTCATCGTTTTCATCGGCTGATCGAAAGAGAACGATCGCGGTGATTACGGATCCGCCCATAAACGTATCCTCTTTTGAAAGATCTTACAGAACAGGACGTGTAAGAGTGCGACATGTGAGCTTCGTTACGGAAACGTACTACGTAGGCAATGTCCATCCAAGTTTACCCCAAAAAGTGGCAATGATCCTGTCTTGTTCTTGTAGCGTGGAGCCAAGAATCATCATCGGTGGTGTAGTTCTCTAGCATTAAATATTTTTCTGGGGTTTTACATGCCGAAACAACGATATGACGATGAGGCTTGCCGTTATGGAGAACTCCGGATTAATTTTGTACCACTAGGGTCATTCCACGTGCGTCTAATCTTTACTAGAAAGATGTGTGTGTGTGTGTGTGTGTGTGTGTGTGTGTGTGTGTGTGTGTGTGTGTGTGTGTGTGTGTGTGTGTGTGTGTGTGTTCTCTAATTGCGGTCCCTAGAAATGTGGCCACCGAGGCTGGGAATCGGAAACGCGTCCTCCAGCTGAGTAGTGGGACAGCCTCTGGGCTACCACGGCGGATCGGTAAGTCACGATTAATGCAGGACGCTTTAGTGAGCATCAACGTGCTCAGGAAAACATAGTACAGTGGAATTACACAGCGAGCTAGGCCGGAAGGAATAATGTTCGCACAGTCGTTGAGAGAACCTGAAACCCTTTTCTGGACAGCGGAGCACCTCAGCCGGCGGCTGTGATTCCGAGAGTGAGGCGAGCTTCGAATGCCGCTCTAAAATCTGGAGTTGGAACAAAGACAATGCAGCATTGTTGTCTAACCTCCGTGCTTTTATATGGAGTCCACACACACAAGAAGACAAAAACGAAAAGAAGTAGTATAATACTACCAGTGCTGCTTACAGCAAAGTTCGAAGCTTCCGTAACGGATGCATGGAATGTGACACTCAACCAAACCGATTTTTCTTTTCTAATGTATATATAACTTCGTTTGCACAGTCCAGTCTGTTACGTTTTGTACGATACCTCGCACCTTCAACCACGGCGCTGCAAGGGTTGTTATCGAGTGCTACGTTTTCCCAGATCACGCGTTAGTTTTTCCTTTCCGGGATGCGCTCCTTCCAGGCCACAAGGGTGCATGCACGCCCCGGAAACAGAAGTCTTATAGGTCGGGGAACCGATGGGGCTACACAGGAAAGGGCAACAAACACAGAAGCTCCCGTAACGCAAGCTCACCCGCTGAAGCGATGTTACAGCACTAAAAGTTACGTGCGAAATACGGTCCCAGGAAGTGCCGGAGCAAACTGATACGATGACTGCAATGTGCGGCTCGCGCTGTATCTCGGCGCGCATATATTTGGCGTTTTCCTTTTTTTTTCTGTTTTCCCCACGACCTGGGAACGTCTTCTGAACGCGTCAGAAGTGAAGAACGCCAAAAGGCCGGCAACTCCTCACACAGACGCCGACGGGTACCACACGTCAGCCACGACGAACACGTGGGAAGTATGCGGCGGCACGCAGCGCACTGGAGAAGACGTCCTGAATACATGCATACAAAATGACGCACGCGTATGCAGTCTTGAGCGAAGCTATGCGTGCTCGAGAAGCCGCTCTTCAACCGCAGACCTTCCGTCACGCTCGCAGGCACTGTGCCTCTTCGGCGAGCTTGACTCGTGAAGCGGAGATCTGGATCGTCGTGACGTGAAGACAGCCCCGTACGAGATGGCTGTGGCTTTGCACATGCAGCTATATACAGGCAAATCCGTGGGCTGTCTCTCACGGAAGTGGAAGCAAAACAAACGAAGGCGTTGTAACTGACTTCTGCCGCTCTTCGTCTGAAGTAGAGGGAAGCACAAAAACCGTATTCTTTAATGGTGCTTGTAGTTTTGAGTCATCGCTGTCGGAATGCAGCTGAGTAACCGGTCTCGGTGACGCGAGCTTCTAGTGATTCTAATTCGAGCGCACGGTGCAAGAACTGGGCAGACTGAAACCAACGGCACAGTTGAGCTGGTTCGCGGATTAGCTATTATATAGCCCATGATCTTAAAGGAATTGATTGTTGCGCGAGTTTCTAAAAAAAGACCACGACCATTCTAAGACGACGATGGCCTCACGACGAACCTTTGGATGATAATCGTCTCGACTGTAGCTTGCGATCGGCGCTTTTCGCTGAAATTTTGAGGCAGCTACAAGTGACAGTAACGTCGCGTCTGTGACAGCCTGTCATCTGTAAAGATTTTGGAGCCATTCCACTCTCTGAAAGTGGAACGACCTGCGAGGTTGTAGCACATCCTACGTGGCTAGAAGGGCACATGCAATCGCTTTTACATTTCATAATGGCAGCGAACCCATCTAGCAGAAACTGAGTGAACCAATTCTAGTCTAGTTTATTTAGGGCGTAACACTTGAAACTCTCTGCACCTCACACGGCATCGGCCAACGGCTTTGGCTTACTACAAGAACGCAGCTTCGCTGTAATGAACAGCGCATTCGACACGCCTCACACGCGTGCTTTTAAGCGTAAGCGACTTGCCATCCTCGCTCCCATGCCCGATTATACGTAGCCGCCTTTCAGATACTCCCGAAACTTGACGCCCAGCACCTGTCTCGAGCTTGACACAGGGGGCAACGCTCTCCCGCCGCTGTGCTTTGGCGTATACGTCACGGCAGAGCGCGGTGAATCGAGGAGGAGAGAGAACGGCGGTTGATCTGAATAAGAGAAATGTGACGCGAACCGAAGAGGGGCGTGGCCGACACGGTTACGGCTCAAATCGACGGCGGTAATTACAGATCCCGAGCGCACGCCTCGATTTCTCCTTTTTTCTTTTCGTTGATCACGCGGCGTTTTCCTACGCAGAACTGCCGGAACCGGCAGGTGCACGCTACGCGCACGGCACACGATACTGCGGTACATAACGCCAATATATTGTTTTGCTATCTCAGAGAAGCACGAAAGAGACTGCGGCCACGTCTCATGATGCTTCGTAATTATGTTCAACTAAAGACGATACAGGAAACAAAAGCGTCTCATCAAAGGCCAGCAACGATAAACCATTACGTTCATCCTGAAGACGCTGAATTACTGTGCGGCGGCCAATCAGCAGAACTGCACAAAACGCTTCGGACTTGGTAGTACAAACAAGGCTGAGCAAATGTTGAAACACATCGCGCAAAGCAAACGTGCTCTTTCTAGAAGCAGATCGAAACATTTTTTTTTTCTTATAAATGTGGAAACATGGGATCGATACATTTGCCAACAATGAATACTTCAAAGACTAACAAGACCACACCGAAGCAGCACAAGTTAGGTAACGTAATGTTAAAGCAAACGCCCGTGCCAGGGGCATTGGTACGGTGCTTTCAGGAGAAGCGTGAGCGCACACGGTGGTTGTAATCTCCTTGGACGCGCGCGTGCCTGCGGCAAGGTCATCTCGAGAGAAATGTTTTTCGAGCGGAGAGTAGTTTTCTGCGTCTTTTGGATACCGTGCATAGATACGAACGAGCTCGTAGAGCAACGATCTTTTGGCCGCACAATCAGCGGCAGCAAAACATCTGCAGAGCACCTGCATCGTGAAAGATACACTGAACTGCAGAATAGGGCACAGCTGCGCTCTCGAAAATAGACTCAGATGATCCTATAACCCCTAGGTGACTGTTGCAAGTTAATTGTCGCGTTTTATAAGTGCAGGGCACTCACCAAAACCTCACCTGTTGCGACCAGCGCAACGCGCGAACTGTAGCACTTAGCGTTACGAAAAGGGCGAGCAAAACTCGCCGCGACTCAAATGCTGTCACCTCAAGCATCAAGGACCACTCTGCAACACTTCGTGTTTGACCGAGAGCGTCGTATATTACTTACAATTCTCCGTCTCGGTTAATGATGAGCTCCACGGTGTAGCCGAAGTGCGAACCGGGATCGCCTCTGAATACGGTCGGGTGCATCGTATCCAAACTGCTTGCTGAAACTGCACTCAAACAAGCACACAAGAGTAGCAGCAGGCCCGCCGTCCACTGCCGCGCTGCCATCGTGAACACAGCCGAAGGAATGACCTGTTTCTGCTTGCACAGTTGTCGGCCGCCGAAGCCGGTCATGAAAACGTAGCGTCGGATTCGCCGATCCGTAAATCTCTCAGGCCACACGGAGTCGACCAACTGTTGACAGCCACTTGTTGAGGTACTGTACACGTGTGACCGCTGCGTTCTTCCAGCGGCGCGCGCTCAGTCAGCCCCACTGCTAGCCTCCGCGTGTAATAACGAAGCGCCTACGCCCGGCGAAACGACGGACAGTGGTGAGTCGACCGACCGAACACGGGAACTCCGGCGGCAGCAGCGGCGCCGTCTCTCCTCCACTCGGCGAGTCAGTCCGCAGCATTTGCACGCTCAAACGCGCGCTCACCTCACCTCTCCATCTTTCTTTTTTTCTTCTCTCTCTCTCTCCCTCTTTTTACGCGTACTATCGCAGCCGACCAGCCGATACAAGAACGCGAGGGAAGCGAAGAGGAGACAGCGAACTACCCTCTACGTCACCTGATTTACCGACGTCATCAGATGACGCACACAGGCGCATGCGCCGTGGTGTGCGCGCGGAGATTCCGGCGGCTAAAAGTCGAACGCGCGCGTGAATACGTGCCGATGACTTCATCCTGCAGACGGCGTGCGTGAGACAGCGGATGCCGCGGCTTGCATCAGAGACGCTGCGGCCACAACTAGGTTAGTTGTACTTGCTAGTTGTGAGCGAAAGTGTCGAACAGACGAAATAAAAAAAAAAAGAAGCGCTCGCAGTTTCATGCACAAACGTATACCGTGACATACATAAGGGCACATCTCCGACTCCTACGCCGATAAAATATGGGGGCCTTTTATTTCTCCTTTTTTTTTTCGTTTTCGTTTTATTACCCACGTTTCCCTGTAGTATTTCTCCAGGCTGCTGAACAGGAAACAGAGCTTAGCAAGCCGTGTTGCATCTTTATTTCCTGCATTTATGAAAATGGTAACGTTGCTCATCCATTTGCCTCCTTTAGTCACTTGCGCGGTTCGTTCGTTCAGCGTGAAACATCCTAAACTTGGGCAGGAAGACATGACTGCTCTATGTTTAGTCATCGGGATGCCCCATTTGCGACCCCAAAACAGCATCATGCCATTTATCCTTCAGCGCGTGTCAGTTCGGATAGGTGCCATCATTTTTTGCCCCGACACGGTGGTCTAGTGGCTATGGTACTCGGCTGCAGATCCGAGGGTCGCGGGATCAAATCCCGGCCGCGGCGGCTGCATTTCAATGGAGGCGAAATGTTGAGGCCCGTGTACTGTACGATGTCAGTGCACGTTAAAGAACCCCAGGTGGTCGAAATTTTCGGAGTCCTCCACTACGGCGTCTCTCATAATCAATGGTGGCTTTGGGACGTAAAACCCCAGAAATCAATCAATTAGGTGCCATCATTTATCGACCTTATTAGGAGAGAGGGCAAAAAAAAAAAGCGTAAGAAAGGTTCGATGACATGAAAGGCGGAGTCCTCAGCCTGAACACGCTTGTCAAGGAAGAGAATATGATGGACGGCTGTCTTCATCAGTCAAAGTCAATATATTCAAGTTTTCAGCTATCATTACCACATAGCGAATTAATTCAACTTAGCTTTTAATTTTCTGTCAAACGGCAGGCATAATTTCATTCCAATGTCATTGTGTCTAAAGTAATTGTGACCTTATCCCCCTGAATACCCAACGCCTTAATTAACATAATGAAAGTTCGTCTTCTAAGTTACTCCACGCAAAAGAAAAAAAAATAGGACGGAAGGAAAGAAAAAACAAAATGAGACCGTAAGTAGCTGTGGTTTACAAATCACGCCATGGATTTACACCCCCCCCCCCAAAAAAAAAAAAATGAAAGAAATTCTACAGGCAACCAATGGCTTGGCACTCACCCCCCCCCCCCCCCCCCCCTCCTGATTCGAATTCTGGATGAACTCCCGAACATGGTGCAGATTGCTAAATATGTGCTGAAACAACGGGAAAACCACCTTCTGTTCTATTGCTGAACGTATAAAGAAATGTGAGTTTCTTTCTTCTTTTTTTCTTTTTTTTTTTTTTTTTTGCGATGCGAGCATTTGCATAGCCGCTTTGTCGTTCCGTCGCATCCACGGCAAAAACTAAGTGCGCCGATCTCAAAGGCAGTGCGAAACCATGCGGGGTGCAGATTCAGGCCATGCGGGGAAAGTGTGCGCACGCGTGGTGCGCATGAATGTTTGTGATGATTTGTGGGGTTTAACGTCCCAAAACCAGCTCTGATTATGAGAGACGCCGTAGTGGAGGTCTCCGGAAATTTCGACCACCTGGGGTCCTTTAACGTGCACTGACATCGCACAGCACACGGGCCTCAACATTTCGCCTCCATCGAAATGCAGCCGCCGCGGCCGGGATTCGATCCCGCGACCCTCGGGTCAGCAGCCGAGTACCATAACCACTAGACCACCGTGGCGGGGCATGAATGTTTGTGTGTGTTTTGTCCGTAAGCGAAACACTGTGCGCCGATATCGAAGGTTGGCTATGCCTGTGAAAACATCAGTGGTAGATGCGTGTCATTCTCTCTTCACGTAGCCATGTCCCTAGGGACGTCATCAGTCTCAGATTCATGCTCTACATGTTATTAAACAAGCTTCGCTGGTTTTCCATCTTCTCACGATGGAAGGGCTCTGAATTTTTTTTTTTTTTTAACATTCGTGTACCCCACTTGAAGGGAAGTGCAGCCAACAACAAAGGCCGGGTTCGAACCGGCGACCTCGACCTCAGCACTACAACGACTACCACGATATTGTTCAGAGAGCTTCACCGCAGGAACCAGGAGACGACGAAACATGAAACACCTAAATGTAAGCGTAAAGGTTTCCTTGAGCTTTACTTGCATCGAAATACGGCCGCTGCGGCCGGTCGAGCTTGGCAGCGCACCGCCTCAGCCGCTGCCATAGCAGGTTGCGGAGATTCTCGACGAAAAGGCCACCCCGTAAAATTGGGGCCACTCATAAAGCTGCGTTTTGTCGTGATCGCTGAAACTGTACGCAACGCCATCAGTGCGGACTGCGGAGACCTGCGTCTCGCCACATGTGCCCCACCTCTCAAGCGCGCGTAATCGCATGCCTTGCATGAAGAAGGTAGGGCCCTCTGTCGCAATAGTCGGGCAACATTCCGTATACAGTTGTGTAGGCGTTTGGTGGAGGCTGCGGGGACAGCGCGGCAGAGTTGGGAATGCAAACAAAGCCTTACATATCGGGTCGCAAGCGCACAAATGTAGGAACGAGGTCACGCTACATATAAATGCGTCCTCAAAGTTCTTTTTCTTTCCCCTATTTCTTCTTCTTATTTTCTTTTTTGTGCTACGGAATGCCCCTGCCGTCATGAACACGCTCTATTTCCCCTCCCCCCTAAGCGTTTGGAACCTGCGGAACGTTGCGCAAATCATCTCTCCATACCTTTGTCTCGCATTCTCGATCTGCGCTGTTACGGTGTGCTTACGTCATGTTGCGCTGACTACAATAGACCGAGCAAAACCGCAAAGCATCTACAAGGCACAAAGGCAAGACACACAGGCAAAGGACGACATAAGCGCAGCTTTCAAGTGTGTATACATTGATATCCACATACACTGCCGTCAGCTTATAACGGATCAATAAATAAATATAAAAAAATAGGCAGATCCGACGTGCAGTGGGAATCAAGGAAATGCGAAGCACGCATGAAGATCGTAAAATGGATCTGCATTGTTGTCTCGTTATACCGATTTTGGTACATATGAAGTTAATGACACGGGCGCAAGAGCACCAAGACTGTGGCATGTAAGCCATGCCGCTCATGACATGCATGTCATGATTTTCATGTTATGAGCTGTCATGTTCTTCATGCAGTCATGTTGTGGCATACCAATTTTCGTATACATCCCATTAACGATACGGTCAGGAGAGCACAAATTCGTAGGCGGCTAGATAGATAGATAGATACGCTCAAAGTCGCCGAAGTTCGCTAAGAAATGCTTGTCACTTTAAACAAACAAACAAGCAAACAAACAAACAAACAAACAAATAAATAAATAAGTAAATAAATAAATAAATAAATAAACGAATATATTGTTACGCACAAACAAGGCTATGTACAACTGTATTTACAAGCACTGCCGTAACTGTGCACAAGAACAGCCCGCGTTAGGTGGTCGCTTCGTCGTCGTCTTCCCTGGCCACACCACGAAATAGCTTGTATTCGCGTATGTGCCGTAGCAATATAAATAAATAAGAAAGAAAGAAAGTCACCTTAGGCGAGCTTATTTTGGTGATTATGGAATATCCCGTCCTGGTAGTATTCCTGGGATAATACAAATCGACAGCGCAAATTCGCGTACACAGCGTTCACCATTTTTGACACATTGATTGTATCAACCGACAATGTCTGTTGCTCAGCGCCTCCAGTTCTCTTCCAGGTGGGGGTTGTTACGAAAAAAAGAAATGTGTCAAGAGATAAAAATCGTATAAAGGACATCATTGTTAGAGTTTTACGAAGTAGATGCGACACCAGATCATAAGCTTAGCACAGAAAGGAGGAATTTAACCATCAACCTAATTAACGAAAATTAATTGAATGGAGGAAGGTGAGCACCGCACTGGACATGCGGCTCTGAGCCACACGTAAGTGCGAAGGAAATAAGTCACGTGTTCCTCATATCCTTTCCTGTTCATTTTTTCTCATTTTAATTCGAAGGGTTTACACCAAGGCACATGCATCAAAACATAACGGCATCAAATAGATGTGTGCGTTTGCGCTTCATTAAGGTACTGTGGCAATGAATCAGCTGGTTTGTTCCTTACTCAGCGGATATAGCGTTTTGGAATAACTGGCTTTAGCTTGGCGTGCCTGAGCATTGACCCAGCTGTATCTGCTATTCTAAGCTCAGGGAAACAGCTCAACTCTTTTATATGGATGCACATGAACTCTAAATTACCTAAATGACGATCGTGTGTCCAAACCATAGCCGTGGGCACAGGATGAGAGGGGGGGGGGGGGAGGGCGTCCCCTCTAATTTCCTGAAGGGAGGCGCCAAATCTGGCCGATACCTTAACATTGCATTGCGTTTTAACCGAAATGGCCTCAGTGGGAGGGGTTGAGAAGAGGAAGGGGGCATTGATGAAAGTTGTTATCGCTTTTTCTATAGGAAACGGACGTTAAAGTAGGAACGAAAAGAGAAAAATCACAACCCGCGGACGCGCTACCTTTTATTTTACGCGGCAAGGCAAGCTGGTTTGTATTTCCCGCCAGCATGTCATAAGGAGAAGGCGAACACCACGGAGCAATAAAAGGGCAGTGGCGGGACTCAACTCGAAAAATCTTTTTCTCAAATAATACGAAAATTACGTCGAAGAAACTTACTCTTTCGAAAGCGCTTACACTTCATAACTACAAGTCCTTTTCTGCTTATTTTTTCTTGGACCACCTTAGGGTGCAATCGACGCCTAAAGGCAGGAGGAAACAGAGTCAAGTTGAGACATTTATTTGAGAGCCGTTGCACAGTACATAGTGAAAAACCATTTTTTAGACTATTGTGTCTTTTATGGACAGTTGTACAAGTTTTTGTCAAGTTGAGACATTTATTTCAGAGCCTTTGCACAACACATAGTGAGCGAGCGAGCGAGGAACTTTATTGAAAAGGACCAAAGGGATCGGGATCAGGGGTGAGAGGCTCCATCTAAAACCATTTTTTAGACTATTGTGTCGTTTATGGACAGTAGTACAAAAATATTTGTAGGTTTCCTTGCGAAAGCGTTTCTCAAGGGAAAGTTCGCAAAAACGCTGCAATTTTAGCATTTTCACCTCGGTCCTAAGCAGCGAAGAACATGAACATAATTTGTGAAACATTTTTATGATGGAAGATAAACCCTCTGAGAATAGAAAAATGCATACTTGAAAACGATGGGCACATTGGTCAACCTTAAGGAATCTTTTTTCGCGCCTTATTTTGAAATGACCCCCTCCCACAAGCTTAAAAAAATTTTCTTGCTCAAAATATTTCGGGGAAGTGCTGTGGAAATGAGGTTGAGTTCCATGTAATTTTTTGGAATTTTTCGAAAGTTCATTTTTGTCGAGCGCCACAGCTGGGACAGTTGTCGTGGAATGGCCCATATATATCATCATCATCATCAGCCTGTCTACGCCCACTGCAGGGCAAAGGCCTCTCCCATGGATCTCCAATTATCCCTGTCCTGTGCTAACTGGGCCCAATTTATTCCCGCAAACTTCCTGATCTCATCTGCCCACCTAACTTTCTGCCGCCCCTTGCCACGCTTGCCTTCTCTAGGAATCCACTCTGTTACCCTTAATGACCAGCGATTGTCCTGTCTTCGCATTACATGGCCCGCCCACGCCCACTTCTCCTTCTTAATTTCTATTAGTATGTCCCTAACACGCGTTTGTTCCCTAACCCACACGGCTCTCTTCTTGTCCCTTAAGGTTACAACTACCATTTTCCGCTCCATAGCTCGCTGCGTCGTCCTTAATTTAAGCTGAACCCTCTTAGCCTCCAAGTTTCTGCCCCGTAGGTGAGCACCGGTAAGATGCAGCTGTTATACACTTTCCTCTTCAGCGACAATGGTAAGTTACCATTCATTATCTGAGAATGCTTGCCGAATGCAATATATATATATATATATATATATATATATATATATATATATATATATATATATATATATATATATATATATATATATATATATATATCACAGTGACAAACATAGGATTTATTCTGACGTTTCGGCTGGAGGCCAGCCTTTTTCAAAGATGCAAGTTTTTCATGGGCGCATGGTCTTTCATGGGCGCATGGAAGTACACCTCACGAACGTGCATAATGGGAGGTGGAAAGGGGAGAGCTCACAAAAAAGGGAGTTTGGGATACAGATGTGTGTCCAAGAAGCAAAGGCCAGTGCAAGATGACGTCTGCGTCCGCACGGCGCCTCCATAATAAAGAACGGGTGGGCCGAGGCAGTGCCTCTGGCCGAGGTCGTCTGGTAGCAGATTGTACACCCTCGTTTGAAGACACTCGCGCTGCCGTCACCTGAGTCCACGGTGCTGCAACTCTCGCAGTGCAGCGCGGAACCGCTGAAGCCAAATGTCGTTGTTGTTGGGGGGTACAAAGAGGCGGGAGGGGGGGGGGGAACAGGTTGCTCTGTGCGAGGTCGGTACCAGTATGGGGATGGCGCACAAGGCCAGGCGGCTCCACCGTCGCCCCCTGCGTTCAGCGCCAATGCGGGCGCTCCAGCATCGTTGGGGTGATAAGGCTCCCTCCCGCACCGCGTGCGCACCTGCTTGGCGGGGGTGGCGTCGTCTGCTTGTGTTCCGCCGCAGCTTCTTACTAGTTTTAAGACCGTAGAAGGTTTGGAAAATTTCTTCCGTAGGGGCAATATTGCCGAAGAAAAACTTTTATACGAGGCAGGCCATGTGCATCAAGTTACAGAAAGTGTGTCTGCGGACGGAAGCGTGATGACCGGCCGATGTGTCTCCCAAACGCGGGAGTCAAAATACTACGAAAGTTCTAAGATTGCCAGGCTGGAAAGCAAAAGTGATTTTTATTGGGATCCTTATTAATTTGTAATTATTTTTATCGGTATATACACGGTTATCAATATATCAGTCCCATAAAAGGCACCACAATAAAGCAGTGAAAGTCTGTAGCTGTATCTATCACGTGTGAGCACAGTGCTTGTGTGCGCGTGTTGGAAAGAGAAGCTGTGAAGCCACGGACTGCAAGACCTCATCTGTTTATTTCCGTTAATCTTACTTATACTAAGGGAGAAAACGCGGGGCCGGTGCCAGGAAGCGTCGACAGTGTACGTCCATTTATTTATTTCTAAATAATGAAAGCTGAACTAAGCAATACGGTTCTAACTCGTTTTGAAAAATTCTGTTAGAAACCAAAAAGAAAGAAAGAAAGAGAAACACGACAGGAAAGAAAACAGCAGGACGGCTCTCAGTGGCTTTTGTTATCCGGTGCCTCAACGCCTTCGTGCGGCGTCTAGGCCGACAGGCGCATACAAGAGGCACACAGTCCGTCCTTAACGAGTTTTTTCTTCTTTCCTTCCCTTTTTTTTTTTTTTTTGCACGAGGCACTCCAGTAGGCGGCGATCCTTGTTCTGGTCGTAGTACCAACAGGAAAGACCAAACCAGTCAAATGCGTGAGGGGGCTCTAGGACAAAAAGAAAAAAAAGAAGAAAGAAGAGGAAAAGAGCAGCAGCGCGGGCCGCGAACGAAATGTCCGCAGCGCCTACGTCCACACGGCTATGCGTGTCGCAGCCTGGTAGCTCACACAAGCGGCTCGTTAAAAACAGCGCGAACCATTGCAAATCGACAACACATGTCCTGGAACGCGCGCACCCCCTTTGACAACCCACCTTTCACGTACTCCACGCAGAATGCCGGGGGACAGAATGCTCGTTACATTGCAAACTAGCAACACATGTCGTCTGCTGAGTAGAGAGCGTCAACGGAACGCGCGCGCGCGAGCGACCTCGCTTCTCCTCCAGCATTGAGCTTCCTGGAGGCTTTAAATATTTGTCCCTGGTGATCTGACATAAGTATTGTTACGGCCGAGGACAAACAAATCTTGTTGCTGATCACCGAGCCGTAGTACGACAACCTTTGGAAGAAACGAAAAACCGCAGGAAACGCGAATAACTCGGTTCTAAAACTACCGCCAGCCCTGCGACCGGAGCTTCTATCACCCCAACGACGGGCGTGCCGCCGCGATGGCACTCCGGTCGGCGGAGAGTTACAAGTGCACCATCCCCATAGTTCAAAGGATCGTCCCCGCGCCGTGTTTCACGGAAAATGGAGGATAGAAAAAGAAACGTAGCGCATACGCGAACAACCTTGAATGGTTTGGTCCTTTAAAGACATGTACACACAGGCACACACACAAAAAAGAGAGAAAAAATAAAAAAAGAATAAAAGAAGAGAGAACATCACACAGAAAAGAGAGTCGTTTAGTCTAACGAGTCATACTCCGCGGAACCCGTTCTCTAGCGAAAGTGCGCGATGCTCAGCCAAGGGGACACAATACATATCTGCACTTTGCATACGCAGTGCGATCTGAGTGAAACATACCAGATAAAAATGAGAGAAAGACAACAAGAAACACGATGGGGAATTAAATATCCTAAGATAATACATGAAAATAAATGAAATCAGAGCAAACAAGAAATTAACAATAGGAATAAAACAAAACAGGTGGACATTGACAATCAGTCCGCATCCCAGCAGGAGACACTGCCCGAGTGAGCGCCGAGGGCACACAAGACATATTTGCACCTTGTGCGCGTGCAGTGTGAAATGAGATAGACATATCAGACAAAAATAAGAGAAAGACAGCAAGAAACATGATGGGGAACCAAATAACGTAATCTAACAAACGAAAATAAATGCAATGAGAAAGAATCAGGGCACACACAAAAATTAACAATGCGTACAGAATGAAATCGACCATCATTTCTGCATCTCAACAGGAGCGCCATGAATGTGCACCAGAAAGAAAAAGAGAGAGAGAGAAAGCACAAAAGAGGAAAAATAGGAGTTCCGGGAGTTCATAGTGCACATAGATTTGCATGTGGAGCCCTAAAGAAACAACAACAACAATAATGATAAAAAAGGAATATAAAATATTAAAGACACTTAGTCGCTTGCGTCGTTAATTGGTTTAGTTGCCTGACAGGGCAAGCAAGATAGTGGGCCTGTACTTTCGTTGATGCCACCAGACACAGTGTTGAATTTGTGAATAAGGTAAGATTCACGAACCTCCCGGTCATAATGCGTTTTGAAATCAGATTGGAGCACCACAGCTGTGAATGTACGGAAGGGATGACTAAGATCATTTACGTGCTTGGAGAGAGGAAGGTGTGGCAGGGTCTTTATGCGTGCCCTATGGTTGTTTATTCTTATCCTGAATGGAGTCTCAGTTTGGCCAATGTATTGGGCGTTGCACACGGTGCATTCAAGAAGGTAGACAATATGTGAGCTGTCGCAGTTAAGTGACCAAATTCTCATTACCTTTGATATCATGCTCTCTCATCACGCCACTGCCGCACGACAACGATACTTTATTAATTACAAAGCATACGACACTGCACTGAAGGAGGCTTTAACATCACTTAGTACATGTGATGAGCGGCTGAGAGCTCAGTCAGTCATACCTTGTATGACTTCTGGTATTGAGCCAGCAGAGTTTTCTGTAAGGACTGGACTGTCCCCGTCAAACTCTGCTTGGTGGAATGAGGCGTGTACGCTTCACTATAGGCGACGGAAAGCAGCATGGAAACGTCTCCAACATAATTATGCACCTAAAATATGACTGAACTATAAATTTTGTTCTGGAATAATCAAGCGAACCGTTGCAGCAGCTAAAGAAGACCACAAGAAGAATTTTCCCTCGTTATTTTCAGAGCCTGATAGAAGAGCCACTCTTTTTAGATTTATTCGCAACAGAAAATCGCCTCAACAACATACTCATTCTCAATCTGTTGTATTATCCCTTAAAGAAATGGCTGATTTGTTTGAAAATATAGGTAGGGGACTCGAAATGTGGTTCTCTTCATTATATCGGACGCCTATTGAGGTTAAATGTTTACTATCCGATTTTCAGGAGGTGGCCATGGCGGAACTCGCAAAAGTCATGCTAAGTACACATCAAGCAGCTCCTGGTCCGGATCGTATTACTAATACTATGCTTAAATTAATGTTCGATCAATATATCCCAATGAGAGTACACATGGATTCCCATTCCATAGCAAATTGCAAAAGTTGTTTTCTCGCGGAAAAATAAAAGTCTGGGATATGATCTGAATAACATCCGGCCCATCTCGCTTACTTCTAATATAGTAAAGATAGTTGAAAAAGCTGTATACGTTCGACTCAGTGAGTTTATTTCTCGTGAGAACATCCGTTCTTCGAGACAAATAGGATTTAGGCAAGGTTGCTCTATATGGTTGCCTCAAGTGCACCTTGAAGGCGGAATACGGCTTGCAAGACTACCAGGAGACCATTGCAGCATTAGTCTCATTAGACATAGCAAAAGCCTATGATTCTGCCGAACATGGAATTTTAATTTCTAGATTAGTCGACTGCAATGTTCCAAACTATATTGGGCTCAAGAATTTCTTTCTGAAAGGCAGTTCTTTTGTTTCCAGGAAGGAGCCACATCTTCTTTATATAAACAAACAAGGGACGTGCTGCAGGGATCAGCTTTGTCCCCTCTGTTATTTAATATTTTGTTATCTTCTGTGCCAGTTGATCAGGATGTTCAGCTATATGTGTACGCCGATGATATTGCATTTTTCTCGTCATCCCATGACGTTCTCGAATTATACAAAATTTTGCAGTCTTATTTGTCTGAGCTTGATGTGTGGCTTAATGGACTTTTTTTCACCCTTAACTTTAGTAAGTGCGCTTTACTTGTGTTCCCACTATCAGATCACGTATTCCTTTCTCTTCACTATAGCAATGAACAAATGCCGCAAGTATCGTCATTGAAGTACCCAGGTATTATATATGAAGATAATCTAAGCTGGCAACAGCAAATAGAAGTAAACAGATGCAAAGGAGAGAGGGCCGTGGGCCTACATTGCGACATTTCAGCAGCAAAAGTACCGGAACGTGAAGGTCAGCATTGCTGTCCATATACAAACTTTATGTGCGCCCCATTTTGGAATTCGGTTGCCTTCTGTTTTCCGGCTGTGCGGCCTATAAGCTACGACCTCTAGTTTTGTTAGAAAGGCAAGCCGTGCGTCTTTGTCTCAGCCTGCCGAAATGTGCTGCCAATAACGTGCTCTATTTAGAAGCTCCTGCCATTCCCTTGGAATGAAGGTTTAAACAACTGACAGTACAAACATTTCTAAAGCTCTGATACGCCACTCTCTCCTTCGCAGTCAATCGTCATTACTTCTCGCGGTTCCCTTTTTTAGGAACCGATGGGGACGCTATCAATGGCCTCAGGTCGTTTTTGTACAATCTACGATATCTGAGATTCAAGTTTCTCTGCAGAAACTAACTCCCCTAAGGCCGCACTCGTCCTTGTAGGATTTTATATTTCGATCACATCTTCCCTGAAAATGTATAGCTCCTTCCCTTGCGTATTCTTGAAGGTTGCCTTCAGGATCATCTCGCCCAGTTTCCTGAGCATTTCGCAATCACTACGGATGCGACTCAGAGTGGAGAAGGCTGGAGTTGGTACGTATATTTTTCTCCCAGTTGAACTGGTCGTTTGCGCTCCGACTGCCCCATTTCACTCCTATATTCCTAGCAGAATTTTTGGCTATTGCACTGACGATTAGGAAATTGAGCCTGACCCAGTCTAAAGTAATCATTATTACAGACGCTTTGTCTGTCTGTTCGCATGTAACATCCCCAAAGCAGCCGCCTTTACTGAAGATTTTCTCGACGCTTGTACCGCCTAACATATCAGAAGTTTGCTTGGTCTGTGTCCCCGGTTATACTGGAATTTTTGTGAATGAATCAGCTGACTTGCTGGCAATGTCATCTTTAGAAGGTCCATTGTTAAATGTACTGCGGGATTTTTCATTTATCAAAGCTGAGAGGATTAACGCTGTCTTCTATACTGACATGCACTAAGACATTTCTTCTAGATTTTGACGACTATCGACACCTTTAGTTCGCATGGAATATGGACAAATGCCTTTCACGTCAGTACAAAGTGACTATTCGCCTCGTGCAGCACCTATAGAGGTGCCACTGATGGCCACCGAGCGGGCGTCATCAACAGTACTCTCGAGTGGCCGAGCAGACAACAACGCTTTGCAGCACTGGGCAACAAGGCCATTGCTGAAGTTCGTGGCTGCGATTTCCCCCTTGTTAGCGTGCCAGACAGATGCAAGAAAGGCACGGGCCTCTTTGAAAGTGGAAATGCGCATGTCGTTAAAGGAATTCGGGACAACCCAGTCCGTAAACTGAACAGGTGCGTCTCGCAGACCAGCGTAACGAGGCCCAGTTACGAAGTGGAGCTCGTGCGAAGTAGCTGCCTTGTTTTGTAAACTTAGGTGGTACCCCAGTCATACCTTCTTGCTTTTAGAATTGTGCCCTTGCCATATTGCTGTCTCTGTAGCTTAATAATAAATAGACGTCATTTGAGCGGATTGGTGAATCAAGCAATGAAGTACACATTATGTGATATTGGCGCATAAAGCAGCGATCTTGATAGCGCTGATTACCTGCACTTTTGATTCCTATGACAGAGGGATCAGCCTCATTTTTTTTTCTCTTCTTCTTTCTTTGCTAGCGTCGTGGTGACAGTTTCGCCTCTAACATCCGGGTATAGCATTTTCTTCGGACTCCTCATTACTTCGCTAAAGCATTCGATACAGTTCCACATAAACGCCTATTACTAAAACTTTCCCAGCTGAACTTGCACCTGAACATTCTTGCATGGATCACAGCATTTCTCACCAACCGCTCCCAGTTTGTCTCAATTAAAAATAACCTTTCCAGCTCCCTGCCAGTAACATCCGGTGTCCCGCAAGGATCTGTACTCGCACCCCTCTTGTTCCTCATATGTATTAACGACCTGTCCACACATTTATCCTCCCATATCCGTTTATTCGCCGATGACTGTGTCATCTATCACACAGGTACATTCCTGACCAAACTGCACTCCAACAGGACCTGAACCTTGTGCAACAGTGGTGCGATCTTTGGTTAATGAAGCTTAATCCCACTAAATGCAAGCTCATTTCATTTCAACGCCAGCATAATCCTTTATCATTCTCATATCTAACCTCCAGCTCTGCTATCGAACAAGTTCAGTCATACAAATACCTAGGCGTCACTGTCATGGGAGAAGTGCGCGCTTGTTGCTTTTGGCATTGCTGCGAAGGCACCATGGGAGAAGAGGCCACAGAGAACCGCGGAATCAGCACGCAAGGCGATGACGAAGACGACGACGAGAGGTTGCGGCACACGGCCGCAAGGAGAAAACAAAGAGTGGCGCGTGGAGCGTGCACGTGAGGCGACGTGTGGAGAAGCAAGGCGGCGTTCACCAGCGCGGACGTGGCACAGGAGCTCTCCACCAGAACCACGGTCGAGGCGTAGTCCCGAGTGCCTGGCGGGCGCCAAGAGTCGGAGTGTATGGCTTCGCTTGGCACCGAGCTCCCAATGCTGTCCACGGAACGCCTGACGAGCCGCCCGTGCCACCAACAGCACCGTCGAGTGTAGGCCCGAGTGCTGTTCCACCGGCCTAGAACCTCGGGGCCAGGTTCACCAACTCTATGGGGCCTCAGCTCCACCGTTACCTTCGTGGAGTCAAGGAAGGCCACCACTACCCGCAGCACAGTCGGGCGTAGACCCGAGTGCTGCCCTGTTTCTTCGAGCCACAAGTGGCAATGCAACGCTTCCCATGACTCCGGTGCCCGTCGTCCTCGTCTCCGTCCCTGGCCTGCACCGCAGTAGCACCATAGGTGACGCAGCACCATTCGTCAGCAAGCAACAGCGGCGACCTCCGGTCCGCATTGACGCCTCGCCTGCGTGGACTTTCACGAGTCAGCCATGCAGCCTCGGTGAGACTGTTTCGCGAGGGCTAAACTGGCGCGTTTGTTTGCATGCTCGTTGTTTTTCTTTCCTGCTCAAGTGTCGCGGTTTGCTTATTTGTTGTGTTGGTTGTTCTGTGTTCGTGTTCGTTCGTGTTTTCATAAAGTCTTCACAGAAAACAGCCTCGCCGTATTATTGAACACGTTGCCGTCGTAAGACGCAACGTGCGTTCCTTTTCTCTATATCAAAGAACCTACCATTACAGTCACCTTATCCTCTATAGCCTTTCCTGGAATGCACACATCAGCAACATCATATCATCCGCGAATAGATCCCTCGGTTTCTTGAAGCGTCATTTCGCTACGCACCATCAGATATAAAACTTCTTGCATACCAAACCCTCATCAGATCTAAACTAGAATATGCAGCGCCCATCTGGAGCCCCCACCAGGTATACTTAATAAACGAACTAGAGTCTGTAAAAAAGCGTGCCATTAGATTCATTCATTCTTCATATTCATACGACGTCAGCACATCATCCATAAAACGCGAATGTCATCTTGCTATTCTTTCTGAGCATCGCCGCATCGCCAGTCTACGTTTGTTTCACAAATTATTTCACAGTTTCCTCAGCCAAGCACCGTACATCATCCCACCGATGCGCATATCTCACCGCACGACTCATCCTTATTCAGTTGCACGTGCACATGCTCGCACTACTACTTTTGTGGCCTCATTCTTTCTTCGCACAGCAGTGGACTGGAATGGCCTCCCCCGTGACATTGCAGCCATCATGTGCTCATAGACATTTGCGGACAACTTATCTGCTTATTGTTCATCATGAAGATCACTCTCTGTAACCCTCATCTGTAAACCCACCCCTTATGTAATACCCCCTACCTGGGGCCTTTAAGGTATTAAAGTGAGGTGAAGCGAAGTTGTAATACATCTTCATTTTTCCCATTATTTCCCCGTCTGCCCATGCGCTAGAGAGAGCCTTTCGGGATGGGCTATGAGTTATGCTTATATAATTTCGACTGACGTGTTGTGGACCCTCAACAGGAGCATTCTTTTGTTGCTGGTGCACGAGGGGAGACCTAGAGCTGCTTTGTAGGCCCTCCTTAGCGCAGCATCTAACTTCTCTTTCTCTGCCCTGTTCCACCTGATAAAGCCAGCTACGTACTGTACGTGATATGGCATATCATGAGGGCTTGGGCCACACGTAAGACATTCCTTTCCTTGATTCTTTTTCTTGTTGGTAGCTCTCATAATTAGTCTAATCACTTCCAAGACTTTGCTGCTATTCAGGCGCGTCATTGTCTCGGCGTTTGTAGCCACAGCCCTGGGACCTGTGTCCGTTGCACAGTCGGAATCATTCTACTCTTGGTGGTTAGAATGATTCCCATGACCTGCAATACGGCTGTGCCCTTGGGTGTTCACACCATCCTCTGAGGCAGTAAAGAGCTCCGACTTCTCTGGGGAGCATGCTATATTCCCGTGTGGGCTAGCTAGCTTCACACTGCCTCGACTGCATCCTGGAGTCTGGCCTCGATTTGCCCCGCATTCGTGTGCTCAGTTGTCCAGAGTCTAATATCGTCCGCATATGTCATGGGGTTCATTCCTTCGATTTTGTGGAGCTTTGCGGTCAATCATTGTGAGGTTGAATAACATAGGGGAGATGACGTAGCCTTGCGGGGTCCCCGCCTCTACCATGTCAACTTGCACGCTTTCTTCCTCATCCAGTTTGATACTGGCCTCTCTATCCGTCAGGAAGTCTCTTGCCTATATTGAACTTTGTCACTATCTCTGGGATGGTCGAGTTTCGGGCCCTGTCGAAAGCCTTAACGAAACCCTGAAGTTTTATGCGAGGATTACGCGAACCTCACATCCTGGTACTTCAATGACTTGTTCCTTGATCTCGATAATGGCGTCGTGGCCTATGATGGAGAAGGGATATGCGTTACTTGCCTCCATATGACTTGATCCCACTTAGGCAAGTGTGCTCTGAATTTGACGACACATGAGGTAAGGAATATCAGCCTCATGTTCCGGATGCCTGAGGTCTTTACTGGCTTTGGAAGAGGAGCATGTCCGACTTCTTCCACTCGTTTGGTATTTTACCATTTTTCCAGCAGATGAGCCGTGCTGCGCATGCGCGAGGAGCAGTGACATCACACAGTGCATAGCGGGCGCCGGAGCCGTCGCCGCCGCTGTCGCCGCGCACGCCTCACTGATGACATAGCCGCGGCAGACGCAATGGCGCCGGCACGTGCCCAGCTGCGCGCCTCCGTTGCGCAGTAGCAAAGTCCGACGCTGCGCTGGAGCCGCTTGATATAGCGCCTCTCATTTTGTGCACGCTAATGCGTACACTCATACCACGCCAATGGTCTATGCATGTTTATTCTCGCGAACACTCGCTTTCATCAGCGAAAAGCAATACAGCAAAAAGCGTACCATCATATGCTAGCTCTCTCTATTGTGCATGCGTGAAGTGGCAGTCCCTTAAAAATCTGTCAGTGTTTTTGTCACTGGGAAAGCAACTCATATCCATGAGAAACATGAAGTGAGGTCAAACTGCGATTTTACAAGCGTTGACCACAGTTCTGAACACATGCAATGCTAATATACTTGCTGACACCACCTGCGCAGTGATGACAGTATGTTGCTTTTTTTTTTTTTTTTCGTCGTTCAAACAATCAAGGTTAAAGATAGTATTCCCAGTGTGTCACGGATATGCGCTGAGTGCACAGCAGCAGGTAGCAGTGGGAGAACATTGCGGAGCGACGACGAAAAAGCAGCACAACTTTCGGTTTCCGGCGCCCTGAAGAACATGGTGGATGACGCTTGCAAGGGTGTCGACAGATGACGCTCTACATTTTGAATACTTTTAAAATTTTTTTTATTTTTATTTTTTCCCCTCGTGATGTTCCCTTTTCGTTGGCTCCCCCCCCCTTTATTGCATAGCTGCCATATGCAGCGACCCGTTACAAAGGGAATGGCACCACATCATCATCATCATGAGTATTCCTTTTTCAGCCATCGCAATAAGTCCATAACAGCTTGTGCTGTAAAATGGCTAAAAGATAGCAAGGTGGAAGTTTATTGATTACTTTCCAGTAAACACTTGCATTCTCTTGAGCACTAATTGTTAGCTATAATCAACTACATTCTGAATGAGAGCACTTCTAACCAAGTACATTTTTCTGTAATGTGCACAATTTTGGTTACAACCAGACCACGAGACAACAATGCGAAGAAAAATTTATGGAAACCATTTTTTAAAATCCCAATGCACAAGTGAAGGAAATGGAAGTGGAAAAGAGCTTGCTGCTAATAAGAGCTGAACCTATAAGCACCCCGTAGTAGAGCACTGCACGGGCCCTTACCCGGCCCGGCCCGGCCCGCGGGCCGGGCCGGGTAAGTAATTGTTGGATTGGGCCCGGGCCGGGCTCGGGCCCATGAGCTTCGGGCCCGGGCCTGGGTCAGGCCCGGTTCAGGCCCGGGTCTCATACGTGTCGGTAATTGAGCGTGTATGCTTTTTGGTTTTATTGTTTTTTGGGATTTAACGTCCCGAACCTAGTCAGGCTATATGAGACGCCGTAGTGGAAGGCTCCGGGTAATTTAGAGCGCCTGAAGTGCATTAGCGTGCACTGAAATCTCACGATACAAGAAGTCTAGCATTTTGCCTCCATCAGCATGTTACATGTAATTTCCGGAAACTGCCTCATGTAAGTTCCCGCCATTATATTGAGTGAAACACGTTGTTACGTACCGTGTATCAAAAGAAATGCTGGTCAGGCAGCACTGCGGCAAGTGCGAAGCAACGGTACACTGTCCAGATTAGTGCATATAAGATGTGCCCATCGGTATCATGGGAAACATTTCGAGTATGCAGCTACGCTCGCACGCCCGCCACGCCTGCTTCCGCCTTCGTGTCTCTGTAGAATGGTCAACGCGACTCGCGAGCCATTAATACCTGAGGAGCTGCTTTCCTGCAGTTTAAGCGCAAGAAGCGAAGTGACTCTTGTCACAAGCTCGCCGATCCAAGCATATGTTGCTGATTTTTGTGTTAGTAAGGCAGTTGCAAATATTTATGATTTGGCAATTAGCAAATCAGAAGTAGCATTTAACTCGGATTCTCATCACATCGAGTATGTTCTTGCTGATTCTCACGGCCGCCTTCGTCTTCGTCACACTTCGTCAGTAATTCATAAGTTTCTTCATTCGTCGGAGCACAAGTGTTCTCTTGGCGCTCAAAAACGTGGAGGCGCTCCCAAGTCAGAATTGAGCAAGCACCCAAGAAGGTGATAATCAAGATGATTTACTGCAGTACCCTTTGTAACGGGCGGGTGTATGGGCACCCTTACCGCATAAATATCGAACGGGTCCAGAGATACCCCGTGTGGACGAATTTTTCGTCCCTTCAAGCTTCCATCTTTCTTCGAACTTCTGCTGCTTTTAGGTTTCAGCGGTTAAGTAGCAAACATCAAAACGGGAGACATGAGGCCCTCCTCTAGTCAAAAAAGAAAAAAAACGTATGGCAGCTCCGCTGCTGTGAAACCTCAGGACGTGCGTAGCACAGGCACCCAGCGATTCCCATTCGTAGAGTTCCCACTGCTCCTTTGACCAAAGCGTCAATGACGTCAATGTTTGTGGTAAGCAAGTAAGGTTTCCCCGGCACGAGTAGAATTTGTAAGGCAGATTCGCTAAGTCGGTGTGCGACATGTGCGCAACTTTTTTGCTGACTTTTATCGGCTGCGGTATCACCGTCGCGTGTTAAATGTACCACGATAGAAAATCATGGCGCGCGTAGCTCGGTGCGTGCGCTAATATAAGATGATTATACCAGGTAATACAGATTTTGCGGAAGCTATACAAGGAGGCATAGACTGAGTATTCTGTGCCGCACTTGAGATGCTTAACACCCTTTATGTTGAAACAAAATCAGAAGAGCCAAAGTTAATTCATATGATGGAACACGTAACTTAATTTATTGACTGAACAGTTGACACCATCTGAAATGAAGCCTATACTGAAGCAATAGTGAAGCCTATACTGAAGCGGTGACTCTGCGAACGAAGGTGCGGGAGAGAACTCCCTTCTTTTTAGCACGAAAATGTAGCATACGTTGGAGATAGTTGCTTACCGAGAAGTCGAAACGACAGGTTTAATAACGCTACTCAGCCTGGTGAATCCTCCCAGGAGTAAGAGCGCGTTTTTAGGGGCGAAGCTCCTTAAAGCGGCACCCGTTCGTCCCTCGTCGTAGTCGTAGTCGTAGTGCGTAACCAGTCTTACGCTTTGACCTCCAAGGTGGTGCCGGTGGGAGATTTCTCCTGTGCGTTGTTGAACAATTAAAAAAATTCGCAGCGTGCGCGTTAACTATAAGCCGAATTCTTCTGTCTCTCATTCCCCATTAGCAGCCATTGGCATGTTCCAGTAGGAAACGTTAGTAGAAGTAGAAGTGTTAAAAGCCGACTTCTGCTGTCTCTCATTCCCAGTAGCAGCCATTGTTTACCTCCAAGGTAGTGCCTGGTGAGATTTCTCCTGTGCGTGATTAAACAATAAAAATTTTGTTCAAAACGCCGTTGATTGATGAAATAAACCAACGAAAGACGCCAGATGTTTTCTAAAAGCAAAACGAAAAGACGCCAGATGTTTCTAAAGCAAAACGAAAAGACGCCAGCTGCTTAACGAAAGACGCCAGATGTTTCTAAAGCAAAACGAAAAGACGCCAGCTGCTTAACGAAAGACGCCAGGTAAAGCAATGGTGTAAGCAGTGCAAGAACCACTTAGCTTACATTTCACCGACCACAAAGCGGTCATAATGAAAGGACAACGGAAACCAGCAATAAAAGTTTGATAAAACATTTAATCAATCGTTTCACGTCATTTTTATCGGGCGAATTAACGGAAGAAATTTCACGGTTTAACCGATGATTACTTCCAGGAGCTTCGCCCAATCTCATCATCATTCACCTCGTGGATCTGCCGTCAAATTTTTTTCTCTCTCTCGTTGCAGTGTGCAAGAAACGAAGTTTGCAGGATAGGTTCGGCGCTATTTACTCAATAGTCCCAGCAATTAATGTAAACTCCACTATAAATGTCCGCCGTTTTTCCACTTTATGTGGGCGTTGTATGTTGTAGTCCTTCTTTGAAATGAAATCAGAACACCGTTAGCACTGCGTGCATGAGACAGCCAGCTATGCCTCCTCATATATCCCCCTGCAATTACTTCGCAAATGTGTTACGGGCGTAATTAACCGAAGGTAAACACATTACCAGTGCAAATAGTGACACTGTCATAATTTCTCACAACACTCTCCAGAAACTATCTTGAGTGCGGCTGATATCTTCACTATAAGCGAAGATTGGACAGTGCCTCGTTTATGGTCAAGGAATAATTGGTTGAAGTGAGCCGGGCCGGGTCGGGTCGGGCCGGGCCCAAACCTTTCGGGCCCGGGCCGGGTACGGGCCGTATTTAAAAATACCGGGCCGGGCTCAGGCGGGCCGGAGCACGGCACTTTCGGGCCGGGCCGGGCCCGGGCTGGAAAGAGTCGGCCCGTGCAGTGCTCTACCCCGTAGCACACGGGATGCTTATCAACAGAGCTACAAAGGTGGCTGTCTGCTGCCTTAACAATGTGGTACATATTACACATACACTTGGTTTAGTTAGCCAGTTTCATTCATGTCCACTGCAGTGATTCGAAAGATTCAACCAATATGACCACATTATGCTACTAGATTTTAGATCGATCTTCTGAAGGTTTCCAAGCCACATTTTTTTATTTGTGGATTGCACAGATAAATATGAGTATAATAAATAAAATCTATGCTATCAAAACATTTAATGTTTTACTAACGAAAATAAATCGCTACATCACTAACCACCACATGAATGCATAATGGTGCTTTATGAGATGGTGCAACTGCTCACTTGTTTTTTATTGGTTTTTGTCTGGTGGGACTTGGTCACCATAACAATGCACCAGAAAAGGCAAACTTCTTGCTATGTACAGCGGCCTTCCCTTTAGCGGGGTAAACAAAACTGACTGAGCCAGGTTTGGTTGCACACTATCTGTTACAGTGGCAATAGTGTCATCAGTACACTGGACAGGATGGGCAACCAAGGAGCGTGCACTTCCGCTGCGCAGGCACCTCGAGCACTTGCTATTGGTTGAGGGACTATGTCAGCAGATGAGAGAAATGGGACCATGTGATTGTACAAGACACAAGATGATGGCAGGCATATCTTTAGTTGTATTTTGAATATTGTAGCCTGAGTATCATGCGACAGTGAATTTCTTTCACTGCCATTCTTTCTATATTTATCTGTCAAAGTTGCAATTAAAAAAGCAGGTTTGAATAGTATTAGAGGGCTATCCAGCCTTCTACATTTGCTTTTAAGTGCTCCTCCGTGTCAGCTGAGCTGCTTTCATGTCATGGTTCTGCAGACATTCAATACAACATAGAAACAAGTTTTTCGATATTTCTCTCATTTCAGTATATATATATTTGTGACCCATATTTCAATCTTGATAATCTCGATGGATGGACCTGCCACACCAGATATGGCTGTTCAGTCCTAGTAAATATTTATCTGTTATTAATTCTTTTAGTCTGCATTTCATTCTACATAGAAACCAATCCTCATGCAGGCTTCTTATTACTCCTGATTCATTAAATGTTCATAAGTGCTCTATCTATAGAAGTGCTGATGTACCTGCAGCACATGTTTGTTGTGGGTGCCTTGTAGACGTAAGACAATTGCTCCATTAACCAAGTGGAATTTCACTTAAATTCTGTTTGTGTTTAGATGGGCTCTTCATAGAAGGCAGAACATGTACACAATCTATCTTCTCACAGTTTGTTGCCGGAAGCACGCCGAAAACAGAACAAGTACCAGGAAAACCAGGAGTGATAAAAATGTCTGTGCAAACTATCTCAAGAATGGCAGTTAAATTTAAGTCAAGGATACCTGCTGGTGTTTTATGTGCCAAAAGCATGATATGATTATAAGGCATGGAATAGTGGCGGCGCTGGAAATTTTCAAGTGGGGTTCCTAAACATGCAGTGAATATGCACGTCACATAGGCATCTAGCATTTTCGCCTGCATAGAAATTTGATCACAGCGGCCGGGATCGAACGCATGTCATTCATTTAGGTCAAGGAGCATGCAAGTGACCAATGAATTGTTGTATCTTGCCTTAAGATACTGGGGCTGCTGATCTTCAAAACAAAATTCATGTTCCATACAAGACTCCTAGCACTCATCTCACAAAAAATATTGACTCTTGCATGCAAGTGCATATTACTGTATTTCTGGATGAGATATCCATTGGTGTTTCAGCCACACACAGTGTCAAGCACACAGCGCGGTACACCTGTGTAAAAAATGCACTCAACACTGTCACACATTAACAGGACATTCTGTACAAAAGTGTTTATTGCATACCTGAGGGCAACGTCAGGGCACAGGCACAACACGCAATTCCAGAATTTCTCGTTGTACGCCAGAGTCCGTGACAAAAACAATGCGGGACGAGAAAAACCCATCTGTGGCCAAAGCATCTTCAAACAACCTTGTGCCACCACCAACTCCAAAGTAGCACGTTTTGGCAGCAACAAGACTGTCATGCCTTGTAAAGGATCAAATTTCTTGCTGTATGATTGTGTCTGAGTGATAACTTATAGACTATCTCAGGAAAGTGCTTTTTTTCCCCTCTTTATGTCCTGGGCAGTGTTACTACATAAGGAAGAATTGCAGGTAGACAAAGAGAGCATCAATTCTTTAATGATGCCTACTAATGCATTAAATCAAAGGTGCTTGTTTAATTAAGGCACATTGCATCTCCAAATATATGTTGAGCCTTAGCTAGCTACTAAGTCGAGAACCCAATAGAACACAGTTTAGTTTTCAACCTTACCCTACATTTATGGTTAATTACCCGATCACACACAGAAAAATGATTCTGAATGGATCAAATTCTTTATGAACCATCAGCATGCTGTCCCTTAATGAGTCAACATGGGGGCTAGTTGGTTGTGCATTGTTAACAATGCACAACCAACTTTGTGCCAATCCTGGTGGCAGCATTGTTTTTTCTTGCGGCCTTTTGTGTTTTGTGCAATAATTAACTATGTCCCTAATTTAAAATGAACACGCTCTTCGACATCACATTTTACAAGAGAAAACAGACACTGCTCTTCAATGCTTGATGCAAACCAGTGCAGAGGGCAACAGAGAATAAAACAGCAAGCAATGCTACAAGGACTTCCTTTTGCGAGAGTTGGTGAGTGAGCTTAGCAGTTTCAGGTGCACATATAAAAACAAGAAAGAAAGACAGGTAACAGACAGACGAGTGCCAACTATGCAGCGTTTACTGGTGGTCACATTACGTTGTAAGATAATCTCCCAGACAAGCAGAGAAAAACATCAATATCACATCAAACATGTCACATCGCATCAAACACATCACATGAAGTGTCTATCGAGAAGTACGTATCAGACACATACAAAGGATTCATATGTCATTAATTAACTAGACCCTTTCCTTGTATGGAAAGTTTCTACAAGTTCCTCTGCTGTCTGATTCTTGCTTTTTCCATCTATTGAATAGGCAAAGTAGAGCACACATAATCAGGCTTTAATGTTTGCAGGAGGAAGTGCACCGCCACTTTTTCCAGTGCTATTAGCGTGCTCCCTCAGTCACTCATTCATGTAACATCCAGTTATTCCCATGTAAGACTAACTGAAATTCAAAGGAATTTCATACACAATACGTTCGGCCCAGTTCCTGAAAGAGTTTACATACTGCTTTTTGACACCACAGGTGCTTAGCACAAGATTCCTCATGCTACAAGGGTACTTGAACAGCACCTTCATTAATTTTTTCTTTTTTTAAGAGTGTACTTTATTTACAAAAGCAGGGATGTTTGTATTGAGTCATGTGACGCACCGATCTTATGCGACATTATTTTAATTTACACTGACCAAGCACTACAACATGACCTTACTTCTTCCCATGTCTTTAATGTGACCAAAGTCTCTAGATACGTTGACGATTTTTTAAAATTGTTTTAGACAAAACACACCCAGTATCATATCATGAAATGGTAGACATTACTACAGATTCTTCTAAGACAAATGCCCAAGTACTTGGTACTTTCACTAACGAGCTTCCCACCAATAATTCCTTGCAGTTTTAGATATTAAACTGGCACTGACAAATGATCAAGTTTGTTGCATATACTTCCCTTGGAGTACAACTGTGCTACAAAAGTGCTGTTCGCTCTTGACTTGGTGCATTTAAAAACGGTTAAGTGCAGCACTTAATTACTTTGTTTGCAATCAATGCTGTGCAGGACATGTGAGCACATGATGCAGGATAGCCTTAACAATCAGATCAAGAGACTTCAGGAAGCTGGTTTCCTTTGGCTGATCTTGAATGGAGCCACCAAATTTCGGCTGCAGAAACTGAATATCAGTACTCGGGAAGAACACTTGAAAGAAAAGAAGTGTGAGAAACCAGGGGTGCTACCGTACTTGCACAAGGTTACCCATAACCTTAAGAAAGTGACTACGAGGTACACGGTACTAGTTGTCTTTGCATCCCCAAACAAATTGGCACAGCTGTGCCAGCAAATACCTTGTGCTGAGCACAAAGCACGGTGTTAGAATAGGTTTAGTAGGAGCAACAGTGGTTTGGGAAGCGGAGAAATCCAGAACCCTTTTCCTTTCTTGCCAAAGGGCAGTGCACGTATGAAGGTGGCCGCCTGACTATACCCAGAGCCCTAATGCTCTTAAAATTTAGTTTGTGAGAATGTTTAATGAAATTGCAAGACGCTGTGAGGATATTGTGGTCTTACAACATCACACACATAAGCCCATGGACACTTTTAGAAGCGTTTCATACGTGACGTTTCAGTACTCAGCATTAAAACGCTCACAAACACCACCTTCAGCTGCGATAACACCATGGCCTTGGCTGTTGTGTCTGCATTCTGTTTACACAGGTAAATCCACAGTTGCTAGTCACGTGTTTAGTTTACTCTTTATTTGGCCTCGCATGGTCAATTCAATGTATTTGTGGTGAGCATCATATAAAGAGTGCGCATATGCAAATGATGCGTTATCATACATTGCCTCATACACTGCCTTTCTGCAATGAAAACAAGCAGTTATCCATGTGAAGACAGCAAGAGCACATGCTCGGAGCAGGAACATTTGAAGCGCATACAAAATGTAGCAAAAGTGTCAAGTGCTTAATAGGACTTTATATGCGAGATCAACTGACCGTACAGAATCTTTCACTATGGATTACATATTCGCTAATTCTGTACGTTTGTGAGAAGGCAAATGCTTTATCGCCAAGATGAAACTGCAATGCAGTAAAATGGTCGAAAGCTTATGCCAGATGGCTAGAAACCTGTTCTCTGATCAAAGCAAGCTTTTAAAAACAAATAAACAGCAACATATATTGTAGGGATTGCAGACAGCCTGGCTAGAGACTAGTCGACGACGAAATGCACATTTGTGGTGTGAGCTGTATTGTGTGGAATGGCGGCTTGTGACAGCCCTTGAGCTCAGCTGGACCCTGGCAGATGCTACTGGGTGTGGCTGCTCAGCCGGCACAGACTGAGTACCGTGGGCTGAGACACAGCGATCTCCCACAACGGTGCCCGTAACGGGGGGCCAGCTGGTGGTTCTCGGAGGTTGACATTGGGCTATGGACTAGTAAAGGTCGTTCTCATGGCTCTTGTGGCCACCTCTGGGAACCTCAGCTGGCCAGAGGCTCAAGCCATGGCCCTAAGCCCACATTATGTATTGATGTGCCGATTTCATAGTATTGGCATTATACCTATGAATTTTACATATTTCTGTCTTAGAAAGCAGTGTTACCTCAAGCGTTAACTGCTAATACAAAATACTGGGGTGTGGTGCTCAATACAACTCGTGGTAATAAAAAGAAAAATTACTTCATTGGACAATGCAACATTTACACCAGCAGAGCATATAGACAGCATAAAGATGAAGCAAAAGTACACTAAAATCAGTGTTTTGGAAAAGAAAAAAAAAAAAAAAAAACTAGACATGTTTTGAAAGCTTCCACAACTTCTGTGTCATTGCACAAATGCTTGCAGTACTGCCCTCATTCTGACACCCGCATAAATAATAATGAAGCACTTTCACCTTGTGCTCATGACAAGAAAATTACAAGACAATTTTGCACAGCATAGTCTCCTATTAATCCATATTTTCTTATTTATTTATTTGTTGTTTGTTTGTTTGTTTGATACTACCAACCCCCTGCTTGGGGTCATTACAGGTAGGGTGTCGTGTCACAAATACATGACACATAACATTTGCACAAAAAAGTAACATTCACATTAGAATAACAGATGAATAATCAGTATCAGAAAGATAATTAACAAACAACAGTGATTATGTACAAATAAAAGTCTACAAATAAGTGCTCATACCTATATTCAGTGTTCATCACTACAGAGAAAAGTGCTTAAAGGGTCCCTGAAACGCTTTTTTGACATTGCGTCACTGATTAGGCAACACAATTCTTAAATCATTCACGCCATAAATAAAGCGAAGCACCATGCGCTAAGGCAGCTATGAGCTTATTTCTGTCGCCTTCCACCTTACCACTGCTGTTCCTCCTCAACTCGGTCAGCTGCAGAGTGCGCGCTAGCGACGACAGCGCCTCCCGCGGCAGCCGCTCTGCCGAGCCTCCCGTAGCGACATAGCGCCCCGATATCCTCACTGAGGTCAATTACTCGGCAGTGCTAGCCTCTGTAATAGAGCGCCGGCGACTCGTCTGTATGCCGCCGGATGCCGCGACGATACCGTTGGCTGAAACGAAGGAGTACGTTGTAGAAGCACGTTGTTCGCAGCTAGGTTTTGAAAATTACGTGCACGTCACATGTTAGGGGGCCAATCAGCGGTCTCGAATTCCATCGCTTGATGGGCGGGGGCGTTTGAAAACGCATTTCGCCGAGCCGCTGCGATCTTTCGCGATGCACGTGTTCAAAGCCTTACTGTAAATTACACACTTTACGCAGAGCGCTGAAATCTGTCCTCTAATGATCCTAATGACTCACTCTACCGGATCAGCATGTTTTCACAAAATCGTCAAAACCGTTTCAGGGCCCCTTTAAGGCATCTTCAAAATCGGCTGACATTTTATGGTTGACAACTGCATTAGACAAACTATTCCGCATTTCTACTGTCAGGAAAGAAGCAGTAAGGGAAAGCATCAGTGCGTGTGAAATAAGGCTGAATAGCTCTGCTACTGCTAAGACGATCACATCCCCAGTGCAGGAAGGCGATGCACCCAGGTGTTTATTTTTGCTTGGCCACTTATAACCTTAAAAAGAAATGTAGGGCGATGTTTGTGCCTGCGATCTCCCAAAGACTCTAGCTCACAGGACTTTAACAAAGCTGTAACGGTGTGTGCACCTTGGTATTTACCGCTTATGAAATGAACTGCTAATCTTTGTATTCTCTATTTTTGCCCTCAGAATTTTCTGATAGTGACCACACAGTACAAGCTTACTCTAAAAGACTGGTCGTATGAATGTTTTGTGAGCTGTTAGTATTACATCCCATGTGGCACGCTGCAGTTATTTCTTTAGAAAATACGGTTTCTTTATCGCCTTAGAACAAATGTTACCTATGTGTGAATGCCATTGTAATATGTGCATAATACTAACTCATCATACTAACTATATTCGAAGCAAGCTACATTATTTAAAAGGTGATTTCTGACATGATACCTGACGGACAGTTCCCGCCCGCTTGAGTGAATGTGCGCAAGTGTTGTTCTGCTATAGTTTATTTCCATGCCCAATTTATGACACCATTGATTTAATGCCAGTAAGCATCTGTTCAGATTAATATAATGACTTTCACAAGTTACTTGGCAATAAATCAAGCAGTCGTGTGCAAAAAGTTTGCTTTTAATGGGAAAAAGAACTGGTCCTAAAAGAGAACCTTCAGGAACCCCAAGTACATATGTAGTGGCCCTGAAGTGTAGTTTTCAACTGCTACAGCCTGTTGACACACGGCTAAATAGTCCTCTATCCATTTGAACACTTATTCGTTTGCTCCTAATCTGTCAAGCTTGAAAAGTAACTTATGGTGAGAAACTTATCAAAGGCTTTCTTGAAACTGACACATATTGCATCTGGCTGCAGGTGGGCACAGATGTTTGTAAGGATATCATGGAGTGTATCTGTTAATTTTGCGATTATAGCCAGATCGTGCCTAATCCATGTTGTTTTGCACACACCAGCATGTTAGTAAAATAATGTTTCAGCTTCCTTTAAAAGCTCTGACAGGCAAGTATCTGGGTGTAGCAATCCTCCTTGTGTCTTACACGCTACTAATGCTGCTTCAGGCTTTCACAGTGCATTACCTGTAGCCACCAAGCATTTTGACACTGTTGAAAGCTGTCGTGCTTCAATTTCTTTCTGCCCAGAAATACCACCACGTAATAAATTACGCAGTCAGTCAGATTACTAGACAAGGACGTATCCGTAAATACATTTTCACACTCGGGTCTTCCACTAAGCCATCTAGTTTGTTTCTGTTCATCCAGACGAGACTCTATGGCAGCAGGTTTTCGAAATGCTGGTGTTTGGCCAGATAGACTTATAAGGCACTTTATTGAGCATTTCTGTACACTTAATCCTCGAAGTGTTAGACAGTGCCAGTCATAGCCATGGCAGTGAGCATGGAACACTCTCTTTGCTCTCGATCATGCATGCTTAGTTGCATGGTGCAATGCATGGATAATGTAAAAAACTACAATGATGACTTGTTGTCTGCACTTGGCATGCTTTCAGACATACGGAAAGCGGTGACCGAGAATACAACAACACAATTTAAAATTGCTTCAGCCACACGGGTTTCATGATCAGAATGCCTTCATCATATGATGATAGCAACACTACTGACCCTGATCAACTCATCTACTGACCTCACTGAGCATTTGCATGCTGCAGGCGCCCTTCACATGAAAATGACACTGGAACAGTTCACTCAAGCTGACAACAAGATCAAGCTCTGTGCTGAACTTAACAACAAAACAGTTTGCCAGGTGTTGGAAGAAGATTACTTGCGCTCCGACAATGAGGAGCCAGTGACTGTGCTGCCAACTAGTTCCAAAGTAATGCGAGCCCTCATGGCTCTTTCTGCTGTTTAAAGTGAGAACGTCACTCTGATGTGCAAGCTGACCCATTGGTAAGGCAATGCAGTGCCCCACAGGAACAGTTTGACAAGTTGTTCAAGCCTCTCGGTAAACATTGTGACATTTTTTGCAAAAATTCGGTTTTTCGGAGTGCCCCCCCCCCCCCCTTTTTTTTTGGAGGCTATTTTGGCCCCTTGAAGGCACGAAAAATCAGTCGGCAACTGTAGCTGGAAAAGGCAAGGATCAAATGGCAAGGGAGCTTCCACAAGCTTTCCATATAAGAAGGAAAGGGTCCGCTTGCATCAGTTACATCGATCCTTTGTATGCTTCCAAAATGTGCTTCTTGACAGACACCTTTTGTTACATTATGTTTGACATGATATTGATGCTTTTCTGCACATGTCTGGAAGATTACACCACAATTTAACTTGAACAGTTGGTAGTTGGTGCTCGTCTGTCTCTTACCTGTGTTTTCATCCTGTTTCAATCTTTGTGCCTGAAAATATTAAGCAAGATGCAGTGAGTAGAAAAGCTTCACATAAAAGCACTGCTTGACAAACAACAAATGGAGACAATAATGTGCCACACACTCACATAGCAGCATTGCTTTATACAGTAGAACCCCGCTGATACATTTTTCACGGGACTGTAGAAAATAAACGTAAGAGACAGGAAACGTAAGAGCCGAGAAACGGGAAAAATGAGAGAAGTGGTGATCGACACACAATTTTATTTCAGTGCTAGCGCTTTCAGTGCACGCATCGGCACACTCGGCTATGATTTCGTCGACAGAGAAAACCTTGGAGGTGACAATGGCATCATCGATGGAAGCGTAATCACTGTACGCGATTCTGTCACAAACAATTTGCACAGCTGTGCCATAATTTTGCTGGCGGAAGCCGGAAACGTAATGGGCGTCGCCCATAGTGCAGCTAATACAGTCAAGCCAAGTCAAGCTACGTGAAAAGTCAATATTGCCATCGGCAGTGGCCGCTTGGAGTGTCGATTCGCAACGTAACATACAGGAATGTTCCCACACTGCGACGTAACAGTGAGGTCCCTAATGCATTGAATCCTATGGGAGCTATGCCGGGACTGGCCCAAAACAACGTAACAGCCAGGAAAACACAGCAGCCGGGAACGTAACAGCAGGGTTCTACTGTATTAACTATGTTTTTGTCTCAGTAAACATTTCACTGTTACTTTCAGGTCCCCCCTCATGAACTCTCCAAACAGTGCTCCCACTTTCCTCTCACTTGCAACTTGTACAGCCATAAATTTTAAGCGCTACACACACTGTGATGCAATTCGCCGCAAGGCAATCCATGCCAAAAGCCACACTGACGGACTCCTTGCACCATCAGGCGAGCCTGTCTCACGACAGTTCAGCTGAAGAACTGTTCTTTTTTGGTGACACCAGCACAAAAATGAGTCACAGTTCGTTTCTGAAGCGAAAGGATGGAACAACCAGACTTCAAAACTGTGGATGTTATGGAACACAGAGCGCAGTTGTAAATGCTGGGCATATTCTGGACTCATATTTAAACTTTTTAACGCGCACATAAGACACAGACAAGAAAGACACATGAGCGCTAACTCTCAACTGTTTATTTTTGAAAGAAACATACATATAAATACTGAACAGCTGGCACAGAACATGTGCAGCACAAGTCATGTGACACAGTCAGGAGGGATAAGCAGAATTTAAAAAAACTAACTCCTTATCAGTTGGAGCCACGGAAGGGTGACTGATGCATTTTTTGGCACACCTATCTATATATAAAAGGCCTCTGAAACTTCACGTGTTAGTTTGTCTTTATCTGCAAACAAAATATCTGCATCAGGAAAAACAGGTTCACATTGGCATGACCTGCAATGATCAGACAAGTGTGAAAAAGTTTCTTTCACCAGTGAGTTAGCATGCTCTTTAAGATGCGTGTTGATACATCAGCCAGTCTGTCCTATGTACCTATTACCACAGGTATTACCACAGGTAAAGGTATCCTATATACCACCCCTTTTCGGCATTTCGTTAGCTTCGATTCTTCTTTTATGGCACAGCTACATTTCTACAGCTACACTGTCTGTGTCTTTTGTGCGCACTAAAAAGTTTAAATATGGATACATACCAACTCGCCCAGTTATCAGTCTTGCTGCGGCTATACTGTCTCTGCAAAACTGATCACCGAGCTGGCATGTTGGTCACTGCTCACTTCTGGAGGCTTACCAAAAAACTGATTGTGCTTTCATTCAAGGGAAAGATCAGAGCATTAGAGCTTTGCTGTAGACTTGTTTGCATTCACAGATTACAGGCTACTAAAGAGCCTGTATGATCAGCCAGATTGGCAATGCTGATACCGACATGTGGTGATGCAGAGTTTAACCAGAGGCATATAAAGCTAATATTGCAGCTGCTTTCATGTTCACATTAAATACTGGTGTAAAGAACTGGCCCAGAAATAATCGTTAACTCACAGTAACGGAGCTATTTTCTTTCTGCGAGAACACCGCAGATGAAAATATATCCAAATGTATTAGTTGGAAAAAAGGCCTCAAGAGGTCGCCAACAGTTCTACCACTGCCGTGAACAGCCTGGTACTCCGGTATATGAAAAAGAAAACAAAAAAATCTACAGGACAAACCAAAATTCTGTACCACAGTGCCGACATTGCTAGTGCTACGAATTTACACTCAATTATGCAGCAGATCTGGATAGTAAGAGCGACCTCGGCAGCAGTTTGAGCTGTGAGCAGATATAGGCACCAGCGATCGGCAGCTGCTAGCACAGGAAACACTTTGTGTGCCATCGGTGAACGTTTGTGTGTACACTGACCTGCTTTTATTGACATTGTTTGTGTTAGATAAGCACGCATTCTGCAAAAGGATTTGTTCTTTCTTAGAAAAGGTACTGAAAGATTTGGGGCATACGCTATGGTCCACTAGATGTGGTCCACTGGACGTGAGTGAAGCCAACCCGCCTGTTACTCTTTCGTGCCACATGTCCCCATAGTTTATGTGGCAAGTGGGACCGCGGCACTCTGCACAACAGATCTCATGAAAATTTGCACCAATTGTGTCACATTTTAAGTACTGTACGCTCCCTGGAACCAGGACCAAGGAACAAAATCATTCACCGATATGCAGATGCTGGCACAGCAAGCTACTTTTTACATCTCACCTAGGGAGCGCGCCACTGTTGTCTGGCTCTCAGGCCACTCATGTGCTCATAAAAATATTTGGTTATAAATTAATGGCATGACCAGACACACTTAAATTTCACCAGTGTGTTTGTGAATGCACATGGATTAACACACAGCACAGATTATGATCTAGAAATGGGTGTCATGGCCCCTTTTAAAGGGCTCTGCAACACTTTTTGAACTTAGCAAGAAAATACCGCCAATCAATCACGACGGCTCAGCCAAATATTACTGCTCTACATGCAGCATGTAATCTGCAATTTGGTTTCAAAATACATTTGGAAAGCGCCCGCTCTTATTTCAACAAGACGCATCCCAGCTGGCATGGACTATGAAATTCGAGAAAGAGCTACCATTGGCTGATTCCCATGTGCAGTTGCCACGGATTCTGTGAAGCGACGCCACGTCCCCACAGTAACTCTGGCGGCAAACTTGCCATCACTGTGGTAGCATGAATCCAAAGGTAGTAATTCGAGGCAATTCAAGAAAAGAGAAAATGCTCAAGGTCATAACATGGGCTAGTGTGGCTTACTGCTCCTTTTTCACCTCGCTTTGTGCAGCTTCCAGCTCACTCGTTGCGATGAAAGGAGAGTGAACGTGCACCAACGGTACAATTCCCCTCAAACTTGACACACTGACTATGCTAATACCAAATGGATTTTAAACATTTCTGCGGCAGGCAATTCACGAAGCGATGAGCTCCTTAAATGATGTCACTTGAGGATTACTTGGGAAAGTGTTGCATGGCCCTTGGTGTTGTGATTGGCACACTTGCCGACAAATTCCATCGTGGTGCCCCATGCATCCTGTCACGTTTAATTGTAAACTTGAAGGTTAATTTAGTATTACAGTGATGAGCACTGTAAAAACTGACTGACTGCATTGAAACTCTGCTGATGCACCATTGTTCCCTTGGTCATCCTGGCACTCACTCATGCTCTGAAATGCAGTCCAATATCAACCTCATTTCAGGCCACTGTTATTAGATGTAACATTTTC
This sequence comes from Hyalomma asiaticum, assembly GCA_013339685.2. Taxonomy (NCBI): domain Eukaryota; kingdom Metazoa; phylum Arthropoda; class Arachnida; order Ixodida; family Ixodidae; genus Hyalomma; species Hyalomma asiaticum. The sequence goes on from CM023482.1 coordinate 138,452,391, forward strand.
ATAGAACATGCACACTTTTTCTGCCGTCCACTAGAAAGCATCACAATGGGATTATATTGCATGTGCTTTTCGAGGCTATCATAATAGCGTTGTCAGGCAGGATATTTCACATTGTCTAGACAAAGCAGTAAAGGATACACAATACCAGTCTGTTTGATTGCCTTCTTCAGGACTGCTATCAAGGACTGGTAGCTGGTGGTGTTGTAAATTGTTTCACTTGTTAGGATGAAATCATATCTGGATAGCAAAAAGAGGAAAAAAGAGTATAATAATTTTCACAGCCTTAAGTGCACGAAGGGCTCTCAGAATGACGCAGATATTCTATCATTAATGAGCAAAACTTTGATACACAAGATTCCCGCTAAACAGATTTAGTGAATACCGCGAGTAAATTTCGTGAGTTCTTCCTTCCATTCAGCCAGAGGCCGAACACCAGGCAGGTAGTGATGAGTCCGACGGGGAAGTTCATGAAGAAAGACTTTATACAAAATATTCACAGAGAAAGCAAAGCAAGGAAAACTTATTTACAGGGAATGATATTTACAGCATGGGACTTTGTGCCCGGGCCATGCCCGCCTCGAGCGACTCGAGTGCTGCCTAGCAGCCTGCCTGCCAGAAAGAACCCTTCTTCCAGCATCCCATGCCGTTTTTGTAACGAAAGGGGAGGCGGCAACCCCACGTGCAACAATGCCGTGCTGTCCATCGCCTCACTGTTCCGAGAAGCGCCGCCCGCACTGTGCCTGTCACGGGTTCACCTCCCCGCACGAGATCCCTTCTGAGAATGCCTCATGTGCTCTGGGTTCGCGGTACGTCTTCTGCTGTGAGTGGCATGCCCGCCAGCACTGACAGCCCTCCGCTGCACCTCCCCCGCTGAGTTCCTTACCTTACAACGCATTTACTCGCGTAACTTGCGCACTTTTTTCGCAATTTTAGAGCTCTGAAAACGAGGTGTGCAGATTACGCAGAGATTTCGCGAACACATTCGAAATAATGTGTAATGTGTTGTAACTCACGCGGTATATGGTAGCTCTTTTGGATACGATTTCACGTAACACTACAAACGCTGGCGTAAGAGATTATGGCTGCTCCAGGGACACTTTTCGCAGTCTCTTCGTGTTGAGAGCGCAGCACGTAGAGGGGTTTACGAGCCGCCTGCTGATGGCTGCCGAGATAGCGGCACGTGCGCGATGGCCACCGCGCGAAGTCCACAGTTGCTGCTCGAGCGACATCCCCTCCCCCCTGAGTTTCTTTTATGTTCGTTAAAGACGGGCGGGGTATTTCCTCTCCCCTTCGACGGCCGGCATTCCGATCAGGGGTGATGTTGTCGCATGCGCCCTCCGAGACACGGAGGTGGGCCGGGCTTGTTTGATCTCTGCTTCAGCTGTTTTCGTCACCCCCACTCGCGTGCTTTTATTCTAGCGACCATACTTTGGGCTCTGTGGCTTCCGGAGAAAAGAATCGGAAAAAGGGACATCACACTTGCAGCCCCTTTTGTGTATGACTGCCTTCACCTGCGCAGCGAGGGGTGCGGCCATGTGGACGTCCAAAGTCTGTCAGTGCGCACGCGCCAGCGAGCTGGCTCGGGCGGGACGGCGAGTGTAAAATATGCAAGGAATTTTTTTTTAAAGATGGCTAAATATCAGCGGTGCATAAATTATGCGGGTAAATACGGTATACACTCACACAGGAAGAAGTCTGTGGATACCTGTAAAAACAACTGCATCTAAAAAATATTTGCCACACAGTCAAGAGCTAACAAACTTGGCCAGCATAACAAAATCCAGAGTAGCTCTTACATGCCAGGTGCAATGTTGTCTGCTAGTGCACTCCAATCACCCGCGAAAAAGTGGCACCTTCTCTTCACCCGAGAACCAATATTGGAAAAGGCATTGGGTATGGTGATAAGCTCCAGCACCTCCTTGTTCTGAAATAGGAGGAGAAAAAGAATGCTTGTTCCAAGGTACAATGGCAGAAATTACATATCTTATGTTGCATTCCTTGTAACCAGTAAATTACGAGAGAAAAGACGTTGCTCATGCATTGCTCTGAAGAACTTAGAGGGTAAAAAAAGAAAAAAAGTAAGTTAAGTTCTGTAAAACCACTGGGGTCACATACCCTTTTGCTGTACACGGAGCTGGCTCTATTTAAGGCACTTATATTGAAATAAGCTTAGTATTCTTATAATGAGAGAATCGAAACTACAACAGAAGCTCAGGGGCAGATGGAGGCTTGAACTGATGAAGAGAGGGTTAAACATGATGAAGAACAAAGAGTGTTTTTCATCATCGCTAGAGCCAAAATGGCCCGTTCATCGTTTTTATTGATCTCGTCATCAATAGTATCAGTAAAAGTAAATTGTAGCCAATAACAACCCAGAGGCTAGTAATGAATTATTTCAAAACAACAGTTCACTAACTTGTGGGTAGCATTCCTCACTGCACACCTGTATTCATCTAAATGAACATTCTTTGTGTCATAATAGTACTCTAGGCTTCAGTGAAGGCAAATAATGACAGTTTCTTGTTGAGGACAACAAGTGCCCTGCCTAGCATCAACAGAATACATTATGATATATTGTGTTGGTGAAAGTAGGGCTTGGCAACTTTATCCTTTCAATATTTGTCTATTTTCTGTCCTAGTTCACATTTCTCAGCATAAATCCGTTTTTACTGATTAGGAAAACTGAGGGCACCCTTGTTATAGAAACTGATTTGATATAAATACAACTGGCATGGACAGATGACGATAGACAGCAAGAGCAACGCCTCCATCAAAAATGCAATCGTTGTGGCGGCCAGTATCGTGCATGCATCCTTCGGGTCAGCAACCCTGGACGACAATCTCCATATCACCATGGCAGATGTGACTGCTTGGTTTTCTTGCTTTCTAAACTGGCATGATTCTGGAGATGGTGCAGTCTGCAACCACATGAACTAGGGGCACAGGCCCTGGATGGCGGTGCGACCATGTGCAGATGCAGAGATGATACCATATGTCTTTATAGCACCTTTGAAGATTGCATGTGTAGTGCCAGTATACAGCACATGACATGCTGATGAATTCCTTCTTTCTGGCTCTTGCTGTGTCATTAAATGCTGATTATTAAACTTATTATTTATATTGCTCATAGACATCCTTTCAATCATTTGTGCTTTTGAGGAAATTTAAGCTTTTGAAACAGAAAACTTTCCGGCTCTTAGCAAGGCAACTATGACTTGGAATAGTCCCACGGTATTGCCGGAAGGCACAAACTTGTGCAGGAAATGCAAAAGGAAAAACGAAAAGGAAAACCTGTGTATGGCTGTGCTTCATTTGTGAATAGTGCCTCGGACGCTCACCCCTTAAAAAGACATCGTAATAAAAGTGGCTTTTGGTCAACATCACGATATGGTGGATGCCTTAGCGATGGCAATGGATAGTGCTTTGCTACCATGCCACATGGCTCATCCCTTCAATATGAAAGGCTGCCAAATGCAAACAAAAAAAAAACTGTTTTCTTTAAAAATGTGAGTTTGGCAAGCCATTCTCGTCACCAACCGTAATCATAATTTATCTTAAATGTCTTGCATTAGTGCAGCATTCACAATATTTCCCTGTCCCTATTGGCTTACTTGCTATCATGTGACATGGGATTATTCACAGAAAAGTTCTGAGTGCCAAGTTTTCAAGAAAGGAAATGCAAGCTAGGGAGATGAAAATTATTCTTTTTGGACAAAATATCACTGTATCACGTGCTTATTTTTAGACCGTATGTCATTCTGTGCCATCTTAGACATTGATATCTCCTTCGGTCTGAAGTCCCACAATGTAACGGCACAATGAAAGCAGCCAATAAGGTAATAATTGAAATGAGGTATCAGCAAGTCGCAATCATTACACACTTCTTAGACTAGGTGGCCAGAACTAGCACAGATTTGTTTGCATATAGTGAAACAACATCCTCATGCAGAGATGCAAATGAACATAAGATGGTACTAATACAGTATACACTGCATGGCAACAAGCACACCATTACAATACATCAATGTATCACATTTGCATAACCATGTTTCATGTGATACAGTCAGTTTTGGAGAACTGAGAATTTGATTTTTATAGTGCAGATAAACTTCAAATTAAACACCAGTAAGATAATGGCTCGTCAAGCTGCACCATCATGTGCAAATATTAAACGCGTAACAGCGCAGATACTACTTCTTGGGCACGTCAATCAAACAGCACTGACACAGTCGGCTTACCTTGTGCAAACCCACTATGCTCGCTTGCACATGTAGTGAAACAAGTATGGGATGAAATAGAGTGCTGTGGTCCTACAATAATGCGTCAAACTCGGTCACTCTCTAATTGCTCACATCACGTGTTCTTCTATACTGATCCTTTGGCATTGTAGCTTGTCCGACTAATGATTGAGGGCGACATTTACAATGAATGTGGTAAACTATAATAAAATAACAGCTCGACTGCTGTGAAACCTGAGAAAGTGCATAGCACGGGCAAGCCAGCAATTATCATTGTGCGGCGAAGTGCAGTAGGAGGAGAAATCATGCGCTCAGCAATGCGGTGGCACCCTCCCTTGCATGTCGCAGTTATCAGTGGGAAGCCTGAGCACACAGACGGTTGTTAAGAAGGCGAGCCCCTAAAGTGCTATGCACTTAAAAACACAACGCTATGTGTGTCAGTGACAGCACAGAATTAATGGTAAAAAGCAATATATTGTGAAATTTTAGACAAACGAACTACTACCTGAGAGTGGCGCTGTTGAATTTGCAAGATTTACATGCATATTCAGAACACGCAATCACAGATGTTAGCAACCCAAAGTATGCACTTAGTGTGATAGCACTTTTCAACAGCTATTCCAGTTTCACTAATTTGCTGGGCCACAAAAGTTGGCAAACTGGCAAGTTTCATGATCCCTGCCGACTGGCCATAATGAATCAATAACTGGGAACACACAGTATGCCAGCACCACACCATCCCAGAAACCCACGCACAACTGCCCAAGCCACTACCAGCAGCTTAAAGGTGGTTTGACTTGGCGGCTTATTATTACATAAGAAGGGAGATGTTAAAGACTTGAGGAACTACAGGCCGATCAGTCTACTCTCAGCACTTTACAAAATATTCACAAAGGTTATCTCAAACAGAATAAGGGCCAGACTTGAATTTAATCAACCCAGAGAGCAAGCAGGGTTCAGAAAAGGATACTCTACCATGGACCACCTGCATGCGGTCAATCAAGTAATCGAGAAATCCGCTGAATACAACAAACCCCTCTATATGGCTTTCATAGATTACGAAAAGGCTTTCGACTCGGTAGAGATACCAGCAGTTCTGGAGGCACTACGTCGTCAAGGAATATGTGATAGCTATATAAACACAATAGCCAACATCTATAAAGATTCTACAGCCACCCTGCTCCTCCATAAGAAAAGCAGAAAAATCCCGAAAGGTGTCAGACAGGGAGATACAATTTCTCCCATGCTATTTACTGCATGTTTGGAAGAAATCTTCAAAAGGTTAGACTGGGAAGAGACAGGGCTCAGGATTAACGGCGAATATCTGAGTAACCTGCGATTTGCAGATGACATAGTACTCTTTAGCAATGATGGCGACGAATTGCAAAAGATGATTGAAGACTTAAGCCGAGAAAGCGCTAAGGTAGGATTAAGGATGAACATGCAGAAAACAAAGATAATGCTAAGTGGCACAGCGAAAAAACGTCTATTCAAGGTCGAAACCCATACATTAGAAGTCGTAGAAGAATATCTGTACCTAGGACAGCTACTTACTGGAGAACCCACCCATATAAAAGAAATCCACCGTAGAATAAACATGGGATGGCGCGCATATGGGAGACATTCACAACTCATGAACGGAAACCTACCACTATCACTCAAGCGGAAACTATATAACTACTGCATCCTGCCAGTACTGACTTACGGATCAGAAACCTGGAGAATTACAAAGAAGCTAGAGAGGAAGTTAAGAACCGCGCAGCGGGCGATGGAACGGAAAATGATAGGCGTTATACTAAGGGATAGGAAGACAGCCGAGTGGGTCAGAGAACAAACGGGGGTCGCCGACATAATGAACGATATTAAGAAGGAAAAATGGACATGGGCAGGCCACGTGATGAGAAGGCTAGATAACCGATGGACAGTTAGAACGACGGAATGGATACCAAGAGAGGGTAAGCGCAGCCGTGGGCAGCAGAGAGTAAGATGGGGGGACGAAATCAAGAAATTCGCAGGCATCAAATGGAATCAGCTCGCGCAGGACAGGCAAGGATGGCGAAGGATTGGGAGAGGCCTTCGTCCTGCAGTGGACATAAAATTGGCTGATGATGATGATGATGACTTGGCGGCTTAGAACAATGTATTTTCAGTTTTGTAACAGATTATGATTCCACCTCAAGTGAACCTGCGCAGGTTCCACCGAAGAAGGTCACTTCTTTCAGCTTCGGCACACAAAAAACAGTTGCTCGGTGCAGAACATATCAGCATTTCTCCCTTGGCACAGTTTGGCACAGCCGGTACAGTACTTCCATCACTGCCGGATTCACACTTGGGCATAACGGGTACACGCTCTCCCTGCTTTCACTGAAACTTTGGCTAACCACAGCACACACATCATAAACCAGTGTGAGATGAAAACCACTCCCTAACCCTCCACCATTCTCCACGCACTGTGCTTTGTTGAGGTCTGTGTACTGTGCGATGTCAGTGCAAGTTAATGAATCCCAGATGGTCGAAATTTCCGGAGCCCTCCACTACGGCGTCTCTCATAATCATATCTTGGTTTTGGGATGTAACACCCCCGAAATAAAATCAAGATTTCAGCAACTGTATTGAATCTAATCACATAGACATAAAAGAAATGGATGTAATTGCAAGAGTCACTGTGCATAACTCACATAATCTTGAAAGTCCACAGAGGCACCTTTGAGGCAGGCCAAGAGACCTGGAAGGCCAGCACCACATCCAAGCTGAAAAAATACCAAATAATGAATGTTTTACAATTCACCTTTTTTTTTTTTTTTGCTATAATAAGCAAATTGTCAGTGCCATTTACAATATGACCTTGGATATCATTTAAAAAGAGCACTTAAAGTGACTGTCTAGAGAACTTCATCATTGTCCTGTGTTTTACAGCAATAGAAAGCGTTACATTCAAAGTGGTCAAACTTGGAGTGTTTTCACTGGAATGTTACTAGAAATGCTTAAAACTGAATTTTTTTTATTCTTGTGGTCTCCTCTTATGCTTGTCTGAGAATGCCAGCAATACTAATTACTGTGTTATGGCAGGATTTATTCAAGCCAAGCTTGTATTGCCTGAATGTGTCGCTGTCATTTAAGCCATCAGTGTTAGCATTTGAAAAAACCCAAGCCGTGCGAAAATAAAGGCTGCTGATCTGGCTTAGTATTCCAACCACTGTCCACTGAGTTACGAGACCAGCATGCTAACCTATTAAGCCACTGTTGGTTGATAATACACGGGCCTTAAAACAGGGTTTTATACGCATGGAAAAGTAGACAGTGTAAAGCGTGCACTCATAACACGTGCATGCCCGGCAAACGAAAATGTGAAACTATCTGAGCCTATGCAGATTTGAACCCAGCTTAACAGGGGCAGTTGAATACGCCTCTGACTCTCGGCACATGGTTCGGCACTTTGTATTGACAGCCACAGCTTCAATTTGGTAGGAGTGGCGTTTCAGGCCATATGAAAAGAAGAAAAGCACACGCGTAGCTTCACCAGCCTCCAATTCTCCAATAGGGGAATCGCCTAAATTTCTCTTTAGCATTAAAAATACCACCATAATGGCAATTTATTACACGCAATCAGTCAAACTATTATGCCAACAGCTCTCTTCTACTTCAGTATGGGTAGCTTAGGAAGTCGAAGGCAGCGCTGGCAGTGCCAACATTTAACGCACAAAAAAAACGGAATTACTCACCATCGCATAGAAATGCTACCAGGTCTAATATAAAATAAAATTGCAACTAATACATTTTTATTTCTAAGCAAGCTGAGTGGGTTTTTCTTGACTTTTTTATAACCAAGGATGGTGCCACCAGTCATTGTTTCACGACTTTCAGGGCCAACTTGAAAATATTATTCATTTTTTTTAAGGAGCACAAGCATGGGTACTCGTGTCTGTCAATGTTTCCGATGTCATTTTCACCACAACCGAAAAAAAAAAAAAAATTGAGCGGTACATCTCTTAGTGGGGGAAAACAATTTTTCTTACTTTAGTAGATTATCTTATCATGCCAAATGAGGCACTTTTGCCACGAGAACACGCTTTGTAAGCGAGAAAACGAGAAAAAGAAAAAAGTGGTACCACTGCCTTGGGGACATAGCGAAATGCCTTGGGGCATTTTGTCCAACTTGCTGTGACGTCAATAGTTTTCTGTAGCAGTGTACTCGGGAAAACAACTGGGTTGTTTTCTGTGGGCCGCGCTAACTTAACGGACCAAGCTTCGTGAAATTTCATTGAGCCTATGTGGCCAAAATACGAAAAAAGAAAAAGAAGAAGATTGAAATCCGTGACTTCGCGCTAACGTTTAGGCACAAAGGGACAAAGGTATGGGCGCGTGATTCCAAAATTAAATTGGGGCCCTCATTTCCTCTTCAATCAAACTGTAACGGCAAAATAAACGCAATTATGAAGAAATAACCCATCACATTAAACTAATTTCGTATTTCATCTTTACTGTTTCTTTAAAGGGTCCCTGAAACGTTTTTTTGACATTGCGTCACTGCTTAGGCAACACAATTATGAAATCATTCACACCGTAAATAAAGCGAAGCACCATGCGCTAAAGCAGCTATGGGCTTATTTCTGTCGCCTTCTTCCTTACCACTGCTGTTCCTCCTCAACTCGATCTGCTGCGGAGTGCACGCTAGCGACGACAGCGCCTCCCGCGTCAGCCGCTCTGCCGAGCCCTCCGTAGTACATAGCGCCCCGATATCCTCACTGAGGTCGCCCGCCTCGGCAGTGCTAGCCTCTGTAATAGAGCGCCGGCGACTCGTGTGTACGCCGTCAGATGCCGCGACGATACCGTTGGCTGAAACGAAGGAGTACGTTGTAGAAGCACGTTGTTCGCAGCTAGGTTTTGAAAATTACGTGCACGTCACTGGTTCGGGGCCAATCAGCAACCTCTCATTCGATCGGTCGATGGCGGGGGCGTTCGAAAACGCCTTTTGGCGAGCCGCTGAGATCTTTTGCGATGCATGTGTTGAAAACCTTATTGTAAATTCCACACTTTACGCACAGCGCTGAAATCTGCCCTCAAATGATCCTAATGACTCGCTCTACTGGATCACCATGTTTGCACAAAATCGTCAAAACCGTTTCAGGGTCCCTTTAACTCCAGCGCACAAGAACATAGGGCAAGCGTAGACACTGGCGATCAAATAATAATAATAATAATAATAATAATAATAATAATAATAATAATAATAATAATAATAATAAAAGACAGAGAGCATGTAGTATATAGTCAAGAAACCTACCTCAAGTACTTTGGTTTCTTCATCTATGTCCAGATGGTTTTCAATGTACTCCGCCAAATCAATGGAGCATTCCCAAACTTTCAGACCACCTGCAAGACGGCAAAGTCGTTCTTATGAGGAAATATAGGTTTAGACGGCATTAACCAAAATGGGTAACGAATTTACCTTCATAAACACTGGGAACTATGTCCAAGTTTCCTTCAGCTGCCTCAAGAACTTCACCTCTAAGAAGGCTTTCCATTTGGCCACCAACCAGAAATGTTACCTTGATGGACGTCAGGTCCAGCACGCTTTTCTCCAAACTTTCATGCAGCTGGAATTTGAAGTTATTAGTCACATACAAAAGGGCGCTGCGCAAAGTTCTTCCACAGGATAAAAGAATAAAAGAATTGCAACACCCACATCTTCATGCTCTTGCCTCGGTACAACCTCCTCATACGGTGCGACAGACTTTGTCAGCTGTTTGCACTCTGAATATGCCGGCTCATCCTGATTAGAAACGTCATATTCGGCATCCGGTACATTAAATTTAAACGAGAAAGACATGCCGGATAGATATTCTCTTCCGAGCTGTCGGGAGCTAACACACGAAACAATTCTCAACACGACAGGTACAGCCGAGAGCATTGATACGCACCACTTAAATCACTCGCACAATTTTTTAGTGTCTGTGTGAATATCTGAGGATGCCATAAAGCAGAATCAATAGCATTAAAGTAAGCTGGTCTCTGTACAAGAAAAAAACACGCTGCCGCTGCTCTCGCCTCTCATGGAGCGCGCCATGTTTGCATTAGTTATTGAGCTTCTCACACAGTGGCGCGAGCAGTTCATAAGTTTCGGTTTCGTTATTATCGAAAGCTAGCGCAAGGACTGTTTTTGTTTCTCGAAGGCGCTCCTCGAATCGACAGATCGAGAGAAGCGTATGTGGTCGAAGTAGTCGAGGTCAGCACCACGTAAAGTTGGAACAAGACCATATTCACCCGTGTGTACATCGTTTATTTAATGGTTCATGTACACGAACTGTTTGGGCCGGTTTGAACACGACACACACAACCATCTTTCCCTCATCGCCCGCTGTAAGAAATGTACTGTACAGTACACTGTGTTCCGCACTAAAAGTCGCCCGTTGTGGTCTAAGCACCGTGAACTTTTTGTGGAATAATTTTATAGTTGCGTATACGTGTATACGTGTCTGAACAAACGCGCCACATGTGCGTCGACAGATGTCCGTCAAGCGAGCGACCTCAAAAGGAAAAACGGCAACACGCAGGGCTAAAAAAATAAGAAAGAATAAGAAAGAGCGCGGAAGTGCGAACATCTCCCGAGCGAGCGTACAACACGTACGCAAGCTTGATATGTTGCCAAGCGGCTAGTATTACGTAGACGCCAGTCGCCGTCTTGTTCGTTTCCCGTCCGCCCTACGACGACAATAAACAAGAGGACAAGGAAACTGGGCGGACGCGCCTCGTTCAGCCGTGCATATACTCGTATTCACGTCCGGACAGACAGACCACGGCCCGGCGTTTGTGATACTGTAGTTGCTCATTTTCAGAAGTGACCGTGTTATCTGACGTTCGGGAGACATACTATCAGCTGCGCGGAGCAGGAAAAGAAACGATACCTCCTCGTCCAAGGGTCGGTTCGCACCGCTATCCCTTGAAGCCACTTCTCGGGCCTTCTATCCGCCGAGCCTGCGCGGTGCGAGTTGCGAGCGTGCAGCCGAGCACGTGAAACCGCGCGCTCGGCTCCTAATTGCGCGCCTATCTCAACGACGGCCACGATGCTGAGCGGACGGCTAGCGCTTGTAACTGGCGGGGGCAGCGGAATCGGCCGCGCCGTGTGCCTTGGTCTAGCCCAGGAGGGTTCACGAGTAGTCATCGCCGACGTCAACAAAGATGCTGCGCGGGACACTCTCCGGATGATGCCGAGTGAGTTTCATATGCATGTACATTGAAGATCTTGAGCTACAGCTAACTCCATGTCAAAGCTTCACCCGCACTGCATTCTGTTGTGCACAACCGCAGGTGAGCACACAGCAGAAGTGATCCCTTATATTAATTATTATATTATATTATTACGTTATATTGACATATTCCCACTATACAAAAAGCGCCATATATATATATATATATATATATATATATATATATATATATATATATATATATATATATATATATGTGTGTGTGTGTGTGTGTGTGTGTGTGTGTGTGTGTGTGTGTGTGTGTGTGTGTGTGTGTGTGCTCTGCATTCATGATATTGTTGGTCCGGTCGATGACGTGATAAACGCGGGTTCGATCCCGGCCGCGGCGGTCGCATTTTCGATGAAGGCGAAAATGCCAGTGGCCCGTGTACTGTCGTTGTCAGTGCACGTTAAAGAACCCCGGGAGGTAAAAATTTCCGGAGCCCTCCAGTACGGCTTTTTTCTCCTTTCTACCTCTTTGAGTCCCATTCCCCTATCCCACGGAAGCTGAGACGTGCTTCTTACATGGGCTGCAGAAATGAGCGTTCTCTTCTTTAGAAAGTAAACTCGGATAGAGATAATCATGCGATTTATTTTTATATGGTGATTAAACTATAGAAATTTCGCATAAATGCATGCATTTGGGATGAAACTTTAGTTTTCCTTTAATGTTAGATAGACACTAAATAGCAGAAATATTTTTCATGCATTAGTAAATTTCTCTTTCTTAATACCAACAGAAGGGAGATTTAGTATTGCGGAAAATCTTTGCGTTAGCGTTTGCGAGGCACGTACGCTTAATTTTTGCGGAGTGTTATTCGATAGCATTCCATAGCTCTTTAGTACAGCGCGAGACTGTACGACGCACCGCAAAACGCAAACCTTCGCTGCGCCATCTAAATGCGAATAGTGAAAGCGTCAAAGCTGCTCTAACTCTGAGGCGTATCGGCCGTTGTTAGTAACTTAAGAACAACGCAAGCGCAAAAAGAATTATTAAAAAGAACATCGTGCAATAATAATTGCATAAGTGTTGCCGTAGCTGACGAGGCAGAGTTTCGCTTTCGTTGTGCATGTGTAATGTGGTCAAACTAGAATCCACAGCGAAAATATCGTTGTCTTACCGTCGGTTGTCAATTAGCGAAGCAAGAATACTCGAAGCGAAAACCAGCAACACGATTTATTGTGAATCAGCTAGTCCCACAACGCAGAAAGACGACACGATAGATGCGAAACGGGCAGCCGTCAGTTGTAGGGGTCCGCCATGCTCTCCGCGCTAAACAAACTTAGCGAGCGTTTTGCGTCTCCGCTAAATTCGGAAAATAGCGAGCGATCGCTAAACGCAAAGCTGGAATAGCGTGCGTACGCATGCGCAGTCTGACCCCGCTAAATTTTAGCGTTTAGCAGGGCGCAACTTAAGCTGTACTAAAGCTCTCTAGTACTCTTACTCCGAGACAAATACAGGAGGTGACGCCGCCTTGACTTTTCAATTTGTGGCACCTTACTGTGGCGTCACTGATATTGAAGGGGCCTGGTTTGGGACATAAAATGATTTTCCGCTAAAGATGAATCACATTGTGTTGTAGTGAAACCAGAGACTTAACGCGGCGAGTTTCATGAAATTTTATTAATGGAATGTTGCCAAAATGCAAAGAAAAGACTTTGAAATCCGTGAACGCTTAATTAACTTCGTGGGGGTTTTGACACGAATTTCAAGAATGAAACTTCCACCTTCCTTTTCTCATTTTAAAATGAGCCTATGATACTAAAGTCAATGGCGACGCAGTTTTCAAATAATAATTTATCTGTCTAAATTGTTTTAGCGTTTCACTTCAGTGTACCCGTATGCACAGCGTTTAACATTCGACCCACTTTGAGGACGTTCCGGGCGACCGCTCCGTCCTGAAAATGAACGTGTAGGCACAGCATGTCACAAAGTACGAGTCTGAACGTCGAATGGGAAGGGGCGCTGTCCCTTTGAGTGATTTACAGATCATAGCCGGTATACATGTGCGTACATCGTCTAAATTCTGCGCCTAACTTTAACCGACGAGTGAATCGGCTACAGCAGAAATAACATATACCTATTTATGATTAAAAGAAATCGAAGTGAGCATTATCTCAAGTACTGGGTGAACCTGGCCATTTCCCAGATAACGTCAACGACGTTCTCCAATCTCACCAATATGACAAACCCCGCTTTGTTTGTTCAGGCAATAAAAGACAAGGCTTCATAGCAAACCGTACGTACACCATGCATCCGGATATGCTTTTTTCATCATCTCTCCACATCTTTGGGTCTCGATATCTTCATTTCCTCTCCATTTCAGACGCACTACTCATGTTGATCAGGCAGCTATGTTAACCACGATAAGCTCATGACATTGATCCAGATGGTGTTAGGAAGCACTGTAAGGTGAAGCTGAAGTTAATCAATACATGTAATAGAAATTTGTGTCTATTCTAATGAGATTTTCTGTTAGTCCTATTAGTGTTGTATTAGTCGTATAAAAAGTTTAATTGTCTTATGGATACTTGTATTAGTTCTAGCACATTGTTCTATCAGTATGCTCTATAAGAGTTGTTGAAATTTATATTGGTCTCGGAGTAGTGTTTGCCTCGCACTTATTAGGCCAAGAAAATGTTGGAATTTTCTCAGGCATGCTAGCTATAGGGTTTTATAACTATTCATTCAGTTACAAGATTTGTGAGTTAAAGGTCTTAATAGTTTGTATAGGACTTGTTGAAATTCTTATTAGTCCGAACTATTAGCCTGATCCATCTAGGTTATTAGTACAGTCGTACTATGCTTCACTGACACTCTTGAAAGGCTATTAGTCTAGTACGAATAAACTGTATTGGTACGTGTCATAGCCGTCCTGATACAGGTGCTGAATGAATAATGGTCACACTCAGCGACAAAGACCCTATGGATAAGTAAAGATGATCAAGGGAGTAAATCAGTCTGACAGCGCTGTTAATGTATATATATATATATATATATATATATATAATATATATATATATATATATATATATATATATATATATATATATATTATAATTATAATATATATATATATATATATATATATCACGTGGGTTCTTGTGTGCGAAGTATCAGCCCTGTACGTCGAATGCGGACGGAGGCCTTTGTGTCTGACGTATAGATAATGCATCTCCTAAGATTTTCAAACACTGAACTATTTATATAGTGAAAATATGCGAAAGTTGCCCTGAGCATAATTGGCATATAGCTTCACGCTGTGGTGTCGCAGGTACAGTTACACACGAAGTGCACAGAAAGAAACAAGAGACACATGTATGTTAGACAACTGAAGCTTCCACGTGTTTGAAGTCTTCATTTGTAGTCCATTTGCCGTTATCTTTTCTGCTCACTTCGTGTGTAACAGTGTCTGCCAGAATGCAATGCAAATATACGTATGTGTACCCGTTGGCGCAGATGAGGGGGACCACCAAGCGCTGCAAGTGGACGTGGGAGAGGGCCCGTCCGTGCGCGATCTGTTCTCGGCCATCAGGCGACTGTACAGCTGTGCTCCCACCGTGGTGGTCAACTCGGCCGGGTGCCTCACGCACAGCTTCCTCCTCAACACCGACGAGCGGGCCTTCGACGAGATGGTTCGCGTCAACCTCAAGGTACATCTCATAAGGCAGCACGTCATGAGCTATGGTTCTATAGAAGCTTCCATGCGTGATTACGCTGCTATAGTGGCTTTACTAATGGTTTCATGCGCTCTTTAAGAGGCCACACTTTTCGGATGGGAAGGAAATACTTTGAATATGCATGAAATTAATGTCGTGACTCGAGAACTGATGTGCGTGGCCGAGTCTTGTAATATATATGTCATTACTGCCTTTCATGAAAGTTGTTTTCTTTATTTTATTTTCTCTTTCTTATTTTTATTAGTTTTGGAAGGTAAAATTGAAACAGTTTGGCCGGAAAACTGGGGACTTCCACAACCGCTACTTTAGGCCGACCACTAAAGCCGCGGTGGTGGCCATGCGATCGCATGGCCACCACCGTGGCAACGCCAGAGCAACGCCGTCAGAGCAGCGCCAGAGCAACGCCACCAGAGCAACGCGGTCGACGGCGTTGCTCTGTATAAAATGTGAAACGCTTTTGCTGTGTCGCGTTTTATACCGTATTCTACCTTGGAGGTCAAACAGCAGAAGTTTGTGCCAATTTCCTCATGCACAGGGGACGTTCCTCATCACCCAGGAGGCAGCCAGGGAAATGATGGCGGATGACTCGTCAAAGAAGCAAGACCGGTCGATCGTGAACATCTCGACAATTCTGGGCAGCACGGGCTTCCCCAAGATGTCGTGTTACGTGGCTGCCAAGTCTGGTGTGATCGGCTTCAGCAAGTCTGCCGCCTTGGAGCTCGCCCCTTACGGAATCCGGTGCAACACGGTTCTTCCCGGCGTGACGGACACGCCGCTATTGTCTCCGCTGGATGAGGAGACGGTGCAAAAGTTGATCCGCCGTTCGGCCATGCGACGAGAAGGGAAACCCGAGGACATCGCCAGTGTTTGCGTGTTCCTCGCGTCGCCAAGGAGCTCGTACGTCACCGGCGCCGCCATCGAAGTCACCGGAGGTCTTTCGGCGTGACAGCCGTTGCCATGTCAGCTGTACTCATGGACATGCCACAGGTTGCATGGCGGACGGGGACGTGCAAGATTATTTCATGTCGCAAAACAATCGTACTGAGGACGAAATTAGGCTCTATTTATGTTCGCGATCAAGCAGCGAAGTTGGGAAAGAGACGCAAAGATAACTATGACAGGAGACACATATTGAGTCGATTTCAGGGGTCTCACTACATGAACTGCACCTTTCATGGAAAGCAAAGCTTACCTGGTTCTTTCTTTCTTTCTTTATTCCTTGCTATTTGGCTCTTGCCCACTGCGGGGGATTGGCCATGAAGCCGGCGGTTAACATAAAAAAAGATTCCTTACGTTTCAATTTTCTTTTTCTTTTCGGCGCAAGAGTGTGCATGTGTGTTGAAAGGAGCGATATATAGAGTAGAGGGGCGGATTTGGGGGAAAATGGGGGTGGCACATCATAAGTTTCCGGGGTACATTGTACTCTAGGCGTTCTGCACGCATGCATTGTTGCCACAATAGTAATTTTAGTGGCTGCCATTTCTTTCTTTCTCTCTCTTAATTGTGACGCGCTCTAATATTCGCTTGCGTTGTTACAGCTCCTTTTTGCCCAGGAAAGCATGATGGAGTGTGTGAGCATTTCTTAAATATTGCGCGAAATAAATGTTCCTCGGTTCAAGTATTAGAGACGCGACATCAGCTGCACTCGTAAAATAGAGACTGCAGTTGTAGAACATTCTATTAAGCGTGTTTCAGTTTACGTGTAATAACATTCAAAATTTTTAAACACAATTGGTTTGAGCACAAGTACTAACGTGAGAAGTCGTCATTGAAAGAGATTGGTCACAGCATCACTACCGTAAGAAACGATAAAGCAAATGAAGAATGCTGACTGATTGAGTGATTCTGAGCGAAACCTCCATGGAAAGTACATTTGAGCCGATCCCACAAAAAGGAAAAAAAAATTAACTATTTTATGGTAACAAGACAATAGTTTCTTGCGCAATGCGAACTTTTATGCTTACTTGGATACTGTGGTCGAATGAACATGAAAGACGAAGTACTTGACACTCAACCTCCAGCTCTAATATTGTAAAATACAAGACGAATAACACGTGTGCATTCGGAATACAGCCATTTGTCATCTGTCCTATAGTCTGGGCATTTCCCCATAATAACTTGATCGGGCACTGCAACACTTTTAAACGTAATCCCAGAATGACATTACCAAAGGACCTCATCGCTTCATGAATCGCCTGCCATAAAACATTTCCAAATCCGTTAAGTATGAGCGAAGTTAGAGCGTCAAGATTGAGCGGAGCTCCACCGTCCGAGTGTGTTCACTCTCCTTTCGCCTCGACGAGCGATGTGGGAGCTACACAGAGGGGGAAAGGGGGCAAGAGGAGAAGCTACGTCACATCGCCATTGCGCTGAGTGTTTTCCTTTCTTTTTCTCCCTTTTCTCGTTCGAGCCTCTTCGCGCTTCCGCAATGGCTACACGCGCACCGCAGGGACGTGGCGGTGCCTCACGGCGTCCGCGGCAACTGTGTTCGCGAATCAGCCAATGGTATCTAGTTCCATCTTCTACGTAGTTCGTGCCCGCTCAGGGACGTGGTTTTGCAACCAAATTGCTAACTAACAAGTTAACTGCTGTAATACTGGTTGGCATGTCCACGGGAGCCTCCGCGACTGACGGGCAGAGTTTCCTGGAAATGTTCAAGAGGTGTTGTAGGGTCCCTTTAAGGCAATTATTGCCTACCCTATGTGCCACGGCCGCGGCGTGCAGATGTTCAATAAAACGTGTCCGAAAGGGCATTATGGACGTCGACGTGGGATCTGCTTCATCGTAAAGGTAAGAAGCGGGAGGATCACGTACAAAGCTGGATTTAGGCAGTCTCCACTCTCCTTCGGCGCGGGCGGTGGAATATCCCTGCTAACGCTAGCTATTGTTTTACGCAGTGGCTACCTTGCTCTGCAACATCACAGCTTTTGTTTACTATATATACATCGCCAGAAGAAAAACAGTTAAAACTATAAAGAACTCAACGTTAGCTGGGACACTATTTGGACTGTGGTACTGGGTAATAAGGCTGACGTCACTGCCTCGGCAGTGCTTTTTTCAGTAGGTCACGCATATTTAGCGCAGCTCAGAGGGGATTTTGGCAGCGCCCAGGGAGTCCTCTGTGAAACGGCTGTAAACCAAATACAATGATTTCCTTTTCTTCCTCTGTTTTTAATATTTTTTTTATTAGAACAAAAAGGGGGGGAGGGGTTGAGTGTCTGCGTCACCACTACATTTGCAACAGTCACAAGGCAACATATTACGGCACCCGGGACGCTTTCGTTTGAATGGTCGTGGTGTGTGTGATTTTCAAGGAAGAGTGGCGGCTATGGCGCATTATTGCATCCTCACTTTTGAGAAGCAGAACGGCACGGCGGTGGTCAAAACTTATCGAAAATTAACTGCTATGGTGTCTTTCATAAAGCAACATCAGCACAAGGACACTGAACACAATGATGTCAACGATAACAACAATCACGCATGCTCCATCCAAGCTTGAAGGTCCGAATTTTCCCGCTTCTAGTTTGAACGGCATGGCGGTAGCATATTGGCTTCCAAAACATTCAACATACAACATAGTATGAACTTATTTAAGTCGTAAAGTTATATTGTTTAGAACTATGCGAGCAATAATAGCAGGTAAAAATCTCTTTAAAAATCTATTAATACGAATCTCAAAGGCTATGCATTTGTGTACTAAAATGAGGCAAACGCCAAAGCTAACGGCCATAAAGTTGCGGCTAACGTTGGCCAAAGCCAACATCATGGCGAGTCATGTGGCGAGTACATTGCAGACGTCCACGCAAACATCTTTTTGAGTTTTATATTTTTGTCCATGTTCGACGCTCATCATAGGACTCATCGCCGAAGCAGTGCAGTGTGGCGAAGCGAAGAGGGCGGGGAAACTTATCAGACACCAAAAGCAACGGTGTGACGCTTGTACGACGTGCTTGCTGTATCAACGGCTGTGTGCGTACGTGATTCTACCACCTGTGGAAACGACACCGTCCTTTGCGCTGTTCGCCTGTGTTTTCGTTTACTACTGCTCGCTGTGATGGCCTGTGTCCAGCAACTGGCAGGGCGCCTGGCCCTAGTTACAGGTGGTGGCAGCGGCATCGGTCGTGCTGTGTGCAAGGCCTTGTCTAACGAAGGAGCGCGCGTTGTAGCTGCCGACATAAACAAGGAAGGTGCAGCGACCACGGTCAGCGATTTGCCAGGTAGGCACACGAAGAAAGCGTTCCCTGATATTTCCTGGTCACATATCTGTTGTTGCACTAGTAGTGTGCATCAACCTGACATTGCTTGCAACCAATACTTGCGGGAAAGAAAATTATCCGCGAGTTGACCACAAGTTGACAGTTCTAGATCTCGAGGCAGCATGTGGCGAACGCGCACCTTTTAAAAACAAAATGCAATGATTCCGCTATATTAAGAGCGGCATTCATCAAAGCCACCCCCCCCCCTCTCTCTCTCTCTGTCTCTCTAACTCTCTCTCTTTATTTTGTTTTGCGGGTGCAATGTGTCGTACTTGCTCGTATCGGGGCTTCGTATTTTTGAGGCTAAAATTTCTGTAAGGATTCGCTGGCATTTTCAGAAAACGGATGCATTCTCTTATTTGCATATATTTCCGATTTTCATCTTGCACATCATATTTATGGATAATTAACATGACCACTGGCATGTTACGATGATGGATTAAATACCAAGGGATAATACTTGGCCATATGAGTGTGCCATACCTAGCGATACTGACACAGGATTCACTTTGGTGGCGACAGTGTTTCGTTAAAGTGTAGTCGCACTGTCGAAACTTATTTGACTTACTTCAGACTATAGGAGATGTCATGCTAGCAGTTGTTAACGGTGGTGTGGAGCAAATGCAGCACCAGGTACTGTTTCAATTACATTTTTGGTAAGACCTACATTTGTTTCAGCATCAAGCCTACCATCGCAGGTAGCATTATTAGATTTGACATGGCATGGTGTAATGTAGTGCTGAGTGACTCAATATAACACAGCAGGCAGTTTTTATTTTCGCCACAGCTCAGTGCTGAGGGCACCAAGCAGATTATGAGTACTGTGCTTCAATTGCCTGTGGCTGTACTTTGAACATTGTCTCTTTTCAGAGCTGTAATGTCACATGTTTTGCTAGCCTATTTGATTCGTGGGTGTAACAACTTTTTTTCATTAATGCACGTGTACATTTTTCATAAGCCCATAACGCACCTTATTGGCAGGTCTGCAACAACAGTGCACTATTCTGTTACATTAGTGCTATGAAGTTCAACGTAGCAGTCATAACTTGTATCGCACAATCATGCTATTCACATGTTCAATATTCTACTCTCATTATGTTTTGATGACAGAAAGCCACTAAAAACTGAGCATGTTGTCTTTTGTCTAAAGGTTCCCATGAGCACCGTGCTTTAGAAGTGGACGTTGGAAGTTCTGAATCTGTGTCGTCAATGTTTGCTGAAATCAAAAAGACATACTCTGCACCTGTCAGCATTGTAGTCAACTGTGCTGGTATTCTTCGGGACACCTTCCTTATGGACATGACTGAGGAAGCCTTTGATGAAGTTATGAAGATCAACTTGAAGGTAATGCCGAACTTTACAAATCATGTTTTCAGGCTATTGCAAGTCCTCCGCTAGCCTCAGAAAGATCGTGAGATAATGGGTTGTTATTTGTTCCTGTTAGCACAAGTTCTTGTTTTGATCTGGAGCATCACGTTTGATGCATAGACGGGATAACCAGTTGCCCCTAACAATGATGTAATGTGTGGTGCATGTGATGAAGTTAGCTGAAGGTGTCAGGGGATCAAATATGGAGTACAAATAACTGAGTTTGCGTTTCAACAGAAATAATTTTCTGCTTGATGTAGTTAACTGTAAATCTTATCTGACCATTTACTACTCAGATGTTAGCCAATGTCTTGTGCTGGGAAGCTGCTATTTGTGGTTATTTTTAACCTCGATTACAAAATGAAACCATTGTATGTTTTGTTATTGCAACAAGTGCTACACCACTTTGCTTACTTGAGTTCATTTCTGAACTGTTCATTGCAACTGCCTTGTGTACAGCTAGGCATAGCTTCAGTACAGTGCTTCAGTCAACCCATGGAACAGGCTCTTTTCAGGAAGGCATATTCAGCAAGGAATCGCATGTGTGGTACACATTATTTAGTTAAGAAGTCTGCAGAATAGAACCACCTACTTTATATTTCTTTCATAGACTATGGAAAGGTGTTTAATTCAGCAAAGTCCAAAGTAGGTGTGTAAATAAAACACAATGTAGAAGTGCATGCCTGGTGTATATAGATTTTCTGTCTATACATGCAGGTAGCCTAATGGGGAAAATGAAGCTGAAACATGTGACAGCAGTACAACATAGCTGTTCAGGAGAAGCTTAGGTGATACTACTTGCCTGTCTCTCTTTTTATTTCAGGGGACATACCTTGTGACTCAAGCTGCTGCTCGAGAAATGGTCTCATCTAATGTGCCAAACGGAGCAATAGTGAATATTTCCAGTATTGTAGGGAAGACTGGAAACATGGGACAGTGTAACTATGCTGCTTCGAAAGCTGGTGTCGTGGGTTTCACGAAGACAGTTGCGTTGGAACTGGCTAAGCACAATATCCGTTGCAATGCCATTATGCCTGGCTTTATAGACACACCTATGGTTGCTAGTGTACCAGAAAAAGTGTTGTCGAAGATAAAAGATAGGATTCCTATGGGTCGCTTTGGGAAGCCAGAAGAGCTGGCTGATGCAGTGCTTTTCCTTTGTTCTCCAGCCAGCTCCTACGTGACTGGCTCTGTGCTCGAAGTCACAGGTGGTTTGTATATGTAGACATCTTACATGGTTTAGTTCTTTATTGCTTGCTTGGTGACGGATTATGTGCAAGAGTCATGTGCTCTGGTTCTTAAAGGGCTGTTATGACACCATTGTATTGTTCTATGAGAAAGGTAACTTTTGAGGTCTTGGAACACATGCACACATTGCGACAGTGACTAGGGAACCAATATTAAAGATCTCTCCTTTTCCATTTCACACCCTGAGGAGCTGCAGAGGACTCCACAGACAGTAAGCTTGACTGCATACCAGCAAGAAGCCTAGTAAACACTTTGCTCAACTAGCTGTGCAGTACAGCTAGTTCAGTGTTAAGGCATACACTGCTGGCAGGAGCATCTTGTGCATGTGTACTAGTATTTCCACAAAGGGGCTTCATGCATATTGTTGCGATATGCTGGTCTGAGTGGAGTGGGAGCCACTCCCACTCGGTCAAAACCTTTCTTGTTGGAGGGCCACAACAAATTACTTAAAAAACAAACATGAACAAATTTCGAACAAAATATGTTGTGTCACTAACTCTCGGTCTTACTGCATTTTGATGACGGCGACAGCAATGTAGGGAAGAGGGGTAGGAATACTTATCAGTTTCAAAAAAGAAAAGAAAAGCTAAGACCATAGCCCTAACTTGTTTATGTGGTGGCAGAGTCCTTCAGTTCTTTTCATTGAAGGACTCTGGCAGTAGAATTGTTAGTCTTGGCCAACAAATACCTTATTTACCACACAAAGAGTGATTAGATAACTTAGAGTGATGCCAGTTGTAAGTTGTATTGTAAAAAGAGAGAATGCCAAGGGAAGGCTGAAAGAAAGTAAACATTTGATGAACTGTGCAAGTTCTGCACAAACCTTTGCGAAAGTAACAATCTTCTGAAATAGCTTACATGCTAATGTGTTGAATTTCTCAGGTCCTTTGTTAAGTATTCTTACTAATTATTTTTTTAGGGAATGGGCAAACCACTCAGCAGAAGCCCCCAGCTGATTACTGATAGAATGAGTGAGAAAATGCATGAAAGAGATACAAGAGAGAATGTAAGGAGTGCATGCATTACTGTGTCAGTTGAGGTGTAGTGGTAGGTCAGCCGTGAAAAGTTGACCAGGTAATATGGAGAACAGCTACCAGTATAGGAACAGCTACCTTTAAACTTATCTGCATTTCATAAAAATTGGGGAAGGTTAAAGGTAACAATCGCTGGAAACAAATCATATCACTAATTATTTCAATTCAATTTCTTGTTCACTAGTAGGAAGTACTAGGCAAATTAAGAATTGTGCACATTGGTGCATGGTCTTCACATAGTCCTTAAGACAGTGCAGCAGCAAGCCTCGTCTGAGCCTGCAGCTATTGGCTCACCACTTACATGGCCTCGGCTGCTGATCAGATTCTATACGTATTCAGAAGTGCTTCCTGCTGTTGATATGGCTCTCTGAGAGGGCTACCCCATATTTTTTATGACAAATGGAGTGCCTGTGTCGCTGGCTCCAGGACAACAATGTGACATTTTTTACTGGTGAGATGTCTCTAGCTTATGTAAGGTCTTTTACTTCTGTTTGCTGAAGGTCATTTTGTAAAGTCTCAGTCAAACTTTTTTCGATTTTGCATTTCTTTATAGTTGCAATTTGGCAAAAATTAATTGCAGGAGGAAAACCTCTCATTGTCATTGATAAAGTATTGCACACTTCAGGATGAGTTTTAGTCAGGTGCAGAATTCCATCCTGTATATGAAATTAAGGACAAACTGACAGTTTTTGTGGTATGTATATGAAATATACATACCACAGTGAATATAGAATTGCAAGTTCTCGCTGGTGTTGTATTTTGTCTTGTACTTTAATGCAAGTAAAAGCAATGTTTGACTTTATCTGTGTGGATAGCTTTTATATAATTGTGCTAAAGTATTTTTTGGTGTGTTCTAACTTCAGTGATATAGCCAAAGTGGCTATTCTGATTCTGAACTATACAGCTCAAATATGAGTCTCCCCACTATGAGTGTAATAAGCGCCGATCAGGACAGAGAAGTTCCATGCGTCACCGCAGACGAGGTTAGAAAAGCAATTCAAGGCATGTCCTGCGGGAAAGCAGCTGGAGAAGACGGCATAACCGCAGACTTGATCAAAGATGGAGGAGACTTTCTAACTAGAAAGCTTGCGACACTGTACACAGAATGCCTCAAAGCTTCAAATGTACCAGCAAGTTGGTTTAAAAAATGCAAAAATTCTATTATTACACAAGAAGGGAGATGTAAAAGACCTGAAGAACTACAGGTCGATCAGTCTACTCTCGGCGCTATACAAAAC
This sequence comes from Hyalomma asiaticum, assembly GCA_013339685.2. NCBI lineage: Eukaryota > Metazoa > Arthropoda > Arachnida > Ixodida > Ixodidae > Hyalomma > Hyalomma asiaticum. The sequence continues at coordinate 138,476,701 of CM023482.1, forward strand.
ATTCCCAAAGGTTATTTTAAATAGAATGAGAGCAACACTTGAATTAAATCAACCAAGAGAACAAGCAGGGTTCAGACAAGGATACTCCACAATAGACCATCTTCATGTGATCAACCAAGTAAAAAAGAAATCCGCTGAATACAACAGACCCCTCTATATGGCTTTCACAGACTACGAAAAGGCTTTTGACTAGGTAGAGATAACAGCAGTTCTGGAGGCATTGTGTCGTCAAGGGATATGTGATAGCTACGTAAATATGTTGTTTTTTTTTGTGGGGTTTAACGTCCCAAAACCAGCTCTGATTATGAGAGACGCCGTAGTGGAGGGCTCCGGAAATTTCGACGTTCTTTAACGTGCACTGACATCGCGCAGCACACGGGCCTCAACATTTCGCCTCCATCGATATGCAGCCGCCGCGGCCGGTATTCGATCCCGAGACCCTCGGATCAGCAGCCGAGTACCATAGCCACTAGACCACCATGGCGGGGCGGCTACGTAAACATAATAGCTAACATCTAGAAAGACTGCAGCTGCCCTACTCCTGCGCAAGAAAAGCAGGAAAATCCTGATAGAGAAAGGTGTCATACAAGGAGATACAAGAAGCTAGACGAGGAACTAGAAAGGAAGTTAACCACACAGCTGGCGATAGAACGAAAAATGATCGGCGTTACTCTAAGGGAAAGGAATAGGGCCGAGTGGGTTAGGGAACAGACAGGGGGCTACCCCTAATAGTCGAAGTAAAGAAGAAAAAAAAAAAACATTACAGCATATCCACGGAGTGAATGATGGTGAGTGGGCGAAGCTCGGGAGGTTCATCGTAGATCGTGCCGAGTTCTGGATTAATTTAGTTAACGCGCACGCTACGAATCCTCATGGTTCAACTATGCACAAGTGAAATCTCCCACCGGCACTTCATTGCAAGTCAAGATCCAGTGCCTAAATATATACATATATATATATGGGTTGCCGGTGAACGCTTCTCCAACGCGAGCAGTCGGTATTTCTCAATCAAGAAACTCGCTAGGAGACGCTGCCTGCGCCAACGTTGAATGTCGCGGGTGAAGGCGCGTTCTCCTTCTTTGCGAGCTGGTACAGCGTTCCTCTAAGAAAGAGCGTTCCCATAGCCAACATGCGCCTTTCTCTCTCTCCCTCTGTCTCTCTCTCACACAAGACAGCAGAGGCACGCGTCGGGAGGCAGCGCCGGGAGAGAGAGAGAGAGGCACGCGCCGGGAGGCACGCGCCGAGGCGAACGCCGAGGGCGAGCGCGTGCCTCCCAGCACGCGGGTTACGCCTGACGCCTGACGCGTGACAAGGTTAGACTAAGGGGAGCTTCGCCCCTAAAAAATGGACATGGGCAGGTCACGTGATGAGAAGGCTAGACAACCGATGGACATTTAGAACGGCGGAATGGCTACCAAGAGGGTAAGCGCAGCCGTGGACGACAGAGAGTAAGATGAAATTAAGAAATTCGCAGGCATCGAATGGAATCAGCTCGCACAGGACAGGAAAGGATGGAGAGCACTGGGAGAGGCCTTCGTCCTGCAGTAGACATAAGATGGGCTGATGATGATGATGGTTTTTTACATACTTTTCTAAAAAGATTTACATGTGGAATAGCAACCATACATTGCAAAACCGTTTGTTATGCACTGTTTCTCAGCCGCATTATTTTTATGCTGCACATGCGAATTGCAAGCACTGTGCGAGACGTCATTAGACCATCATCAATTTCATTATATAGGCTTATGAACAAAACAGAAAGTAAAGGTTAAACTTCCATGTTTGAGTATCGCCCCAAAAATTTAGGCACTTGCATGCCAGCGTGGTTTCTTGGCTACATTGCCTCAACAAAAATTCTTTAAACTTGTACTCGGTCTCCGGGTCTGTATGTCGGTCATATTTAAGGATGAAGAATTGTGTAGGCTCTATGAGGCGCCTGCGAAAATTTATGATGTAACTGCGAGTTGATACTGGACGTCTAAGGCGAAATCTTCACTCGAATTTTCTTGATAGACGTTTTCACTTTTACCAAGCGTCTTCTCACGGTAAGGGTAGTGGTTCTGGTGTTCTCAAAGAGCATTTTACTGTACGAGAAAAATGACGTTTCAGCATCCTCACTGCAACCATGTCAACCCAATGTCATTGAGTTAAAACAACCCGTGAAGCTGATAAAGGTTGCCTGTACAAAATATTCGTTGTACCGGGGATATTCAGGTACAGTTTGCTGTTTTACAGCACGGCTTGGAGTCCGTGCAGGTGGGCGAAGGGGACGAAAGAGTAGAAATGAGAGAAATAGTGCAGCGCTCCCAAAATTTTGACTACCTGCGGCTCTTCAACCTGCACTGACAACGCATAATACACGGGCCAGTGCATCACACGGGGTTAATACATGACTTAATGCGAACGCATTACACGCCCTTACAGAGGAAAAAATCCGACATCCCACCGTAGGGCGTTGGCGTTATCGCTCCACGACAAGGAAGCTCACGTGGTCAAACGGCGATGTCATCCGCTTCCATTGGAGGTAAGTCGTCCGCCACAACAGATGTGCTTTCCGGGGTACCCCAAGGATCGGTCCTTGGCCCTCTCCTGTTCCTCATATTCATCAACGACTTGCCATCCGTAGTTACATCGTCCATCCGTCTTTTCGTTGAAGACTGTGTTGTGTACCGCAGAATCACCAACAGCACGGATCAAACATTACTGCAGCAAGACCTTAACATCACCGAGACGTGGTGCTAGCGCTAGCTCATGGAACCAAATGTTTCCAATTGCAGACACATGGTCACCTCCCGCTAACAGTCTAACCTTGCTTTTCAGTATTTCCTGAACTCCGCTGAGATATCTCCAGAGTTCCTATACCGCTACCTGGGTGTCCTCATAAACAGTGCCTTGACCTGGTCAGACCACATCTTTAAACTTGCAGCAGACTCCTCCAGGACTCTTGGATTCCTAAAATGATCTCTGCGGTCCTCCCCTCCCGACGTCAGGAAACTTGCGTACGAAACGTTCGTAAGGATCAAACTAGAATTTGCTTCCGCCATTTGGAGCCCACATCAAGCTAATCTCATCACCTCCCTCGAATCAGTTCAAAATCGTGCCGCCCGGTTCATATTATCTCAGTACAGTGAACATGCTAGCGTCACCCGTATCAAATCTCTTGAGCTAACTCCCCTAGCTGTTCGCAGAAAAACTGCGCAGATTAGTCTGTTTCACAAGCTGTACCACAACTTTTCACACCTGCATGGCACCCTACAAATTCCGCCAACTCGCACCTCCCATGGACTATTCAACTCTAAAAGTGTTCAACGTCTTCATGGATCAACTCATGCATTTATCAAATCATTCCTGCCTTCAGCCATTGAATATTGGAACAGTCTTCCTGAATATGTCGTTCAAGAGCGACCCAGGGAAATTCAGAGTGTTGTTGTCCTCTGTTTTAAGCTAACCATCGCACCAACCAGTTCTTCCATAAAGCTTTTTCACATTATAGGTATTTTATTACTTTTTATTATTATTGTTTACATTTAATTCTTTTTGTGTATGTGTGTTCGCGTTCTGTAGCCAACCGTGTGTAATAGTTCTTGCACTACTCCAATTTATCAACACTGTCTCCTGTATACTTACTCTTCAAACATTGCATTTGTGTCATGACGTGTGCTTACTCGCACCGCGGCGCTACCGTCGCGAGAAAATGGCGGCGCCGGAATCTGACTGTGAACTCTGGTCTATACTCTGGAAAGGTGAACGACAAAAAAAAATAATAATAGTTTTGATTTGGTTAAGGAAAGCGCACTATTTTCTGCAGCCCTTGTCGGAAGCATGGCTCAGATTTCCGTGGAGGTAGGGAAAAGGGGATGAAGAAGCAGAAAGCAGCAGAACGCCGTAGTGGAGTGCTCCAAAAATTTCGGACTCCTAGGGTTCTCTAACTTGTGCTGACAACGCACTATAGACGGGCCAGCGCAACGCGCGGTGTTATATAAATTACATGATTTAATGAGAAATCATTATACGCTGTTATATAAAGAGAAATCAGGCACCCGTCCGTCGTGTGTCGGCGTTATCGCCCCCGACAAGAAAACACGTGACCAAATGTCGATGTCATCCGACGACGTCAATCGACATTGTCACGTGGCACTCACCGCCTGCACTACGTTCGCGATCGGACGATCTCTTTACTGCGGCTGCACAGACGCGGACGCACGCAAAGGTTTCCACTGATCTGAGCTACAACACAGCTGTGACTTTCCATCACGGTTTGTACCTCTCATATGTTTAGGTACGTAAATCTTCCGATTTTTGCATGTTAACAGTGACTCCGGTTGGGTGAGCTACTAATGATCGTTTATGAATATCTGACATTTCAAACAGAGAATCTTGAAAGGTCACTCTCCTGCCTTCGGCGTCCTTTTCTTTCTTCAAAAAAAAAAAAAAAAAAAAAAACAAGAAGAGAAAGAAAGCTGCCGCCTCACGTTTCTCTGAAGTTTTACACCACACTTTGAAGGAAAAGGTCGCGGCCGGCATTTTCCTTGACTGCAGCGTGAAATAAAATATATCTTGCGCCTTTTGGTCATACACTGTCGGGCACGCTTGTCATGAGCCCTAGGTGAACCGAACGCACCTCACTACGGTGCTTTCCCCGTGGTGGAAGGCAGTGGTCCTGCCTCCCACCACCATTGGCGTAAAATAAACCGTGAGCACGGAGGGGGGAGGCGGTCCAGCGGGTCCTGACCTCCCTTGCATTCAGGCTGATAGCACCCTCCGTGAAACCAACTGTCAAATGTGAAGCCCTTCCAAAGTAAATGTACAGGAGCTTTATTCAAAGAGCAGAAACGACGGTACAAAAGCGAATGGTGCTTTTCGTTTCAGAGGAAGAGTGGAACACGAGCTTTCTGAAATGCTACGGCTTAGTGACGCTCCACAAATGTTTATTAACTCCAGCGATTTTTCAGTGTCCACTGATCTCAGTGAAATTTTCAATACATATTCTCATCCGTACTCTAATAGTATATGCCAAGCCAGGCGGTTGCAAGTGATTTAGTTTTCCTAAATAAACGAATTTAGATAAAGTTTTAGCGGGTTCTCACGCAGGCCACACTGTCTTTTTGACGTCATTACCATCAACGCTGCCTAACCGTGCAGGCGCGCCGTCAAAAGTAAAACGGCGATATTCCAGCGCTCAAATTGTTGCTGTCAAGTTCAGAAAAGCTGGCATAACTCAATAGATCGTCAGATGACCTGCGCACTGTCATTTCTCTGGCCGCCGCAGTTCCCCTTCAAAAGGCAAAGTAAGCAGAGAAGCACAGATCATCCACCGCTATTTATTTATGTTGACGACTTGGTGGAAGACATTGGCAATGAAGTATCAGTACCATTGTAGACTATGATTGCGCTATACATTAAAGAGATAACTGGTGAACACAGAAATATTCTTGAGGCAAATCATGGGAGAGTCGTAGATATGTGAGACTTCGTTTAGCACGGTAGTCTCATATCTTACAAGACATTCCTTTCAATACTTCGCACAAAAGCAAACATATGGACTACGTGTTTCAACAACGTGCTTAAACTCGCGCATGCCATGCCATGGTGTCGCAAGTCCATTCATGTACATTGATCTAGAGATTGCAAATTAAAGGCACATGATGCGTAAATGTATGAAAATGAATTGGAAACTTGCAGCGCAGATGGTCGAGCACTAATGATACGAATTTCTTATTCGTGTCATTTTCAGCTCTATTGCGACACTGTTTATCACAGTTCGGGTGTGTTTCCATGGTTAGAACTCAAATCGTCCTTTCTACATTTTTATGCTTCCTCCTTAGGGCTTGCTCCTCCTCGGTTGTGCTCTTCAGCTGCTCCCTCTCCGACAGGGGCGCCGTCTGACCGGGCGGTTTTAAACCCGCCTGCCAGGCTGTTTGTGTTGCCTTTTCCAGGGCCAGAGTTGGTGTAGTTTTCTGCTGTGCCTCTCATCTTCCTTCTCCCTGTCCTTTTAATCACCCCCCTCCTAGCGTACGCGTTGACGCGTCCTCACTGAGTGACAGTTATCGTATGCACTACTCGCCCTCTTTTCCCAACTTTCCCTTAGAACCTCTTCATCTCTGCCCTGTTCCAGTGCGCAGCAGACGACCTTTCGTGGGCGAGTGCGCACGGAGGTAGGCGGTGCGCTTGAAGAATTCGCGCTACCTCGCTGGGTGGGATTTTCACATGCGGCGTAGAGCTTCCCTCGTGCGAGCTAGCTGCACGAATTTTTCAAATGCACTGTTTTTCGCGTTTTCATAGCCGATCCACAAAGAAAGCGTATACAAACGAGCGTAACACTGGCCATTTTGAACACTGAGTGCGTCGTGTGCGATACACGCAGCAGATTTTTGAAGGCCTCGTTGTAATGAATTGTCTCGACATGTTGTAGATTACATATCTGAGACTGAACGGTAACGATCCAGCATACGGAAAGCCGCATGAAAGTTGAACAATGCACGTTGCTTTTGTCAGGCAAATTCATCGCTCACGTCAAGTGTGCGCACAAAAGCTGCATGGCAGGATGCCGGAGTGGAGGCTGCTCTGAGGATTCCGTGGTGTGTTCAAGACCTCAGTTCCGTCTACGTGCCAACCTTCGTAAAAAAGGTAGCGATACTTGAGCTAAATCACGCGCGGTTTAACACAGCGAAGCTGGTTGTTTTGAAGTTTGACATGGCTTTGATAGGTCTCACTTGGCAGCCTAATAATCTTAGCTCAATTGCGCTTGGCTCAATAAGTCTTACGTTAATTAGGTGCGTCCTAATTAGTCTTAGTTTAATTATGCTTGTTAACTTAACCACACTTGATTTAAGTAGACTTAGCTTATTATACATGGCTTAATTAGTTATAGCTTAAATAGACATCACTTGATTGGACTTGCCTTCAGTAGTCCTAATTTAATTACTATTAGCTTAATTGTATTTCACTTAAATATGCTTAGCTTAGGAGTATCTTGATTGATCTTAACCTAATTAGACTATCGCTAACTAGCCGTGACTGGTCTATCCACGTCGTAATTGCACATAACTTAATTGACATTAGTTTGATTAGGTGTGCTAATTAAAAGTAGTAATTAGGCTTGACTTACCTTAATTACCCTTAACTACTCTTACCTTATTTGGCTAAGCTGGTCAACGACAACGTGGCCCGCCGCATTCGGTATTGAGTCAAACGGACATTGAGTAGCAACTCTACGCTCTACGAAAAAAATAAACATGGAGAAAGGGCGATTTGAGTTCCGGTCATACAAACGCACCCGAATTGCTATAAATAGTGTCGCAATAGAGCTGAAAATGACACGAATTTACTCGACCATCTGCGTTGAAATTTCCCAATTAATTTTCATACATCTACGCGTCACGGGCCTTAAATTGGCAATCTCTAGGTCAATGTACACGAATGAGCTTGCGGCGTCGAGGCATGGCATGCGCGAATTTAAGCACGAGCAAAGCGTCCGATAAATTTGTTGAAACACGAAGTCCATGTTTGCTTTTGTGCGAAGTATTTAAAGGAAGGTCTTATAAGAGTACGAGACCTGACCGTGCTAAACGAAGTTTGACATATCTACGACGCTGAAGCGAACACTCAAACAATACTTACAGTATGAGAGACTGACAACGTATCTCGCATAATCGCGTCGACAATGTCAGGTTGAACTCGTACTGGTGTATCAACCTTTTTCTTTTAAGCCCATTCCTCTTTCCGGACGGTATCGCGAAGAGCTCTTCCTTCTCTGTGTTTGTACTGGCAGCCGAAGGTGCATCAGCCACCCGGGCTTACAAAAGCGATGTCACCTGTGCAATAAAACATACTTTAAAGCACCTCCCGCGCGCACGAGGGGCTACGTGCGCGCATGCTCCCCACCAGCGTGCCGACGTCCCTGGAGCAAAGATGGCAACGAAATGAGCACAGCGCTCGCTCCCACATGACTCCCGTAGGCCAATAGCAACGCGGCATCCGCGTCGGAGAGGGCAGAGGAGGGAAAAACGACAGGGAGCGGCGTTCTTCAAAGCACGGCGCTACACTACGAAGTTTCGAGGCTTTGCGACGTAAAATACTTTCGTGTTAAAAAAAAAAATGGCAGATCCCACGTGCAGTGGGAATCAAGGAAATGCGAAGCATGCATCAGGAACGTAAAATGGATATGCATTGTTTTCTCGCTATACCGAGTTTGGTACATATGAAATTAACGAAACGGCCGCAAGAGCATCAAGACTGTGGCATGTAAACAATGCCGGTCATACACGCATATCATGATTCTGATGTTATGGCCTGTCATTTACGTTCGTCATGCAGTCGTGTTGTGCCATAGCAATTTTTGTGTACATCCCATTAACGAAACGCGTGGCATGTAAATCATGCCGCTCATAATATGCATGTCACGATTTTCACATTATGACCTGTCATTTATGATCGTCATGCAGTCTTGTTGTGCCATACCAATTTTCGTATGCATCCCGTTAACGAGACGGCAGTATAGCGCCAGGACCGTGACATGTAAATCGTGTCGCTCATGACATGCATGTCATGATTTGCATGTTATGGCCTGTCATTTATGATAGTCATGCAGTCATGTTGTGGCATGCCAATTTTCGTATACATCCCGTTAAAGGGACCCTGAAACGGTTTTGACGATTTTGTGCAAACATGGTGATCCGGTAGAGCGGGTCACTAGGACCATTACAGGACAGATTTTAGCGCTGTGCGTAAAGTGTGTAATTTACAATAAGGTTTTGAACACGCGTATCGCAAAAGGTCGCAGCGGCTCGCCAAAAAGCGTTTTCAAACGCCCCCGTCATCGAGCGATCGAATGAGAGGTCGCTGATTGGCCCCGACCCAAGTGACGTGCGCGTAACTTTCAAAACCTAGCTGCGAACAACGTGCTTCTACAACGTACTCCTTCGTTTCAGCCAACGGTATCATCGCGGCATCTGGCGGCGTCACACGAGTCGCCGGCGCTCTATTACAGAGGCTAGCACTGCCGAGGCGGGCGACCTCAGTGAGGATATCGGGGCGCTATGTCACTACGGGAGGCTCGGCAGAGCGGCTGACGCGGGAGGCGCTGTCGTCGCTAGCGCGCACTCCGCAGCAGATCGAGTTGAGGAGGAACAGCAGTGGTAAGGAGGAAGGCGACAGAAATAAGCCCATAGCTGCCTTAGCGCATTGTGCTTCGCTTTATTTATGGTGTGAATGATTTCGCAATTGTGTTGCCTAATCAGTGACGCAATGTCAAAAAAACGTTTCAGGGACCCTTTAAGGAAACGCGTGGCATGTAAATCATGTCGCTCATGACATGCATATCATGATTTTCATGTTGTGACCTGCCATTTATGTTCGTCAGGCAGTCATGTTGTGCCATACCAATTTTCGCATACATCCCATTAGCGAAACGGCCAGGAGAGCACCAAGACCGTGGCATGTAAATCATGCCGCTCATGACATGAATGTCATGATTTTCATGTTATGACCTGCCGTTTATGTTCGTCAGGCACTCACGTTGTGCCATACCAATTTTCGCATACATCCCATTAGCGAAACGGCCAGGGGAGCACCAAGACCGTGGCATGTAAATCATGCCGCTCATGAGATGAATGTCATGATTTTCATGTTATTACCTGCCGCTTATGTTCGTCAGGCAGTCATGTTGGGCCACACAAATTTTCGCATACATCCCATTAGCGAAACGGGTAGGAGAGCACCAAGACCGTGGCATGTAAATCATGCCGCTCATGACATGAATGTCATGAGTTTCATGTTATGACCTGCCGTTTATGTTCGTCAGGCAGTCATGTTGTGCCATACCAATTTTCGCATACATCCCATTAGCGAAACGGCCAGGAGAGCACTAAGACCGTGGCATGTAAATCATGTCGCTCATGACATTCATGTCATGATTTTCATGTTATGACCTGTCATTTACGTTCGTCATTTAGTCATGTTGTGGCACACCAATTTTCGTAAACATCCCTCTAGCGAAACGGCCAGGAGAGCACAAAATCGTAGGCAGCTAGATAGCTAGATAGAAAAATAGATACGCTCAAAGTCGCCGAAGTTCGCCAAAAAATGCTTCGCATTTAAAAAAGAAAGCTAAACGCAGTTCCACCCAGTGCGAAATCCGCAGAAACAACGAAGTTGCGGTTGTCCTGTTTCCCTTGCGATTTCCTGTGATCTTTCGCGATCTTGTGTTGTATAGGCGTCTGTAATTATACTTTATTTGTAGATGGTACAGACGCACAGAAAACAGCGTGCTGTGACCGTTGCCCACCATCAACACTCCCGTCTCACAACTACCCACGCGGTGCGATCACCACAGGGTCGACGGGCACATGTGAACTATAGTTCACTGCCAGTGGCTTTGTCTGCTGTGCCTGTTTACTGTCGTGCCAGTTCCAAACTTCTCACACAGTGGCCTGATTTCAGCACTTCTTTTAGCCCCGCCACGGTGGTCTAATGGCTATGTTAATCGGCTGCTGATCCGAGGTTCGCGGGATCGCATCCTGGCCGCGGTGGCTGCATTTCGATGGAGGCGAAATGTTGAGGTCCGTGTACAGTGCGATGTCACTGCACGTTAAAGAACCCCAGATGGTGGAAATTTCCGGAGCCCTCCACTACGGCGTCTATCATAATCAGATCTTGGTTTTGGGATGTAAAACCCCCGAAATCAACCAGCACTTCCTTTTTGCCAGTATTGCATATACGTTCCAATCGAGCGGCATCCAAGGCATGAAAGGACGTTCGCCACAGTGGCGGGTGTTGGCTACTGCCGCCGTTTTAGGCCTTATTCTAATTGTAGCATGGCTAGAATCCTAAACTAGGCCAATTCTCACCTTTCCCAGTTTCACTGTGCGGCTGCCGCTTCGTCCGCGACCTAGAGTTTGTATGCTACCTTTAGTAGCTCTACCGCGAGTGACACCCGTTGACCGCCGCGGCGACATATTGTGTCCAAGAACTTGACGCGGTCGCCGCCGCTTTACTAATGATTGACTTCCGGGGTTTTATACGTCCCAAAGCCACCATTGATTATGAGAGACGCCGTAGTGGAGGCCTCCGAAAATTTCGACCACCTGGGGTTCTTTAACGTGCACTGACATCGCTCAGTACACGGGCCTCAACATTTCGCCTCCATCGAAATGCAGCCGCCGCGGCCTGGATTCCATTCCACGCGACCCTCGGATCAGCTTCCGAGTAACATAGCCACTAGACCACCGTGACGGGGCCGCTTTAATAGTACGCTGTAAATAAATAACACATGCACGCGTAAAACGACGGAAGTAACACGATTTATCAGATTAAGCAGACTCGGACGTTAAATATGATGAGATCTGCTGCCATATATCGTGCCTCTGCGGGCTCCGACACAATAGCCGGACGTGTCACCGCCCTGCACACAGTAGCGTGCATTGGGGCACATTAACGCGACAGTTACACCATCCATTGGTGTATCTGAGAGCCGGAGCGAGGCATACGACGTGGGCAGTAATCAGTTTTGGATTGCAACAACAACAACAACAACAACAACAACAACAACAACAACAACAACAACAACAACAACAACAACAACAACAACAACAACAACAACAACAACAACAACAACAACAACAACAACAATAATAATAATAATAATAATAATAATAATAATAATAATAATAATAATAATAATTTCATTGCCGTACATGATGAGCTGTCCAGGATGTCACATGCCGTGCACTCCTCGCACCTTAACTAGTGGCGGTGCGTCAGAACGTCAGGGTATCCCAAATGGTTCGCACGGTCACAGATAACCTCGCGCTCTCGTGATGTAGCTGAAGAAAAATTTCACCTCACAGTGTGTATACCTGTCTCATCTGTTCCTTGAATTTCGGCACATTTAAAATTTTGGATTACACACAGTGCTGATGGATTACACACAGTGCTGATTAGTGGTGGGCCTTATGCGGTACAGATAATGTCTGTAAATTCTACGTTCATTCGAACCAGATGGTATACTATGCAGCATTTGTGACGGATGAGGAATTCGCGGTATTCTTGATCTTAATTTGAAGTTCACCGACTGCACTAAATTATCTCAGTGAAGCAGCAGCCTGCACTAGCAATCACTTGTACGTTTTCATTGCCATGTTACATTTGCTTGCTTTGTAAATGTATTCTAAAGCTTTTGTATTGAAGCCCATCTGGGATAACCACACGCGATTATTAAGTTCCTAAAGAGGGAATAAATAGTGGAGAGGGAAAGGCAGGGAGGTTAGCCAGTTACGGACAACAGGTTTGCTACCCTACACATGGAAACGGGATGGGGGAGATTGAAAGATGGGGAGGAAGGGGACACACACACACACACACACACACACACACACACACACACACACACACACACACACACACACACACACAGTCAGTCAGTCAGTCAGTCAGTCAGTCAGTCAGTCAGTCAGTCAGTCAGTCAGTCAGTCAGTACTGCATGAATAGTACGCGACATCACTGCCACGGCTGCTTGTCCAAGTCTGTTAATTTCTTTTAAATAAAGTCGTGGGACCCTTAAGCTAGACCTTAAGATTTCAACGCCATAGAGATGCCTGGCCCCAATCTCATCGCACTCTCTTCAGTCACCTAGCCACGTAAACGTCATGACACCACACTGGTTACTGTATGTCTTTGCTCGTGGTGTTGAGATTGTGAATTACTGCAATGTAACGGGCAAAGTGCAAAGTCGATGCGCCGTCAAATCTCGCCGATGAAGGCACTGCGGTTCGCCTGGCGCTTGTAAACAGCACAGAATTCATCACAAACGTGTCACCATGGCGCAAATGTACGTCTACACGCTCGCGATCACAGACGAAAGCACAGGCGACCACGACCTTAAGCCAAAGTGCGAGCGTCCGACTACGTGCTCCATGCATGCGCGGCGGCAAAACGCGGCGCCGTTTGTGTCCCTGTGTATGTTCTGTGCACGTTAAATAACTGCAGGTGGTCAAAATTTCTGGATGCCGTCCACTACAGCGTTCATCTTCTCTTTCTATGTCTTTCAGTCCCTTTCCCCTACCCCTATGGACGCTTAGCCGTGCTGCCGACATGGGCTGCCTAAATAAGCGTCCTCTACTTAACCCAACAGCCGTCATCATAATAATCATCATCATAAACCAGGCGCCGTTAGAATTACTGTATATGCTCCCTACATGCTCCCGTAGTGCAGTAACTGTTTATTTGTGCCTGAGCCGTAGTTCCTCCGCAGTGCATGGTTACAAGGGGCGAATGGAGAAGAGACGCGCAACTCTGCCTCCCTGCGGGACGCTATACAGTAATTCTAGGCGCCGTGGGTCCTTTGCGCCATCTCGCGGGTGGCTGTCAAGCCTCTACGCACTGAAACACCTCCGAGACGCACCTCCGAGATGTGTGCGCCACCAACGGGAAATGGTATGTATAAATGGCTTGCCGTTATCGTTTCTAACAATGCTTGGGTCGTAGCCGAGTGCATAGCGCATCGCGCTTCGGAGCGTTCCACGTTTCGATTCCCACTCGGTCCGAATGTTTCTTTGTTTGCATCTACCTCAAATTCTCGTTCACGGACAACGGTAATTTTCCGCTCACAACAAACGACGCCGACACCGGAATTTCTGCGAAACGAGCTCTTTAACGCTATCGCGTTAAAATCTCAGTAGTGTCTTTGTCGCTCTCAGCTGCAATGTCTTCTGTCGACGACATCTAAGAATGGCTTCAACAAACACTCGTCTATCGTCAATATGAGCGCCAGAGCGAACGCCAGCGATTGTCTCTGAACATTATATCCAGGACAGTCGCACAGAATGTGTTGTAGCATCTCCTCGCTCGACGATAGGCATCTAGAGAGTGTTGTCGGCCATTCCAATGCGAAATGCATAGAACTTCGTGAATGCTATGCCTAGCCATAAGCGATAAAGCACAGTGGCCTCTCTTCGGCGGGTTCCAGTTGGCTTACATACGTGCCTGGAAGAGGAATTGTGGTGTTGACGATTGGTCCGGTAGATCTGGCTTGGTGTTGCACGATAGAGAGAGCGGGAACTCCTGAGCAAGCATTCGAAGTCTGCTGGCAGCGCCGGACTTCGGAACTGGCATGGTCTCTTCCTGTGTTCCTTTACGAACTGCCCGAACGGCATTATCGGCGTATTCATTCCTCGTGACGCCGCAGTGACTTGGCAGCCACTGAAACGTCACGTGGTGCCCTTGCTCATGCAATGTTTGGACAAAAGATGGGATCTCAAACATGAGCTTTTTAGTATTGCCCGCGGCGCATAGCTGATAGCCCAGTTTGCAGGGCTGCCTTTGAGTCGGTGGAGATCGACCGTTGTTGACGTGGTTCCTGATTGACTGAACAAGGTGCAGCGCGCAGCCGCTAGTTCCGCAGCTTTCGACGTCGTTGGGTGGTCATTTCTAAAGCTGACGGTAATAGCTCTTGCTGGGACGACCACTTGCTCGGACGAACGCTGGAGGTTTGTGGAATTACCAGTATAAACGTCTACACTGTCCACATACCTTTCACGCAGAAGGAGCAGCGACAGATGTTTCAGCACAGACGACGACAACTCAGATTTTCCCCCGATTCCTAGTACGCTGAGATGCACTGTGAGTCGAATAAGACACCAGGGGCATCGATGTTTTAGGCGCAGTGGTTATGCCCGAGGGAATGATGTCGTTGTACTTAACGATAGTTTTAGAGAACGACGATTGGCGCCTGTCTGAAGGCAGTGTTGCAAGATGGTGATAGTGGGCACGTGCAAAATGCCTGATGTGCGTTCTCAGGACTTCCTCCGTAATTAATGTGAGTTTGCATAGGAGGGCCCCGTTGACGTATGTCTGGGCAAACCAAGACAAACTTTGAGCACTTGATGTTGCGCTGCCTGCAGAACGCGAATATTTGTCTTGCAAGTGTTGCTCAGCACGGGCAGGCTATACCTCAGAAAACCGAGAAAGAGCGCTCTTTGCAGTTCCAGCATTGCGTTTACTGACGTCCCGCACGTTTCCTGCGAAGAACTTGAACCAATGCGAAATTGCTCGTAGGCGCTGTTTCGCGTATACGCCACGTGCGGTCTTCAGCAGAAGTATCTGTCCATGATTACGCCACGAAACCTGTGGTTTCTGACTTGGAAAATGGTCCGCCCGTTGATTGAGATGACATAAGGCGTCGTTGGTTTACGAGTGAATGCCACAAGTGCACATTTTCCGGGTTGTACGCTGAGGCCTTGTTTACACAAGTAGCTCGTTGTAAAAGCTGCTGCTCTTTGAAGCCGCGCACGTATTTGAGGGCCTGTGACTGCCGAATACCAGATACAGAAGTAGTCTGGCTATATAAAACCTTGATGGTTGTTGGCAGGTATTCCGCAAGGCCAATAGGAGCGAGGTTGAGTAGCGTTGGGCTGAGAACTCCGCCTTGAGGAACGTCCCTGCAAGTATAGCGTCACGTAGATGGGCCATCAACGAGATAATTCACAGAAAATATCAGAATACCCCTACGAAACCCATTGTTTTGGCAGTACCATCTTCGTAAAAACAATACAGGAATGGGACCGACTCCCGGATGATATCATTAATGAAACTGATAATGAAGTCTTTTTTTTCTTCCCTGTAACAACGCCCACAATACCACTGCCAATAGGAGTGATTTGTTGTCCCGAAGCGGTTGGGTGTTTAAATGTATGGCTGTGGCACTGTTTGTGATTTGTGTAATTCACTGTTATTCGAGTGTTTTCTTTTTATTTTTTCTTAAAGTATCTTGTGTATCGTTGTATTCGTCGTAAGTATCATATTGATTGTTAGCTGCGGTACGTTATTACCCATGTGTACCTCCCCTACGCAATGCTGTACGGCGATGTAGGTGAAGTGTAAATAATTAAATAAGATGATCTGGCAGCCAGGTTACTTTTAATCCGTAGAAATATTCAACCAACTAGGCCAACTGTCGCAAAAGCATCGAGAATGGCCTCATGTTATACGTTCTCGTATGCACCTTTCACATCTAAGAAGAAAGCTGCGGATAGTCACTTACGGGACCTTTCGTGCTGAACATACGAAAAAAGAGCAAATATATTGTCACTGGAAGAGCGGTCACGTCGGAAACTAGCCATGGAGCTCGGATAAATCTTGGATGAATTAGATGAATTACGGTCACTGACCAAGTCGGATGAGTTGATCTGACGTTTCGGAACCGCATACGGGTTCCTTGTTCACTGAGCAGGACTGGAAGTCGTTGTCAATTATATAGCCAGAACATGACGTAACGAGCATGCGTAAACGGCAGGCATAGTTCCTGGTGTCCTGTTCATTGTAGCTGGCGTCGACTGAACGATTAGCGATTCCAGAAGCCGGCGCGATGACACGTTCTTTCTCTTGGCGACGATGGCGGCATTATCCCAGTCAATGGTATGATCATGTGTATGCGCATGCTCAGCGATGGAATTTGTCGTGTGGTTATTCTTAGTCACGTCACGTTGGTGCTCTTTGAGGCGTCGAGAAAACTTTCCCGTCTCGCCAATATACACTTCACGGCAATCAGCGCACGGTATCTGATACACAACACCCGGAAACGATTCACTTGGTAGCCTGTCTTGCAGTGTTCTGGATAAATCTTGCAGTGGATAAATCTTGCAGTGCAACGGATAAATCTTGCAGTGTTCAAGGTACCATTCAAGCGGCCAAGGATTACCCGTTCCATTAGCTTTCCTACACAGGTTCCTACATACTTGTCCTCTGTACACGAGAGCGCTGTAACGATCGTCGCATTCCACTAAAGTGCAATAATCGACGAGTGGGCTAGCCGCCAGTTACTATCTGTCAGTCTTACTTGCTCTGCCAAGTGGCAGCTTGCCCGATAAAGAGTTCAATCTTTATGCTGTGCCTTCACCGTCACAGCAACGCGGCAAAGTTCAATAAGAATATTCCAGTCGTAATCTTGCCTCTTCTCTCTCTCTCTCTCTCTCTGAGAACGTACGCTCAAGTAAGAAGAGGAAGAAATTGGCAGCTTTTCCTAGAAGGCGGAGTATTGATCGGGATAGCGAACCACACAGCGCATGCGCAACTATGCCAGTGCTTTTATTAACCGAGAGTCCCGCTGCAGTCGTTAGACTTTGCGACCCTCGCCTGCTTACTACGGCCTGCTACTAAAAACCAACCTCTACATCTTGAATGAGTATAATAAGCCAAAATTGAAACTACGTAGAGCACGATTTATATAGTACTGTTGCAAGAAACATTTGCCCGCAAGAAACATTTACATGTGTACTTTCTAGAAGGAATATGACGATAACAATACACATAAATAAAAAACGCTTAGTCAGCAGGTTCCTCTAAATTGAAGCGAATTTATTAATTCGAAAAAAAAAAAGTGAGGGCATCCGTCTCACAAATGGCTGAAGGATGCTCATGACGTCAAAGACGTTTTCACTAGCAACACGGCCTTTGATCGCACATCAATTTGGGTTGAGCGCGTCACGTTCCGACGTCACTGTCACGGGCATGACAGCTGCGGTATGCGTAGTATAAAGGCAACGGAAAATTCAAGGCGCAGACCGCGTTGTTCCTGCAGATCAGCGAGAGGCCGGCGGAAAGATGGTGAGTTTTTAGTACTCAGGGACGTGGTGGTTATTGTGCGGTGGTTAACAATTCAGCGCAAACGCGGCTCTTTCCTCAACACCATCATTTGCTTAGTTTACATGGACTGCGTTTACTTTCACGTCACCATTTGAAGACAGTGGTGTTGTTGTACTATGCTATGTATCGCAATACGTTGTTATGGTATGGCATGGCAACTGCAACGTCTGTCTTCAAGTATATATATATATATATATATATATATATATATATATATATATATATATATATATATATATATATATATATATATATATATCGAAAGCCAACATTAGTCATACACCAGGTTGGGCTAGTTGGTTGAAGCTCACCTTTGGATATTTTTAAACTATGCTAGAAACAGGGACAAAGGAGGACGAAAAGAACAGACACTACGTGCGCTCACTCGCTTCTACATTTTAATGGGTGAAAGATAACATGTATACGTCGGAGACAAAAAGACAACATGAGACAATTGAAAGAAAATAGTCACACCAACGGTTAAATCACAATCTCGCGTGTAGATACTGCGCATCGCAATCCTCGAGCGTCACCGAGGGAACACTGACTCATACACGTGTTATCTCTATTGCTCAAGCCTCGAAGATATCTCCCGTGTAATGCAGTCGCTACGGCGATATAAAAGCCCAGATCGTTTCCGAAGCGGGAGGGACGCCTTGCTTGTCGCAGTCCCCGCAGTGCTTCGCCACGTGGGAATCAGACAAATAGTTCTTGGAATGCTCTCTTAAACGAATATTAATGCTGTCCCATATACACACGTCCACATGCGAAAGGAAATCCATATACTACAGCACAAGCGCTAGGGACATACTCTGGCGTTGACGTATGGTCAATATGGCAAACAAAAGGGCTATTGCTAGGTGGCCTGTAAATTTTATTCATTAGACATGCACACCGACGTGCCATTTTTTGAGGGGCGGAAAACACAATGTTCACACCATATCTTTGCACAACGTTCTTGAGACCGCGTCACACCTTATGCTGGTATAAGGGATCACGGCCTGTCGCATACGCTCCTGGCGTTTGAGGCGCGGCAGTAACGTCGCACATAACCTTGATTAGTGACACACACACACAAAAAAGCAATAACGTGCCAAGGACAAGGCTCTCAAATAACCGCCAGCAAGGCGCATAACCGCGGCTTGCGGCTCTGTCCATACGCTCAGTTCCTATTGTGAAGGCGTGAAGTCCTGTAACGACGCGGCAAATTCCAAGCGTTTAGTTCACGAGCAGTCTGACAGTCGAAAAAAAAAATTTAAAGCGCATCATAACCACTACAGCATTGCCAAAGACACTTCTCGTGTGTATGCTATCGCAGCCTCAAGCAATTTGCAAAAGCGTCGCTGTAATCGGCCTTTCGCTCACGGCTACGTGAATTAAGCTCTTACATATTTGTCTCATTTGAGTGAATGAAATTCGTATGACGTATGTATAGCTTCCCCACTTCAATAACACGGCGACCGCGATTACTTCTACACATCGAGCTAAGCTAACGTCGTGCGCGCTTTGCGGTAAGCGTGATCGCTCTGTATCCGCACTTTGTTTATGCCAAGAAACTTGGTGTCGAGCATTACGCTTGACGAACTTGTGACGATGCTATTTCTCTCAAATGAAACAAGCCGCACTAACGCTAAATAATTACACATATGCTTAGTCGTGACGAAAATGTTTGGCGCATAACCGATGCGCCAAACAGCCGGCATTACAAGTTCGTCCCTTTCCTTAAGACAGACATAACCAGGAAACCGGTAAAAACCTATCGCACATATCTTGTGCGTTGCTGAGCAACCAACCCACGGCGCAGATCATCGGTGAACACTTTTTTCTTCATTTCACGGCGGTGAGAAGCGCCCGCACCAGCGAAAACACAGCGGCTGCTACGGTAGGCGCGCCGGCGGATGCCTACCACGCGAAACCAAAACTCCCGACGACAGCGCCACCGCATCTTCGTGACGTAGGCCCGGTGGAATAGGTCTATAGCGTACGCTCCTGGCCTTTGAGGCGAGGCAGTAACGTGGCACATAACGTTGATTAATTTTTCACAGGCTGCTTGGTGTTCAGATCTTGTTCACAGGCTTGGTGTTCTACACTGTCTGTTACCACGTGGGCGCTAGATTTTCGTAGGGCAGAACTAATTCTGGACCGAATAATACAATTTATTAAGGTTTTGGAGTGCGCCGAAGAAAAGCTGAACGATATTTTTTATTTGATTGATCGATTTCTGGGGTTTTACGTCCCAAAAATACGACACGATAATGAGAGGCCACAGTGGAAGGCTCCGGAAACTTCGACCCCCTATAGGGTTCTTTAACGTGCACTGACATCGCACAGTACTACACGGGCCTCAACATTTCGCTACATCTAAATGCAGCCGCCGCTGCCGGGATTCGATCCAGCAACGCTCGGATCAGCAGCCGAGCACCATAGCCCCTAGACCACTGTGGCGGGGCAACACACATGTAAGCAATAGCGGTCAGGCGCGTACCACACATGTAACCAGTTTGTAGTCTCGCAGTCAACCATGTGCTGCGAACTTTGCTGCTACAAGAGCTCTCAGAACCCCGCTCACCTTTTCATTACCGCTTCTTGTGACCATTTGTTTCAGAACACTCTGGCCCGTAACATGTGCCCCGTTTCCGCGACACTGCCTAAAGAGCTGACGATGCCGAAGTTGAGGGGCCGGAGTGCCCTGGTGACTGGTGCGGGCAGCGGCATAGGACGCTGTGTCTGTGAAGCACTGGCAGCCGATGGTGCTCGAGTGGTGGCTGCAGACTGCGACTTGGACTCCGCCGTCGAGACGGTGTCTCGACTAACCGGGGGTGAGTACAGGTGGGCGGTCCATAACGCCATTGCAACACGAAAGCCATTCGCATTTGAGCTGATTATAAACCTGACGCAGCCATGTGGCAACGGTGTTGTTGCAACGACGTGAAACATTACGCTGTGTGAAAGAAGTAGCTGTTTAGAAAACAGTGGGCGACACCGAAGCTGTATTAGCCGCATTTGTTGAGTCGTCCGTGTTGTGAGTGGTGACTGCAGATGTATTTCTCCAGGATCAGCGAATACCACAACAACCCATATATGGTTCGAAGATTACAATGTCGTGTTAAGCAACGCTGTCATTAACTGCAGCAACTTGAGGACGTTAACCCGAAAATGCGTAAGAGTGGGCTTGCAGGTTTAATGTGCTGACAACAAAAGTAATGTCCCACAGCTTGCCAAAAAAAAAAGAAAAATACATATTCACAATTGCCGCTCAGCCTTTATAGTGAATCTGCACACAAGCAAATTTACCTGCAGGTTATTTAGTCAGGAGCGTCTGTGATTACAGAGTGGGGGCATATATATGAAATGGCAGGGATCGTAGGCGGAGTTGGACCGTACGCGATACCTGTGGGCTAGTTTCACTAATGTGGTGTCACAGTCCGACCGTGACCACAGCATAACAGAGCGTTCCTTATACTCCTGTGCCTGCTTCTTACAGGGACGGCGCGCCACCTTGCCTTGCACGTCGACGTCACTAGCAAAGCGTCAGTGACATCACTATTCAATCGGATTCGCGATTCTTCGGGCCTGCCCCCAGTGAGCATCGTTGTCTGCTGCGCCGGACTATCCAAAAGTGGGAGGCTTGTCGACCTGAAGCTGGAGGTGTTTGACCAACTGGTCGACGTTAATTTAAAGGTAACGTCCCCCTGTTTGGTTGCCCGGTTGCTATGACGTCACGAGACATCTTCAGGGCAAACTTTGATAACAAAGTAGACGGTACCCGTATCTATACATGCGGCGTCGGCTACTGCTATACTGTGTGGGACGTGACAATTCTGCTCATGATATAAATAAAGTTGAGAAAATAATTATACTCAACGAAATCCTTTACCTCAAATTGAATGAAAACGATGTTGCTGATAGCTGTCATTTGGCGGTGTTAGCATACCGCAGTCATCATTAGACGCTAGCTGACATATATGTATATAGGAGAGTACTTTAAGTACGGCAAGTAAATACGGTAACTTGCTAGGGAAAGCCTATACTCGAGACAGGTTGATCTCGCTCGTGATTTGTTGTTGTCAAGATAACCCGCCGTTATTGAAGAGAAAATGGGTGGAAGCGGGCCGGGAAGACATCCAATTGAAAAAGAATGACAGGGACATCATTTCGACATCGCTCATGAACGGCTCATGATTGCAATGACTGAGGTTTTTGTCTGCGCGGTGCAAAAACACAAACGATAGAAGCAAGATTGCATATTTCTATGGATGAATGTATGCACAGGTGCGCGCATGTTTCCGCAATTATACCTTAAGGCCAAATGCAAATTATATGATGGTTGAGGAGCCACCCTGAAGCATATAATCTGTCTATGCAAAATAGATCAGAGGAGAATTGCAGTTACCGCAACTCAGAGCACGGTGAAGAGCCGCATTGACTAGTTCATATCTCCAGGATTATCTCATACAGTTAACCTATTCTAGAAAGCTTCACTCCACACGTGCATTGCATAAGTTTGGTTTTTCTCTGTCTCTTCCGCAGGGAACGTTCGTCACCGTGCAAGCGGCAGTGAGCGAGATGCTGGCGCGTGGCGTGCAACAAGGCTCCGTGGTGACGGTGTCCAGCATCGTGGCACAGACGGGCCTGAAATACCACAGCGCGTACGCGGCTTCCAAGGCTGCCATCATCGCCTTCACCAAGACGGCGGCACTGGAGCTCGCGCCGCATGGCATCCGTTGCAACGTCGTTCTGCCGGGCTTCACAGAAACCGCCATGACGGCCGATGTGAGCGACAAAGACCGCTCTCACATCATCGCCCGCACGCCACTCGGTCGGACAGCGCGACCCGAAGAGGTGGCCAGGACGATCCGATTCCTGTGCGACGAGGCGGACAGTTCCTTTGTTACGGGAGCATCCTTTGAAGTTACCGGAGGCCTTCACATGTGACCACAATCGGAGTCGAGAAGCAACGGCAGTGGGCGTACGAGTAGCAAGAACCATTAACCTAGTCTTCGTCGTCAGCAGGAGCCCTCTGCAGTGACAGGGAAAGAAGGAATGACCTTCCTTCGCTGTCGAATGCCACGTCGACGTCGTTTGGTCGATTCCGGGACCGACCACGAGTACTGACGGAGATCTCATCGGTGCTTGAGTGCGAACGCATGTCAGCCGAGATTTCAATGTGCAACACGCGATGTCGCAATGCAGAATTATCTACGCGCACAGATCAAAACTGAGGCTTCCTGGACTGGCTTTTAACAGTTGCTTTCCTCTCGGATTAGTTTACATGCCTCCTTGGCCTGCTCCAACCTAGAGGATCAGCTAAGTGTGGTCCCAAGGGCCCAGGACACCCTCAGAGCTCAAGGCACGCTGGATTGATGAGGCCTGTGAAGGCTACCACCCGAAATAATAAAGACGCTTTGTGTTTGTCCTTCCCTCAATTCTGGTACCCCTCCGCGCTTGCGGCGTGGGACGAAATCCCGCATATCGGCAGCGAGTGCGGTTCGGGCCATAGTGGTATTCGCTGCCTCGACCATCGCCGTGACTCGTTAACATCGATGTTGCTGGTTATATATATGCAAAGCCGTGACTTCACAGGCTTGCACGCTGTCCATTGAGATATGTTGCTGAAAGTTGACGATTTAGGAACATCATAATCTCTCGAATACACTGCATTGGAACGTGCGTCCATCTTTTAATGCCTGCGTCTCTACTTCAACGTCCTCTTCTTTGCCCCCTAGGATGTTGCGCCCCCTCTTCTCCTAGCGGAAGGCTAATACCGCTTCACACTTCCAGGTTTCTTTTGCTATCCCCTCCTGGGGTAATACTTGAAAACATTTGCAATTGAAGCACATTCAACTGATCCGTGCTCGCCGATATACCAAACCGTCTTCAGTATTCCTTGCTGAGAGGCTGTCTTTGTCACAGAATAAGGACCGTAAAATTTTGCGTTGACATCTTTCACTCCCTTCCTAACTAGAACGAGGTCAGTGACCTGGATGTCTGGAATTTCCGAGTTATGTCTCTTGTCAAAATTTCGCTTCATTCGGGTACGGTACCTCCCTCCCAACGCTTTTTCTTTCCGCTCCTCGATGATCTTGAGATTTTCTAGGAGTCCCAACTCACGATCCGCCTGCAAAATAGGGGCTTCTCCTGATGAAGCGAACTGTGGACTACATCCCAAGCCAGTGGTGTAGGAGCGGTTATGATGCCTAACGGCCGCTTCTAAAGAGCATTTCCATCCACCAGGGAAATTTTCGTACATCCTCATGAACTGCTTTACATCCCGTATCGCACGCTCTGCAAGTCCGTTCGCCGCGGGGTGGTATGGCGCGCAGAACTTGATCGATACATTATGTTCTCGAGCCCATCCTGCTAATCTTTCGCTCCTGAACGCTGGACCGTTATCACACACGATCGTCCTCGTTGTCCTAAACATATCTCTTTCGAGGAGAGCGATGACGCTATTTGCGTCTTCTCTTCCTGCGCGTGCCGCGACCATTCGTGTGCATTCATCTATGGCCAGAAGAAACGCTTGCGTTTTTCTGACCCCTTCTCGTTTCTTATTTAGTTCGGCAAAGTCCAGGTGGACGACTTCAAAAGGCACCTTCGAGTGGCAAGGAAGTATCATGGCATCCGTAGACTGCTTGTATTTGACCTTATTCACTTGACAAATGGGGCATGAACGAACGTACTGATTGACATCTTCCTTCATGCGGGGCCACTTAAATCGCTTGACTAGTTTATTGTAAGTGCGCCAAAATCCATCGTGTCCTCCTGACTCCGGGCTGTCGTGGTACAAATAAAGAACCTTAGGAACCAGCGTTGGCGGAACTTGGTAACGACCTTCAATAAAAGTGAGAGGTTCGGTGCCTTCCCACAATTTCAATTCATTAATTTCGTCCGGTTGTTCATTGCTGGATTGTATCATTAATCGCGACAAAGCATCTGCATCAGTTAAAAGAGGTCCAGGTCGGTGGGAGATGGTGAAGTCAAACTGCTGCAAGTAATTCACCCATCTGGCAATACGTCCTTTTGGTTGGGTCATATTCAAGAGGTGAGTGAGAGCCTGGTGATCCGTGAACAAAGTGAACTTCGTGCCTTCGAGGTAAGTGCGGAAGTACTGAATCGCTTTAAGGACTGAAAGTGCCTCCTTTTCAGTAGTGGTGTAGTTGACTTCAGGTGGCTTCAGTGTATAGCTGTAATACCCCACGACATGTCTCTTTTTACGGCCAGATGAGTCACAACACTTCTGGTACAAAACCGCACCTGTCCCGTAGTGTGAAGCGTCGGTATTCAGCTCAAAGGGTAAACTGAAGTCAGGTATCCGTAGAACAGGGTCAGCAGAAATTTTCTGTACCAAATCGCGGTAAACTTCCTCACATTCATTGTTCCACTCAAAGGGAACTTCCCTTTGTGTAAGGCGTGTGAGGCATCTTGTTTTTATGGCAAAGTCCTTTATGAAAGGTCTGAAATGTCCTGCTAAACCCAGAAACACACGCAATGAGTGTACGTCGTATGGTTTAACCAGTTGGGAGATCCTCTCGATAGACTCTTGTTTAGTGCTTTTGGTTGTTCCATCAAAGACTCTTCCAAGGAAAACAACTTTTTTCTGAAAGAAGGCGCTTTTCTTAAAATTGACTTTCAGGTGCGCCATGCTCAATGCAGTTAGTAACTGAGACAAGTGATCTTGATGCTCAGCCTCTGTTTTTGAGAAAAGGATAATATCGTCTATGTAAACATTGCAAAATACACCTAGGAAAGTCTTCAGATCTTCGTTCATAATCTTCTGGAACCATGCCGCCGAGTTCTTCCAGCCGAATGGAAGCCTGTTATACTCGTACAGGTCAAAAGGCGTTATAAAAGCAGTGTACATTTTTGTTTCTTCGGTTAGCGGAGTCTGCCAGAAGCCTTTTGCATAGGTCAATACGAGAAAAATGTTGGCAGCCACCTGTTTCGTCTATAATCGTGTCTATCTTTGGCATGGGGAATGGTATAACGTCGGTTTGACGATTGAGAGCCCTGTAGTCCGTGCAGAGTCTGAAAGCTCCATCTTCCTTTGGCGCAATTGTTATAGGAGAGGCGAAGGGTGATACAGACGGTCGAATTATATCAGCGTCCAGCATCTCCTGTAGTTCTTTCTTCAACCACATCTTCCGCTCTCTCGACATGTTATAAGGTGATTTGCGGATGACGGTCTTGTTAGTTAGTTCAAAAGGGACCTTGTGTGACGTCATCGCTGGTGGGTAGTTTCCTACCCATACGAGTTCAGGGTATGCCTTTTCAATATCTTTTGCACATTTTACAACTCGCAGATCATCTTGTTTACCCTCCTGTGTCTCGGTCCTTCGTAATCTTTCAACTAAAACCGCATCATCCCAGTATGCATTGCTTTTCAGTTTCTTTATATCTGGCCTAGAGAGGAGAAAGTCGTATGTCACGCCCTCAATCACCAACACTTCACTATCTATCTTGTGACCTTGAAAGTCGATGGTTACTGACGCCCACTGATTGTGCAGTACCACCTTTCCGTCATAACCTTGCACTCGTAGCACTCTTCCGCTATGGATATGACTCACATCCGCTAGCTTGGCATTTAATATCGACACAGAAGCACCGCTATCTACGAGGGCCATCATGTGCCTGTTTCCGACTTTGATAGGAATGTGAAGTAGGCTAGAGCGAGCTAAATAAACAGTCTCAGTTGTGGTCATCGGGTCGGACTGATCACCCTCGTTGACAAGTTTTTTGTCGTCAAAGGATCCTCAGAGTCGGTATCGATGTTATGCACCCGACCTGTGGGGGCACGCCAGCCCGAGTTTCCTTCGCTGCTCACAAGACGGCTCGGTTCTCGTTCATTACAGCTTGAACCGCCCGCGACAGACCACCTGAAGCATCCGCTAGCAGTGACAGGGTGTTTTTCCTCTGAAGTAGATTGGATGTCCTGAAGACACTCCAAAAGCCCGTCTACAGTTTTAGGGGACCGTACTAAAGCTTGCTTCCGAACTTCGGCGTGCACTCCATGCATTATTAGGGCTAGTACAGCAGAGGGTGGCAGCAAAGGCTCGTCCAGCTTTAAACGGCGGCGTTTCTCAAAAAAATACTCGAGAAGGGAGCACTGCGTGAATTTGAATTTAAGTGCAGTTGTTAGCGTCCCATCTTTGTACTGGATTGGTCCGGAATGTTGTCAAGAATGATTCCGTCCAGTCATTCCAAGGGTTGTTAGCGTCTTCAATAACACGTAACTCGTACCACTTGCGTGCAACGCCTCTCAAGTAAGTGCGCATTTTAGAAATCTTGTCATCGTCAGAATACCACTTGTTCTTTACAGGGGCATATTCGTAGAATTCCATCCAACTGTCTGGGCTTGAAGACTAGCCGTCAAACGTGTCGGGCTCAACAAAATTATGCCCGGGATTCTCGGCGTTTAGGGATTTTATCAGCGACGTTACGAGGTGTTCCTGTTGCACAACCTGCTCTTGCTGTAGCTGAAGAGCTTTCAAAATGAGGCTCACCTCGTCCGTTGAAGACCGTGATCCAGAGGTCTTTCCACGCATCGGTTGAAGGACTAGCTTGTGAAAAGTCTGTGGACGCAGGTTTACTTTCACAGCACCTTTTCGACGTAGTTCATCAGTGTCCATGGAAGCTTTCTCCAAGACCAAATTTAAAAGTTCAGCAGAGTTGAGTTCCCGAGGTAGGTCCACCGCTGGTTCATCTTGAGCTTGGTATTTCGAAAAGATGATATTCTCCGCGGAGGCCTCGTCAAGGAAGAAGGTCACCCACATCTTGTAGTCGATTGTCGGCTGCGCCAAAATATTGTAGCGTTCCTGTTTACAAGGACACAATAGAATACGCGGCTATGGAACGGGCGTCCATCTTTCTTTCTTTCTTTCTTTTCTCCTTGTTATTTGGCTCTTGCCCACTACGGGGGATTGGCCATGAAGCCGGCGGTTAATATAAAAAAGGAAAAAAAAAGTGAGCTAAAACAAAGGAAGAGTAAGGAATCGGTAATGTAAGGAAGAATGAAATGTTAGAGTGATAGACTATTTATAATACAAATGAACCATAATAAATAATTGGAGGTTTAATAAACTAGTGGCGGCAATTTCGAGGTACGAAGTTTTGGTTGGAAAGATGATTAGCAACGAATTCTTCTTGTGTCACGAAGGAAATTGCACATGGCTAAGCAGACGTTCCTGTTGCTGTAACCTAGTGAGGACGCTCCAAAGGAAAGAATATTCTGAGAATTCAGGGGAATTTTTAAATTCCTGAATGAAATTTCGAAATGTCTTTTCCTCTGACTACTATAACGCTGACAGGTAATTAAAAAGTGATCAATGTTTTCAGGCTCTTGACAATAGCAGCATAGCGGAGATGGCACCAGACCAGACCTGTGTAAATAAAATTTAATGAAGGGATACGACAGCGAAATTTTGTTATTGCCACTTCCAGTTTACGAGAGGGGCACCACTTATTATTCCAAACAAAAGAAAGATGCCCATATTCTTCAATAGGTAACTTCATTTTTAAAGAATCTTGAAGTAAGGAGTACTTACGGTATCTAGACAAAGTAACAAAGGCAGTAGTAGGCACCACGTGCATTACCGGCCCATCTAGGGACCACCGCGCGAGAACATCAGCCATCTCGTTTATAAATATGCCACGATGGCCTGGCACCCACACCAATCGTATTTCACGCAAGTGGGGAGGAATTAATGAAGTGAATGCGTTTAGAGCAGAACACTTGGAAGGAGAAGCTGAAGCGAGTGATGTGCATACCGAAAGCGAATCAGTCACTATAACAACTGCCGAATTTTGTGCAGGAAGTTTGAGAATGGCTAAAAGAATGGCTAAGAGCTCTGCTTCGAATATGGGTGTATAATCCGGGAGGCGCAAGGTATATGACCAAGACAAAGTCTCTGAAAAAATGCCCACTCCCGCTTTCTCCTCACGCATGGATGCATCCGTCGCAATTACGTTATCAATTCCCAATTGACATAAATGATCTTCTAATAAGCCTATTAAGTATCTGGAAGGTAAGAGTTTGGCATTAGAAGGGAATATCATATCCAATTCAATTTTAGCATTGGCCAATGGTTTATCCGTTGAGACGATATCGCGAATGTTAACATCTAAAGCCTCTAGTTGATTCTGCACAAACAAAACTTGAGGTTTGTATATGCGAGACCAAGGCTCATCAAAAAATGTTAGCGCTTCAGTACAGAACACGAAGTGTGATCGCCTCTGTGAAGACGCATAAATTTGTAAATATGTTTTGACAGTGAGGATACGGAATCTGCAAACTAACGTGGGTATTCGGGCTTCTTGGTACAGAACATGATTTGCAGTAAATTTTGGCACCTTGAGACAACTCCGAAGAGCCTCTCGCTCTAAAAGAACCAAAGGATTAATCTTGTATGCCGGACCACCAGAGTATAAAATACAACCAAATTCTAGAATCGGACGAACATACATACGGTATATCATAAGAAGAGTGTCTCTGCGTAACCCAGAGGGGTGCTGGCCAAGTCTGCGTATCATCCCAACAGCGCGAGTAGCCTTACATTTAATGTGCTCAATGTGGTCGCGCCAACTCAGTTTATGATCGTAAAACACACCTAAATACTTCACGCACTCTGCTTGGGGAATTATTTCCTGGCGATACTGAAGAGAAATGCTTACTGGATCATTCAAAGGAAAAACAATAACAGAACTTTTACTAACATTTAAAGTCATGCTAATTTCATTAAACCATAACTCTAGTCTTCCTAAATAAGCTTGTAAGATTGTATGCAGTGAGTGAATATCACCAGCAGAAGCAAAGAACGCAATGTCGTCTGCATAAACATACACTTGAATGTTATTGTGCAACGGTACTGAGCTTAACAGAACGTTAAATAATACAGGAGATAAAACAGAACCTTGAGGGACTCCTCTGGACTGATTATATTTCGGTGAGGCTAATCCACGCTGGGAACAATAAAACTTTCTATCCTTAAAAAACTCATACAACCAGTTAATAATATAGCGCGGGAAATTCAAGCTTTTTAATGAATTGAGAAGGATGACATGCTCTACACTGTCGTATGCCTTAGCTAAATCTAGAGTTACTAGTGCTGCATATTGTCGCCTGTGACGAGCAAGCTTAATTCGTCCCTCTAAATCTACATGTGCATACCATATAGAATACCCAGGTCTAAAGCCAATTTGACATGGGCTCAATATTGAGTGGTCTGCCAAAAATTTCATGATTCTAATGTAGAGCACTCTTTCAATTAATTTTACAACATGCGAAGTTAGTGCGATAGGTCTAACATTATCAATATGCATATCTACTCCTCGTTTTTTAAGCAGCGGGATAATTTTCGCAAGTCTCCAATCTGGAGGAATCCAACCTTTTTCGAGTGAGTAGTTGACGAGATTTAGGAGGTCCTGAGGAGACACATCAAACAAAATTTTTAGCATGCCTGTCGTAATGCCGTCTGGACCTGGAGCCGAATTGGGGAGCGACTGAACTGCGCGCGCAAGTTCTTCTATAGACACCTTCACAAAATCGTCTACACATACAGGTTTGCGGAATACTGTTTGTATTTGAGTGGTAAAGCGCCTTCCTAATCCCAATGCAATCTCATCTAATACAGCAGACAGTTCTTTTGGAGCTAAAACAACTGATTCTATGGTTACGGGTGCAGAAATAGCCTTACGAAATCGAAGAAATCTGAAAAGAGCTTTCTTGTTTCCACTTTGTGAGAGAAAGCTATATCGGTTTTCGTCATGAGTAGCTTTCGCTATGGAAACAGTTCTTTTAAACATGGCTGAGGCATACTTGTAGTTACTCCAATTAGTAGGGCACTGGTTAAAAGGAGTTTTTTCCATGCAGCTTTTCTGCGCCTGTATTCTCGTTCGCAATCAGAGTCCCACCAGGCACTTATAGGCTTACTTTTCGCCGAGGATACAGTGAACTGTGCTTTTCTCATAGAGCATTTTAGAACACCACAAAGACTCATCGCTTTAATGTCATTTCCAGAACTGGTCAGTGAAGATAAGCTTGAATGTAGACTTTTTTTAAATTTTGAGTAGTCAACAAAAGTCACTGTCTGAGTATCTAAAGAAATCACTGGATTATTAACTTCCATCAATATTGGGCGGTGATCACTATTCGTTGCAGTATCAACAACAGCCCAAGAAGAGATGCGCAAGCTTGAGCTGGCGAATGTTAAATCCAAAACTGATCTTGTGTTGCATCGTACAAAAGTGGCTACTTTAGAGTTAAGACATATATAATTGTTCGTACACATCCAATTCCACAACAATTTACCCGACGAATCAGTGCGGTAACCCCAACAAACATGATGCGAATTAAAGTCACCTGCAAAGAGAGAGTTTGCTCTACAGAAGCTCTGAACGATGTCCAGAGTACCTTGCTCTTGTACGCCAGATGGAAAGTAGCTGTTGACAATGCTGAGAGGAGCACAACCTGGGAGAGCTAGTTCAAGTACTGAAATTTCGTGATCACTTGATATTGCCTGATAAACCAGTTTCGCTCTATGACAAAATTTTGTTGATATAAAAGATGCCAATCCTCCACCTCGTGTATTCCTGTCCAAACGAAAACATTTATAGTTTGGTAATTGAAAATTTTGACCCGATGCTAACCAAGTCTCTTGCAATAAAACGATGTCGGGAGACTGTTGAGATATAAGGTAAAGTAAATCGGTGGTTGCAGAAAGTATAGATCGGCAGTTCCACTGAAGAACCCTAAGGAGCCCTATTTTGCTGACAAGCGAGCAGCCGCAACTGCTTGATCCAAAATACTATCTTTTAAAAAATCAGTTCTGGTCAAGGGCTCTTTTACACATTTTTTGGTTTTAGCATTAGAGGAATTCAGATGTTTGTTAGTAGGTGATCTGGTGCGTTTAAGAATTCGAGCGTCCATGTCTACATCCTGAATATCTTGTAAACCTGAATCAGACAAGCAATCTTGACCAGTGTTTTGAGAATTAGAAGGCCGTAACTCATTATTGCTAGGAGCGTCTGATTGGGACCCAGATGAAGAATTATATAAGCTAAAAGGATTCTGAAAGCTCTTAGCGAACTGCTCCGAAATGCCAGCCAACTGCGAGGATATGACTTGGGCCAATGTCTCCGAGACAGTCAGAAGAAGTTTTTCTAGAGATTTTTCCACTGCTTTTTCGACGATGGTCGAAATGGACTGAGCAACTGATGCATCCATAGCGAGAGGCGAACGGGCTGTAATTCCGGCATATCCATGCATCCTGCTCTGAACTTCAGTTAGGGCGTCTCGGCGCGAACATCGCCTTCTCTCAATGATTTCAATAACCTGCAGTTCTTTAGACCGAGCAGGACAATCGGTGTGATCAGCTGAGCAACTGGCTTGGCATAGGCAACAGGACTGATTATCAGACTTACAAACCTCAGCACTATGATCAGCTCCACAGACACGGCACCGAACATTAGATCGACAACCGTTTGCGCTATGTCCATACCGCCAGCATTTGCCACACTGTAGAGGGCGTGGGGCAAGGGGTTCTACCTTGTAGATTAGCGGCCATGCTTTAATCTCCGAGGGACGAGATGTGCCTGCAAATGTGGCAATAATTGTCTCGGTTGGGATTTTGACATTATTAACTTGCCTGTTACAGCGGTACACAGACACAACTCCTGCTTCAGCGAAAATCTCCAAGACTTCCGCCGGACTTAGGCTGACATCTACACCTCGAACTAGGCCTTTACAACAAGCAAGGTGGGGAGGGATGAAGCAGCTCACCGGATGAGTGGCAAAGGAAGTACATTTTAGAAGGTCTCGGATACAGGCCTGGTCTGGTGAGCAGCAGAGAATCCCGCCGCGTCCAAACTGACGAACTTCGGTTATCTGAAGAAAGTGTGGGGTAACCGTGCGAAGCTCTGACTGAATGGCCTTAGGGTTCTTCATACGAATGGCCCCACCATCCGTCGGCACCAAAGCAACAGGAACGCTGCTGATTCCACTGCGCAGAAATAGCTCCAAGGGTACATCCTGAGAGGGAATAGAAGCAGACCAGAGGGCAGCCCTCTGGCCTGGAGATGAGACAGACATCTAAAGAAGGTAAAAGTTACACTTGAATGCGCAGATAACCTAACACGTTAAATAAATAAGACAAAATAAAAAGTAACCGCCGGCAACAAAGCAAAAGCCCCGAGAGAGACTTCACCAAAGCAAGAAGGCCGGGAGAGGCGTTCGAAGCTTGCCACGCAGGCGGTTGCGTTTTGTCCTTTGCTTCTTCTTCTACGATTCTCTACTTCAACGTCCTCTTCTTTGCCCCCTAGGATGTTGCGCCCCCTCTTCTCCTAGCGGAAGGCTAATACCGCTTCAATAATAATAATAATAATAATAATAATAATAATAATAATAATAATAATAATAATAATAATAATAATAATAATAATAATAATAATAATAATAATAATAATAATATGCTACCTTAGCATCAACGTGAGCGTCAGCACAACACAGGAACATGAACCCAGGAAGTAGGGCTTCATGAGCGTCTCGCGTGCTGCGCATTGCCACTCCGCACACACAGAACACGGCGTGCATGGGAATCACGACGTTATCCTCGTACCAACGCGTGGTGACATATTGTCTTGCTCTTTCGTGACGTTGCCCGTGGAAACATCATGCTGTGCTTCGGTCGTATTTCGACGTACGATGTGAACGGTAATTACGCGAGGTTGCGCGCTACGTGGATTGGAAATAGTCACAGTTGCACCCACTGTCACCATGCGTTTCACATGGTTTGACTATACGCTTCACATAAAATCGCGACAAGCGGGATGGACCTGTGCAGTGTTGATCTGCATTAGGTGAGTGCACAGTAACACGCAAGGACGTGTACTATACGTCATCGTTGGGTGGGAACAACTTTACTGAAAAGCCAGGCAAAGTTTAACGACCCAGGCTCAGGTCTTCCGTGAGAGGACTCGTCGCAGACTGCCGGACCTGCTTTACTGCCCACTCTTGGGCTTTGAGGTGTGAGCTGCGCGTAACGGAGGGCTATTACGACGCAAGAGCCTCCGAAGCTGCAGTGCTATAACAGGAAACTCAATGTGCGAGAACGTCGCTCTGGTTGGCTGCCACAGCTTGGAAGTATAGCTTTCGGGTATTGCGTTGGTGAAATATGCCGCAATAGCACCGGTCTGGGGTAGATGTGCGTCAGCACAGCTCACCATAACTGCGGCATGCGATGACTGTACACAGTCATAGTTCGTTCTTTTCTGCCTTCTATAGTAGCCAGAGAAGAACGGACGAAAGCTGAACCTTAGCGCATAATCGAGCGGAACGTCGGTCGGTTCCATGACATTGTTCCCTTTGCATGTTCCGAAGCAAATTACGAGGACATTTTCTTAATGCAAGCGTACATTTCAAATGCGGAATGCTTCAATTACCATACGCACCTCGTGTCTTAATGTGATTCTGACGAGTACACGAAATTTCTACACATCGTGATAGCGCAGCATCTTGCCACATTTGCACGAACAAGCTCAACTGGCGTGTGCGTTCATTTCTGTGGCTGCACTTCAATTTTTGACGGCAAGTGAAATGAAATTCAGGTAGCGTGCGTTACATATGCCGTTACACGGATGAAATCGGATAGTACGTGGCGGGATTTGGCGCAGTCGCGGGGATTAATTATATGTGCAAACGTAACATAAATCATCCGCTCATAACGCATAAGGTAATTTTCCGCCGCTCGGTTTGAAACTGATCGGGGCAACAACCTCTCCTTAAATTACATTTATTAAGAAAAATTGGACAGATCCCACGAATTATGGGAAGCGGTATCACGCGAAGCAGTCAGTGAGTAAAGTGCCTACGTCGTATTGTTTGGCATCGAGCCAAACGGTACGTGTATAAGATAAACGCATTTGTGATCGAGGAGTTGTACGTCCAACATGTGCTCGCCATGCACGTCTGGAGCATTGTGACAACTAAAGGTCTAGTGTTGCTCCGGCGTTACCTCGGCACACATTTTAATGTACAGACGTTTGTTTCCTCGTAGAAAAACTCACGCTACGGTGCACTGATGTGCTTATCAAAAGCGTCGTTCATTGTAGTATTCCTACGGGTGCCACCATATCTTTACAAAAGCATGCTAAGTGACTGTAGCACATGCGCATCCTTTCTTACATTTCAATAAGAGCGGCCTAGACAATCCGCAATTGCAATTGATCTAACAGAACACCATTACCACAACTGCTGATGCAACATGTTTCAAGTTTATTTACAAATATATCGCGTGTGAGAAGAGCCGCTTGCTTGACACCTCGTTCGCTCAGGTTCGATTCTTACTTTTGATCATTACAGCACACCGTCCGTCCGTCCATCCGTCCATCCATCCGTCCATCCGTCCACCCATCCGTCCATCCGTCCATCCGTCCATCCGTCCGTCCATCCGTCCATCCATCCATCCATCCATCCATCCATCCATCCATCCATCCATCCATCCATCCATCCATCCATCCATCCATCCATCCCCGTCCGTCCGCAAGAAACTAATATAGACACACATCCATATGTAAAGAAATCCTGCAGATCCCACGCACTGCGGGGATCGGTGTCATGCGAAGTAGTCAGCAAAGAAATTACCTATGGGGCACCGTGTGGCATTCAACGAAGTGTTAAGAATAGAATGAAAGTCTTTTCGGCTACGGATCCGAAGGTCGCGGGATCGAATCCCGGCCGCGGCGGCTGCATTTCGGTGGAGGCGAAATGTTGAGGCCCGTGTGCTGCGCGATGTCAGTGCACGTTAAAGAACCCCAGGTCGTCGAAATTTCTGGAGACCTCTACTACGGCGTCTCTCATAATCAAAGCTGGTTTTGGGACGTTAAACTCCACAAATCAATCAAGAATGAACGTCTTTGTGCAAGGTGCATGAGTAGGTGTATGCTTATTAAGATCCATGGCTAACCAAGAAACTCGACAGCATCGTGCCGACTGAATTGTAGCTCACGGTACGACATAATGTTGGCACTGACGCCGAGACATATATACAGGCGTCCAGATATATAGGTGTATATACGGTCGGTCAAAGTTCCTCAAGCTACGTTCGCATTTAATACTTTTTTTCTTTATCAGACAGAGCAACCGATGGGGAACTAATGCGATTTTTCTCTTGCTTTGAAAGCTAAAGCTGTTCTATACCTTGGTTTTGCCTTGCTCACCACCATCGTTTGTTCCAGCTTTGGTACGCAGCAGTTGCAGTTCAGCGCTCGTGCTTGTCTTCTTGTATTTTTTTTTCTGTGTTCTGCAGTCACCTATTGTTCACTGTTTATTTCACCATTTTGTTTAGAGGCAGCGTTATAGGTATATACACATATGTGTATACGTACAGGTCGCCAAGGCCTTCGTCAAGCCGATCTCACGACTTTTAGCCCTGACGACGTTCCAATTCTTGTCTCATGCCAATAAAGATTTGCATTTGAATTAACAAGGAGAAAACAAAACTCGCACAAAGCCAGATGAGGAATCCCAATAAGATTACCTGATAGTTTTGCACATATTGTATACGTTACAGAGTATTCTTCGTGGCGAAGTTCGTTGTAGGTAAGGTGTTCGAGTAAAATGCCAGTCTGACGTGTACAAGTAGGAATGGCTAAACACACAGAACGACGTCTCACCTGGAAGACGTCCGGCTCAGTAATGAGGAAACGAACTCGAGAAATGTCAGTGCGCACCTGTTGACATTTAGGCCGTTTCAGACCCGTCGAAATACAGGGAAGAGAAGAAGAGAACTTAATTATGTGGCAGTTTGATGTATACCCTATAGAGAGAAAGACAAATCAATGAGGATAATGAACTTATAGACGTTATTTTCTGCTGTGACGGGGCGTCGATAACATCTCGTTGAACTATCGGCAGAAAAAGTGCACAGGTCACGGCTTTAGGCGGCCGGAGCGACTGCAGGGACCCATCGCCGCGCTTCTATTTCGCTAACCCTGCTCAGGTGGAGAGCGCCCCCTATCGACGTTAAAGGAGTGCTTACACGAATTTTAGACGTGTTTGTACTGTTGCTGTAAATAAAAGTACTGGTGGTACTTTTATTATTACATTACTAATACTAATTGTACTTCTAAAAGTACACGTTTCCTGGCTCCCGTGTGTGGATAGCGTTAACAATGCATTCGGAGAGAACGAAAAATGTCACTTTTGCTCCGCCTTAAAATCGTGTCAGTATTATTTAAGCTTCACTGGCGTTGTGGGTCCCGCAGTCGCTCCAGTCACTTTAGGCGTTGCCCGTCTTTTTTTTTTTTTTTTTTGCCGATATATTTGCACAGCGCAGGACTACGAGTAGTTACGACGTAACTACAGAAGAAGAGACAAGGACAGAAAGAGCGCTGACCGAAACCAGCACATGATCGGGGAAACCAGCGTTGATCAGACGGGAAACCTGCTCAACGAAGCTGCTGATTAACGAGTGGCCGCAAGACTTTCGGAGGGCATTTCTTAAACAATGATTAGCAATTCCTCTCTTTACGAGCTTCGAATGAGCCGACAAGTACGGTAGAAGAGGTTTGCTTCCTCTAGGCTCATATTTCCAGCAAAGGTGTTCACGTGAGATGTTTAATCTCAAATCTAAAAACCTTAACGAAGCATCCTGCGGAAGCTCATGCGTCAGAATAAGAGGTGCCATGCACTCATCGAAAAGACGTAATATGTTTGAAACGGCAGCTTCGAAGCCCCGATCATCGCAGTCGAAAAGCACAAGAAAATCGTCAACAAAACGAAACACCTTTACGACAGCCGTTCTGTCGAGGCGGCTAGCCAAGAGTCGGTCATGGTGAGCGAGAAAAATGTCACTTAAAACAGGTGCTATGCACGAACCGATGCACACTCCTCTTTTTTGAATAAAAGTGCCTTCATTCCATGATACAAAAGTTGTCTTTAAGTAAAAGCCAACGAGCTCAAGAAAGCCACTGACTGTTATGGCCGCCGCATTCTGGAACGCAACTGAACCGAAGTTGTCAATGCAGTCCTCAACGCACCGTAGTAGCATGTCATGTGGTAAAGAGTAGTAAAGATCCTTGATGTCAACAGAGCAGGCACTTAAGCCATTGTTGTTACGTGAAAGAAATGAAATGATGTCATTAGAATCTTTCACCAGAAAAGGGTCGTCGATGGTCAGCAAGTTTAGCTTATCTTGTAAAAACAAGGCCACTTCCTTCTGCCACGTCCCATTTTCCGAAACAATGACTCGAAGCGGCCAGTCTACTTCGTGAGTCTTGACCGTGAAGAATAAATCCAAGCTAAGCTTCTTGCTTTTGTCAATGGATCTTGCTAGCCTACTTATTTCCAGTGCGTTGCACAACTTCTTGGCTTCAGTCTTTACTTTTGTCAGCGTTACGTCGCTTCGGCACTCGAACACAGAACTTATAGCATTGCTGGCTTTTGAGCGGAGCACTTCATTCGGCAACACAGCAAAGCCCCCATCCTTATCCGCGGTCAACAAGGCTAGTGAATGCTCTTTGAAGAACGTGACAACACGGTGAAAAGGCAGGCTATGGCGGTCTGGGGTAGACAGCGACAGTACCTGAATGCCTTCAGCTACACACCTATCTGTTTCGGCCTCGGGAGCCCGTTTCGCTACTTGCCTTACAAGGGTCAGCATTTCCGGAGGTGCCAGCTGAGGTTGTGTGGCTAACTTGGGACCCAAGCTTAACACACGCTGTACACAGTCCGGGATGGGCACCTCGCACGCAGTGTGGATTGGGTTGCTCGGTGAGGGTTTCTTCCAGGGAGTGATGGCCCGAAGGTGTGCCAGCATATGTTGCCAGATGAACTCGGTCATTCTGCCAGTGGAGACGCAAAACTCCAGCCACTTTTTCTTGGCCCTTCGAGGGCTGTCGGTGCTGTTCACTTGAAAGAACATCATGTCCCGAAGCTGGCGCGCTCGACGTTTCCATTCCGAGCGAAGAATTTTGCAAATCCGAATGGCATGTCCCGTCGAAGGGGTGAGGCCTCCGAACAACAGCTTGACTGCAGGCGGTAGGAACTTGAGGCGTATGCAATAAGCAAAAGTGCGCGCCTGGCACTCAGCAACGGCAATGAGGTTGGCGAGGTGACACGGATCAGCCGATAGGGTCTCTGTCGGAAGCAAACGCCCGTATTTTGTTGACGACCCATATGGTAGAAGCTGTCACGTAGCGCATGGAAAATCCATGCATGCGCGTATTCAATGCCACCTTGACGTTTAAAGTCTAGGAGCCGTTGGCATAATACGGTTATACGTACCTCCTTGTAATGCAGAGGTTACGGGCTAGTATCCCGCCAGTGGAAGGTTTTTTTGCGTCCAGTTTTATTGGCCAAAAAGGCTGCAAGTAACGCCCCTTCTGTTTTCCTTAGCTTCACGATCATTTTGGCTTCGCGTGTCTTTGCACAACATCTTCGAGTTGTCTCAATCAATGGTTCTTAGTCATGTATGTGTCACGGACCTCTTGTGGATATGTGGGAATAATAGGGAACCCCTTGTAGGGAAGAAAGCAGGGGTTGGAGCGGATGCGTGAACTACGTCTTGACCAAGACCAAGCGGGCCGATTTTGTGCGAACTGCTGTCGTGATACCGGAAGCAAGACAAAAAAACTGCCTTTATCAGCGCGCGCGGGTTTTCTGAATTCCCTGAAGGTGGCTGCACGAACGCGCATCTGAGAACCAGTGATCTAAATGATTCGTAGGCATCAGGTATCCTATAATTGCTGCAAACATCGCGAAAGAATCGTGAAACGAAGAATCGCATATGTAACACCAAAATATTCAGAGAGACGATCGTGTGAGATCACAACGAAGTGACTCGTCGCTATCCGTGGCATCCAGTATGCGCTTGTATTTATCCTGCGCTTGTATTTTCCCGCACCACGTTTGCGTTGCGGCCTTCTCTAGAACATCATTCTCTGGCACCATCGGGCTCAAGACTCAGTGTAAATGTGTGGCAAAATTCTAGTAGGTTGCCGCGAAACACGGATAGCTTGCTAGGATATTCCTATATCATACATCACCTACCATATGCGTATATAGGAGGCGCTGAACCATTCGTACGTAGCTGTGCAATTTGTCTAATAATAATAATAATTTATGGTCCTTTACGTGCCAAAACCAGCTACGATTATGAGGCAGGCCCTGTAGCGGAAAGCTCCTGAGTTATTTAAGTGCGTTTTAAGTAATTTCAGTACCTACTTAAGTTCAACTAAAATCTAAGTACGGGAGTGTTTCTTTTTCTACCCTACGCTGCGAGAAAGGGGAATAGAAATATAAGAAAGAGAGAGAGAAAGAGAGAAGGAGGAGAAAGGAGAAAAATAGTACTGCCTAAGCGTACAATAACCTGATTTCAGGCACGCACAGGGCGTGCAAAGACATTGGGAGGAAGGAGGAATTGAACTCCAGCTATGCCAATGGTGTACATCATTTTAATGCATTTGTATAGTACAAGTGTAGATGCTGAAATGTCGCAAGAGACTCCCTGAAGTACACTCTCAAAAGGAACGAAAATGGTACCATTGACGTAGCACGTACATTAACGGGGTCATTGCCACTTAAGGGTACACACATCTCAGTAGGACGTATACGAACCAAACATTAACATTTAATGAACATGCTTGCTCCTTCGGGGTCCTGTAAATGTGAAACGCTGCGAAAATAATTAGTTCGCATAATGAGCGCATATTCCTGGGAAGGGGTGCTCCAACGGAATTTGTTCGTCGTTTGAAATTGTGGCATACTACAATGTAGTATAGACATACGATAAAGCCTGCAATGACATTTGGTCGCGACGAAAGTGTTGCTCTTGGGAGGCGAACATCAAATAATCACAATTACGGTGCGAGAGTCACAAGCATCCGCCACTGTAGCCCAGTGGCTAATGCCAAATTTTAAATGGCGGAAGGGGTCGTTAATGAATAAAGAAAAATCCTGAACTTAGCAGGTCGTTACCACTTAAAAAGGGGGCAAAATAAAGGTGGAAGAGGGTACACGCCAGTGCCTACGTCAATGCATATTACGCCAGCTTGCTCTGACGCACACGATGTTTTTGAAACCATAGCGAACCCGCACGGCACACACGTTCTTTACAGAATGACACATGCCTCACGATGAAAGGAAATATAGTTGGTAGTGCGACTGTGACACGCCATCACTGATAATCACTTGCGTAGCCAGAATTATCTTTTATTTATTTATCTTTTTTTTTGGAGAGGGGGGGGG
The DNA here is from genome assembly GCA_013339685.2 of Hyalomma asiaticum. NCBI lineage: Eukaryota > Metazoa > Arthropoda > Arachnida > Ixodida > Ixodidae > Hyalomma > Hyalomma asiaticum. Next base: position 138,517,574 of record CM023482.1, read on the forward strand.
GGCGGTGTTGTTGTGCTACGATGTGCTACGGCGAGTACTTTGACACCGAAACACATTCCCCGCGCATCAACAAAAGTTTTTCTGAGTGTTCTTCTTTATTGTTCTTACATGTTTACATTACTGCATCATATTCGTTACGGTAGTGGCATATGCGGTCGTGGTGGACCCCGGCGTAAAACACTCCGTGCTAAAAAAGAAAAAAAGGAAATGGCGTATCTGGCTGAGATGCAATAGGTTGTGTGTTACTGGTGGGGTGTGCTTTTGCTATCATGTGCATATATTTCTAGCGTTTTTGCCAATAAAATTTAGTTGAAGTCAGCGCCTGTGTCGCACGTGTCCTGTGCTAACATGTCGATCCTAAATCACCAACTAGCTCAAGCATCCGTTATAAATGAGAGCCGAAGAGATAGAATGGTGCATCACCTATAGACTAACAGCACGTAGTACTCAATTGTATCTGTGCAAACAGAGCACAAAAACAGTGTCATTTGCATGTAGTAAGTGTTTCGACGACTGTGTTATCCAGTTATGATGCTTTAGTCTTTCAAGCGCATGATTGAATATCTCTAGCGAATCGTCTTCATAATTAGAAATTCCGCTCGTTCCACATCAAAATTACATCAGCTAAATTGGAATTGTCATTTCTTTAATATACCACCGGGAGCGGATGTTGCATACATGCAAAGGATATTTTGACGCTGACGATGTTTACCCAAGTACTTTCTTTTCATGAACACCTTTGTGGATGCCAAAGGCCTCTACAGTTTCCCTTGTTAACTTGCAGCGGCGCCGACAAACAACCGACGTTTTTTTTTTTCTTTCAGTACGGGTTTGTACCCGCATTTTCGACAGCCCGTCGCGAGGTGTGAATAGGGAGCACCTCTTAGCGTGCTCTGTGAGCCCTGCAGGCAGCGAGAAGTTTGGCCTATGTAGCCTGCTCCAGATGAAAGTATATAATGTGGTGGACGACGTTACGTACAGAGTGCGCAAAAGGTATGCCATGCTTTCCTTTTTGTGGTTGGGCACGATACTTCCCTTGGTGACCCCTTTCTACGTAGTCGTTTGTCGAGAGCTACAAGACAGTACATCCAGAGAAATGGCAATAATAAATAAATGGTTTACAGAAAACAGGCTAGCCATCGATACCGAGAAAACTAAATACGTCGTATTTCACTCTAGCAGGAGAAAATTAAACTACAGCACCTTTGATATTGCTTTGGAAAACCGTAATATGGATAGGGTAAAGACATTTATAAACTTGAGAGTTGCTTTTGACCATCGCTTGCATTGGACAGACAAAATCATCTGTGTGTGTGTAGAAAACGGGCTTTTAGCTCTTATTCGCTGGTCCGCTCCCAGCAATATTTTCCTCGTTCTTTACTTCATTGCATATACTCCTCCCTGTTTTATACACATCTCGGTGATTGGTGTGAAGCACGGGGTCTGTCATACAAAACTTATTTGACACCTATACTGCATTTACAAAGATGCGCTCTTAGGATCATAACATCCTTCCCCGTTCATTACCCTAGTGGCTTTCTCTTTAATGAACTTCGTGTTCTCTCATTTACGGCGCTAAGAAATTATATGTTGCTTATCTAGTTCACAAAATACTGAACACAAACTTTCCACTACCCAACACCTTGTTCAACTTCCCACGTGCAAAGAACTGGCAAGCAAGCCACCTCATGTTAAACCTTCCTCCCTACAACGATATTAAGGCGCATGATTGCTAGAATTCTTCGAAGCGGTGACGTGAAATACTGTGCTTTTATAAATAAAAAGTGTGCGTGACTTTGCTTGTAAACGCTTTTTCTTGTCTTGTGAATTCTAACACTTTCTTTTTTTTTGTAGACGTGTACACTATTGAAACTTGGCATTTGTATAAAACCTGTCATATCATGCCCAATCATGCGCGATGCTAAACTTTTACTTCCTATGTTGGACGAGCTACCAGCCACGTAGGCTATTGGTCCAGGTATTTTGAAACGCATTCATGTTTTACGCCTCAATAAAACACATTTTGATTTGATTTGATTTGATTTGATGTGTCACTGAGCTTGCTCTTAGAGTTGGACGCAACATCGACATTGTACCGGAAGGCCACTCTCTTTAGACGATGAGACAGATAATGCACGTACGGTATCACCGCAAATTCTTTCCTTTTTTCCACCGCAACATTTGGTACGCTATTCGTTCTCGCTTTGACGAGTTTAGATTTTTGAGGCTCGCTCCATACGAGTTACTGTCTGGGTCGCCGGCTTTAAGCAGTCTTTCATTTTTTATTTGACCAAATGCACTCTCGTGCCTTAAGTGCTGGCATGACTTAGTGAAAGTGGACGGATATCAGAAAATTTAAGGCAATGCCGGTCTTGACGAACCTGGAATGCCCGAAGCAGAAGTCAAGGAAAACCTTTTATGATCGGGGCATATATTTACGCATTTCCAACAAATATGTGAATCACTAAGCACTAGCTGTAGGCCTGAAAACTCTGTAGTGTGGTCTTTGGGAGATCAAGGTATTTAAACCTTGAAGACATTCAATACCCTATATGGTTGAAATTGACATTGCTTACAAAAATAGAGTAGTGGTCAAAGATTCTACAGATGAACAGGGTCTTCAAGGGCAGCAGGTACTCTGAAGGTACCGAGGTATGAAGCATGATGCCATTTAAAAAAGGTCGCATGTCATCTTCTTTTGTTCGCTTCTGTGATCAGCTGACGAAGTCACACTGACCCACGTGGTCTGTCTACCTTTGTTACGCACCACTGTTTTTTCATTCCATTTATTGCAACATTGATCGTATTATAGGCGGAAGGCAGTTTGGTACACAAAAAAGGCGCGAGGTAGAAAGGCAAGGAAGGGTAATGGCGTCGTTACACTGCCCCAGAACAACTGCTTTGTGAACATACGCTGAGATCTTTCGACTGAGAGAAGCCGTAGTAAAGGGCTTCTGAGTAGGCGGGTGCTAAATGCAAGTTAAGCGTATACTTTGTCGAGAGTAATACAGTACCGACACTAAACAGATCACGCTCAATATAAGCTTGACGTACACCAGTTGGAAACAGCTCATGAGTTGTAATGTTCCTTATTTTCTTAGCGGGTTGTTATGCAGTTGCCTATGAAGGTGGCGCCCGTACTGAAATGGATGCAGTATGAGAAACCGTTGGCCTTTTTGTTGATCCAGACGCGCGTCAATCAAAAGTTATCGACCGCGTTGTGTTACTTCTTCCGTTGTCTGAAATGTTAAAATTGAACAGTCGCGAATGGGAATGCAGGCGTAGCTACAAAAGGACACGACATGTGGCCTTCACACGTAGAATAGAAAACATAATTTGATCCATCATGTCAGCAAAATTGCCGCGTTGTGCGATGGCGGAGGTACAGTTCCTTGTCAAGGCTTGTTTTGGAAGAACGGAGTGCTGTTCAATACATCGAACTTGGTGTCTGCTATATCAAAGAAAAGAAAAAGAAGATCCTCGGAAATTGACGCCGTACAATGATGTATATGGCGTTCTCAGAGGTGCATCACTCATACAGACAGCGCGTACGCTCGTGACTCAGTCCAATTATAAGGATGACTTTCAGACGCAGTGACCGCTGCATCTCCTATAGCGCTGTCCTGTTATGAGAATTACTTTCAGACGCCGTGACTGATGCGCCTCCTGTAGTGGCCTGCCTAATTTGGCGGAGACGTCCGCCACCGCCGCCGCCGCCGCCGCTGGTATCCGTAAACAAAAAAAATATCGCGCGTGATGAATCTCACCTCCTACTTCTATTGCACACTACGTGATAATGCGTGTGAGATTGTCGCTGACTTCCTGAACGCAAATGTCTGCTTCTCTGTTAGAGCCGAATATCTGTTTTACAGCGCTATCCTAAATTCTTCGAGTTTCCGTCTTACTGTTTGCTCAATGATCGGTTTCTTGCGTACTATCTTATTGCGGTCCCACCTCAAGCCTAGCCCAATTCGAGATCTCACCATCCTATGGTCACTGCACCTAACTCTGGCCAGCGCTTCCACATCCTGCACGACGCCAGGATCATCGCATAGTATGAAGTCTATTTCATTTTTATGCTTGCAATTCGGGCTTCTCCACGCTCACTTCCGATTCTCCCGTTTACGGAAGAACGTATTCATGACGCGCAGATTATTCCGCTCTGCGAACTCTACTAATAACTCCCGTCTGTCATTCCTACAACCCACGCCGTAGTTCTCGACTGCCCTGTCTCCAGCCTGCTTCTTGCATTCCTTAGCATTGAAGTCTCCCGTCGCAATAGTGTACTGCGTCTTTACTTTAACCATTGCCGATTCCACATCTTCATAGAAGCGTCCAACTAGCTGGTCGTCATGGCTGGATGTAGGTGCGTAGCCCTGTACCACCTTCAATTTGTACCTCTTATTAAGCTTAATTGCAAGGCCTGCTACCCTCTCGTTAATGCCATAGAATTCCTCTATGTCGCCAGCAATGTTCTTGTTGACCAGAAATCCCACTTTTAGTTCACTTTTGTACTCTAGACCATGGTAACATAGGACGTGCCCATTCTTTAGCACTGTAAAGGCTTCCCCCCTCCTCCTAACCTAACTGAGCCGGAGAGGCCGCCATTGGAGTCTGCCACTGGCAACGTTTAGCGCAAGAACTCTACCTAGCGAGGGGAGTCTAGAGGTACTGTTTGAAGAATTAGCGGGCATTATATGGGACGTTATAGGTGTAATGGCATCAGTGCACATTTCTCGGAGGAAATTTATAGGCCTCGATTACGGAGGTAGCAGCTTCAGTGGCAGCTCTTTGAATTCTTCGTCGCAGCTGTAAACGCGTCACTGCTGACGTCCGTACGCAGATGTCATCAGCGTACACTTACAGCCTGACCGTGCTTGGCACGTGCTCAAGCAAAGCAATTAACGTGATATTAAATAGCGCAGGGCTAAGTACACTGCCCTGGGGAGCACCGCGGCGTGTGTAATGTAGAGAAGTGCGGCCATCTTCGTTGCTTAGAAGAAAGGAAGGCATAAAGAGATAGCTCCGTATCCAGCGAAACATTCGACCACCCACTCCTACCTCTTCGACAGCAGAGAGGATTGCTTCATGGGTAACATTACATATGCTAGTTTGACATCGAGGAATAAAGCGCAGAGACGCTTACGGCTTTTCTCATGCTGAACGTATGTGACCAGATCTACGACGTTATCTATCGACGATCGACCGCGCCGATAAGCCGCCATGGCATTTGGGTAGCTGTTGTACTCCAAGTAGCACTCCAGGCGTCCTAGGACCATCCTCTCCGTTACTTTGCCCACACAACTTGCCAAATCGATCGGGCAATAGGATGAGAGTTCCAGTGGTGACTTGTCAGGCTTCAGCAGTGGAACAAGGCGACACGTCTTCCAGTTGATGGGAAGAGTACCATCTCTCTAGGAGTTATTGTACAGGTCAAGGAGAGCAAGTCTCGCTCGCTCACCTAAACGACAGAGCGCCCGGTAGGAAATGCCGTCAGGTCCAGGCACTGATGTGCGTCCGCAGAAAGATAAGGCAGCCTGAAGTTCGTGCATTGAGAATGGTAGGTCCATGCGGTGATCACCTGGTTGTGGACAGCTCCTCAAAGGCGGTATATTGCTGGGAGCTGGAAGTTGGCCAGCTAATCTGGTACAGAACTCTTTTTCCACGTCAGTATCTAGTCTCTTTTGTGAGAGGGCTAGGGCCTTGAATGGGAACCGCTGTACAGGGGGTGTCCGAAGACCTCGCACTGTCCTTCATAGCTGTGACAAAGGCTTCAAGCTGTGAAAAAGGGAAGTAGGACGTCCATCGTTCAACAGCCGTAGCTCAGTTGTAAAATCAGTTGCAAGTTCAGCGCTTCATTTGTGTGTCTCCTCTCTTGCCGTTGTTTTTTTTTTTTTGCGCTGTTTATTCTTTAAGCCATAGCTCCTTACTGGATGCGAATGACACAGAGCTCTACCTCTCGTGTTGACCTTCGAAGTTCCCCAGAGTGTACGATGCACGTTGAAATCATCGATGGTGACCCAAGGAACAAAGGTTGAGGACAGGATATCTCGCAGTCTTTTGTGGTCAAATCGACTTGACGGCGACGGGTAGTCGCCCACAACAGTGAATGTAAAATTCTTCTCCTTTACTGTGAAGCATATGTATTGATTTCCGTCGTTAGCTGGCATTGGGTGATGGATGTAGGTGAGGTCACGGCGAATAAGCACCAAAACATTGCTGCTTCCGGAGAGCCTTATATATTTCCAGAGAGCCTTATAGAGTTCGTTAAGTTCGGTTCGCAAATGACTATAATGGGAAACATACTGACATACACGTAGCGACAGAAGTCTGAAATTCGCGATCTCAGGCCGCGAGCATTCCCCTGAAAAACTTCTCCATTTCGAACCTCGTTCCTGAAGAACAGTGCCTGATGGTCCATGATGTGTCTATTCAAGGGGTGCTAGCAACGGACTCAGAGCGTCCACTATACTTAAAGAGCAGATGGTGTGTGCATGCTGCTCAGTGACACGTGAATGACATTAATTAAGGGTCCTAGAAGAGCGGTACCTTGCTGATGTGCATTGCGCTGATCGCACCTGGTAAAAGGAAGCACCGGTTTCGGCCAGCGAGAGCTAAGTGTCAATTAACCGGTCAGCGTGCGCGGGCGAGCGTGTACTACTAACCTAATATCGCAGTAGCAGAAATCTGCATCGCCCAAGTGTTTGCTGCGCACGCGAGTTGAGGCCGATGGCTGCTTGCCTGTTCTCACGAAGCCTCACGAAGTTTCTTGTTCCGCGGGCACACGTGAGGGCTGACAGGGGACCCCGTCTCGCACGTCCTGCACCGAGCAGCAGCCTGCTATGTTGCACGCCTTCAACAGCAGCGTAGAACGATTCCGCTGCTTTCAAGTGTGGTCAAGCAGACAGCCAAAACGGTACCTTTCCCGCTTAATCAGAAACGCTGCGGACGTGGAGAGGTTTTCAGCTCAGCAGAAGCGCCCACGTGATCCCTCGCACACGCCACGCCGACCGCAGCGCTGGCTTTTCCAGCGGTGGCTCTCGAGCCCAATAGCGTTCGCTCTTGAAGGCGTAGCTTTAGCTTCCTCTAACTTTTTATATTTACTTTGTAACCGTCTATATAGAATAAGCACCTTATGCACCGCGTCTCTCTGCGTGGATGGAGTATCAAAGAAGTCAGGCTCCGTCAGATAGCCTTAATTATCTCTCGTCACCTGAAAAATTGTGTCCTTTAGAAGGATTTCTTTTTAGGCTAGTTGATAACCGGGCTTATTAAACATTTTCAGGAGCATAGATAGATAGATAGATAGATAGATAGATAGATAGATAGATAGATAGATAGATAGATAGATAGATAGATAGATAGATAGATAGATAGATAGATCCGGTGAAAGTGCCTTTGGTTCACAAAGAAGTGCTTGGCGCTTAAACTTGCACGATATAATTACGTGCTGCACAAGGTGAAAGTCAACGCACTCGCCTACACTGGCGTCACGATTCGTGCAGGGTTCAATTACCCGCTTTGCATAGAACATGCGAGATGGACCTACGTAATTTTTGTCGTCATCGTTTTCACCCCAGAGACAGAGCCGAAGAGGCAACTGCGGCGTACAATTACCCCAGCGAATCCTTCGCGAATATGTTTAATGTGTTACGCTGAGAGCGTGGAATGTTATTCTGACGGTTTGCGTGCGTAAATAGTAAACACGATGAACGTCGTCCTATCTGGAAGGCGTCCCGATCAATATGGCGAAAATAATCTCGACAAGTGCGAGCGCGCTTGCTGGAATTTTAGCTTGCTCAGACCCCCCAAGACAACAGTTTCCCTTGCGTGGTAATTTTAAGACGCTCAAAGCGGGAAACAGTTTGCTGAGGAAATTGAACTTTCGAAATTTATTTCCTGTTTGACCGAGAGTTGATAACGTCTTCATGTGCATTATTAGAAGTAATTTCCCACCCTGCACTGTCGACGTCGAAAACGATAAATTCCGCCACGTAACGCATAAAAGGAGTGTAGTGTCACATGACACCTATAGCGAAGCCATCGTGACTTCGTGCAATGGAGAGGTAGTAGGATGGTATCCCACCAGCGGAAAGTTGTTTTCCTTCGTCCACGTTCATTTTCCTTCGGACAGTAATTAGTAGACTTCAATGAAAATCTACCGACAGCGATTCCTAGGCTTTCTTTCCACCGTTTTATTATATACATTGTTCTCGCACGCTTTCATCTGACATACGGACCTTTCAGAGAGCAAAAGTCAGGGATCGAAGCCAGGGCAACTGTTTCTGCTAGGTGGTCGGTGGGGTTCATAGCTTTATAGCTCTATCTCTGTGTGGCTCGTTAAAAAAATTAAAAGAAATTCAGGAGGCGGGGGAACTGAACTTTGACAGCGCCGATGATTAACATATATATAACGAACTTAATTGGATAGCAGCAACGAACGTGCCGAAATGTGGAAACTAGAGCTGCTTTTAATTCTACAGTTAAACGAACGAGCATATTAGCATTGACGTATGCATCTCTGAACTGGGGTCGTTGTTACTGAACTTCACTGAAGTACAGGGAGAGAGAGAGAGAGAGAGGCAAATCAGAGAAGGGCAGGGAGGTTAGCCAGAGTTAAAAGGACCCCTCCCCAGGCCACATGGCAAGTTCCGGTTATACACTGGAGGTTCCCACCGCAACAATTTTTAAAATTGGTCCATTATTAGCAGAGATAAAAATGTTTCAAGCAGTGCGATACCAGGATTTCGAGAGGCGAGGGTCACTGCCAGCACGGCACCCTCGCTACGTGCCGATGCTGCGCGGGTCGCCGGAGCGAACCGCCGCAGAGCCTCCTCCTAATTGGGCAATTCGTGATTCCGGCTGCCAACGCGCACTCTCTGTGGTCGCCTTGTGTCACGGTTTCTAGTGACGCGGAGAGCCGTGCCGGTGCCAAGCATCGCCCTGTCCTCTTGGCGCGCCATGCTTACGAGAATAGAGGAACCAACGCTCAGTTTCAAATTTGAGCTACTTCCGCGGCGCGTAGCGAAGCGGCTCTTGGCAGACACTATCGTGAGAGCACAGTGTACGCAGTGCGTTTGTCAGCTCAAAATGGCCAGACCTGGTGCGGGGTCTTTGAAATCATCCGGCTTGCTATGTTGCACTGGCAAAAGGGAGAAGGGAAATAAAGATGGAAAAGGAGAGCGGAGATAAAAAAAAGCGTGCAAAAAAAAAAAAGCAAGAGCAGAGGAACAAGCATTACGCCGTTTTGCAATAGGTCACAATCCCGTAAAATAATAAATAACTTGTTAGCGCAACTGAGTTGACCCCTTTTATTTGCTCTCTTATTAACTGCTTGATTACGTACCTCGAAGCAGCAGTATACTAATGAAAAAAGAATTCCTTGCGTTTCATGTCCTGAGTAGATTATTTCATTTCGCACTTAGAACAAGCATTTTCACGACGAAAGGACCAATCATAACGACAATGTGGAAAAAATCCACGCATATCCACGGAGTGAATGATGATGAGTGGGCGAAGCTCCGAAGGTTCATCGGTAAAAACCGTGAATCTTCCGTGAATCTTGCCCAGTACATCATCAAAGACGTGACAAACACTGTGTGTCTCCATCTAGCGCTCTCCTATCACACTAGAGCACGCAGCGAGCGCCTCCTCACCATCTATTGATCAATTCACGTACTAGCTAAGCAGCACCGCAGCGCTCGGACAGACAGACAGACAGACAGACAGACAGACAGACAGACAGACAGACAGACAGGCAGGCAGACTCCCGTGCTACGCGTTCCCATACATCTGAATGAAGCGAGCACCGCGGCGCCATCACGCCATCTAGTGAGCACTTCATAAAACTACACGTGGCTACATACTATGTACGGAGGAGGGAACGACCCACACGCAAGGAGCTTCGCCACTAAAAGGGCAATAAATGCAGAAGAGACCATCCCCTTGTGCTTATGTAGCAGATCGCGAAAAGTGGGAGGGAAGAAAAAGAGACGCCATGATATAATACGAAGTGAGGCTGGCACCTAAACTCTTTTGGATACGATCTCACGTAACTCGACAAAACGCTGGTGTAAGAGAATGCGGACGCTTTTCGCAGTCTCTTCGCGTTGAGAGCGCAGCACGTAGAAGGGTTTACGAGCCGCCCGCTGGTGGCTGCCAAGATAGCGCGCGCGCCAGCGATGGCGACCACGCGAAGTCCACAGTTACTGCTCGAGCGACCCCCCCCTTCGCGCCTTTTCATGGTAGTTAAAAGGGCCATTTAGTGTGTCCGGTAGACCGCCCTACGCAAGGTACTCTGCGTAAGAGCGGAATACCGGATGAGAACTGCGCATGCGCGTGCCTTACCGGCAACACCGGATGCGCCTAGAACGCCCAGAACGCCCTTGGCATTTGACGCCCTCCCGGTGTCCATGCCTCCCTTTTGCATGGTCACGGCTGTAAGCCGTGGTAATGAGACGGACACGGGTCTTTTCTGTAGCAAGGTCCAGTTTATTCTCCCCACAAGAAGTAGGGTCGAGCGGGCTCACGCAGGTGCGTTGTATGTGGCGAGAGTAAGAGATAGGAAGGAAGAGGAGAGCAGTAGGTTGCTCGGACGTCGAGTGAAATGGAGAAAACGAAGAAGGGAAAAGGGAGCTCACGCCCTGGCAGTGGCCACGTGACACCGTCGCACTCCACGACGAGTTTTATGACAAAGGGACAAAAAAAAAAAAGGGGGGGGGGGGGGTGTCATTGCTGCAGTGTCGCTGCACGGCTACCCCGAGGGGGCGCGTATTTTGGGCGCTTGGGGGTGCGCGTATTCTGGGCAGGTGAGCTCTAAAGCTGCGACACAACCCGAACGACGCCGGGTCCATCCCAGCCTCTGTGGTCGGATTTCCGATGAAGGGGAAAACGCTGTTGTACTGTGCACACTAGAAAACCCCATGTGGTGCAAATTTCTGGAGCCGTTCGCTACGGCGTGCCTCATAATCGTATCGTGGTTTTGAATTTTGACACGTAAAAGCCTAGCAATTACTATCGGGGATACACATGATAACAGCCAGCAGGTCTGTTGGCATCCCCTTGTAGGGACAGTTGGGCAGCCGTCGACGCTCTGCGCAATCAACCGCGAGCTTACCAGAGATCACCAACACGACTAACATTTATAGACGAAGTTGTAAACCACCTCCTCCTAGACTTCCCACACCACGACGCACAAAGACGTCGACTAAAAACAGCTCTTATGACAATCGACCGTCGACCATTTCTTTAAGGAAACTTCTGGGCCCATGGTCGACGACAGCATTGCAAAAAAACGCTTTTAAAGCGAGAACAACCTTTATTGAACAAGGTTGCATTGCTGAACGTTACTGATGCATTTACTGTTCTATTTATGTTGCCTTTCTATGGATACATACATGTGGTCGTTTATTAGGTTATGTTGATTGCTATGGTGTACCTGGTGATTCGCCTTTACTATACCAGGTTCCATCGACAAGACTATGGATGTGCATGTGCGCTGACATCGTAATTTCTGTCGTAGAAACTTTCCTCAAGAGTATCGCTATGTTCCTGAACTATACACCATCTGTGCGTGGTTCCATTTGCTGCTGTTCTGGGGGAACTACAATTATTGTGATTATGCTAGACTGCTTCGCATACTGAATCACGCATGTTGAATGTTCGTCACACTCAAGAGTCGGAGAGCAGCCGGCGCCTTATTTGTACGCCAACATCTCCATATACCATATCAATAATAAAAAAAAAACATTTGTAATCACGTCGCCCGTTAATATATGGAAATAGCCTTCCAATCGCTCTCGACGGGGCCAGCAAAAGCGGAAGCGAGGCTAGCCGTTTCGCTGACACGAATGGTCTTGTAGCTGCCTTGTCGAAGCCGTAAGAAACCGCTAAAAACGAAAAGATAACAACATCAGAAAACAAAAACCGACGGCGATCATAAAATGTGCACACTGAGGGGCGTCGGTTTTCACCGCACGTTACTCCAGTGGCCGTTAGTTCGTGCGATAAGCTCTTGGCAACTTTAGTTTCTCCTGCGGTGCACTCACACCAGCCAGTGGTAGTGGCAGTCCTGATGCATGCCGATGACTTCGCTGACTTTATTTTTTGTCGCTTCGAAGTTGCCCTCGTTCAGGTTTGGCATTGTAAACGTTCACGGCCACAAGTTCAATATCGTCATTGCTGAAAGTTCTGTAACGCTGGCATTTTATTTCAAGGTTGCTGGCGTCTATGCTTGGACTCTACTAAATAGGTACGGGAGAGCCGTTCCACTGTGCAGTTGCCAGATGCTGGCTCGACATAGCACTCCACTTGCCACAGGCGAATTGTAGAGGCTTGTTGACGATAAATCGGGGCGAGAGTTCCTTGAACTGGGGATTCTACCTCAGTAGGAGGGAGCAGTACCTTCAAACAAACGGCAAGCCCCGTAGCCGACTCTGCACTCTATTCTCATAACAAGTAAAAGAAAAAAAAGGGAGAAGACTCTGGTGAGAGTAAAACAATCGTTTAACAATTACAGTGCTCCCTCTACATCTAACGCGAATGAAGGTCACAGCATTCTCCGAACTTATTAGCATCGATGGGTGCTCGGCAAAATGACTATATGCTAGACGTGACGCTCGTGACGTCAAAGACCTTCCAGCGGCGACGGTATTTGCTCGCGGAAAAATTAGGGTCGAGCACGTCACGTTCTGACGTCTTTCCGATCTACAAACAGCCAGCTCATTCGTAGTGCATGGGCCTATAAAGGCAAAGAATAGCCAGCTCATGTGTAGTGTAAAGACAACGGATGATTCACGAGAGCATTGGCGTAGCAGCTGCGAATTATCGAGAACTAAGGAAAAAAATAGTGAGTACATATTGGCGGATGTACCTATTGTGTTGGGTATTCAATACGAACGCGGATCATGTACTATTATTACCATTTGACCAGTTCACGTCTGGGCCACACTCTACCATCACTTTGTCACTTGGAAACCAATCACATCTCATTTTCAACACTGCAGCACTCTGGCCCATGAAGGAGCTAGACCGATATATACATGTTGCTACACGCATGCTCTATTTAGTCGCTTGGACGATGCGCGCGGACACTATATCGACCGAGCGAAGAAAAAAAAAAAAAAAGGATGATCGGGCTCGGCTCGAGCTGTGAGCGTGGCCCGGTAAGCTACCATAAATGCACACGGTGTAAAGGGTTGCCAGCGCTCCCGCCTCGTAACTCGCTTAACATTTCACGGCACGTACAAGATCTGTCAATGGGACTTGGTTGCGAACACTTCAGCCAATCATATTTAAATTTGATCTAAAACTTGCGTACTGACATTGTCTTGCTCTAGCAAATAAAAATGTTTGCTCATTAATTTATGCCAAATAATTGATTTGGCAAAACAAAAAAAGCCTCACAATAGAGCACTTGACCCTCAACACGGCTCAGTTTGTTGCAACTCGCTAGCACGCTCCTTTACTTTTAAAAACCTCGTTACGTTTAAGTGGGACACCCTGCATATATATCAACGCATCGTATCAATAATATTGCAGCGCTGAAGGACTGCCAGGGGACAGGCTTATGTGCTGTGTGGAAAACCCGCCCTTTTGTTCCTCTTGTTAGATAGCTTGCAGTTTGACTCGTGTCGGTTTCGGTAGCAGCCGTTAAAGGGACCTGCAACACTTTTTGAACATAGTCAAAAAACGCTTCCGGTTAACACTAAAGGCTTCTACGAATCTCTCCTATTCATCATTTTAATAAAGAAAAAAAGGCTTTTATGGGTATATGCGTCAAATGTTATTGCGCTGCCTCCAGCTTGGAATTTGCTATGTCGTTTCAAGAACAGCTAGAAACCGCGCTCTCTTCTCTCGGCAAATTACGCAGTTTGTGAGAACCAGCTACGTTGTTTGAGGCTCCTCCAAGAAAATCACTAGATAATTTCATGATCGCAAGAACACCTTCAAACAATGCTTCAATTGTTTCATCAATCCATTACGCAAAAATAAAAAATAAAAATATGCCTCTATTCTTCAGAAACACCAAAAAGATGCAATAATGTTTTCACTTGCGGCCTCGATCAGCTGTCTTCTGCTCATTGTTTTGTTTCCTCGTAGGTACATAAGTGTGCGGCACACGGCGTACTTAACCATGCAGTGCTCACTTCTGTGGTATGAGCCCGCTAGGACAGTATTTGTAAACACATATCGTTATTTCATACACCTCCGCTAATGCAGGCCTTCTAGTAGCGCTCCTTGTACTGCAGTGTATACGGTGCGGTCGTAGTTGCCGTTATCAGCCTCGAAATAAGTGATCTGCCTCGGAGATGTGCAGTGCCGCCACATCCCCGAGGCATATCACACTATTCCGTGGCGCCCGGTATCGAACCCAGATCATTCAGGTCAGCATATACCCATCGGAGGTATACGTGCTTTATAGTAGACGGGGTAAAACGATCATTGAACACGAATACCGAATCGCGATATCACCATATCGATAACACGACATAGTGATATCGATATCGATAACACGAATCACGACATCGCGATCTGAAGAATAGTATGCCATGTGTGCTACCAGCCGCAGCGCCCAGTCTAAGTCGACCGCCATTTCGAGAGCTCCAGGAATTCCGCTCACGTTGTGATTGGTGGTTCCCACCGCCATTTCATTTCAGAACACTTTGGCCTGCAACATGTGCCCCGTGTCCGCAGCGCTGCCTGAAGTGCTGACGATATCGAAGCTCAAGGACAGGACTGCCCTGGTGACTGGAGCGGGTAGCGGCATCGGGCGCTGCGTGTGCGAGACACTGGCAGCCGAGGGCGCCCGAGTGGTGGCTGCGGACCGCGACTTGGGCTCCGCCGTACAGACGGTGTCTCGACTGGCCGGGGGTGAGTACGCTGCTCGCGGATCGTAAACGAAAGACATTTACATTTGGGCTTACGAGAAACCTGGCGCAACAAGTATAACGCTGGTGTGGCTGCGACGACGTGGAGCTCGGTGTATTTGTGCGAAATAAGTGTGCATTTAGAAAGCAGCAGGCGGAACCAGAGTATACTTGCTGAATGGCACGCCTTGAATTGCGACTGCATGTATACCCCCAGAATCAACGACGATCATTAGAGCAAAATACACGCATATGTGGTTCGCTGATTACAGTCTATCGACGCTGGGATAAATTGCAACATATATCCGTGAGGATGTTCGCCGTCAACGTGTGTAAGAGTCGGCTCTTGAAGAATAATGTGCTGCTTACAGAAATGTTCGACAACCTGGCAGGGGAGTATGAATTCACGATTTGGAGTAGTCTATCTTGAAAACAGCGCAAGAGTACCTTCACCTATAAGTAAACTACGCACCGGGGACTCTAATAATGATGTGTAAACCTGGAGATTAATAAATATTGATCGAAGCGTATACGGAGTTGGACAGTACTATCTTATAGAAGAAATCTGCAGGGCAGTTAAATCAGCGTGGCCCCAAGTCTAAACTTGAGCACCAGATAACGCAGCGTATCTGACAGTACGCTACTTACAGGAACAGGGCGCCACCTTGCCTGGTACATGGACGTCACCAGCAAAGCATCTGTGTCGTCACTATTCGATCACATTCGAGATTCTTCTGACCTGCCGCCAGTGAGCATTGTTGTCTGCTGCGCGGGAGTCTCGAGAAGCGGCAGTCTTGTCGACCCCAAACTAGAGGTGTTCGACAAAGTGATCAACGTTAATCTGAAGGTAACGTAGCCCATTTGTTTGTCTTAGTGCTATGTCATCATGTATAATCTTCGAGCAAACGTTCAGAAAACAATAGACGGTACGTGCATATATTTGGCGCCGGCTATACTCCCATTTTGCGACGTGATAATTGTGCTCATCATAGCTAGGCCATAAATAGCGAGGAGAAGATAATGTGGGAAATTAAGTCAATAATGCGAAATTGAATGAAAAAGAAATTGCCCTCATAAGAGCGGATGGCCTACACCAGCCGAGATAGGCATACAGCAGCCAATATTTACCCAACGCGGCCAACATTACAAAAGTCCTAGCCGACCGCGGCTAGTGCAGCCAGTACGTGAGTAAACGCGGTAGCTGGTTAACGAGAGCCTATATACTCAATACAAGTTTAATCTAGCCAGAAACCGTCATGGCTGTCAGCGTAAAGCGTTATTAAACGCATAAATGTGTACAAGATACTCAGAAAGGCATTTTCTTGAAAAGGACAGTTAGTGACAGGACTCAGGCATCGCTCCTGTTAGGCTTAGTTCGATAGCATATACACATCGCATGACATTGAACTTTTTCACAAGTTTGACGATTGAATATAAGAGAACTACTACGGGAGAGATCACACGTTTCAAGAGATGCCGATAAAAATTACCGAATAAACACATTTCTCATGTAGTTAAGCACTTTCATAACTCCTCTCTTATATCTCTTCGGCAGGGCACGGTCATGACAGTGCAAGTGGCGGTGAGCGAGATGCTGGCGCGTGGCGTGCAGCAAGGCTCCGTGGTGACGGTGTCCAGCATCGCGGCCAAGACAGGCCTGCAGTATTACAGCGCCTACGCGGCTTCCAAGGCGGCCGTCGTTGCCTTCACGAAGTCGGCAGCCCGCGAACTGGCGCCGCATGGCATCCGTTGCAACGTCGTTCTGCCGGGCTTCACGGACACCCCCATGAATTCAGGCGTGAGCGAAAAAGACCGCGCTCACATCATCACCCGCACGCCACTCGGTCGGATGGCGAGACCCGAAGAGGTCGCCAGAGCGATACGCTTTCTGTGCGACGAGGCGGACAGTTCCTTCATTACGGGAGCATGCTTGGAAGTTACCGGTGGCCTCCACATGTGACCCGAACCGCGGGGCTGTAACGTAATGGCAATGACCGTGTGCGTAACGTAAAAAGGAAATGCCGTACCTGATTTTCTTCGTAAGCCGACATGACGATATCCGCTGCAGGGACAGTTGGACGAGAGAAGTGGACTTCATTTCGATGTCGAATATGATGTACAGGTCTTGAGGCAGAAGGCGGATCCGGCCACTCATTCTGGGGTCTCATAAGGGCTTGAAGCCATAAAGCTGTTATGACGATGAATAGCCATTACTTGAAGGGTTGTGCACGTGCCATTGCATATGTTTTCTGCAAATGAAAATTAGGAAAACACCGTGATCTGTCCTGCTCGTGGGAAGTTGGAGGTATGGCATGACAAGAAAATATGTCGATGACTCGAAAAGGGTGCTTACAACGAAAAACGCATATACAGGACGACGCATCAACTAGCCTAACGGGAAGTACTATAGTAGATTATGTCCGTCTGTTTGCAGGGATTTGTTATGACTGGGCTGCATTCATTGGCCCTTAGGGGCTCGTCGCTTACAGTTGCGCTAACGTGTCTGTCTCAGCAACTATGATTGCAACTATGTCTCAGCAACTAAGAACCCTGGAACAGGCTGCAGAGCCACATCAGCAAGCTGGGTTTCCTGTTGTTTAACAGTGGCAGAGTGATATTGGTAGCATCTGCGATGTGGCGTAAAAAAAAAAGAAGCTACTCATTACAGTAGCTTTTTCTGATGGCTCCTTTGTTACGTTGTAAGACAAACAAAGCGTTGAATTGAACTGGGATGCAGTTTACGGTTGGTTTTCGTTACTGCTTGACTGCATTTATTGACCTGTGGAGGCATGGAATGCTTTATATTTCACCTCTGCTGCAGCTACGTTGCCACAGAGCAAGCCAAGCTCGACTACGGCTGCCAGAATGTAGTATTTAAGACCTTACTAAGCGAATAACGTTAATACTCTCTGTTGTGTTGAATTTCGCTGGCCCAGACAACAAATTAAGCAATGAGACCACTTGAATGTACATTGGCATGTGGGCTGCGCACAGTGGCTGCAAATTTCGTGCTTACTACTGCTATTTCATCACAGAGCGTGTCGAGGTTGACTCTGGCTGCTCATTTACTTTAGGCCCCACAATATTAATACAGTTAATACTGTTTTTATGCATAAAATGCTGTCATTTTTCAGGTTTGCCAGTATTACGCATGTTTCCGCGCCATCATCGAAATCTAGGTGTGCGTGTGTACAAGGCATTGCTGTTTTTCTATTTTATTTATTGTCAGTCTTGAAGAATTGCGCCGTGGTAGGCTTAGCGTTGAGGTTTTCTTCTATGGTTTACAGTGCCCGAATTCGAATGCGGCGGTTGAATATTGGTTTGAGTGAGCATTAATTATATTGTTTCTTGCGCAGTGTATCCCGTCTCAGCACCTTCTATATGTGTGCGCTCTGTTTGTAGTGTGTGGACCTTCTGCTGTTCGTTTTATGATCGTGGTATTTGTCAGGCCGCAGGAAAGAACTCCAGTTGGTCAATATCGTGGTTTTGGTACGTTTAACCATAACAATTATGTTATTATTACACAGTCGGGTTCGCGTTATCGCACTAAACATGACTGCGCAGGCCCCTGGCCACTTTAGGGCCTGACTTTCTGCTGGTTGCTCCAGCCCCGTACCCGCCTTCCTCGTCAGGCGCCACGTACCACTCGTACCACAACTACGAGGCTCTTCGGTGGCACAGCCGTCTGGCTGAGCTGGCCGTGAACGAGAGCTGGCCCACCCTTGCTACACCGTCAGCTTGGCTGGCTTGGCGCTGACCGCAGCCAACGTTACGCTCCTGCCTTACGATCGCGTCTGCACAGCACGCTTCCTCAGGACGCCCAAGACGATGTGAACCTGCGCTAAGCTTGTTGTGGCTCGCTGTATGTGCTGGAAACATGTAGTCCCGCAAACGAACGAAGCTCACGGGATGTCTTGATGTACATACAACGGTTTTATGAAAGAGGCCAACAGATACAGATAGGTGACAAGGCATCACCTTATCAACTTGTCAGTACAATGACAAGGCATCACCTTGTCCTCTTTAGGAAGCAATGCACTGCGTGGTACAAAAAGCTCTTACTCTGTTAGCGTAAGAAAAAATAGCGCCAATGCAGTCGAAAGCTAATTTGCACGCTCTAGAGAATTAGACGGTTTGTGGAATTCCAATTGTTTCTCGTATAATTCTAATTGAAATTTGCTCATCTTCACGAAGGCGAAATGTACATAGCGAAGATCGCGTCTCGAATTCGCGAAAGCCTTGTGCTTCCCGCTTGCGCGTGTCTCGCTTGTCAATGCAGCTATTGGAGACTATCCGCGCCAAGGCAGACCCGCAGCTGTTCAGCGCTTCCCGATGTGCTTTGGCGCACCGCTCCTAGATGGCGACGCCATCCCTGATGTGCATCGGAGAGCGAAGGTGCATTGAACAGCAAAGAGCGAAATAAAAAGAAATATTTTAATAACACTATCCAACAGGAAGTTCCTATCTATTTCTTGCTCACAGGTTGTCTGTGAACGTGAAGCTATAGAAATAACTTATGTCAGGAAGAGGGATTGTGCTTATAAAGTCAGAAAAGTTAAGAAACCACCATACATATCCATATTGAAACAATGATTACACATCGATACAAAGTCGAACGTCAAGGTGTCCACTTCATAATGAAAGAAAAAGAAAGTATGTTCTTGAGGTTAGGTGTGAAGGACGGCTTTAGGAACGTTAATGGACTGCAGCATCGTGCAACAGCAGGTCAGAATTCAACTGAATTGCGCTCCTTCTTTCTCTCTCTCTCTCTCTCTCACACACACACACACACACAAACGCGCGCGCGCGCGCGCTCGCTCGCTCACTCACTCACTCACTCACTCACTCACTCACTCACTCACTCACTCACTCACTCACTCACTCACTCACTCTGCATCAGCATAGGAATATAAGGCCAGGTAAGATCAATCAAGTCCAAGCCGAAGAATTCGAACGCAAGCCCCGAAAATGGATTTGGTATCCCCATTGGCATGGTGTTTTGTACAGTGACCATCGTGTCAGTGTCATGGCAACAGCAATTATCATGTTTTTGTGAAGCGGCCTTGATGCGGCGTGAGCAGCCTGGCTGATAATAAATTGTGCTAAACATATTTTATGCCCCGTATCATACAGCAAACTTCCAGCTGTATCACAGTTCTTTTATGAATATCGTACTAACAATAATGGTCCAGAAGATTGTCGATAATTTTCTCTTTTCTCTTTTGAGTTGTGCAGCGGCATAATTTTCGCCATATTCATTTTACTCGGAGGTACGGACGCGTCGGAAAGATTTTCTTCGTTTTGCGAGCTCATTCCAGCGTAAGTAACATGTTCACAAAGTTTACCAGAGCGTACCTATTTCCGCGAATCGAAGCTTCATTGTTTGTTAATGGAATATGTGAGTACAGCTTGCTGGCAGCCGCCCGCAGCATGAATCGGGACAGGTGGCAGCTGAGGACGTAACATAACAAGCTAGCGTTACTCTCATCGCGATGCAAGATCTGCTTGCAACAGCCGGCCACAAAACAAACAAACAAACAAACAAACAAACAAACAAACAAACAAACAAACAAACAAACAAACAAACAAACAAACAAACAAACAAACAAACAAACAACCATAAAAAAGAACAATAAGAGACGGAGGCACTCCTATTTGAGGGCACGCATGATAGCAGCGTGTATTCGTGCCGACAGGTAGTGGCGGACAGCCGAGTTCACGTACCGCCCGCAAGGCGGCATCGCGCAAGTCATGTTATACCATACTGCAACTTCGCCCGCCTAATTACCATCACGTCCCCTTTGTTTCCGCGTACGCTTTGTCAATTACTCGTGCATTTGCATATGCCACGCACGCTGTAACGGCCGAGAAAGCAGCTTACAAGGAATGTCACGTCTGAGCCCACAAAACGTCGCTCGCCCAGCAACAGGGAGACTCCTTCGGGCAATGCATTCAAACGAGGAAGCTGCTGAATAAACAATCATATGTACACATGTGTGTGTATAAAAGAAAACGGCAAAACAGGGTGATGTGGAGCGGTTGCCGATAACAGCGAATTAGGACTATTCCCTTTCCATTGTAACAATGAAAACTTTTTTTTTGTTTTTATCAAGCATCATTCTCTGCACTCCCACGGTGTATGCAGAGAGGTCTCCTGCTATTGATTCCACCAGGCGTCTTCTATTCACGCCGAGTACCGTCCCGTCGCTTGCATTAACGACAGACAGAGGCGATTGCTCTGACAAAAAAACAAACTTTTTTTTTATAGCGCTCACTTCTTGCAAATGTGCAAATGGGGGGGGGGGGGGGGGCGCAGGAGCTTCTGCCACTGGGACGAGTCGATATGAGCCTTCGCTACGAACAGGAAATGACAGACCTGGGGGCGCTGTTCGCCTCCGGACAAAAGCTGGGCGCAATCCATCCGCGCACAGCGAAATGAAGTACACAGCGCGTTGGAATATGGGCACGGTGCCATGAATAGGAATGTCGATAATGCTGCTCTTTGCACGGCAGTGGTTGTATATATGTTTGCGTTCTATACGTACAAGTAGGTCTCAGCGCTTTCGGATTTGCACGTGCAGTACGGTTTCACAACGCAGAAATGCTCAGTATATTCTTATATACGGCTGAACAGAGCGCTTTCATAGTATGGAAACTCACTACGTCCGCCGCAGCCATTTCATGCCGAGCTTTCCTAACGCCGGCGATGCGTACTGAATGCGCGCGGCACGATGGGGGCTCATGCTGTTTAATGTGAAGGCGTCAAAAAAATAAATAAAAATACCTTGGCAGCGACGCCAACCATATAGCAGCAGCAATGAAGCGGCAACACCAATTTCCCGCATACTGGTTACTCGTGTGTGCACGACACCTGCGTTCGCCGCCTTTGCGATGCATGCTGAGTTCCGAAAGGCAGAGCAGGCGACGACTTGGTTTATTTGTTTACTTTTTCCCCTATAGTTTAGTAACGTGCTGCTGATTGGGGATAACCGGCACTCTACGAGAAGCCCCGAATGTAGGACGATTCGGACGTGGTATAGGGTTTGCTATCACAACAGTGAAAGCAGCGGAGGCTTGGCGCTCGTTCATGGACAGCAGCAGTACGTTAATTTCGATGGGGTCTTTTTTTCTCTTCAAGCGCAGCTCTGCTTGCCCGAATCAAAACACGTCAAGCCCACCAAAATGCCCGGACTGGGCTCCGAGTTCCTATGCCCCTGTCCCCCTCCTCGATCTCGAATTTTCGAATACGAATCGAATATGAATATCCAGCTTGCAGTATCGAATCGAACAATGTGATGGTGATTCATAGAGGAAATAATACAGGCGCTCGCCTTGCAAAAAACAAACAAAAAATAAGCAAATATATAACGACGTTTCGGGGCCGCTGCGGATCCCTTGCTCACAATGAAGAGGGTGCGAGAGAGGTGCAGCTATTTATAAGTCGGGTGGCACAGAGTGCGCATGTATATCTCGGGCAGGTTACCCCACGACCGGATAATCGCACTTTTAGTCGTTTGAATGTGTAGATTCCAAAAGCAGCCATTTCGATAGGTGCTTCTCTGTCGCGGTTAGTCTGGCACAATCCCAATCGATGTCGTGGTTAGTAGTCAAACGACGATCCACCAAGGCGTTCAAGCTCTCATTGTCTGTCCCGACATCGTTCCGGTGCTGCTGAATTCTTGTTTAGAAGTGTAATATTCGAGAATATTTGAAGCCTTCGAACATTCGCGCACCCCTAGTTCTCTAACCGCATGAATGTTACTCCCAGGACCATGCCTGTCCGTTATTATTGTTTACTGCGCTGTCAAACCTGGCGAGTCGTGATGTTTGGCGTAACACTACAAGGTGAAGACGCGATGGGATCACTCGCAGACAGGTCGGGACTTTTCAATAGCTGGAAGCTGTCTGCTTGGTGCGAGATAGACCGCTTGATGTGTTTGCCCGGCGGCCCGTGTCAATACCAGGCGCCTTCCGTGAAGAGGCGACGAGAGAGAACTTCGCCTTGGGGATGGCCGATAAGTACACATACCTGCGGAAGGCATGGCAGGCTCATTCGAAAAAAATGTCGTTATGATCGTGAGAGGCACTTTTACTGCCGGGTAAAACGTTCTGCTCATAGAGCTTTTGGTGCGAAAGGAAAGTGACTGGGAAAAGTGGTTTTTTTGTACGGTAATGCAGACGACAAATAACGGCTGCCGTTCAGGTTGTTTGAAAGTTGGGATGCCGAAGGTCAGATTCTCAATTAAGTGAGCGAGAGAGAGAACTGTGTGGCCCAATTTACTGAACTTGCCGTTCCTAAGATGATGTTTGTCATATGCTCCATCCTCCTTAGCTGATCGTACAGCTAAGGCATGTATCAGCAAATGCAGGCAGAAACGCACAAGTGTGACTTATGAATGTAACACGTTATTAGCAAGTTCACCGAACGTCTCTTTCGCGATAATTAAATCTATTTCATCGGAAAGGCGATCATTCCGATACTGTTGCTGCTTGTGACTCGCTCCTGTGGAACACGTGGCAGCCTTCCTGAAACTACCGACAGGTGACGCCAGAAAACATAAAGCAACGAGGCTTATTTTGTCGAGGCATCGGGGTTTGGGGACAATGGAGGGAAAACAGACATTGAACATAAGGAAATAAGCAGCAATAGGCTGTCTGATTGGTGGCTTGGATCAAGGCAAGATTAAAATTCAACCCTCCACTAAAAATCAGTACACATATCTTCCCAGCCACGACATGATTACGTGAGCCGCCGCCCAACTTAAACGGTTCCGCCTTGTTTGTTATTTATTTGTTGGGCAATTCAAGATTGTCGTGGTGCAAGGAACTAAACGCGATGTTAAGAGCCACCTGACTAGGCCTCCAGCATTGATTGCTTACCGCCCACCAACCCACCCACCCACTTACCCACCCACCTACCCACCCACCCATCCATCCATCCATCCATCCGTACGTCCGTCCATCCATCCATCCATCCATCCATCCATCCATCCATCCATCCATCCACCATCCATCCATCATTCACCCTGGTCGTCACTGCACATTACCTTGCTTCCTTCTTTCATGCCATACTGGCTTTAATTTCCCTTGACACGATTTCCCTTGTCCAAACATTTGCAATGAATTCGTGCTGTATACATTACAATGGGGGGCTAGAGGCTGCTCGAAAGAATACAACAACAAAATTGGTGCGTTAATAAACCCGTATTTGTATTGGGTGAGTTTGAGTAAGCATGAGAGAATACTGAATTTGCCAGCCGAATAAACCCCACTATAAAGAGACAATCACCGAAACGCCGTTACATACGTTTATAGGATACAATGTCCTGCCTCGAATAAAGTAGATGTGTTTGCGTGCGCATGCCACATTTGCACTGGCTGAGGCCCACCGACCAATAACACACACAAAGCCGTTCGTTGCAGCTACTTTACGTTCAAAGTTGAAGGTGCGAACTGTTTTGGTATTCGTATCACCCGTACCACACTTCACGTTGTCGCCTAAAGAGCAATATCCTTGCAGTAGCAGTATCTGCGTACCTTGGCATTGACAAACTTTATGCATTTCGAGACGTCATCGGCGTACCGATCAATCCTATCGACGTCCATAATCTCCAATTTATGAAAGCTTTCATCATTTGCAGTTTTGTTGTCACCTTCAACCCCATACTCGATGCTGGCGGCGATCCTGCGAGCTCGGACAGAGAAAATTGCACGTGGAACAGTCGACAGAATCATCAACACTTTCTCAATAGGTGAGGCATTGGTAGAGGCGGCTGACGTCACTGGACTCGGATTCTCATCAACGTATTCGACTCTCCACAGTGCGAAAGTTGCGCAATATTGCTTGAGTTGCAGCAAGGAACTGGTGGCGTTGTTGACGAATTCCAGAGCGCGTCGAGCGACCTGCAGAGTCTCGGGACGGACTTGTGGCGAGCTCACGTGTGATCCCTCAACGCATGCGCAGAACTCTTTCGGGACCGATGCGTCGAGGCAGGTCCTGTTCGTCGGAATTTGAGCGAGGAGGCTTTGACCATGACGCGTGGGCTGCAGGCTCAATTCGCCAGGCAGCGCGGCCAATGCCTTGAGCGTGGCGTGCACATCGTAAGGCGCGGTGAGGCGATGTTGGTTTACGGACAAACTGGAGGACACCGAGAGATACCTGCGATGAGTGTGCCCAGTGAAAAGACGTGGTGAACGAGATAAAATTTGATCATTGAAGGTGATAAAGAACCATAGCCAATCGGTGCAAAGCGATATTCGTATAGTATAGATCCGTATAGTAGTGTTGTTTCTGGATGTTTTTCGCTTACCTCACTGCTGTTCTTGTTTTGTTCACGATCGGGGATGTAGGCCTAGTCAGGAACCAGTTACGTCTGTTTCCTTTTGTCTCATCTCGGTGGCATGTAACTCACTTGCACACATGTCAGAAATAAAGATTATTATTATTATTATTATTATTATTATTATTATTATTATTATTATTATTATTATTCGGCTTTGTACAAGCGCAGTTGCATGGCAACAAGCTTGTTCGCAATACGCCAAGTTTAACGAATACCAAACTGCCAGCGAACTCGTCAACTCTACTCCAGTACCAGTTAAGAAAGTTCGCGTCAAACAAGCCCCTATTTACATGCATTGACATAGATCATGTGATCTTGCAATCCAATCAACTGCGCACTGGTGAAATACGGCGCTGTTCCTTGAATTTTTCTGTTCGCGTCAAGTTTCTCAAAGGATTCCCTTAATGCTGTATTTTCCTTGCGAGATCCGTTACCGCGCGTAGTTAGGCAATAACGAAAGCCGCATTTCATATGTTATTTTGCAGTCCTGCGTGGTATTACAGGTTACGACCAGTAAGCTGTTTCTTTTTGGCGAAAAATAAAATATTGGCATTATCACAACTGGTTCCTGCATATATGTGCACTGTAACGCCTCTTGCCCAATGCATTTGAATGGGGCTGCAAGGTAATCTAAATAAATTCACAAGTACACTTTCTCAACTTTCCTGTTGTACCGACTAATATGTAGAAGCGTTGCTAATATTATACCTCACTTATAGTGTATTCAAGAGGCTTGCTGCTGGCCACGGCGTAGTGGAACGTTTATCCAGATATTTGCGAAACTGCTGCAAAAGGGCTGGCACCGCTTGGGAAAAAAAAAAAAACATTTATTTGTATATAACTTCTTTTTACGGGACAGAAGATTAGTTTTTCACGCAGGGAAAAGCAGAATATTCGTTCAAGCTTTTTTTCCCGTGCTTTCAGTGCACATGGTAAATATCATTCGTGCTTCTCCGTGACATTTCGTTCGAGCAATTCTTGCTCTTGAAATGACAGCACCTAGAAAATACAGCGCTTGAACTTACTGTGTACACATGATATGTGACGGTGAGCGTACGCGTGCACAGGTTCCCGCATGAGAGAGGGCCAATTCCCATCAGAGCAGCCCCTTCCCTCCCACATCTCGGTGTGGTGTACCCGGCACATGAGAAAATGGCCTATTGCGCCCAGACATGCAATGCTAATGATGAAGGCCCTTAGAATCATCAAATTTAGGAAAGAATAATTATAGCTGTTCGGTTGCGTTTTACATTAAAAATGGGGCGCATGAAAGGTGCTTAGTAACTTACGCAAAGTGGAAAGTTTACACACGTTCGAAGTGTCACAGACAGTGTTTAAAGAGACATCGGTTGTTTAGCGAGAGATTCTGAGATGGAGATGAATCGTGCCCCACGCCAAAGGGCTGTGGCATAACTAAAGCTATTTTTCTATTTTTTTAAAATGTCATCAGAATTTTGGCGCCTTTCTCTAGTAATCAAAAGAGAAGGCGGTGGGGGGGGGGGGGGGGTGGAGCGGGGGCGCTGTGGCTCTCTTGGCACCCTTCGTGTGCACGCCTACAATGGTGAGTATGACCACATGTAATAAAACTTCTGAAGGCACCGCTTTTCTGTGATATATGAAGAGGGACCAATGGTACTGCCGACGATATCCTCGAGCAACATCTGCAATACAAAGAGAGAGAGAGAGAGAGAGAGAGAGAGAGAGAGAGAGAGAGAGAGAGAGAGAGAGAGAGAGAGAGGGGATAATCTCACATTACACAAAAGCCCACTTGTGCATCAAGGTATATTGCCTACTTGGATCAGGCCCTGAAATCGCTTTTTTTATCGCAACAATGAACGAAGCGCCAGCGTGATCTCAATACAAGTGACATTCGAGTAGCGTTTTGTAGGCCGTTACAGTGCGCACGCGCTTCTTGTTTTGCCTTGCTGCTGGGCGCAGTACCAAACAGTTTTCGACCGGAAGCCTTTCCGGCTCTCTGTTGTGCTGAGCAAAGCGCCGCTCTTATGTTGAACAACGGTAACGTTTCCGAAGGCCTGATGTTAGGCTTTTCTGCAGGGCAAGGAGCACTTTCCTCGAGAAGTAGCGCTGCTATCGAAATTCTCTCTCTGTCTCTAGCGTAAATACGGAACTGCAAGTTGTTTAAAAGTAAAGTCAAACAGAGAGGACACATTTCATGTGAAGCCTAAAGACAGACGAATAGATCAAACACCACGCTCACAACTGCGACGAAAAAGAAAAGGCAGAAACTGTATAATAAAATGTAAAGTTGCGCACTGCTGTTTCAAGCCCTAGCTGGCTGCCTGAAGACAAAAACATAACGGAGCAGACATTCGTAATCGGATGAAGCGTGTGTCTGATGCAGCTGAAGTCTGTAGCAGGATGCCACGATATTCACCCAACAAGACCCGTGAAAGGAGCCTATATCTTAAGTGGTCTAGTGTTTCAGCGCTGATGGAAGTATATACTAAGCGGTCGGAGGACTGACATAAACAAGCAGCAAATAAAGCGGAAAGAATGTAGATATAACAGAGGTCTATATACATATATTCGCTAAAAGTTAGGAGGAGCGCAAAGTTCATAACAGAACCGAGAATAGCAGCAGATATTGTTGCCCCCATTAGGGCAAAGAAAATAGCCTGCCATGACACGCGATGTGTACGGCAGAGAAACGACGGGCTGTGGTAGCAACAGAATGAACACCAAGCTATTGGAAGCTCCCCCAAAGTCTGCGAAGAGTTAGGTAAGCCGACTAAATAAATAAATTTGCAGGCATAAAACGGAATCAGCCTGTGCAGGACTGAGTATACAATGGAGACCATTAAGAGAGGCCTTCGTCCTGCAGTAAGCATGAAGTAGGCTGCTAAAGATCATCATGAAGAAAAAAAAAACAAGGAAGGGACCGCGAGCTTGCTCGATGGCAGCTAAGACTACATCGCGAGAAATCAGCTTGGTGTCTTTGATTGGAACGGGTCAATAATGATTTCACTGGCCTGTTTCACTGTGGAGGCCGATGAACTCACGTCATCGTCGTCATGGTAGAGGTGGAATTCTGAGTGAAAGAAATATTCTAGAATATGGTTGTTAGTCTGCGAGGGGTAACTGTCATTTGTTGCAGAATGCAGTTTAGGGACTTAAGAAAGATTCACGAAATTCCGGCAAACCTTTCGACCAACAGTGGTGCCAGCTTGACGAAGCAGAACGGCAGGCCGCTGCCGTCGCCAGCGATTCCCGTGTCCCAGTGACTCTTACCGATATCGCTAAGTAGAACAACTGTGGTTTCGACGGACACGTTTTGCCGTTTTAGGTTAGCGAGGAAAGTCTTCAGCGGCTTGTCGAGGACTCGTGCGTTGGCGCCATGTCGTGACGAGTCCTTCAGGTTGATGAAAGCGAAGAATGGCTGCCCATCGCTCGCTCTGATCAAGTCCGAGGCGTAATTGAGCAGAGCCTTACTGCGCAGCCGGTATCCCGAGCATATCGAAGGTTGGTCGTTCGACATGCCCACGTCATGCTCGAGAGAACGGGCCGCTTTGTCGGGCACGCTCATCTGGGAGGCGATGGCTAAAGGGTAATGGTCGGTGGGTTTGCGGAGGAAACCACGATCGACGGGGTCGACAAACGCGCCTTCAGAAGGAGTCTCTTCGATGTAGAGCGTCCAGTGGCCCTCCTTACTGTACTCTTTCCAGAGAAGGGGTAGAACGTCGTAAAAGCTCCCGGAAGAACGGGCCCACGCTTCGCCCGCGGTCATTCCGCCCAGGAAAGCCGCAGCGCTTGCAAAAGAGCCAGCGCCTACGGCGCTGTAGCCATGTAGTTCGTGAGCTTCTAGTGAGTGTCTCAGGAAGCTTGCTGTGTACCTGAAGTTTCGCTCCAGGTCGCTGCGTGACGTGGCGCCAACGGAGATAACGACAACATTGTGCTTCTTCTGAGCCTTTTGGATCGCCCCCGTTGTTGCTGGCCGGCTGCGCCTTCTGGCTACAAGATGGAGACCGTCGTAGATAGCCTGGTCCTTATGCAGGCAACGGAGCCTGATGTACTCGCGGTCGATCCACATGCCAGTTACTATTATTTTCTGCCACGCTTTGCCGAAAGACCGCGGCCGGCGTTCGGATGCGAAAGCGTCGGCGACAGTGTCCAGAGCTGCGTAGAAGCAGGACACGTCGCGAAACGAGTGGATTCCAGTACGTATTGTCCAACCTGGCGTAGTCCATGAATGCGCGATCGAGGTTAAAGCTCACTGGAGGCTCGCGGCCCACGCATACCTGACTATGCGCCGAGGTAGTTTGGTCGGAGAAGGACCGCTGTTGTAGATGTACGCTGCACCCCGGCGTGTCGAGCAAAACGCGGGTCTCGATGAAGAGTCCGGCGCTGCTACCGAAATGTGACATGCTGCTATATTTTTCTGCAAGCAGTAGAGCGCCGTCAGCCAGCAAGAGAATGCGAATTGTACTGCGCTGCAACTGTGGAAGTGGCTTCATTCCTCTTCTTGTACGTCTTCTTTCTGGCTTTTTAAGGATAATGGGGGTGGTGGAAAACTATAACATGACACTATAACATGATGGGAAATAAAAATATACTGTAGTTCTTTGACAAGAGAAATAAAATATGTGCTGTATAAGCGCGTGCGATGCGCAGTGTGGACCAGGACAGCGGAAACTAAGCCAACCAAAAAGAAAATCTATAGCCAATTATATTTAGTGACGGGGCGCCCGCTTTATTCGCTATTAGGCACCTTCTTATAAAGTAGACAACTACGGTTTTTATACTGTACAAATTTCGGATACTTCATTGCTGATAAATTTGTAAGCTCAAGTACGGTGTATTGTATAGGAAGCTACAAAAGTTCAGCTTTCATTGCAATAATCAACCCATCTCTTGGCCAGTCCGGTAGTGGATACAGGCGACATTTACTGTGTACAAAATGAAGAGCCCTCGTTTTTCGAAAGAACAAAGTGTACATAGAGTCCTAATTTATACTTTTGTAAATAGTCTCAATACAGAATTGCAGGTTATTTTAACAGCGTAGTTGGTAAACTCAGCGAAATTCTGAAGAGCGTTCGCAAAAACTATCCTCATCATGATATCAGTGCGCGTGTACTTCTATGCAAAATGCCCATTTTGCGGCCTTTGCGCGCGCACGTCTTTCGTCTCTTGCACCTACATCCTCAGCCCACCTCATAAAGGCGCGCATGCGGCCCAAATGCGGGTTGTGATAAACGACACAGAGACAGCCCACTTGCTGCGGTCTGGATGTTCTATTTTGCACTCCTCTTCCTCGTCTTTCGATCCTTCCGCAAACGCGAAAGTTCTGTCATCGATCTTCTTGACTGCATGGTACAGTGCCAACACCTCTTAACATAAGAGAGCCATGCATACTATAGTACAGGTAAGGGAAGCAATAAGTGGTGTGAAGGTGAGGAGGAAAGAAAAAAGGGAGAGGGAAAATCATGGAATAACTTTGTATAGTACAGTATATGCGCAACAAAAAGTAGGTGTATGTGCCAAGCCATTCTTAGCATAGCGTAGCATAGGTGGTGGTAAAGAAAAGGGTGAGCTGTATGGTGTGAGAATAAGGATGAAAGAAAGGCGATAGTGGAAGGCATAAAGGGATAAAATAAGATGAGACATAAAAAAGAAAGAGGAAGAAGAAGCAGATGTAGAATGATCATTGATGATTTCTGGGGTTTTACGTCCCGAAACCACATGATTATGAGAGACGCCGTAGTGGAGGTCTCCGAAAATTTCGACCACCTGGTGTTCTTTAGCGTGCACTGGTATCACACACTAAACAGGCCTCAATATTCGCCTCCAGATCTGAATAGCTATGAGGAAAGACAGTTAGATGACAGAAGGAAGGAGTTGAAGACACATGACGAAATAACTCGATCTGCTTCCGCAAGGTGGTAACGCTTGCTTTTTGCCAGCTACGCCGCTCACTGAGATTGCGCAGGCGTGCAAATGGCTTGATACTTTTTTCTTTTGAATTCTTGCGCCGCTATTCTAAACTGTTCTGCTCAGGTTGCTCTAAGACGGAAAGGCGAGATAGTTGATTTGTGAGGTTTAACGTCCCAAAGCCATCTCTGATTATGAGAGGCGCCGTAGTGGAGATCTCCGGAAATTTCGACCACCTGGGGTTCTTTAACGTGCACTGACATCGCACAGCACACGGGCCTTAACATTTCGCCTCCGGCGGGCTAGGTGGTATGGCTTGATTGTTGAAATTAGCGCGCACTAAGCGATGACACATACACAGAAAACACAAGGACCCCAACCCCACACCACAACTTAAGCAACTTTCGAGGCTGGTCCTACTCCGCTGAAGGACACTTTCTGCGCGAGTCATTGTATTCCTCAGAAACACAAGCGCCAGCTCGGCAGGTAAGTTGACAAAGGAGGTCGAAATACAGCGCGAGATGCAATGCTTAGTTGAGAAAGTTGGTGTCAGATGAAACGGAAATGGATTCCTATTGACGGGACACAAGACGCCTCTAATGCACCGCAAGAATGTGTGTTCTCCTTGCATCGGCTTCGGACACCGTATATTTGCCGTATCGCATGGGAGGTAATTTCGCGCGCAACGCATTTATGCAACGTACATAATAAAGACTGTAGTTCCTCCGCTATAATCCTACAGTTCGCACGCATTTCAGGACGACCTGACCACTTATGCGTAGCTTAAGTTTGTGTTTTAGAGCATGTGTATGTTTACGCGAAATCAGTTAATGCCGAAATAAGTGTGTACGCTAGGCCAACATAAGAAAGTGTGCACCAGTAAGTAAAAGTACGCAATAACGCAATGCTTCCCGCAACTTATCCCTTTAAGGTCCCTAAATATATTAGGGGCGAAGCTCCTTAAAGCGGCACCCGTTCGTCCCTCGTCGTAGTCGTAGTAGTGCGTAACCAGTCTTACGCTTTGACCTCCAAGGTGGTGCCGGGGGGAGATTTCTCCTGTGCGTTGTTGAACAATAAAAAATTCGCAGCGTGCGCGTTAACTAAAAGCCGAATTCTTCTGTCTCTCATTCCCCATTAGCAGCCATTTCGTGCGTCCCCGATGTATGTAGTAGTAGTAGTAGTAGTAGTTAGTAGTAGGTAGCCACCGGCGCGTGCCTGCTGGAGCGCACGCACGCGCCGAGGGCGAGCGCGTGGCACCTGGCGCTCGCCCTCGCCGCGAGCGCCGGGAGCCACGCGCTCCCCGGCAAACTCGACACTGCCCCGGCAAACGCGAGAGAACGTTGGCGCAGGCAGCGTCTCCTAGCGAGTTTCTTGATTGAGAAATACCGACTGCTCGCGTTGGAGAAGCGTTCACCGGCAAAACCCATATATATATATATATATATATATATATATATATATATATATATATATATATATATATATATATATACACACTGGATCTTGACTTGCAATGAAGTGCCGGTGGGAGATTTCACTTGTGCATTGTGCATAGTTGAACCGTGAGGATTCGTAGCATGCGCGTTAACTAAATTAATCCGGAACTCGGCACGATCTACGATGCACATCCCGAGCTTCGCCCACTCATCATCATTCACTCCGTGGATATGCTGTAATTTTTATAATATCTGTATCATAAGTTTATATCTCAGTTTATTTTTAGAAATGCGACTACGTGGTTCGTTTTGTTCATGTGAGCTTGTCATAGTTCAACACTAATTTGATTATAAACTGCGGCACGGTATCCTGTTATCGCGGCTTGCCAACTAACTAACTAACTAACTAACTAACTAACTAACTAACTAACTAACTAACTAACTAACTAACTAACTAACTAACTAACTAACTAACTAACTAATCAAGCGACCAACCGACCTGCCGACACAACTATCATGAAAGGACCGTGTCTGTTTGTTTCGTGCTGTTAAGAGTAACGGCTGCGCAGTGAACTAAAGCATGACCGCGACCGAATATTAGAACGTACCATAAAAACATTCTGCACGTAGTCGATGGCCTTGCGCAGTATATTAATAGCAATATTGCCCAGGGCAGCGTTCTTTCATGAACCGGTGCCTTGAAAGACGGTGCCTCGAAAAATGTGGTGGAAGTAACCGAATGACCGGAAGGCAATATAGACCCTAATTTACTTTCCGTGCTGCGCCCTGGTCCCAGAATTAAACACGACGTCCCCTTGCCTAGCCTCGTGTTTGGTTTGTAGCAGCGGTATAGCTGGGAACCTCGCTGAGTAAACAAGTGCCCGGATACAGGAGGTGAATGATTCAATCTAAAGTGCCCCAGTCATGGAAGAATGCTATCAGAGATGACGGACCGGTTGGCCGATCCCGACACTGCAGTAAACTATAGGCTTTTCGCGAATATTTCAATCCGGTTTTCACCCCGTGGTTATAAGTGCAGTCAAAGGGATGAGTGGGACGATCCTCCTAGCGCAATCGCATCACAGTCTATCGTGTTTATCACGCGGACGCAGCTCCTTCACCTCTTTATACATGTCGGAGTCGATGTACCCGGGTTCGTATATGCACTCGGGCGTCTTCCATACAGCTGTGGTGCAGCGATAGAAAGCATCAACAGCAGCTTTGACGTTAGCGTGGAGAATCTTGAACAGACATCACTTGACATGCATGTGCTTGCTTGTTTCTCTTTAACACTGTGACAGGGTATAGTGAAGAGAAGAAGACGAAACACAAAAAAGACGTGCAAACAAGCCATGAACTACCTAGATGTTCTTTTGCTTCTTCCGACAGCTGAAGTCCCTAGATATTGCCACTTTAGCAATCCGCAGCGTGGATGGTGCGTACCTTAAGCTCTCGCGTGCCTGACTTGAGGCCGCTGGACGCCCGCAGTGTGTCGCTGCTAATACGTGACGTTCCTCGACGTCCCGCGAGGCTCAGAAGTCAACAAACAGCGCCTCAATTGATGGAAGTGCTCGGTAAAGGTCGCGTTGGCCATTCTGGTGTTGGAGCTAATAAATGGAGGTCGCGTCCGGGAGCGCGAAGTTCCAGGATCGCACCAGAAGCCCACGTACCAGCCAGGACTTAAGCATGTATTATAGTTTATGTCACTCGTTGATTAAAATTAATCGAATTCCGGGGTTTTATGTGCCACAAAGCCACGATATGCTTACGAAGTCTTCCGTAGTGGGACACCACCTAAATTTTGACTACCTGGTGCGTTTTACTGCGCACCCAAATCTGAACGCTCGGGTGTTTTCATGGCACGGATGTCGAAATAAGGCCGCCTTGGCTGGGAATCGAGGCCGAATCCTCGGGCTTAGCACACCTGAGCCGTTAGCAATTAAGATATATTTTAACGATCATATAATTTTAATAATCACCGAATGGACTAACCTACCTCACAAGGAAAGCGGAACGTGAGTCAGTCTTTTTCGCAGCACCCACTGACGAGCAACGTCATACGGAGTGTCCAAGCAAATTCTCGTATTTTACCTGAGGCGGCGGTGACGTTAGGGGTGGTATGGACAGAACCTGGGAAGAGTTCCACAAATTGGTTCCACACACTAATCTCCGGTGGTTGCATACGTCACTTGCATCAGGACCTTGCTTATCCATTGTAGAACTAAATGAATGAATGAATGAATGAATGAATGAATGAATGAATGAATGAATGAATGAATGAATGAATGAATGAACAATCTATCGATCAGCTGCTATGTTAGAAAGGCGGTCAAATTTTAATGTTTATACCAGGAACATTTTTCACAGTAAGTACTAGCCTAATCATAAGAAAGTTCAATACCACACGTAATGTGTGAAATATAGAAATTACGCATTGCTAAGTACATTGGTTGTAATCTGATTGTCGACGAGGTCACCGTGCCTTTCTTACACTTAACGCGAGAAATATGAGATATTTAGGAATTATTAACGATAAAATAAGCTTCTACTACTCCCCTGTGCAGTTTATTATTAGACCTGTGCAGGAAGACAGCCTCTTTCAATTTCGCTTTGCACTTACACTGCCTACAGTGAATGTGCAGGTGGCCACCTGTGTAGGAGCGAACAGCCAGCCTATGCTCCCGTGGCCTTTCGTTAAAGCAGCGCCCCGTCTGGTTTATGTAGACTCTTCCACAGGACAGGGGTATTTTGTAGACCACACCCTTTACACACTAAGTGAAGAGATCGACACGTTTTTTACAGGTCATGCGCTTGGTTTTGTACAGCAAAGCAAAAACCTTAGCCAACTTGCACGGAGACGTAAAGAGCCGTTATCGCTAAGAATGCTGACAAGTGCCTAAGCATGCCTTCTTTGACATTGCTTGCTAAGGAGCTGCAGTTTTTAGATGGCTTTGTTTAATCACGCCTATTATTACTCTTTGTTAGAGCCTCTTACCTCTTTTCGAAGCTACACGCATGCTGTTTCTGATATTTGATGTGTACAACACTCATGGTGTTCGACACGTTCCTTTCATTATGGGGCGAGATCGGAGATCGTTGTTTGCAAACGCGGGCGGTTTTGTTCGCTTTTCACTGCATGTCATTGGCCGGGGCCACGCTTACCTCGTAAGCAGCGGGGCGCGGTCATTTCTCTTTCTTTTTTTTTTGCATGACCACGTTTTCTCTGCACTTCACGCGTTTAAGATCAAGAAAAAAGGATATTCGTTTTCATAAAACAGTCTTATTCATTTCAAGACTAAAAACATGCCGTTTCGTAGTATATTGTACAAATAAAGAAGACGTCAAAACATGCTCGTCAATTTTTAGGATGTTGACCGCTTGCCCACTGGTTGCTCTCGCCCTGCTGTTCTCGCATATTTTATGCGTCCCCCTGTAATAAAACAGAACCCACTGAAACAAATGAGAGTGGCCAATCCTGGAAGCATGCGCCGCACGCTATCGCACCAAATCCGCAGCGCGAACAACGAGAGCCGCGCCCCCAATTCGTGACGTTGCATGCGAGCGAACGCGTTCTGTTCCGAATCAAAGATCTCCGATCGCGTCCATGCTCTGTTGATCTGTTGTTCATCTGTCATCCACTTTTCGATTACCTGCTTGTTTTCGCGCATGCTTAAGATTTATTCGGCAAGCGCTAATGTACTTTGCAATGATAGCGACATCACGAAAAACCTTTGATTATGTATCATTTCTGGTGGTGGTTGTGCAAATAATGTGTGTTCATACAGACCTGCTTTGGCATTCTGAAGATACAGTAGGAAGTTCGCGCCCGTCCTGTGTACGTTTGTTCGTCCATGTCTTTTCCCGCCGCAGCATTATTTCTTTCTGGAACGCACCAACTTGCCCAAACAAGAGCGTTGCTGCATCTTATTCATCGAATATTTTTGTGCACTCGTAAAATATCGGTGTGCGAATTAAAATATGCCCGCATAAAGAAGTTTCCATCGGAAGTGTCTGTGGAAAGGCTGCAAGGCGACGTCCGCGCATTTTCAAAAGCATGGCGGCCGTGGCGCTCTGTGCGCCTGTTATAACAGCCGTTCAATAGTAACAGCACACTGAAGCACATCAAGGTCCTTGCAAGATTATCGAAAGTAACGGTGCGATATCTTTTGGTCAACATTTCGTTTACTTTTGTCGTTATAGTGAACATCAGTGCGCCACTGTTTTCCTCCAGCAGCTGTCTTCTGAACCCAGCCATAGCGCATAAACTGCGCTGAGTACAAATACGAACGATAGGAAATGTTATGATGCGCAGAGAAAGAAAAGAAACATGATCTTACGTGCAGCCAATAATTGGATGGTATTTAATTACCTGCTTTCTGCATGCTTCACTTCCCACGTGTTCTTCATACACGGCAGCGACACTTTTTTTTTTTTTTTGCTTGGACCTTCGTTTATACAAACATGTAGTGAAGTAAACCTCAACACGCCGTCTTAGTTAAGGTCTAGCAAAATTTTGCCGAAAGCTATATGGTTAAACGCCCCGACACGGTGGTCTAGTGGTTATGGCACTCGGCTGCAGATCCGAAGGTCGCGGGATCGAATCCCGGCCGCGGCGGCTGCATTTCGATGGAGGAGAAATGTTGAGGCCCGTGTGCTGTGCGATGTCAGTGCACGTTAAAGAACCCCACGTGGTCAGAATTTCCGGAGCCCTCCACTACGGCGTCTCTCATAATCAGAGCTGGTTTTGGGACGTTAAACCCCACATAACAACAATATATGGTTAAACGAGCACCCCAAAACGACAACGCAGAGTGTTTGCCTTGCCTCGGCCTTTTTGCAAAAGAGGCTCGAGATATGAGCCACAAAATAGCAGGGTCCTATCGATTGGTAACTTAATTAAGCTCCTTTGCGAGCATGACGCGCACTTGTACAAACACCGTCAGGGTGTATGAATAAAGCACCACTCCTTTCGCGTAGCAGGGAAACAAACACGTGACAACAAAGGATCTGTTCTTACCGTCACAACAAAGGCACCCAAGTGCATGAAATGAACGACGTTTCCTCATTTCCTCAACACAGCTCTGCATGACTTAACGTCACTCTTGTGCGATTTGAGCCGTTGCAGTGACATAAAGGCAGCCTGTTTTTACTTTGTCAGAAGCTGCCTGACGCCTACGTAACAGCATGAAAGGATCGGGCTGTTGGAATTCAGTATGCTCCACTGGGTGGTATTAAAAAAAGCGAAGCAGATAATGTCACAAAACAGCAAAAATATTACAATCACAGGGAAAACGTCGCCACCATACACATGTGGCAATTTTATGATTTTCACCACCTTTCATAGCGTTTCATTTCGCCATGCCATTCTCCGAGGCGCATCATCCTTTGGGAACCTCTCGCCATGTTCTTATGAAATCTCTCATGTCCTATTGTGTTCCGCGACTTCTTGTATATGTCTCACGACATCTTTGTACAGTCTCGCCAAATGCCGCCAGACTTTCGATCCGCCGTGAAAAATGGAATAAATGTAACACTGAAATCGGCACATCAGTGCATGTTTAACCCCATATGAACTACCTACGTGGGCTCGCTGCTGACTATTTACACGAATGCGCCGTAAAACGACACCAGATATATATGTCGTATCGTTCCAAACGTACACATTCAAGAGCAGGATTCTCTTAATAAGGTAATCAACTGTATCTCGTTTTCCTGCTTCTTGCGGTTTAGTGCGCATGATGGGTCGGTCTCGGTCTGTTTTAAAACGCAGTTCATCAACGCGCCATCTGCAGGATCGGCCCTCTTTGGCGTCCACGTCAAAGCGTCGTTCCGCCACACGATGAGGGCCACTTCCCATATGTTACCATATATCGTCTGATGGTAGAACGGCAACAACTTTCATTCTGTCAGCCCACTGAACGATTTCGCAACGGACGCGTGCGTCCCACCAGCTACGTACACGTCTCCGTATCGTGCCACAGCGATTCACGCAATTCTTTGAAACACTTCCCTCGACATTTAGCCGCAGTTCTTTCTTGAGGCCAGGCGGAAGGCATCTAAGTGTCATATATTGAATGTCATGAAATGCGATTTGAGAAGTCTCCCTAGCCCCTCAGCAATACGTTGTATACAATAAGCAAAGCGCGGGTTGTGTCGGTGCCTGTTTCACATCTCGGCCACATCTCGTATAGTACGGACCTTGTAGTATAAAGGATATGACAACGTACTCGAAACGTTTCTCGCTTAGTTGAAGCAAGCTTTAGTTTCACAAACATTCCCTGCTACAGGAGAGGTTATACCGGCAGGCGGCATCATCAGTATTCCGAGGAGCGACTGGCATAGGGGGCGCTCCATTCAGCTATATAGTTTCTCAATAGGATCTCAGTTTTACCGAGTTTTCTGCTTGATCATGGTTATTATCGTACTTAAGTTAACGATTAACATGAGCATTATTGGTCTTGATATTCCTCAGGAACTTTCCTATCGAACGATATATGTTTTGGGGTTATTAATTACGTTGATAGGCTATCATTTGTTTTGGGCATAATTTTTCCGATACATACGAAACGAATGTTTGAAGCTCACTTCAAAACGATGCATAAAAAAGGCTGCAGCTGCTTTCAAAGTGTAGTCGTAGTGCTGACGGCACAGAACGGAAGTGTTTCCACACAGAGTGCTAAAGGCAACACACAATAAAGCGCCGTCGCTGCGCTATAACTAACCACATATTGGTCTTCATTCCGAAGCGCCGCTTCTTGTCATTGGCACGGCCTAACAGATTTACGAGCAGCTCGTGCAATCCCTGAAGATGGACTAGTTTAAGAAGCACAAAATTCAGTGCACAGCGGTTCGCAGTACAAACTGCTGTAATTATTTTGTTGTACTAGTAAATCCCGCTTCCAAGCGAACGGAACAGCGCTGACATATTGGGACGATGCGACTATTTTTCCAACATTCAGTGCCACGTGTCGCGCTGCGCTTGTAATGTGAAGGTGAGCGGTGTTAGTGAGTGTATAGATATAAATTGCCTTTCCAATCTATTGTTTGTTTATTTTTGTTTTGTGTTTGACGCTCGTTGTGAGCCATTACACGCGCGCTTGCACCCCACGGCAGCAAACGGTCTGTAAGTAATCCCATACGCTACCGTCGCGCGAAAACCTCCAGACGCGGCTTAGTTTGCTGGCTGAACATTCAACAAGAAAAAGTCATACACCAAAGAAGCGACATTTTTCCAGCGTTCCTATTTGTAAAGCGTGAGAAAAAGGATGGCCCCGTTCTTCCACTTCTGCCTCCGAGCGCTTGTCGCGAAAAAATGACGCCTTTACGAATTGGCCGCATTGCGGTCTTTTTCAAAATGTGACGCACGCCAGGATGAAATATGGCCTTGTTGTTGGTTGTACACTTGAGTGCAATCGTGCACACGCTTATACGGCGAATGAAAAAGCGGGGAAAGTAACCATCCTTGCTTGGCTACCGCTTATTTTTTAGAAGGAAAGAAACAACAACAACAACAACAACATCAACAAAAAAAAAAAAAAACAGGACAGGAAAGTCGGTGTTTCTCTCACTGAATACTTTTGGCCGACCTTAGACACATTGTATATCAAAATGGGCCGACGACCTATGAGATGGTAGGAGAGTAATCTGAAAGCTGACCCTGGTGACATTGGAATAAATACTTGGGTGACACGATCGCCTATACTAAAGCTTCATTCTACAGACAGTTTGATAGTAAAGTGGACCGTCGCATACCTATTAGATAATCAATGCTGCAGCAGTCTCAGCGACTGCGTTATTAATGGTGGTGACTGATCGAACTGTGACCACATCGATGAAGTGATTTGGACCCTAATGACGAGCAATGTCGCGCAATTCCAACACTCGACCTGTCCTTTTCATCCCAGTTGCTTCAGTGCTAGTGACACAATATTTGCTTCCAAGTTTTAGACATGAAACAGATTATGTAAAAAAATTACACCACCTGCCGCTAAAGGCGACCATGAGGCGATGCGGAGCAGCACGGCGGTGTGCACTGCATTTGCATCGGTTTGACTAGGTGTCACGTTTGCATCGGTTTGACGCTAGCAGACGCTGCCTGCGTCAGCGTTGTCTCTCGCGGACGAGGGCGCGTTCTCGTTCCTTGCGAGCTGGTAAAGCGTTCGTCGAAGAAAGAGCGTTTCCATAGTCAACTCGCGCCGTTCGGAGAGGAGAGGCGGAATGCCGAGAGGAGAGGAGATGAGACAAGGAGAGGATGGGGAGGAGGATGCGCATGCGCAGTGCGGGTGTGGACGCCGCACGGCGAATGGATGGAGGGACGGAGGGAGTGACATAGCGCCGACCATAAGCTGCTTCGCATCTAAAAGCATCTCCCCCCTTTTGCTCTCACTCTGCGAATCCGATCATGTCGGCAGCTCGGCATGCTCCACCGAGTGCCGCGCCGCACCACGCCAACCACGCGAGGCATGTAGCGCACCAAGCAGAAGAAAGCTCCACTACTGCGAAACACGAGAAAGTGCGTAGGACGTGCAGCCCAGAGATCCCCGTTGTGCGCCGCAGAAGCGGCCCTGGAAGGAGAAATCGCGTGCTCGGCGATGTGGTGGCGTCCTCTCTTGCACGCCGCGAGTATTGATGGGGTGTTTCAGCACCGTTTCTCGCGCATTTTAGTTAATTATAGTGCTTAATTATGGGTTTTTGCAGCTAATTAAAATACATTAGACCTTGTTGGATAATTCTGACATGGTTTTGAGCGGTTTTATTCTTGCCTTAGACCTTTCTTTGCAACCTGTATTGAGCGTGATCACGCGACAGGAGGATGCGACAGCAGACTGTCATTGACAGGCGGGCGCCTAAAGGGCCCCAATTCTTAAAAAATGACAGCGCTGAAATCAGACAACATAACATAAACATCGCGAAAATTGGAAGGATTTGTACAAATGCAAAGTCTAGCAATATAAATAATGTAACATCTATACGAACATGTCGCGATGTTCTCGCAGTGTTATTTTTGCAATATCAATATGAGTTTTTTCTATGTAGCCGGTATAACAATGAAGGTAGCTGGTTTCAAGACATTTGCTTCGTATGGTTGGTGCGACTTCGTGCTACTTCCCCTGGCATGGTTGCGTTCTCATTCATTTGCTTGCGATAGACCATTAAAAGAGTGCCCGGAAGTCCTTTGTACGTAGCCATTTTTCTTAAGGACTTACGGAGGGCATTTTTACTTGTTCTTGACAACCATACGAGCACGCGCGACACTTCCGTATGGAAGAAGTTTTCCTGCAAGGAATAAGCTTCATAAAAAGTAACCACATCGTTCGCGGATGACCACCGTCCAAAGATCGCAGCGGCATGGCCGGCGAAAGGAGAACCAAAGAAGAGGCAATTTCGAGAGATTTATGACTAATGGAAAGCTTAGTGAATCGATGGCCGTCACCCGTACTTTGTTCGATCAACTCCTTTCTTTGAATCATGATCGTTAGTCCTAGTCACAGAGTGATCAACAAAACACGCGATAAATGTTACAGGGCGTGGAATACGACAAGCAAAGGCTTGCATCAGCGCTCGGCGCGCGTGCTGCCCAAAGTCCGCTAAGCCGGTGAATGTATAGCGGCGTCGCGAAATGAGACGCGGGGGATTGAGTCTTGTTGTACCAGGTATAATTGGATCAACAGCGCTTACTCAGTACCGGTCTGCGAATAAATTGCACATGCGCCAGTGCTTGGAATAGCTTTTTGCACCCATCCTTTACATATATATATATATTTTATTTTAACAGCGAATGGTCTAAGTGCCTCAATCAGCGGATTACCATTTCGGGATGAAGACTCTTGGGCGTCTCACTTGGGCAAACACTGCGGCCATCCGCCGAATGCTCTTTGCCGCACTCTGCCGGGCTCTTAGTGGGCATTATCAGGCATGCAGGCCAGTGTGTGAGCGTGGGTGCAGATTCGAGTCTGGTTGCACGTGTAAATATACACAGAAACGATAAAAAAGAGCAAAAAATAACTTTTGTGGCGCGTCCCAAACTAATAAGAAGTTTGCGTTATCTCGTGTTTACATGGAACAGCATTAAAGTTTTCAAATGCGAAGCATTTGAGAACTTTAATACTTGAGCGTATCTATCTATCTATCTATCTATCTATCTATCTATCTATCTATCTATCTATCTATCTATCTATCTATCTATCTATCTATCTATCTATCTATCTATCTATCTATCTATCTATCTATCTATCTATCTATCTAAGGTCTCGTTGCTCTTT
Organism: Hyalomma asiaticum; assembly: GCA_013339685.2. Taxonomy (NCBI): domain Eukaryota; kingdom Metazoa; phylum Arthropoda; class Arachnida; order Ixodida; family Ixodidae; genus Hyalomma; species Hyalomma asiaticum. Next base: position 138,560,368 of record CM023482.1, read on the forward strand.
CGGTTGCTTCATTCAGTTGGAATACGCCAAAATCGACGTGGTAGGGTGGCGACGTACAACGAATTTTAATAATATGCCCCGTACGTCACGATTAATGATAATACAACCACGTGTGGCTCATACCCGTAACGCTGGGCCGGTTTGGCTGGTATGCGCCACTGGTGATCCAACGTTCACATTTCAGCTTGGTAAATGAATAACCAACCAAAAGAGCTATTGAATATTTCGTCAGAGCATGCTTTACGGGGATTAAACAAGGGGAATACACATAGACAAAGGAGTGCATTAGCTGAACACAGCGAGGTGCACGACCACCGCATCGACTTTGACAACTCCCGCGTCCTCGACTTGGGAACCAGTTTTCACAAGCGGCTTTTTGTGGAATCATGGCACATTCAGGCGACACCTGGTAACGTAAACCGGTCTGCAGGTGCAATGCCAAGTGTCTATTTCAGCGAACTCCGGCACCTGGTTCAACACTAGCATGACCCCCCTCGGTTTGAAGAACCGGAAAAAGAGAAAGTGAGAAAGGAAGGAAGAAAGACGAAGAAAAAGAGAAAGAAGAAAGAAACAAGAAAAAGAAGGCCTTATAAGCACTGCTGCTGTCTGGTGCCCTCCAGTCACCCCTGAAGAAGGGTCCGTGTGGGACACGAAACGTCGAGTTTTTTGTCATCTTTAGGAGTAAATTTTACTTTTTATAATTATAATTTGGTTGGTGTCCCCCCTTTTTTCATACAGACACACATACGTGTGCTCCAACAACCAAAGGCAACCCACAAGAGATTTGGGGTAATCGAACATGGGTCGCCAACGTGGCGAGCAAGCACGCTACCACTCGTCCACGCTGGCTCATCTCATGCGGCACACACCTTAAAACTATTCGATCAGCTCTTGTGGCGGTGCTGTTCTATCGTCAGTTGTGGCTCTAGTGTGTGTCAACGGCTCTTACAGTATGACAGACAGACAGACAAAGAACTTTTAACCTTACAGTATGAAGTAAGAAACAATGCACATTTACAACTGTCGCTCAACACCCTTTTGCCCACCTTTGCTTGACCCCGCAGAAATATTCCAGCAAATGACGCTTATGATGTGCACGTCAGCACGCCGTGTGGTGCTAAGAGTCTATCATTCTTTAACAATTCTTTCTTCCTTACGTTACCGATTCCTCCCTCTTCCTTTGTTATAGCTCAATTTTTTCCTTTCTATATTAACCGCCGGCTTCATGGCCAATCCCAATCCCGCGTAGTGGGCAAGTGCCACATATCAAGGAAGGAAGGAAGGAAGGAAGGAAGGAAGGAAGGAAGGAAGGAAGGAAGGAAGGAACGAACGAACGAACGAACGAACGAACGAACGAACGAACGAACGAACGAACGAACGAACGAACGAAGTGAGGAAAGGAAGAGGATTTCAGCGTTCAGCGCAGTCGGGTGCCTGTGCCCGTGTGTCGAGAATATACGAGCGGTCCACGAGTTGGAGCTCCGCGGCTTCACATGACCGCCTGTGTGTCTTGCCCGTCACGTCTCCTGCTCCAAGGCTGCAGTGACTCTAACAGCGTTCTACAAGCTATTGCTCGTCTTCTCGGTGCTCTCCTCTACGCTTGCCGCCAGGCAACGCTACCTCGGCTGCCCAAGTCCTCTGTGCCGTCAGTGGGTGAGCCTGTGTCGGCCGAGACTGTTCGACTCTTATTTAGTCTGCAGAAGCAGGGACGCTGATAAGCTTAATTTTTGTTGCCTTGCTAGTGTTGAGATGTTCTGTTAAAGTGTGTGTGTTTAAGTGTCTTCCATATATAAAGCGCCGTCTCGAACGCACAAGCAGCCTCGTTCATTTGATGGGACAACCAGCTTCCCCTTCCTAAATATCTCTCTCCCTTCGAACCTCGCATGACAGTGAGGCCCAGACAATGTCGTAGAATTGCTTCTCCCGACAGCGGTATGGTCGGTCGTCTAGCTGGTTGACTTGCATAGCACCTCCCCCCCCTCTCCTGGTCAAATATACATCCCTACTACGGTGAAATATGCGAGGTCATAACATATCCAACGGAGAATGGCAGCGATGGTTGTTCAGAGAGGCATTCACAGAAACGCGGTCTCTGACGTGGGATCGATACGCAACACGAGCTTAGCAGGATCAACCCAAAGAACAAGTGATGTGGTTGGCCACTCTCCGACCTCTCGATTCTTATTGCTTCCTCCAGGGGTATCGCTACCACGCAACAAACGTGAGTGCTACGCGTCTTAATTCGGGGGCACGCAGTTTAGCTTGCTGTCTGCCCTAGAAACACAAAGCACCTCGAACATCTACGCTGACGTCAATACCTTTGTGTACTAAACCAAACATGAACTCGAAATAAGCGTTCGAGTTGGTTTTCTGTTCGAAATCCAAGGAGTATTCGAAGTGAACGTAGGTTTGCGAAGTAATACCTCGTGCTTCTAGGGCAGAAAACAGCTTTGAGTTTCTTCTTTGTTTGCGTGTGTGTGTATGTTTGTGTGTGTGTTGCGTGTGTGTGTGTTGCGTGTTGTATGTATCAGGGCTGCTTGAGGCTTGTTCTTATATGTAACGAGAGGGCTTTCACTCGGAGAAGTGAAATTCGGGTCTTTTGCAGCGAGGCTCTACGGCGGAAAGATGAGCCGCAGTCAATATCGGTTCCTCTGCTTTTCCTCATAGCGACCCTTTACCTGGAAACGATGGGACAGGCGAAGGATGTCATTACGATTGAGTTTGTTCTCGTGTTGGAGTGAACTGTCAATTGCGTGTCTACACATGTTGCGAGGTTACACTAAGTCACGTGCGTGCGAATGTTACTGAGAAAGAAAATTCGTGTTCGACTGGCATGTTCAGCTATCGGAAAACGTGCACTGTTTGCCAGAGAGATTCTTTTCTATGCCCCCCGGTGCTGCCTAGCGACAAATATCTTTGAGCTTTTTTTTCCCCCACACATCTGGCCCCTGCACGCTCATGGTAAATCGCACGGCAGGAAAAAAGGAAGATAAGAACTAGAGGTACTTGCTTATGCGAGAGAGAGAGAGAGCTTAAAAGGAGGATATTTCTCGAACTACTACAATTTCAAGAGCTCTTGTGACACTTTGGCGTTTTTACTTTTACGAAGACGCCTTAGAGTCTGGAAGGGAAGTAAATTGTTTCGTGACTCTAGTTATTGTTTTGCTCTGACACAAATTTGGCACAGTGTTTAGACAAGTCTTTGATGGATTCCTACAGGAGAGGTTACGCTGCTGTTAGCTGCAATTTCTAAATTATGCCGTTTTTGTTGTTTTGACATCCTGCGGCGCGTAGAAATATCGTCACAAAGCGATAATTTCATCTAGATGCTTTTGTGACGGAAATGTCCTTATGTAATGGAAAATACGGGGAAATTATGCATGAAACGCAGTATCGGCTTTGCCTATGTGAGGCTAATTCCAAGGTGTCTTCTGTGTAACGCTCATTTGCCCAACTAAACACGATACTATTCACAGGTTAGGTGAGTACGAACTAGCGGTGCATTTTGGGGCCTGTCTATTTCGTATGGTCTCGTCACAAAATAGGAGACTGCACCATTCAACACAACTGTGCTCGTTCACAATTTTGAAAGCGACTTATGCCGCGATTAGTTATGCATACTGCATAGCCGGGAAATTAGCTTTGCAATTTGGAAAGGGTCTATGGCGCACCGATTAGCGAAGTGTCTGGCGTTGTCAAACTAATGCCTGCAGCACTGCCATGATACGAACGTATTATATCTGTTTCTGCCACCTACTGTTGAAAATTTATCAGTTGCAATGTCATAACCATGCCGCCTTAATGGCGCGAATGCGTCTTCTGTTTAAAGCGTAACAGGGTACCGCGAACGTACCTGATAGAGATAAACAATAAGGAACAAAAATAAGCGAACAAAACGCAGAAATACAACATAATAAAGTAAAATTAAAAGATCACAGTTAGGGCGAAGCAATGAATGCAACAGCAATGCATGATAATATACGAATTATGACTTCCAGCTTGAAGAAACTTCTACACGTTCACTACAATCGGTATGTAGTGAACGTGGGCATATTAAGTAAGCATGCAGGTGCGTAAAGTACCATGTCGAGCGGCAGAGACAAAGGCCCAGCAGAGTTGCGAGCTAAGTCATGTTGTTTTGATGCCTTCCCGCACACGCTTCACACCACGCGACCGCGCTAAGCAGCGTCCACTTTGCACCATCGAGAAACTTGACCCAGCACAGAGGCATCAAGCGAGCGCGCTCCTTCCGGCACTTGTAGACGCATTCGCGTGAGCTCTATGTAGCGAGGGCATTGCCGGCGTTGAGACGATATGCGAGGCACCTGGAACACAGGATGTGATCAAGGCGCTGCTACGGAGTACGCAGAACGTCTGGTTGCTGCGACCGCGCGAAGTCAACACTTGCCGCTCAACGAACCCCTATGCCTTCTTGTGATCGTTAAAGAAGGGAGGTGCGCCTCCTCTCCGCTTCAACGCAGGCCTCCCGTGCGGCGTGATGTTATCGCATGCGCCCTGCCATTTGAGCGACGGTGATTGGCCGGGCTCGTTTGGCACTGCTTCAGCCGCGTTCGTCGCCGCCGCTCGTGTGCTTTTACCCGCGGGTAGAAAGTACGATGCGTCGGGGGGTATCAATTTGGGCTTTATATGGGACATAACGGTTACGGCAACGACAAAATCCCGTGGATACTTTCAATATAATTGTTATCGCAATAATAAGAAAAATCCGACAGATCCCATGTATTGTGGGAATCGATGTCATGCGGAGCAGTCAGCGAGAAATTGCCTGTTTCCGAGTTCTTTGGCGTACAGCCAAGTGTTACGAGTAGCATCTACATCTTTGTGCATATTTAGCAGTCGTGTGCGTAACGTGAGCTTGCCAGACTCGTTGACAACACTGAACAGTCGTACGCTGCCATGTGTGTGAACGCTAGTGCACAAGCGTCTGTTTCGTCGAAGAGATATGCACGCTGCAGTGTTCTGATGTGCACATGACAAGCGTTGTTCGTTGCAGCATTCCTACGGGGTCGATCAAAGCTGGACAGTGCTATTTGAGCGGTTAAATACACCCCAACCGCTTTGGAACAGACTACCATGGGCAAGTGGTAGCATGCTTGCTTGGCACCGCGGGGGCCTGGGTTCGATTCTTATCCCCTGTCGCGTGGTACGTTGCTTTTGGTCATTATAGCACATTTGTCTGTCTCTGTCTGCTTGTTATGTCTGCACTAAAACCCCCAATTCCAATGAACGGCATCTCCTTCTCTTGTTTAATACACGAAAATGTGTGCCCATTAAATGTTCAGTGTCCATTTTTGTTGGTCCTTGATTAACACAGGCTGTAGCACCAGGATGTAAAAGGGTGCGAACATTCAATCCCCTATGGCGCGCAGCCGCATTGTTTGGCCACGCATGACCCGCTCAGATAGTGTTATCGTTAATGGTGACGTGTATGACAAGCATGTCACCTTACTGATGCGAGCCCCGCCACGGTGGTCTAGTGGCTATGGTACTCGGCTGCAGATCCGATGGTCGCGGGATCGAATTAATCTCGGCCGCGGCGGCTGCATTTCGATGGAGGCGAAATGTTGAGGCCCGCGTGCTGTGCGATGTCAGTGCACGTTAAAGAACCCCAGGTGGTCGAAATTTCCGGAGCCCATCACTACGGCGTCTCTCATAATCAGAGCTGGTTTTGGGACGTTAAACCCCATATAACAACCTTACTGATGCGAAGATCAGACATTCATGTTCGTCGTACAATTATACCCTACCGTGCAACTTTTGGCACAGTCCAAGTGGACCAGACGACCAGGATAGCATCGAGACGTAGTCGGATAGATAGATAGATAGATAGATAGATAGACAGATAGATAGATAGATAGATAGATAGATAGATAGATAGATAGATAGATAAACACTCAAAGATGCTCAAGTTCGCTAAGAAATATTTCGCATGTAAAATATGAAATAAATACAAACACTGCACCGACACTAACGTTTCAAGAATGCTAGAATATAGAACATTGTCTTCATTCAATATCCATCTGCAGGTTGAGTTGAATTGCAAATTTTTTAAACTAGGTTTTCTGAGAGTCTTGTTAATTGAGACACCCGAAAGGAAGTCATCCTTTTTGCCACAATGAGTTCCTGCGATGGGAAAAATAAGAACCAAATAAGGAAAGCTGCGTACGCAGTATCCTTCCATTACTCACATAGAATAAAGAACGCGGTATTCACTGGACTGCATTGAAATGAAGAGAGAGAGAGAGATAAAAAGGCAAAAAAAAAAAAAAGAAACGACACGTTGCTGTTTTAGCAGAGGCGAGAAACACGTCAGTGGTCTTGCTTCCCTTCAATTAGGCCACTTCTATGAAACATGAAAGCGTGGGCGTTTGTTGGTTCTGAACGAGTGAAGAGAACTTAACTACGAGGAAAAAAAAAGCAACAAGAAAGAATGCAAGCCCTCGCGAAAAATTGCGACGGAGATGAACAGCCCCCCGCTGGTTATTCAGCGTAAACTTTGCATATTAATTATAATTTATCTTGATTAGGAGGACTTAGTAGCTGTCTTCTTTTGTGTGTGCTAGGATCCACGGATGCACATACTTTGTCCTGCGAATCATGACACTGTGTAACGACGTGAGTTGCATAGCTGATGAGTTTCCCGACTACTGCATCGCTATATGCCGCATTACAAAGAGAACAAGTAGAAGGTGATACTCTGGTTGACATTAATATCAGTAAACGAACCAAGCTAAATTGTGCAAGACGTCCGACAGATAATTACACGCTTACTGGAGCAGCAGATTAGATAAGGGAATGGTAACGTAACCGTACGTTGCAAACTAGCTGGAGGGAAGAATGGTAAGGCGTAAGGACTGGGCCCGTGAGGCATGATTATTCGAGATGGCTGTAAAGGGATTTAGTTGGATGTAGCCGACTTTCATTTGTTGCTGCTTACGATTACAATTACGATGGCGGACCTGATGACAGCAGCAGAATAACAATAATTGGTAAGCTGTATGGTGCGCTGGAGGAGGTTTCTTATCTGTCCCGAAGAGATAAGCCAGATTTGAAAAGAAGAGGCACAAAGGGATAGAAGGACTGTGAGACAGACAGACAGACAGACAGACAGACAGACAGACAGACAGACAGACAGACAGACAGACAGACAGACAGACAGACAGACCCAAATGTCCAACCGTACAACAAGCAAGAGCATATCAAATAAAATTCGAAAGCATTTTTATAAACGCATCAGAACTTTGCCAATTATTTAACTGGAGGCCTGTAATCACCTTCTTCACGACTACGGAAGCAGGGGTGTGGGACGGAGATGGATGATGGAAGCTAGAGCACAGTATTCTGCCGTTTCCTGTTTGTTATTATTTCTTTTTCTTATGATTAAGGTATGAAATTCACCCACATCCGTAACGTGGGAGCGATGATGCGTGACAGTAATTGTAATATTCGTTAAAAAGTAAGAAGCTTAGTCAGTTGGGCAATTAGGCAATAAATCTTAAGAAAGTAATGCAACTGTCATCGAAAGTGGCAGTTACAAAGCATCCTTTGTAATGAGAACACGAAGTTATTATGAATAGATGTCTAGAGTATGAATAGGCCATACTGATAAGTAGATAATCACGACAACTACGAAAATGTTGCTCCCCTAATTAGGCTTCGCATGCATATAAACAAGAAATAACCAGCAGACTTTAGCGATTTATTATCCCCTTCTAGAGGAGGCAAGTGGTCGCATAGCATTACGTGGATCTAGCTTTGCAACGCGAAGGCTGTAAAAAAGAAATAACAGAAACGTCATTATTCCAATAATTTTACAGGGGTGGAGTCGTCCTACAACGTCTTTTTCGTTATTCCCCTTCTTTCTCTCTCTCCCATTTTTCTATTCCCCCTTCCCATTCCCCCAGTGTAGGGTAGCCAACCGGACGCCTTTCTGGTTAACCTCCCTGCGTTTCTGTATTTCCCTTCCTTCCTTCCTTCTACAGGCATACAAAATTTGCAGAATAAGAAAGACGATGTGCTTGCAGTTTTGCGAATGAAAGCCCTAGCTTTTCTTTTGGATAAGCGCGTTCGAAGTTAGGACATTTCGCTCCGTCCAGAGAGAAACAAATGAGATCGCAGGACGCGACAGTCATAAACAGCATTACATTTAATAAATAAGACAACAATAATCAGACATCTTGTGCCCTTTCTCGGTGATTTACCGCGGTCAGGGTGATTTCGGATATAGTTAAATCCAGGAATATTGTCGAAATTGCTGTCTTGAAAACTCTGATGGGACAATGTGGCTGCTAAAACCTACCATATCGATTCAGTGTGCCACAAGTGCGTAGTTTCACAATATGGCGGTGTCTGACTGTGTCGGAAAGAGTACAGAAGGAAAAATTCTTTTTTTTTTCGTTTGCTGAAAAACTAATAGCGGTGTAAAACAGAGAAGCATACAGTTTGCGCGACAAAGCAGAACTTGGAAAGATATAGCTAAGTAAACTCGTGAGCAAATTCCTAGTCTTCACTACGTGAGATGCAGTATTACCTGTATTGAAGTTTAGTGAGAAAATATGCGCTTACACTCAAGCCAGCATGTATGCATCTTGAACATTCACCGCTGGAAGCATGCGAAGACATGTGCCACGTCGAAATGTCATCCAGTGGTCTCCATAGAGCATTCATTTATTGCTTAGCGCGCTGTATATCACCGCTTTTGTCGTTCTGCGGTTAGCTGTTATTCGTCGTGAAGACAGGCGCGTATCCTATCAATATATTCAGTTGTCAGAATATATTGATAAGTTGAGCGCAGTTTTCTCTGCACGGAGCAAAAAAAAAAAAAAATGAACGCAGGCAAGAGGTCACTGGTTATGTCTATCCATATTGCATGACCACAACGCGCGAGAACTTGGCAGGTGTATTCAGTCGCCATCACGCGAGAATGTGTATCAAAGGGAGCGTGGAGACCGTCTCTGGTTGCCTGCACCCAAAGCGCAACAACATGATTGACGCGAGCGCCAGTTTTATTTTGCTGCCTTCTTACACGTGTCAACCACTGTCTGCACCGAGCATGATCGATTCAATTTTTAGGTGTCCCTTCTGTTAGCATGGTGCCTGCATATTCAGGCAACGCTTAACGATTGGCGATACGGTCGCATTACGGCGACATGGAGTGCTAACAGACGCGGCTGTGCGAGTATAGATAGCGTCGTGCCGAGCGTCTGCCATTCACAAACATCATACCGGCTAGCCTATGCGCGAAACTCGAGTAGCCAGATGAGGGCCTTTCAGCACGTTCGTGATTGATTACAGATTTGGCGCTGGTTTCCCGCTTCGATGTCGTCATTTTTGCTAGCGATGTGGCCGGAACAATGCACTAGTTGCCAGCAAACTGAGCTTATGTGCTCGGCAGTTATGTAAACTAATCCGGCAGGACTGGAGGAGAAGTGTTCCCACATATTGTTTTTCCCCGGAAATCGATCAGAGCCCCACTTTCTTGGCTCACATGTCTGTCATATGAGGCCCCCTTCTTTGTTTCTTCGTCATTTTCGTCATTCATCCAGCACTGCTGCTAGTGAGTTTCTATGGCTTGCTTTCATTTTGTGCTTTTCTGGTTTTGATAAATGAGTGTGCGATGCCATATGTATAGGTGCATCAGGACGCAGAATGCAGGTAATCGCATGTGGAAACACTTGCACCGCAAAACGCTATAGCGAATGTCGTATACATAATAACAGCACATATGTGCAGTCTCAATGACGTTGCGCATAGTTTTTGACCTGTTGAAAGACGCTATAGCAACTTACTTTGTCTCTTTCTGCTCGAAACCAGTGAGGCTTATTTTTAGCCGTAACTACAAAACGGATTTGGCGGCTCTTAAAAGTCAGCGTCACGATCATCCAATAGCGAACCACATTCAATACTAGATTTTTACAGAACTGTGAGTATACCCACGATGTTGCATATGTCAGCGAAGACGAATATATTTATGAAATTAGTAAGCTTCGTTCAGTCGTCTTGATATGACTAAGACAAAACAATTCCCTTACGTATGATGGTAAGGCGTGAACAATATAGAAAGTAAATTCAGTGGTTTTCTCTCCGTATTTTCTCCGAAATTCCATGCACGGACAAGTACACAGGACACTGCAGCATCTTTTTCTTTTACTGTTGTTGATGTTTGAATGTGAGTTGTCATCTTAAGCTAAGGTAACTGATATAACCACGTGGTATTATTCGTACGGCGTGGTTATATGAGTTCTCTTAGCGTGAGATGAGATGCCCAGTATATACTCAGCCCTGATTAGTTAGTTGCTAAATTTTGTGCACAGAATTAGAAATATAATTCGTAAGCGACACTGAGAAAATTTCCAACAAGATGGCTCAGATGTATGCGCAGTGGCACAAAGGCTTCCAGGTTTCTCACAATAAAAGAGTGCAGCTCGACTGCACCTCCACTTATGTGAGAAAACAAGCACAGATATCAGTGCGCGTGTGTTCGCTTCAAATCCACATTCGTTCGTGCTGAACCGTTTTATTATAAACATCAACCCACTATAGCCCTCCAAAGCACTTTAGCTATGTTTCCCAATTAAACTTTGAAAGCTAACAAGTTCGACTAGATGGTACCCGGTGACATTCACGCTCCGTTGAGATAGAGGAAGAGAGATTTGGGCACCAGGGGAACGTCGTGCCCCAATAATATTTTACGTCTTTTTCAAGTCCTTTTAAACATCACCGCACAGTTCCTTTCGAGTATTTTTACGAAAGATACAAAACAACGATGTTCTAGTAATAGCGGCAGACTTCTTTCATTATCCCGCACAAATATTTCTCTCTCTCTCTCTCTCAGGCCGATGAAAAACGGGAAACCTAAGTTCTGCGAACCTAATGAAGGCTAGATAGACAAATAGGTACTGACACCATTTCACCTACATTGGCTTGGTACCCAAGCGTCCCCGCATATTCGCGTAGTTGTATTCCGGCTACTTTACCGTGCGATAATTATGCCTGCGCATAGATACGCTTACAGACTCGGAAAACTCATTTTGAGGCATCCTTATGCGTACGCCAAGGGTAGTTTACACCTCGCATACCGTGCTGCATACAGCACATAGTTTCGTCCGTCGGGTCCTAGCTCATCAGGACGCCATAACACCGGAAGAGGAACGAATTGCTTTCGTGCGCTATCTTCTTCCAGCGAACGGCGCTGTCAGTCTTCTCTGCATTGCACCAGGGCTCCAGAAATAGCGAAGTCACTAACATAGCTGGCGAAATATATATAGCAGTACCAAGAGATATACGGCTCTCAGTAGGCGAAGGGACTCACGGAAGAGCGCCCGAGAACTACGTTTCCGCAATATCTCGGGCCTCGGCATCGACCGTTTTTACTTCGTTTCTTTCCTTCTTTGCGCCGAACAGTACCGCAGCCACCGTGCATGCTTGCACCAACTGCAGCGGTAAGACTTGGCAAAAGTGTTGTACATGCAAGCGTTGCAAGCACCAATGGAATTGAGCACACTTTCGTTTTGCTGAAGGCGTCCTGAAGACGGCGCGGGAAGCATCATCGTGGCTACTGCTTGCCTTGGAAAGGCCTGGCGATGCACTGTAACTGAGAGGGTGGGTCGTATCCGCTCCTTTACACCACAAAAACGTCATAGCAATGTGATGGAACGAGCAAGGAGCCACGAGTGGTCACGAGTCGCTCACGCAAGGGGCTCAAGCTATGGAGAGTGACAAAGACGGGGCAGTAAGTAGCCAGGGGAAGGAGGGGGGTGTTTCGGTGTGAAAACACTCCCCGAAATATTCTGAGCGCTGCATAAACGTCACCTGTCCCAACTTTCGACTTTTTTTTTTCAGACCATATTTGCACATTGCACGGGCAGGGGCCATTTAATTAATTATTTCCGTAATTGCTCCGCAATGTTGTGAAAGTTAACGAGGAGCCAAGCGTGAGCACGCACAAGTCTCAAGATCACGCTCAATACGACGTCCTTGTAGCTACGTTGGCGCAGGATAACAGCATCGGTCTTACGATAGAGCGCGGCGGTGTTGCAGTTGTCCGTAAAATACGGTGTGGTATAGGACAACCGTCAAAATGAATTCCTCACCTCGATGTTTATGAGACTTACGTAGTTGCGACACATATCACGATTACCTCGTAATTATTAGCTGCTGCCTGTACCAGTATACACGTAGCGCTGTGAAAGGAAGCTCTAACATGACGGCAATGAATTCGCATGGCTTAAGCTGTAGGTAAAGAATTTTGACACGAATCGCGTGACAGATTGCATGAAATACACTCAGCTGCACTTTGTTGCTTGGTCCGTGGTGTAATTTTTACTGGCATCGAATAAGTATTTGTAAATATTTTAAATTATTGTTGTAGACGCGGCATTGTCTTGCTCGAGCAGTTCTGGTTCGCTGATTCGTGTTACGGCTTGGAACTGGCACATCGCCCAGATACGTGTGTGTAGAGGACTGGCAAAATAAGTTGATTGATTTGTGTGGTTTAACGTCCCAAAACCAGCTGTGACTTTGAAAGACGTCATAGTGGAGGTCCCCGGAAATTTCGGCCACCTGGGGTTCTTTAACGTGCACTGACATCGCACAGCACACGGGCCTAAACATTTAGCCTCCATCGCAATGCATCCGCCGCGGCCGGGATTCGATCTTGAGACCTTTGGATCAGCAGCCAAGTGCCACGACCACTATAGACCATCGTGGCGGCTCTGCAAAAATGAGCTACATTAACGTCAGAAAGAGTTTCTAACGTGACACGATGACATGAACAGCAGGAATGAAGATGTGAGACACATTTCTTTCAATTCCTCACTCATTTTATTCTAAAATTGTTGGGGTGATTCAATAGAAGATTTTTTTTTTCGTAAGGCGCACTTAATATTGGTACTTTGAATTTACTAGCCGTATATGAGAAACGCCAGCATTCATTTGCGAACAGTTCCAGTTTAAGGGCGTTTTGTCAATTCGGCCTCTGTTCAGCGTGCAAACAAGGTGTTGAAGCAAGCGGTCTTTTTGAGGTTCGTGGATACATCGCGAGAACAAAATAAAAGCCATGAATAAAGATTAGCTGGTGAACCTCTGATGCCGTCAACGCTGGGATTTCAAAGAAAATCTTCATACAGCCACCATACCAAAATACCATTTATGATCAAAAATGAACAACTGTACACTTAGTGTGGAAACCCATATGTTCGAAGGGCTCCGACTCAAGAGCGGCCTTATTCGAAATTTCTCAATCATCAATCCAACCAACCGGGTAATTCTGTCGAAATGTTTTGGTTCCAGCGTTAGCAATATGTGCAGGTTGACAACTGACAGAGGCGCGAAAACCGACAGACAAGCGCCAGGCCGTCACCACCCACGACGCACGTGTCGTGAACCGGCAAGCAGGCGAGCAGTGGCTGAAGATGTTGCCCCTCTGTTACACAGAGTACGAAAACTATGAGCAGATGGCCGGAGGCTCCCTATTCTCTCATCCGAGGCCCATCTTCCGATAACACCGTTGCTTCATCGCTTCTCCCGGACGTCGAGGCGTTTCAATGAAGCCTTTCTCTTTAATCCACGTCGCGAACGTTGGTGTGGGAGATAGCGTTTTCCTCCTTATACGTTATGGCTCCTCTCGATGTGAAAGGTGCCTTGGTCAGTGACGTGGGACGGGCACTCTCCTGTATTATCATCCTTGCCACTCGTGAAGCGTCGCTTCGCAACCCACGGAGCGATTTGCAAGAGCAGTAGACGCGCGAACCGCCGTCGCCAATTCACTTTTGAGGCTCAGTGTGAGAGTAATTTTAACCGAACTGATGGTGCCATTTGAAGAGTTCAGATACATAGGAGACAGAGAAAAAGCACACTCAACTTATAAAGCTTTGGGATTCTCACTTGAATCTAACGAAAGTCGACGCTTAGTCGACGCTTTAGAGGATGAAGGACGAAATATAGAAGTGTATTTGACGTTACGGTGTATCGTCTCCCGCGAACGTAAGCGACGCCTGCGCAGAGGGAGACTGCGCACTTTCGTGGCGGGGTGACATTATTACGGTCACAGTTCACACGAGGGCACGCGACCACGGCGCTTTCAGGTTGAGAGTGGACGACTGTCTTTCGGCATTAGCGAAGTGGCCCGGCGTGAGAAGAGAGTATATTGTCACGGTGCAAGAATAGCACCGCATCTCTGTGCCCATTTCATTTTGGTAGAGGTGCGGGGTTACGGAGCGGGGTGGAGGTGCACAGGTATACGCTTGTAATGGGAGTGTATTTTAACTACGGGGAGATTAGCCAGTGCAGGCCCAATGGCGGACCGTCAGCCTGCGCCCCACTGCTGCGTGTCCTTTGTTCCCCTCGAGACCGTCGTCGTCTTCCCTATTCTTGCACCGCGACAATATGAAGAAGCAAACTTATAAGAATGAGAAGGAAAAAGGCGACATTAATAGTGTAGCGGGATATTTATTCCAGAGTAAGTGAACAGAAAAGGGTGCTTTTCAGAATATTACTCCATGCCTGGCCGAACATCCACGACAAGAGTTTCCGATATTAAGGAGGACTCCTTGAAAAATGGACGATTCCGATTGCTCGAAGCAACGTCAAAGATTTGAATACGGGAATGCGTTTTGACGTGTCTTCGTGCAACACTGTGCACAGCCTTCAATACAGCAATTTGTCAGTGTGGCTATGCGTCACCTCTACCGTGACAGTCGAAGCAGTGCCCATGAGCGGCTGATTACTGGTGTTGTTTCGAATAAGTAATTACACTAATACTTCAAAGTAGTAGAGTGATAACGAATGCAAGAATGGGGAAAAAATGCACAAGTTATTGAGCAAGTATAAAGGGCAAAAAAAAATAAAAAAGAACACGTTGGTGTTTTTGAACGCATTGCGAGGTTTTTTTTTTCTATGTGCGTATGAATGAAGCGCGTGTCTTAGTGAATGAAACACTGTCAACAGGTTAAGCCGTAGGAAACAGAAAAGCCTCTTTAACAAGAGGCGGCTCGAAAAAGATTTATTCGCCCAATATATCGAGTGAAGTTTCAGAAAGTAATGAATGAATGAATGAATGAATGAATGAATGAATGAATGAAAAATGCAATAAAGCTTCGCAATAATATTTATAGAAAGAGAAATACTCGATTCCTTCAGGCGACAAAGACTAATGAGGCAAATATGCGGACTGCTTATCAGTCAGACACGGTAGATGACGTCAAAAGACGATGTTTTTTTTTCCCTTTGTGGCACTTTCTGGCATTGGAAGCAGCCACCGCATGGGGAAAGGTCACGCACTTGAGTGTTCGCTTTCATGAAGGACCACAATGTATAAATTCTGCCGCACTTGACCCGTAGCAAGCAGCCGCACTTCGATGGAGGCGGAATGCAAAACATGCCCGCATACTGACATTTAGGCGCGCTTTAAATAACCCCCATGTAGCTGGACAAAATTACGCTGGAGCCCTCCGCTATAGCGGGCGCGCCTCACAATGATATTTGGTTTCGGCGCGTAAAACCTCACCAGTTATATATTTGGCCCGCAGATATGCTAATACCCGACCGAAGAGAGCTATCGTGACACCGTGCTGGGTACAAGTGCGTCCAATGAAAAGTTCACTGTTTGCCTTTGTCACATCTGTGTTCTTCGCGGTCGAAACAATGCTGTGATACTGGCTTGAGTAAACGAACCAGTGAATACTGCCACCTCCCCCCCCCCCCCCCAAACACACACACACACACACACACACACACACACACACACACACACACACACACACACACACACACACACACACACACACACACACACACACACACACACACACACACACACACACACACACACACACACAAAGCAAAAAAATAAACGTTCTTTTTCTATTCACTGCTTCAGTAGCTTCTCATTCGCCGAGTAGAAAGCGAAACATCTGCTATCAAGGCCATGCAACGCTAAGTAAGGGAAACTTATCTGTGTAAAATAATTTAAATTAGCATCCCTCCAAAGGTCTCTCGAAGAGGCGCTCCAGCAGAAGAGAGCTTCGCGGAATACGTGCGTGTAGTGGCGGCACCTGTTTTCCTGGAAACGATGCGATCCCGACTGCCTTTAAATCGAGCCGAGGTCATCATTGGATTTCTTTTTTTTTTTTTTTCGGAACATCTCGGGAAAAACACCCATTGTGGAGGGGTAACCAGGAGGTGGGTGGCAGGCATTTGGCTTGAAGTTTCAGCGCTCCTTCATTTTCTGTTTTATGCTGTTTTGCAAGTTGCATTCAGTGTGTCAAGTAAGCCTCGAAATTTGCTTCTGACACTAATGGAACCGATAAGAGCGAGTGTGTTTTTTTTTATATCCTTTTTCTTTTCTCGGTGCAATCATCTGAAATTTAGACACCTGAGAGCGCAGACTTCCTCGTAGTATAATTACGGGGTCGGATATCTAGAGTAAGGAGGACGCCTCTTCTAACCGTAATGGATTAGCGACCGCGGTATATAGCAACGGATGACAAAGAGGAGAAAAGGAGAAGTTTGGGAAGTCTTCTGCACCATAACCCGCCGATCGCCGTAGCCATTATTTTGGGCGGCTGAGCTCCATCGGTGTAGTCGTGTCTTTTTTTTTTTCTTTCCTTTCACCTTCATTCCTTCATGGACCCCTAGCGGAATCAAGAAGGAAAACGTTATTTCCGTACATGATGAATAATGGCGTCGATGGCTCAGCTGTTCTCACATTTCAGAGCGTTTATAACGGCGTTTGTCTTTACTTCGAAGGAGAGCGCGGAATGACCGCGCATTTTAAAGCAAACTTGGCGGCGTATTCCGCAGGGCGTTTTGCAAGTAGACCTGGCTTCACAACTCCAGACGAAAGTGAGTCAAACGGCCTTCAACGTGTGCTCGTGCAAGTACACCAGCTCGCACAGGCTGCCAGCGTTTTTACCGTCACTCTTGTCATCGCTGTTGACACCTTCGGCGCTAAACTGAAGTCACCCTGCAGCCAAACGATGCCAAATGCCCTCTTTCCCGCTCTGCGAGGACTGCGCCTTGGTTCACATAAAACTTTCGGTATATTGAATGTCAGAAGCCACTGCTGAGTCAGAAGCCAGTGTCAGAAGCCACTTCTGAGTAGCCACACTACTGAGGTGAAAATTACCATCACGTAATATGACTGCGTTTGCCAAGTAATTGTGACATTTTCTGTATAGTGAACGTGCAGAAGAAGCGACTTCGTTTAACTCTTAGCTAAGACAACTGTTTACGCGTTCCATTTTAAAAAGCAGAGGTTTCAGGAACACTTACTCATGTTTGCATGGCAGCGCATGCTATACGACAGGAAGGGACCTATAGCTTCAGATGTAGTACGACACTGCGTCACCTGTACTTCGACGTAATTTCTATATGTACTACGCAGACTGCTCCCGAGAGAGGCGACCATTTTAGAAACCTTAGGTCAGGCAGGCCGTGCGCCAATGCCTACACCTTCGGCATGGGAATGACCTACATCGAATCGTGCCATCACTGCTTCGGCAAACACGAAACCATCGGATATGTAGTATGCCAGTTTCTGCAATACTGTCCAGTTGCAGACGTACCCGTTTATTACCTTGCTGACGTTAGATCACACATGTCTCTCAGAAAAGAACAAGACTCACTACCCAATAAGGGCACCGTCAAAACACTATAGCGCTTTTTTTTTTTGGTATCAGTCTGACTCAGTGAGTGGTTATGGTAGCTGTTATTATTTTGTTCTCTCTACTTCCTCTTTCTTTCAAACGCAGCTTCCTACATCGCGTAGCGAGGCAGCGGTTTTCTTCCGGTTGGCCTGTTTACCATTCCGCTTTCTTTCTCACACCCAGCGTCGCAGGGGAAATTGAAGGGAAGCCTGTTTTTGCTGCGAATGTTGAAAGTTTGAAAGACAATTCACCGTAGCGCACAGAATAATAAAAGGTCTAGTTGGTATGTCGGGTAAAAAATGAAAAACGCAAGTTTTCACTTTGCTTCCACTTTGAGATGTGCATCCAGGCACTCAGGAACGCCTTCCCAATTTCACCTCGTCTTTCGCATCTCTAGAATGCAAGTTCCACAACCGTATCCAGGAGAAAAGGTGCATAAAAAAAGAGAACAGAACGAATCAAAAACACCAACTTGCAGTCTGGTGAATCGAAAGAAAACCGAAGCTGTTGAGCGAAGTTTCTCACTCCTAACGCTTTCAGCATGAGTGAGGAGGGGCGCCGTTTACAAAAAATCCAATGAAGCCGATGAAAAAAAAAAAGACAGTTTTTTCTTTTTTTTAGGTTGAGAAATGCAAGAAATGTAATGGCGTTCCTGTCGCATACTTAAAGTGTACCATATAGGATGCCAGGACTGGTCGTAGTGGTAGTAAACAGTAGAACGCTCGCACCGACGTGTAATTACGCGAGCACGGATCTGTCGTCTTGACGACTATAAGGGAAGGCGGAAGCGTTTCCTCTATCCTGACATGATAAAAACTAAAAGCGTTTCCATGTTTGTAAGCATGAGTGCGAACGTTTAGAATGCTTACGATTCAGTAAAACGGTGTACACTGAATGAGGATAAACAGAGTAGCCCGCCGTTCGGATTTCAATGACACTTTCTTTCGCAACAAATCAGGCTTCAAGACCGGCGTCAGAATGCCCCGAGAAAATTGAAAATTATAGCTCTGCGTAGGAATTTATCAATGCGTTTAGTGCCTTAGAGATGTGCGTAGAAGGCGCTCGGTCGCTTAAAGGCCACATCAGGCCATTTTGCAAGGTTAATGGATCTCGATGAAATTCGCTGGGTACGTTTCTTGGCCCACTTCCGTCAGTTGTGCAAGACTACAGGCTCAAGAGATGCGCAGGTTGTTTAAAAATGAATATTTGAGGGTTACCACAAACCACACATCTGGCTTCCTACACCTATTGTCCACATTGTGTGTTGACGTCACATTAGGCGGCGGCAGCGGAAAGGTACCATACCATGGCCTCCGAGATTTGCGCGCGCCGGCCTACCTGCGCGACCTTTCCGCCAGGGCAAGGGCGCATGCGTTGTCGCACCATGCAAAAGACGGATTGACTCACTTGAAGCCACTGCTTGGTTGAATTCTGGTTTTGGTATAGCGCTTTATCGCTCATTAAAATTATTTTCTAATTTAGTGAGAATTATACTGTCAGACGCGTGACAAAAGCGTCTCGGGAACACAGAATCACCATTACCTTGAGATGGTCGAAAATTCGCCGGAGTCGGGCTTGAAGACCGCTGCCGTAAGGCACTCGCACAAAGGTTTATGGCTGTGGTTTGGTTTCTCCATGATTAACCAACTATTTACTTCGAAGATGAAGTGGCAGTGTTGTAGCTGTTACATTCGAATGTCGAGCTAATGCATCCTCGCATATAAAGCGTGTGCGCGCCAGACAGAGAAATGGAAAGGGGACATAACCTGTTCACGATGCTTCTAGCTGTGGCAACGACGCTGAGGAGAGGACATTAGGCAAGTGCATGCCTCGAGCGCGTGCTTACAGCGAATTTCGGAATCCTCGTAACGGAGCCACTGAAAGACGATGCGGTGACGCAATAGGAAATGTCGACTGCCCGTTCTAACCACTCCATACATGTACGCCATACCCTCCATGAGATGTTGAGACGTCCGAGAGCCCGCGTTCTAAGAACATTCGGGTATCGTTGCGCCAGGGTGCAAGGGAGGTGTTTCACTAGCATCAACCTTGAGTAGCCAGGCGGAGAAAGATAGTGTCTATGAGTTGAGTAGTTAGCTGATGCCTTCGCGCTAATCGGTGTTTATATGTCTTTTTATTTATTTTTTCCTTAAAGGTAAGTTTCACCGGAGAACTTCGTTCCACCATCCAACGCCTATTGGCGCAACCCATCGTGTTCCTTCGCCTCTCGATCATTAACCATATAAAGAACTTATCTTCGCCCAGGCTGTCCCGATGTTTCTTTTGTTACCTCACTGCTACTCATCGCCAACCGTCAATAGAAACCAGTCGAAGCTGATCACTTCGCGTGTGTTCTTATCATGAAGCATTCAAAAAGTCCTAAAACTCTAAGGTAGGGGTTATCAGCAATACTTGCACAAGCTTCATTATTTTCCAGCACGTTTAAGTTCCGTTACGTACTTGATTACCTCCTGTATTCTGTTAGTTTGCATTTAGTTTTACACTTATCGGGTATGCTGAGATGCTGAGCTTGGTTTGTCATACTTATTTATGTCCCCTGCTGTCATCGAATTTAATGGTAAATATGACGTATCGTAAATTCTCCGAGGTATTTTTATAAACCTTGAACTTGAGATCATTGCAATTTTTTTTTCTTCTGGAGTACGACAGATTGATTGCGGTACGTAAAGCTTTGCTCTGCATCATGGTGATGATCTTTTGCAGTGCTCAAACACGAACACATCCTGTCTTGTACTCTGCTCTGCTAATCTTCTTTTCTAAGGTTTTGTGTCGCACCTGTGACAATTCTCGTGACAGATTATGCCTGCTTAAAAAGGCACGCTTTCATTAAGAACCTTCATTTGAGAGTACAGGGTATGTCCTCTCTTCCGTAATTTTGTTTTTCTTGTGTATTCGTCTTTGAGCGCTGCAAAGAATTATCAAAATGACACCCAACCAACTCGCCCACCTATCTATTATCCCGTTTTGCTCTGTTTATTCACAGGTTTTTTTTTTTGTGTGTGTGTGTCTGCGTTGTTAAGCGTTATCTTGCTTTGCTAGTTTTGAACAATTGCGATAAATATACTTCACATTACATCCTCCTGAAACGCGAAATAAGCATAGTACACAAATGGGTGTCAGCAAAGAAGAACAAAAAGAAAACTGACTTGTAGTTGTGCGGCTGCAAGCAGACTTGGAACGTTATTTCTTGTCGTGTCACCGTCGTATACCGAAAGATACTCGTTGATGATTGCGGTTCAGTTAAGGAAAGGGCGCTATTTTCTGCACCCCGTCTAGGGAGCACGGCTCAGCGCTCGTAGAAGTAGGCGGAATGGAACGGAAGACACAGAATGAACAGGAACGCCGTAGTCTAGGGCTCCGGAAATTTTGGCCCCCTGGGGTTCTTTAACGCGCGCTGACAACGCGCAGCACACGAGCCTCGACATTTTCCTTCCAATGAGATGCAGCCGCCGAGGCCGGGATTCGATCCCGCTACCTTCGGATCAGCAGCCGAGTACCATATCCACTAGACCACCGTAGCGTGGATGATGTGGATAATATTCTTTCGAGTCGTACGTAATACATAAAAACGACGTTCCAACACGCTGACTCCCGACCTCAGAAAAATCGCAGCGTCCAGCGTGTCCACGAGTAGGTATGGAGGCTACCAGATAAAAGAAGGAAGAAATGAAAAGGGAGAAGCAGAAAGGCAGGGAGGTTAACCAGAAAGGCATCCGGTTGGATACCCTACACTGGGGGAATGGGGAGGGGGAATAGAAAGACGGGAGAGAGGAGAAAGGGTAACAATGAAATAGACGTTGTAGGATGACTCCATCAGTCAGAGGCGTTCTCTCAAACCCGTCGTCTTCAAGAAGCGCAAGAGCGCTTTCAGTGCCTTGTGGGATGAGGGCGGTGTTCAAGCAGCATCGGCACGGAAAGTGGCGGATCGTCGATCTGCCAGATAAAAGCTTCTCCAAGGAAACAAGGCGCGGAAACCGACAGGGAGCACCGCGCTAGGGAACATGAAGAAATGTGTCTAGGGAACGCAGCAAGGAATCGGGGAAAATATAGGGGAATTCAGGGCAGGAACACTGGATAGCAAAGGAAAGGGTGCACCCGAGTTTATCCGGGACGCGCTTTCTCTCTCGCGACACCGGCCTCAACTCAACCTGTTACTTTCTTTAGGCAAGGTTCAGAGCGATCAGTTGCTTGTGGATATGACATTTTATGGGCACTCGGAATAGTATGGGAAAAGAAAAAAGGCCAAGCACTGAGAAAATAGTGAATCTGAAAGGGGGAGCTAAACGAGTCAACTTTTCTTTATTAACCATTACGGTCACCTAAGCCCTGACAACCTATTTCCATGGCCTTGAGCCCAGTGGACCTTCCAACGTGATGTGTGCAGGGTTATTCTTACGTACTTCTGGATCTGGTAATTATATACAATTGATTAGTAAGTAATCAGCACGCACCGTATCCCTACCGTAAAGTGCTAAAACAGAAATCGTAACAATATATGAACGTAGACAATACAAACACGAGGAAATAATTTGAATCATCAATTCGATTGTGGTGATCCACATCGAGTAATTATCCGCATTCAGTAACATTATCATTCACTGACTCCACGTAGTGCTGCGAAAAAGCGCAACAAGAAAATTAAGAAGGCTATCCCGTTGTTCAGCTCTAATCGGCCACGGCGAGACACCCACCGATTTCCTTATGGAGAGGATCGGTGGGCGTGCAGCGCGTCCCTTCCATGGTACCTATGGCTGATTGTCGTGGCTGAATGACAGTCACAAGTCCCAGAGCTCGCTTCATTGTTTTTGGCTGGTATGACGAAATATAGGCACGCATCTGTGGCTTCTCTCTTTTGTCGATTAATACACACGTAGTGTGTGTCTGTGCCTCCTCCGCTGCCGGTCATTATCATCAACGTCGTTATTGCTCTCACTTTTTGCAGGTTCTTTCCTGACCAGACCGTCTTACGACGCCTCCGGTTGGCTATACACACTCTTCGTCGTTCTCTGAAACGCGCAAAGTGACTGAAAACAAGCGTTACGCTGGGTTCTACCTTAAAAAAAAAAAACGGCTTTGAAATGGCTTCTTTAACGACTACTTGCAAAGCCATAGTATAGACGAAGCTTGACACGCAGACACGGGCAAAGTAGAAAGGAAATGTGCAACTCAAACGCTGACGCTAGCGATGTATTTTGCTCCTTTCGAAATTGATCCCTAATGACCCGCTCAATTTCCTGAAGTTCTCAGCTGCAAATTCGCTTTACGGCGCCCAGCTTTACTGTTATCTTCCTATTTCAACCGAATTCCCATGGTTAGTTGCACAAATGGATGCGACGAACCTTTCACTCCCGCTTCGCTTACGTTCGGGAATAGATTGTGGTGTGCATGGAAAGAATCGCTGGCATGGAGAAACAGTAAAGGGAGAAAAGAAATAAAGAACAGAAAAGAAATAAAGAAGGAGGCGGGGATGGCCAGGAGATTCTGCATTAAGATCCACTGACAGGGTATTTTAACGTGCACTACTTTAAAGAGGTTTACAGCGCCCAGGATTAATCAGGAGTCATCTAATACGACCTTCGTCGCAGCTTTAACGTTAATTTAAACTTTCGGTAGTATAGAGATAAGACAGGTGCGCTGTGGAAGTGTTGCTGGCTAAAGTGTTAATTTTACGCGCCTTAGTTTTACGGCTAGTTAAGTAAGACCCCGAGATGGATATTGCCACTTTTCTTCGGCAAGTTATGGATATTCAATCTTGTCGCGATAGCACATTTGTGACCGTCATTACCGAATCACTCTATGCGCCGTAATATTATACGAGAGAGATGCGTGTTTTCTCTTGAAACATAGTACCGGAATGAAGTCTGCTACAAAGTAATATAATGAAGAAAATATGCGGCGTTCACAGGCTGCATGGAACGTAGCGCTTTCGCGCACTAAATAAATACTTCTGTTTTACTTCTGTTTCACTATAATCGCTTTATTTGTACGTTCCCCAGGTGAGGAGGACGGTGCAACACACTGTGTAAAGGCTACACTAAGAACTCAGTAATGAAAGCTGAATGTTTACCTCAATTATGGCTTCAGAAGGAGGGCAAATAATAAGTAGTGGTATGACGACGTGCCTTCCGTACCCAATTCGCAAGTCACGCTTGTTGTATTCCAACTGTTTGCAAGGACATTTGAAACAATCTGGTAACGGCAAAGGTGGACGAGGAGGAGGGACGAGGAAGGAAACAGAAAGGTAGAGAAATTTTCCAAAAAGCGTCCGGTTGGCTGCCCTGCACTTGGTGAAATGGGAATAGAAAGATAAAAGAGAGAAGAGTGAACTAAAGAGGTAGAAGATAATTGCACATGACGCGCAGAGGCGCAGGGCATTGCACTGGTACACGCTCAAAGACATTCACACAAGCCCGTCGTAGTCAAAACAAAAGTGGAGAAAGAGTAAGAAGAACCAGGGAGGTTTGCTGACCTAAAGCACCAGACCGTCAATACTTGGCGTAGCTGACAGCAAACCGTGGTCGTTCTCACGTGTGCGCTATTATAAAGAATGTCAACAAATACGTCGAAGACTGGGCTCCCTACCGTATTGCAACAAAGCCTGTCCCGAGAAATTATACGACATATAATTCTGCGCCGTATGAAAGTGCGAGTGAGAGAAGCACTTTTCTGTGTATTGCATAGTCTGGCCCCTTTGTATAAAAGCGCCAGACATAACGTACACGTGCAATGCATCTTAAGTGGGCGCAGCTGTTTCCGTTCATGGCACCGCGACCGTCGGGGAGGATTACGAAAGGAGTAGTACTGAATGGTGTGCACGTCGCACCACTTCGCGTGGCTTAATCCGCAAGCAGCGCTCGCGTATAGCTCTCAGCACTTGAGACGCTCTCCGAGCTCCGACATAGCGACTGCTATGCCGCGTCGCTCGGCTTCTCTAGATCATCTAATCAGCCTAGGGCTATAGCTACAGCTGTGTGGATTACAGTGCCGTTCCCTGGTACTAGCAGTGCGAGAACAAACGGACATGCTTTACATCGAGTCGTATTTTTACCGCCTGGTATCGTTTGAGGGGGCTTTACACCTCCAGCATACATAAAGAACGCTTTCTAGGAATAGCAAATACTGGCATCTGAATGTTCGAAGTTTTCGAATCTGGAATGGAACAGCTGTTATTCACAAAGAGAAATAGCTTTTTAAATAGTTGGCAAACATTTCAAGGCGGTATAATAACATCCAAATAAACATGAAATCGCTGCAACAGCTTCACCAGCTTTATAGCCTCATCACGATGGTCAATTGACTATGACGCTCGATTGCTGATCCGAAGGTCGCGGGATTTAAACCCGACCGCGGCGGCTACATCGCGATGGAGGGCAAATGTTGAGGCCCGTGTGCGGTGAGATGTCACTGCACGTTAAAGAACCCTAAGTGATCGATATTTCCGGAGACGTGCACTATCCGGTGTCTTTCATAATCATATCGCGGTTTTGGAGCCTAAGAGCCCAGGAATCAATCAATCAATAGCTTTATCGATGTGAAAGACTATACATCTAATAACTGCGTCGCTGTATGCCTAATTTTTTTTTTAATTCTAAAAGTCATAGTATGCGTATGACAGGTACAGAGTACTGGTTTCATTCCCAGATACATCCACGAAAGTATGAGGGAGCTCAAAAGAATGACGTTAATAACATCCATCTAAACTCAAATTTCGGGTGGTATAGCGTGATATCAATCATTTGTAATCAGGTGCAGGCGCGTTTTATACAGAGGGTGAGCGAATGGTGTATTTTGGAGGAATCAGATGACACAGGGGCAAACTGAATCATGTCGAATATTTATTACCTTTCCAGATATTTTCAGATGTCTAACATCCATACCTTACATGTCCGTGTTCACAGTTTAAGTAATAAATGCATAAGTTCGGCATTAGGAGCATATAAGCAGCTTATTGGCGAGGTAGATCCTTAAGGGGCTCTGAAACAGTTTTGCAAATACTTCTCGAATGACCTCAGCACATGACCTTATTGCCCCAAAAGTCGCTTGCCGTAAAACTTATTCTAATCCGCGCAGTTTAGCAGAACCATTTCACACTCCAAGTGCCTTCTCTCTTCTTTCTTCCCGATGAGCGCGCTGAAAGCTACACACAAGCGGTTATGAAAAAAGGGCGAGAAACTGCGTGAGCGTCACGACCTTTAAAATTTTATCCTCTTGCTCCTTAAATGCTTTAGGGTAGTGTTTTTCCGCCGAGAGCCGAAGTGCAACAAAAGCGCGCTCGAACCTTTACGAAATAAACTCAAACCTTTTCAGGTAGCTTGAGCATGGACGGTATAAGTAACGAGGCTTGGTGAAATAAATTCCACAAAAAGAGAAAAATAATACCAATAATTTCTGGGGTATCACGTATCAAAACCACGATATGATTGTGAGAAACGCCGTGGTGGAGGGCTCCGGAAATGTCGATCACCTGGGAATTCTTTAACGTGCACTGACATCGCACAGTACACGGGCCTCGATAATTGCTTTCCGCCCACATCGGAGTGCGGCCGCCGCAGCCGGGATTCGATCCCGCGACCTTCGGATCAGCAGCCGAGTGCCATAACCACTAGACCACGGTGTCGCCAGGAGAAAAGAGAAGCATAAAATTGAGAATCAAGTAGATAGCCGGCGCTGTCACTCTCTTTCAAGGCAGGTGTCTCATTAGAAACAAGGACACATGTCTGCATTAGGAAACGCAGCCCACGTACGTGACACATACGTTGACTCAACTGCCATTGCCATGTCGCCATCTGAAGAAGCCGCAATTAAGGAGACGAAACGTAATTAACTCACTGAAAGAGTCATCGTGGGCGAAAACGGGACACTGGATTTTTTTTTCCTCTTGCAGTAGTGGGACGTCTTACTCAAGAGATGCACTCGTTCCACGGTCTCCGAGGAGGTGGAGAAATTATTTGCAGCGAGCGAGAGTGGATGGGGCAGATAGTAATTACTCGTCTTTGCCATAGCCAAATAAGCGCACCAACGTTTCGAGTAAACATTATTAAATCTCGGTGACGAGGATTGCAAGCAACGTCTAAATCCGAATGCTTGTTTTGTTGTCAGCAAAACGTGCACCTCATAATGAGAACCTTTTTCAGCGAAGAAGTTTCAGTCAAGAAATCAAAAGTCGGCAGCGCTGTCGTCCAAGAAGCTCAAAGGCAGGGAGCTTGAAAAAAAGGCAATCGCGAATCGCTAGTCTACACTCCTAAATAGAAGAAAGACGGCGCTATGGGGAATAGAGATGCGACATCACAGTGGACTCCTCTTGCCGTCAACTGGTGCTTTCCCTTAAGAGAAGAAACTACTTTCATATAACTAAGTCCCCCTTCCCCCCTCTCCACCCCTCATCCACATAATGTTCTTAACGCTATAATTAATTGCAAGAAAGACCTTGTTCTAATTGCGGAGATATCATTAGCGAAGCTAATCAAAGACAGAGAACTCATGGGTAAGCAACTATTTGAGGATTAGTCCCCTGCAAATAACTTTCGCAGCATTTTTACAGTAATAGCTGATAACAATTCAATTCCATGGTTTCCATGCCTTTTCTGACCCGAATAATGACCTACCAGAAATTAACCACCAATTCCTGAGTGTTACTTGTGACACCAGAGGGTGACGTGACTGGAAGACCAACGGCGTAACGAATTATGTTATATTGCCGATATTGTCCGTCGATGGTTTTACCGCTGCGCTTCGCCACGTTGCAATAAAACAACAGGACCCCTGGGTAGCACACGTATAAAATGTTCTGTCATGGCTGAGTGTGTTGAACTCGAACTAGAGGCGAGACAGGACACACTGAAGAAAGCGAGTTTATTCCACAATAGCCTGGGCAGGAAGTGAGCGACAGATGGATAAAGCGCGAGCAGAATTAAAATGCGTGTTTGTGCTTTTCAAGCTCTAACTTATGAAACTCCAAGTAAGGGGTGTCAGAAGCTGCGCTCTTAGCAGGTTCTAGACGCGCCATTTGCGTTGATACAATGTGCCGGTCTGGACTTAAGACCGAACTATTCAGGGCCTAGCCTTTAAACGACCGTGGGGCTTCTACAGTTTCGTCCACTTGGATCTGCGAGCAGCCGTCAGCATCCACTAAACGAGCTGTCACCGTTTCCTCGTGAGCCATCGACAGCGCAGCGTTCGCAGGGCAACCACTCTCTCAACCGCTCAGATAGCTTTGGACAGCAGCGCACCTCCAGGAGACTCAAGAGCCACTTCGTTAGAGGACAGCTTGTTCCAGCTGACACTGGAGTTACCGAGGAACGACACTGGACTCGACTGAACGCTTCCGCAGTGAGGCAGCAGTCGATGGAAACGTGCTCAAGCCTCTGCAGGGCAAGCCCGTAACCCGCCAGGATATCTGGGACACTTCTTGCTTGCGACGGAGGCTTAATGGCTATGACGCTGCCGTTGTAAGCTCGAGGGTTCACTCTGGTCTACACAGTTGTGTCTAAATGCGGAGAGAGAAAGAAATAGTATTTACAGGTAGGCCACGCTTCTCGCCGGGAGGCTTCCGTTATGAATGGAGCCTTCAATCCAAAGCTCTATGAGCCACAGCCTCTCGAAGCACGATATCAATCCGCTCCCATCAGTTAAAGCTGGGCAATAAGGCTTTGAGCATCAAGACTTCCCAATGTTGTGTTCTCGAGTACATAGTTTCCGCGATATGGATTTTGTTGTCACAGAAACTTCCTTAGATTCAGGTGCAAAGCAAAGAACGCGACGCGGCAGAAACAATCATTTTTAATCAATTAATTAACTTAAACAGTTCGAACGAATGCAGGCGTTGCAGGAAGAAATGAACGAGCACGTAACATAGCATTGTGCAAAACGATATGAACAACTGTGGTAATTGCAATGAAGAGTAAGCGCTACGTACAGCAGTTTCGAAATTCTTGCTGCCGGTAAAGGCGACGCGCGAAGAAGGAAAGTTGTTTGATTCGTTGGGCTTTACGTCCCAAAACCAGCTCTGATTATGAGAGACGCCGTAGTGGAGGTTTCCGGAAATTTCGACCAACTGGGGTTCTTTAACGTGCTCTGGTATCGCACAGCACACGGGCCTTAGCATTTCTCCTCCATCGCAATGCAGCCGCCGCGGCCGGGATTTGATCCCGCGACCTTTGGATCAGCAGCCAAGTGCTTAGACCACCGTGGCGGAGTCGCGAAGTAGGAAAGTGTTTAGAGCAAATTAAGCAGGTATCTTGGTGATCAGGTATTAGCTTTAACAAGAACAGCCCCGTACTATTAACAGCCTCCCAAGATCTGTCTCAGTATTCGCGTGCACCCACTCGCACGGATGTTACGCGTGGCGCTACAAAACGGAGGTTTAAACTGACATGTCCCGCGATTCACCTACAGTTTTACGAATGTTCCGCAAAAAGACACTCTTAGAAGTGAGTGTTTTGTTTTGGAGCATTGTATAGCGTCTCGAGTTCGCGCGTTTTGTACAAGCAGTTCTTATGCGCAGTTTACGGAATTTAGGTATCCCTTGGTATTTCTTGGCTAAAAAGTTTAAAAGGGCCAAGCAGTCTTCTTTTTATTTTGAAATTTCCGGAACTACTTGCACAAACAAGTGGCATAAGAAACAAAACACAGCATACCAGTACAAACTACTGCATCTTACTATCGCTTTTCGTCGTAATGAAATGACAAGCGTAATCAAAATCTATACCACGCACGCCGAGAAAAGAAGTGAAGAGCCATTACACTCGGTGAAGTTGGATTATTAGCGAAGCTCTAGCACATCACACACGATTTGACAAGACGAACAGATCGCTTAAAACGATTTAGAACAGGGAATGTCGCAGGAGCCAACGTTTCGACAAGTGGACTTGTCTTCGTCAGGACATCGACTGCTCGTTCCTATGTGCCGTCTTGTCTTGCATTGCGCTGCAGTTTTCTTATCACGGTGTGTGAGCTTGGGTGCATAGCATAGTGTTTATGACACTTCCGTTCGGGTCGTGAGGTACGTGTTGAAATCCCGTCGCTGTCCTGACGAAGACAAGTCCACTTGTCGAAACGCGGGCTCCTGTGGCATTCCCTGTTCTAAATTGTTTTTAGCGGTCTGTTCATAGATTCAAGCCTCCATCTTCCCCTGAGCTTCTCTTCCAGTAAAGTTTGACACGGGCGTACGTATTTGTTTTCATTGTGTAGTATCGGTAAGGACGATAGCTCTGTGATGAGCGTGATGTACGGCTATATGTTTGTTGCAACTTGAGATTCTTGTCTTAATTTAAATATTTACACGACCGTAGTTAGTAGTTTATTTGCTTCGATTGGCGTGGCACTTCTGGTTGAACTGTCGTAGTCAACCATGCGCCGTCGTCACGCAGGAGAGAAATATGAAATCGAATAACTACTCTTGGAGAGGCAGGATTTGAACCCGGTACCTCACGACCCGAACGGAAGTGTCATAAACACTATGCTATGCACCTAAGCACACATAACATGATAACAAAACTGTAGCGCAATACAAGACAAAAACGGCACCTAGGAACGAGCAGGAAAGCAGCGCCTGTCCTTGGTTTTTTTTTGGTTTTTTTTTGTGTCGTCTTTGTCTTTTGTTGAACTGCAGTTCTCGTAACACAGTACCAACACGCCGAACTCGCCTCGTTAATCTCACAACGTAAACTTATGGGAAGCGTATAAGTGCGTCGTACCGACGATTGTAACACTAGTGAACAACAAGAAATTTGGCTATCAGCGCTTCATTTAAATATTTTCTAAAAATTAAGGTGGAGGCCTTCGCTACAAAATACGGGAAATGAAACTCGCGCTTTCTTTAGAAACTTACATTGATTAATTGCAATAAATCAAGGCAACGTACCTGATGATGATTGTGGTTAGGTTAAGGAAAGGAGGCTAATTTATGCAGCCCATGTCGGGAGCCCGGCTAAGCGTCCGTGGTAATACAGAGCGTCACATATAGTAAGAGGCTGCACACACTTGGCATTACACGTGGCTTGTCGGTACAGCCACATTCCACGCCATGAAAACCATCCAAAAACAAAGCTGTCGGTCGCCTGACACATAATATACTGACATACAGGAGAAAGACAAACAGAAAAGGCTTTAAGAAAACTACAGGGTGCAATATATGCGAACCAGCCAACATATGTGAATGGATAGAATTTTTATTTTCATCGGGCAGCGACTTCTGGATGTTCTGTGCTAATGGTTGGCTTTTAGAAAGGACCGCTGCTTCGCTCTCCTACCATCTGCACGGAGTGGACAGGCCGGTGATTTCATTTTTGTTGACGGAAAACAACAATACACGAAATCCCAGCGATATATACACATTCGTTGTAGAACTATTTCTCACTTCTTCATGTATTGCGATACGCGAACAGCTTACGCGTCCATTAGATACCGATACGTTGCGTAAGCGTACATTGATCGCAAAAACGAAAGCGACGCGCGTCGCTTCTCGTCATCTGCGACGGGCATTGGCGGCTCCGCGCAAACAAACGGCCCCATCTCTCGCCGAGGTGTCGTCGGGCACTCTAGCGCTTTCCCAATTCGTAACAACCTGTCACGAACACATACGTGTGAGGATAATCCCGCACTCGACAACTCTGTGTAAACATCGCTTGCGGGCTCTTCTTTGTTCTCGTTCTTGTGGATTTGAAAAAAATTACGTGAAAAAAAAAAAAAAAACGTACATAATTCTAGACTTCGCGGGCGCTTTCCCACCAATTTGGTACTTCATATGCGGAGGGTCGGCTCCTGAAGACAGTAACGATTGTTGGCAGGTTAGTTGGTGATGCATAACTTCGTAAGTACTGCTAGCAAAAAAAAAAAAGGAATAGAAAAGAAAATCATGTCGGCAGCTTGCGTTAGTGGGGCAAGGCTGCACTAAGAGCGGAGTTTGCGGCCGATCTAGCTCCTTCCGGCTTCTCCAAGCTCGACTAAGTCACGCGACCTGTCACGTGGAATTCTGTTACTTAGAGCAGCTTTGATTTTTGGCCTCGCGCAGTTTCTCACGCGCCCCCTTGCTATACTATACTGTGGTACAGCAAGGGAGACCAACTAGTGCAAGCTGCCCCTCCTAGTTCCCCTCCTTTCCACCCTCATTTCTCTATCCTACCTCCTTGCTATATCGTAGCCTGCATAGCTGCGCCATGCTAAGAGCCGCTGGGCACATGCCCACTTTCTTTGGCGCATGATGATGATGATTGTGGTTCGGTTAGGAAAGGACGCTAATTTCTGCAGCCCATGTAGGGAGCACGGCTAAGCGTCCGTGGGGGAAGGGTAAAGGGAGTGAACGAGAGATAGAGAGGAGAGAAAGGCCGTAGTTGAGGGCTCCGGAAATTTAGACCACCTGGGGTTCTTTAACGTGCACTGACAACGCACAGTACACGGGCCTCTGGCATTTTCGCCTCCATCGAAAATGCTACCGCCGCGGCCGGGATCGAACCCGCATATTTTGGGTGGCAGCCGAGCACCGTAACCACTACACCACCGTTCTTTGGCGCATACCGTCTCCATGTAGTAGTGGGCAGAGGTCATGAGCACAAGAGAGGAAAGGAGTGCGCGTGCAAATGCCCCGCATCTCATAGAAGTACGCACGCATTTACGTCGTGATGACGAGAATTTTCTGTACCATGATTACAACCAACGACTGGCTTAAAGAAATCCGTTCTCAAAAAAAGAAAAACATGAATTTTTATTATTAGATAGAAAGTGAATGCTCGATGTGGAAGCGGATGACGTGGCGGCACACATGACCTTGAAGAGATTGTGTTCTTGTTTGTTCCTCGCTTATTCTTGGTGATATCGCGTTGATATTGATGGGATATTGCCATAGATATGCAAGCTGAACCAAAATGAACTGACAGTGGAAGTCAGAACCCCGTCCCTGTCTTTCTGGGTCTTCGTGTCTCGTGTACGTGCTGTTATACTTACGAAGTCCTGAAGACAGGGTTTTTTATTTTTATTTTTACCAAGTGAGCCACTTGTAGACTATAAGCCGTTTCGACGTGACAAAATATTTAGCATTTATTTCAGTATTCAGTGCTTGTTTCTGTCGAATATCATTGCTTTGAATTCTCTTGAAGGTTTAACGGCTCTGGCTAATATATAACGATTATTGGGTGACCCGGAAATATATGCGTTTGTGCTTCTAAACCTTTAAAGCAGTGTTTATTGCACTGCATATGATTTACGCCCGCTGTGCAACAGACATCACAGCAAAACGTGCTGCAGTGCTTTCTCCGTAGAGACAATAAAAAGAAGACGTCATACGGCGATCTCTGCATAGCGTTCTGACCCTCGACACACGCGATAGAGCGTGCGTCAATCGTACGAGGACGGTTTACTTTCATTACCTTGCTTAGCACACCCTCATGTGGCATTTTGGGCGCTTGCGAGGACTTCTGTACGACGACTTGCACCTTCAATAGCTTTTCAGGCTAGAGAATTGTCCGCAAAGGCGCGCTAAATATAACTGTATGACACGTACCTTCCCATACACATATTTGGGGCTGGAACAGAACTGCACTTTACAAAAGCGATTCCATACGGTTCATTGGAAATTCATACTTTAAGGCTGTAAGTTGACCTAAGCTCAAGTGCCTTAGTATTATGGGTTTCGTGTTCGCATATGCCCACACATTTCATTATTATTGCATTTTTTTTTCGACTATAAGGTCACCAGGATCATCTCTCCAGGAAGCATTTCTCTTGCTATATTAGCGTATTATCATAGACTGTTGCGCTACCCGCTAGCTGATTGATATTCTGGGGCTTCACATCTAGAAACCACGATATGATCATGAGAGACGCCGCAGTGGAGAACTGAAATTTCGACCACCTGGGGTTCTTTAACGTCCACTCACATCGCGCAGTCCACGGGTCTCGACATTTCGCCTCCACCGAAATTCATCCGCCGCGGCCGGGACTCGAACCCGCAACCTTCTGACCAGCAGTCGAGTGCTACACTCTCTAGACAACCGTGGCGCTAGCTACTGCAACGTGTTCGTTCGAACCCACATCGCGTTATCGCCAGCTTCTTGTATACTTCTCATATACATATCGTACCTCACTATAAAGTCGTGTGCCGTAAGTTTAACACGTATACATATTTAACAATTTACGATTATTGAGCTTTACCCCTCTATACAGTAATGTTTATTAACCATTAAGCATATGTTTATCATCACATTTATCTAGAAACGTCCTGACTACTGAATTGATACCATTTGTCCAGACCTTACCCTTGAGATATAAACTGCGTCCCTACAGTTTATAGTCGGCATTTATGTTGCCTTATTTCTCTGGCGCCCACCAAGCTTAGCTTTACTTCTACGGCGAGATATACCGATCAGTTCAGCTTTTCGTTGCTCGAATACAACTGTGTGAAGGCGCGGTTCACCCAAGGAAACTGGCAAAAACGTAGTGAGATGCCGTAATATATTATTCTTAACATGTCTACTTTACAACTCTTGCTGACATTTCTCGTTCCTGGGGAGCACTTCACAAGCAGGACCGAAGGTACTTCAGGAGCAGATATGCTATAGATGGCCGTGACTAGACTCGGACGTTACGCTGGACCCAGAAGTAACCGGGTGATCGTAGCAGACGCCTCGGTGTGGGCGACGGTACCTAAGCTGGCGTAGAGCCAGTATATGAAAGGAACATCGATGGTAAATCCGTTTTGATGGTGCCCCACAGGCCGAGGCTGGGCGCAGCGGTGCGTGTGGGCGTCCGGAGCACTCGGAAAGCCGTGTGTTTCCGCGACTCTTTAGAAAAGAGTCAGATCACGCCCAGCTTCTTGGTGCGGTAAAAGAGACGGAAGTCGGGGTCGCTATGTCCAAATAGATCAAGCGAAGTTCATCGAAAAACTTGCACGTAACTGTAGTAATGTCTCGATTTGGAAAGTCTTAACGGCAATGGCGCCCAAGGGCGACGATAAATTTCACCGCTATCTTTTATTTATCGCATACGGCTATTTTATGCTATCATAATTATAAAAGGAAAAATTGGCAAATGAGTTCCACAGAACTCATTTGCCACATATCATAATTATAGTTAAACGAGACAGCGAGTACGCTCATTGATGCTTTATATGGAAATACGAACAGAGAGCTAAGATGAAGAAATCTGGCAGCAAGGTGCCTTCCACAAGGAAACAGAATAAGCAAAATATGTTTTTAGAATCGACAAGCCAATGTACTTCCTTCACAAAGCTAAAGCTGTCGGTAAGGTGTCACGCGCTTTCATGAAAGACTGAAGGGGGGAATTGTCCCCCAGCCAACTTTAACATGATCCTTTCTTCCAGCGCTTGTGGAAAAGCGTGCAACGCTGTGAAGGCTAGCGAGACTTCTTGCAGTAGGTGCATTCCCATTAGGTGCCTTCCCATAGTAGGTGCATTCCTGTAGGTGCATTACCATAGTCCTCGTAGCTCTGTGGTGCAAACGCTATTGTAACGCTGCCTCCGGCTCGCGAGATTTCACAGAACTGATTTCCCATGTTCAGGGTCACGTTGCTCAAGCTGCCCATTAACTCGCCCTCGCTCCGCAATCATTTAACTTCTTGAGAAGCTCTCATGATAAAGCTACCGCCCAGGAAAAGTTTTGGTCCTTAGGTCAAATAAGGGGCCAGACCGAGCCTCTGGCAAAAGCTTTTTTGCTGATAAATCCGTGTAAATTTCCTCTGTAACTTTGTCCTACTGTCGGGGCGATCACAGTTTTAAACTTTTACGAACCATCGTTCACCTTTCAGGTTCGCACAGAATTGATAGACTAATTTACATGTGTCTCCACTGCATGCGTTGCAAAACAGTTCGAGCACGTCATCTCACATACAAATTGGCAGGATTGACGAAGGTCCCGTGAGAGCCGAGGCTCTGAATCCTGTCGATCGTCGCGTCGACGACTTTTCTTCGAACAAACAAACAAACAAACAAACAAACAAACAAACAAACAAACAAACAACAAACAAACAAACAAACAAACAAACAAACAAACCGGCGAACAAACGAACGAACGAACGAACGAACGAAAGAAAGAAAGAAAGAAAGAAAGAAAGCAAGAAAGAAAGAAAGAAAGAAAGAAAGAAAGAAAGAAAGAAAGAAAGAAAGAAAGAAAGAAAGAGCGAACGAACCAATGATAGCCAAATAAAGAGTATCTTCAAAGAAGTAGAGAGCGTCTGAATAAAGTGCGCTTCTGAACGCACTGCGGGGAGCTATCCAGCAGCGAGGCGTTCCTTAGGGTATGCGCAAACCAATAACCCCGAGAAAAAGAACATATTGCATGGCGATCGTGAAACCGGAGATCACCTGGACGTAATAAGCAAGTATGCTTCCCGCACAGCGCGTACTATCGGTGCCCACCGAAGAATCCATCACAGGTCTCCCGCATACTATAGGGAGAAGGGAACCACCCGTTCCTGGCGCTGCGTCCCGCCCACAACGCTGATTTTTAATTTTTTAAATATTATTTTACTTTTTGGCCTTCACACGAATAAAGTTTTTCACCACCACCACCAGCACACTATGCAGGAACAAACACCTGCAGGGGCGATGAACCCACCATGATTGTCTTGCTCTATCATGCGGTCTTTCATCACACCCCCTGAACAATACTTGGCCACCGCAAGCGGCCATAGAAAACAGCCATGGTGCACCTGGTCGGCTTATGAAATTGTGCAATGGGAGGCCAGTTGAGCCAGCACTCGTACCGTGCTCTGATTCGAATACAGCACGCCGCTAAGCGCAAATGCGTGAATATTTGTGAACACTAAATGCCAGAGCAAAGACTTCCGCGGGAAATTTCGCGATAGTAGACGAGAAAATATAATCTCTCGTCACGGACTATCACCTGTCATTCCCTCCTTGGGCACCATTGAATGCACTGTCTTTTTAAACTGTTCCATTGAATCTTTTCAGAGAAGGCTCTTACAGATCTTATTATTCACCTAACCCGTCTGGGTTTAGCGCGCATTAGAAGGTAGAATTACCTAGTTAACGAGGTCAGTAATTGTATTTGAAAAGATAAGCTAGGCGACATCTACGTACATTCGTGTTGTAGAAGTAGTCTATATACGCACTTCGCCGGATATTGCCCTCCAGGAGTAGAGGCAGCGCGTCTACATAGGGCTAATCACTAGAAAGCTTTCTGAGAAAACGTTAAACGTGACGTGTATGGTAAGCGTTCATACTTTAAAATACGAAAGCAAAAGTATTCGAGAATTGCTCTATTAATGAACAGCGCAAATCCTAACGACCTGCTATTCGCATACGGAGAACTCCGGGAGGCCATAAATCTCGATTGCCTGAAATGTTCAGTTACTCGGAAGTAGTTACACCCGTCACTCTGACTCGGCAATTGAGGCTGTGACGACAACGATTGCGTATGCATTGAAAATAGTTTAGAGAAAGAGAGATACAAAGCGTGAAACGCTTGCAGGAAGCGTATGTTCAACTAAACTCGGGAATTCCTACGTGCCTACAAGTGCGTGGCATTCCGCATGAGTGGCATAGAACTGTCCGATCGCCTCATTCCTGATGCCAAGAGGGCAGCTACAGCAATGCGAGTCGTGCTAGTAGAGAGTGGAGTGCTTCAAAATGTCCCTAATTAGGAGCGGAAGCTGAATCAAACATAGCGACCGAGTTTAGTGAGCTAGAAAGACAGAGTACGAAGTAGCTATTGCAGGCAACAGTAAGAGGCGCCGCATACACGTACAAAGCTTTCACTGAGTTTCTTTTTTTGGCTATGCCTCTAATTACGAAGACCCGCGTTCAATTTGCGCACTGCGCAAATGAGCTCTGAATAGATGCGCGCGGTTTTGATATTCGACTCAAAATCCACGAACCGTGTTCGTATCATCTCTTGTTTTCATTCGTATGGCAGATAATCTGCGGTGCCCCGCGCTTTCGTATCACGCATAATGTGAGTTCGCTTTAAAGCGATGCCTCTTTATTCCCATTTTTATTCTCGGTGTTGGTCTAGCTACACCCCGAATTTTAAGTTCGTAGCATTTTTTGGAGAAATGGTACAAGCCACTTTGACCGTAACTATTTAGCTCCCTACGTCTCGGTGCTCTTCCTGGTCGTCTCGTTCAAATGGTATACACCAAACTTTGGACACGGTATAAATGCATGGCGTCTCATCATTTAATTTCCTTTATTTGCCTTAAAGTACATATTCTAAAGTGTTGATAAGTAAATATGGTAGGGATTTCATATGGATGATGCGTATTCAAGTGTCAGCCTAAGCAATGTTTCATATGCAAGTAATTTTACATGATGAGGTGCACTGCAAGCCTCAGGTATGACTCTCGTGGTGGCATGGAGTTTCAGTATCATTGTACGCTTTTCAGCCGTTGCTGGCACTGTTGTGCATGCACTGCGCAGGCCTGGAGTTTCTTGATCCCGCCCCACCACGGTGGTCTAGTGGCTGTGGTACCCGGCTGCCGATCCGAGGGTAGCGGGATCGAATCCCGGCCGCGGCGGCTGCATTTCGATGGAGGCAAAATGTCGACGCCCGTGTACTGTGCGATGTCAGTGCACGAACCCCAGGTGGTCGAAATTTCTGGAGCCCTCCTCTACAGCGTCTCTCAAAATCAAATCGGGGTTTTGGGATGTAAAACCCCAGAAATAAATCAGTTTCTTAATCCCGCGTTTGTTCGTGAGCTAGTTGGCTGCAACGGGGTGCATACCAAACAAATGCACGACTTCCTTAAAGAATAATTCATAAAAACACGGAGGTACGGTCTTTTTTGATGGCAATGTACCGGTACGGTAAGAACTTGATTGATTT
This sequence comes from Hyalomma asiaticum, assembly GCA_013339685.2. Taxonomy (NCBI): domain Eukaryota; kingdom Metazoa; phylum Arthropoda; class Arachnida; order Ixodida; family Ixodidae; genus Hyalomma; species Hyalomma asiaticum. The sequence continues at coordinate 138,598,850 of CM023482.1, forward strand.
GAGAGGTTTAACGTCCCAAAACCAGCTCTGATTATGAGAGACGCCGTAGTGGAGGTCTCCGGAAATTTCGACCACCTGGGGTTCTTTAACGTGCACTGACATCGCACAACACACGGGCCTCAACATTTCGCCTCCATCGAAATGCAGCCGCCGCGGCGGGGATTCGATCCCGCGACCTTCGGATCAACGGTAAGAACTTAGGACCAAAATGTTTTCCTTGGAGGGTTCGTTCACGACTTCAAAAGAAATCTCGTAGCGTGAAACGACACAAGGACAGACAAATAGCACCAGTCCGACGTACTTGCCATGCGTTGTGCCGTTTCCCGCCACGATTTTGCTGCTCAAGAAGACGGAGGCTTAAGTGACTCGAGTTATCAATGTTGTCTCTTCGTGTTTTACTGCGTCTCTAAGTGCCCTCTACGTTTCCGCCGCCCTTATCGATCTGTTTACGTAGCAAACGTCGAAAATGAAATTCGATTTCCGTAAGCCGCTTTCGTTTTTCTCGTGTAAGGTGTGAATTTGCTGCAATGAAAATAACTGTCGATTATCGCAACCACCCGTGCATGCGCTATACGGCGAATCGTCTTTCTTTCGTGCACGCTAGGGAACCATTATTCCAGAACATTATCAGCACGAGCGGCATTCTCATGCAAGACACAACGTATTCGATGTAGCGCGATTCTAGCGCTCGCACGAAGCTCCTTTCTTTCTAGCGTCTTATGATATGGCTCATCTTATTGCGTCGGTGTTGCGCGATGTGCGAGCGCAATGCGAATTTGGGTCACTGAAGCGTAAATAAAGACACCGATCAAGTGAATCATTGTAAAGCTGTGGATGTCGTCGTGGTTACTATGGTTGCATGAATAATTTATTTATTTATTGTTTGTTTGACAATACATGATTGTCGTGGTGCAGGAGACGAAACGCGACGTTATGAGTCACCTGACTAGGCGCACCACTCTGTACATTCGTCAAACAACGCCTCTGCATCGGAAGAAAAGCAAATACAAGAGCACAACAGCATTACGTAGAACTAGGAGAAAGGTTATACAAAATGTAGAATACAGCAAAGCTTCGAAAATCTGTTATATAACATGCATATCATTGAAGGCACAAAGAGAAAAAAAAGAAAGGTGCAGTAGTAGTGTTGAAATCAGTGTTCCCCATGGGAGCATAAATATATACCATACGAATGGGTACATATATAACACGTTATGCATACATATATTAGCAATGGAAGCTATACAGTAAACGAAATAACTAAATGTGCTCAATGAAGTATATTTACGACTTCTTTCTGAAAGACAGTATACTGCTACTACTAAATAATAATAATAATAATAATAATAATAATAATAATAATAATAATAATAATAATAATAATAATAATAATAATAATAATAATAATCACAGTTTCGCCTAAAAGGGGAAGCGATGGATGCAATAGCAACGTGCAGATTATTACACGGGATAAGGTTAGCAGCATTAGGGGCGATGAGCTTCCGCTTTGTGCAACCGAAGTGGGGGGTCGTATTCGGCGTTGAGGTGTAGTGTGCCTAACGGGTAGCTTTCACGTTGTTCCTGCTTATGTAGTGTGGATACGCATGTAAGCGCACTTTTTCATTCGGCATGACAAGCCTTTCGTCGAAGCTCTTCGGCTGGTATACTGTCGGCGTACTGCTACGCTGCAGAAACAGTCTTCGGCCGTCGCGATCAATACGGCGAATAATGAATAGAGTACAGAATAGCACAACCTTTGAATAATGAATAGAGTACAGAATAGCACAACACAAGTGCGCACTCATTACTATTAGAAAATACACTAATCAACTATCAACGTCAAACATATCACTATTTTCGATGGAAACTTGAACCTCGGATGAGGGCGCCAGGTTTGTCGGTTTCAGGAGGTTTGTCGAGGCTTCAATAGCGCGAAACGTATGCCGTAGTTGGTACAGCTCTACGTTTTACCTTTATGTATTATTCCTTAATCTATGTATTAATCTCGTATGTATTAAACGTTACTTTTACCTCTGCATTCTTTCAGCCATACCACATTTGCAGTGGTATTAGCCGACCAATTTTTCAACAAAAGGTCCGCCGACTGCACGCAACACTTCCTCTTTTAGGGGCGAAGCTCCTTAGGGTGTGGGTCGTTCCCTCCTCTGTCGTAGCAGTAGTAGTATTAGTAGTAGTAGTATCTATGTAGCCACCTCGCGCCGCCGGGAGGCTCGCGCTCGCCCTCGGCGCGTGCCTCCCGGCGCGCGAGCTCTCTCACTCTTCCATCTGCTGTCTTGTGAGAGAGAGAGAGAGAGAGAGAGAGAGAGAGAGCGAAAGGCGCGCGTTGACTATGGAAACGCTCTTTCTTGATTGTGGTTCGGTTAGGAAAGGACGCTAATTTCTGCAGCCCATGTAGGGAGCACGGCTAAGCGTCCGTGGGGGTGGGGGAAAAGGGAGTGAAAGAGAGAGAGGAGAGAAAGGCCGTAGTGGAGGGTTCCGGAAATTTAGACCACCTAGGGTTCTTTAACGTGCACTGACAACGCACAGTACACGGGCCTCTGGCATTTTCGCCTCCATCGAAAATGCGACCGCCGCGGCCGGGATCGAACCCGCGTATTTTGGGTGGCAGCCGAGTACCGTAACCACTACACCACCGCGACGGACATGATGAACGCTGTACCAGCTCGCAAAGAAGGAGAACGCGCCCTCACCCGCGAGAGACAACGTTGGCGCAGGCAGCGTCTTCTAGCGAGTTTCTTGATTGAAAAATACCGACTGCTCGCGCTGGAGAACCGTTCACCGGCCACCCATATCTATATATAGGCACTGGATCTTGACTTGCAATGAAGAGCCGGTGGAAGATTTCACTTGTGCGTAGTTGAACCATAAGGATTCGTAGCGTGCGCGTTAACTAAATTAATCCGGAACTCGGCACGATCTACGATGAACCTCCGGAGCTTCGCCCACTCATCATCATTCACTCCGTGGATATGCTGTGAATTTTTTTCTGTTTCTCGAAGCTCTCAAAAAGCGGTTGCAGTGAAACGCGCACACCCACACCCACGCACACCCCCCCTCCCCCCCCCCCCCCCACACACACGAACAAACAAACAAGGTGTCAAAATTATAATTCGGAAAATTTCCATGCCCCTCTTTCTGCGTCGCCCCACAAATGTTGGCAGCCGGTGACCAATCAGGTGCTTCCGTGTTTTCGTTCGAACGAGCACGAGACTCTTCAGCCTACACTTCGTGAGACAACCGCGGTCGGTGGCGGTGACATCCCGCGCCCACCGGCAGCCTCTTTCCCCTGTACCTCTATGTTTACGCCAGCGACGCGCGTTCGCGGATAATTTAAGTTCGCTCCGTTTTTCGACAGCGATCGAAGAGCCAACGCTGAACGTGGTCACTCTGCGGCAGGCATAATCTTCGAAGCACCGGCTACGTGGGCGGTACGAAATTAGTACGAGCTGCATAAGCTCCTTGCGTGCCTCGATATCTGATACACTCACGGCGCCGTCCCCCCCGTCCACCATGTACACGTACGCAACCTCTAGAGTTGCTGGAACCTTGCGAAGGACGTTAAATGCGAAGATATTTTCCTTTCTTTTTTATGAGAAAGTTTAAAATGCGTGCATGATGCTGCTTATCAACTATAGAGGAACATTTACATTAGGGGATACTCCTGACGTTGCAGTTAAGGCGAATGAAGACGCACTTTGAAACCCAAACTGGATATAATCATTCGCTATCTAAGGTTCCTCGTCACCGAATAGATGGCGCTCGGATGATCCTACGAACACAGCTACTCGATGTAGCTGGATTTTCCCCGGTCTTCTGCGTCACGCGTCACACGTGCTTGTTCGTGCTCCGGTATTCCGCGTTGTTGTGACAGGCATCGTTCGCATATTTGGTTCATGAACTATAGTAGTGCATAAATTTGGTTGTATTACCAAGAAAAAACTCACTGCATATTGTTCGACGCCGATTTATTCAACGGTGTGCAACCGTGCTCGCCTTCTCATGTCATAATAATAATAATAATAATAATAATAATAATAATAATAATAATAATAATAATAATAATAATAATAATAATAATAATAATAATAATAATAATCTAGAAAGTCACTGTACTGTACCAATCTAGAAAGCATTACCACTGCTTCATTCCATGGTTTGTGAAAGTCGAGGTGTGCAAATCCCCACAGGGCCGCCTGAGCACAAAAAGGCACCAATGCGTAAAGAAATCAGCGCTATAAAATGCGTAAAGTTGGTTTTGCTAGTTTCCCTCGGTAATGTGAAGGCACATTCGTGTGATCGCCCGAAAACTCGTTACCGAGGTACAGCCTTACAACATTCGCGCTACGTAGGAAAGCAGTAAAAGCGCTGGTTTACGTGTCAGACGTCGCTGTCACTGTTTTATCCACGCTGCTTTTCTTTTCCCATCAACATCCCTGTCACTGCAGTGTCTGTCACTGCAGTGTCTGCAGACCATCGGCGATTTCTGCTTTGCAATTGGTGTCGCTAAACGTGTCGACAACTTGTCGCACGAACAGCGAAAGCAACTTGATTGCTCACTGTTTCTTGAATTTTTTTCCCACTTCTTACCTGGAGGTTAATAGCGGAGCACGATGATGGTGCCATCATTACGGCGGCTTTCGAAACGCGTCTTTCTGCTCCTTTGCCGCTTTCTGTCACCTGCAAAAATTAAACACGTTGCTTTTGTGAGCCCCGGGTTCGTTTTTTTCTTTTCTTTTTTTCATTTTTTTTTCACGGTAAGCTAGAAGCACCTATCTTCACTTCAGCTAAGTGTGCCAAACGTGTGATCCACGACAGACAAGGGAAATCCGTCGTCTCTATATGGAATAACATATTGAAAAAAAAAAAAAGCCTTGCGAAGATGCTTACAAAAAGAACAAAATGGTGACATCCACAAATCGTGAGATCCCGAATAACACGTTGCAGGTTGTAGGCGTCCTCGTTCTGCATGCTGTGCTACACTAATTTCCGTGTGTAAGAACAGATACAGTCACGATTTCTGCAGAACTTGAGACGCATGCGTTTCAAAGATGCCGTTTTATTATATCGGCATCTCTCTTCGGCTGTCTCGCTCGGTATCATTCGCTTCTTGAACTCGAAAGCCGGACTTGTGCGACCACTAAACCCCTGAGAGGAGTGTACACTCGAACACTCACTATGTGTCTCGCAATCCTCGAGAGGACTTCAGTTACGAGAATACGACGCAAACAGAGGCGCCTCACGCTAAAAATTCACGCATCTCCACGAAATGAACCATGACGAGTGGGCGAAGCACTGGGGATCGTCTGTGTTATACCGTAGATCATCCGTGACATTGCCCACTCATGCATGTGACAACGCGTGTGTATATTTACACACGCGTTGTCATTTATGCTCCTGGTCTTTATGAGATTCCTGCGCTTCTACGTCGTAGATCGTGCCGAGTTCCGGATTAATTTTAGTTTACGCGCACGCTGCGAATCCTTATGGTTCAACTACTAACAACAGAAATCTCCCACCGGCACTACTTCGCATACCAAGATCTAGTGCCTATATATACGCGGTGGCCGGTGAATGGGCGTGCAGCGCGAGCAGTCGGTTTTTAGGGGCGAAGCTCCTTAAGGCGTGGGTCGTGCGTCCCCGATGTATGTAGTAGTAGTAGTAGTAGTAGTAGTCGTAGTAGGTAGCCACCGGCGCGTGCCTGCCGGAGGGCACGCACGCGCCGAGGGCGAGCGCGTGGCTCCCGGCGCTCGCCCTCGCCGTGAGCGCCGGGAGCCACGTGCTCCCCGGCAAACTCGACACTGCCCCGGCAAACGCGAGAGACAACGTTGGCGCAGGCAGCGTCTCCTAGCGAGTTTCTTGATTGAGAAATACCGACTGCTCGCGTTGGAGAAGCGTTCACCGGCAAAACCCATATATATATATATATATATATATATATATATATATATATATATATATATATATATATATATATATATATATATATATATATATGCACTGGATCTTGACTTGCAATGAAGTGCCGGTGGGAGATTTCACTTGTGCATTGTGCATAGTTGAACCGTGAGGATTCGTAGCATGCGCGTTAACTAAATTAATCCGGAACTCGGCACGATCTACGATGCACATCCCGAGCTTCGCCCACTCATCATCATTCACTCCGGGGATATGCTGTAATTTTTTTTTCAATCAAGAAACTCGCTAGCAGACGCTGCCTGCGTTAGCGTTGTCTCTCGCGGGCGAGGGCGCGTTCTCGTTCCTTGCCAGCTTGGGAGTGCTGTTACGCATGCGCAGTGGGGGTGTGGACGGCGCAGGGACGGAACAGGCTCGACCATAAGCTGCTTCGCATCTAATACGGTGTGCACCCAAACTTCGCTATTAAAGGAGATGTGCAGCCAGGGAAGGTGAACATAGATTTGCACACGTGTTTTAAGGGTGCTGTACTTACTCGCCTCTCTTTACCATGCAGCTTTTCTCTTCTTTCTTTCTACCAACGCGATAAGCTTACGCTTGGGCACGCAATCACGACGACTTCAGATATGAACAAAAGGTCCAGCACAGTAGAGATTTCTCTGGCTTGTTTTGTCCCGGAGTGCGTCTGATACCGCCACAGCGCCTGCATCAACATCTACATTGAAGCCTTGTTCACAGATGTATAACTGAATTCCTCGACAACTGTCATGGAGTTGGCTGCTCTGAATGGGGTTCTCGCCCTCCTCATATAGATGCCACTCGCATCATCGTTAACATCGCGGCCAGTTTATCAATGCTTGAAGTTAACCCTAACGCGCTGATGCGAGGAAGCTGCACACGGCGCCCCGTGTTGTGAACACAACGTAACATATCAGGCGCGTGAGCAAAACGCAAGCATGGTCCTTGTGTCCTTGTCGTCTGCCTCTGTGTTGTGTCAGGTCACCAGAGCTAGGGCGCCAATTCGTGCTTTTCTTAGCACAGTGCTTTGTCGAAGTAGCTGGCCGCCCACGGCGCTATAGCGGGCAACATGTAACGCTGGTCGCGCTGCCCTGATTTCCTATGGTAACTCTTGTGAGCGGACAAATGTATAGTTAATTCTTATCATCCCGCAGCAGCTGTTCGATCCATCTTTTTTTTTTTTGTGGTCGTTTTTTATTGCCAAGCGAGAACTTAATTCAGTGCGCTACATGTAACTAAAGAAATCACTATTCGCATGGACTTAGAAGCGTAGCATTGAGACTTGTTTGAACTGCCGCGCTTCCCTTGTTCGCAATATGCGTGCTTACGGACAATGCGGCGACACCGAATATTCGTCAACATGCAAATCAACGGGGTATACGACGACGATATAGAACGTGGCGACAATGGTGGTGGTATGACGGTTTTGCGACGAGTGCGGCGTGATGATGATTTCTGGCATTTTACGTCCCAAAACCACGATGTAGTTATTCGAGACGCCGTAGTGGAGGGCTCCTGAAATTTCGACCACCTGGGGTTCTTTAACGGGTACTGACATCGCACAGCACAAGGACGTCAACATTTCGCCTCCGTCGAAATGCAGCCGGCGCGGACCGCGATTACATCCCGTGACCATCGTATCAGCAGCCGAGTGCCGTAGCCACTAGTCCACCGTGTCGGGGGCGAGTATGACATGAATACTACATTTGGAAGTATGGTGATAGTGACGGGATGGCACTGAGAACAACGATGACAATGACTAAATGAGCGGCGTGGCTGAGACTTTAACGCCACTTAATCGCGACGTCGCTATGAACTCGGCAGTGCAACAAGGATAACAGAAGGGCTATGATAGCTGCATGACACTTTGAAAACTGGCACCAGAACCGTAAAGCTGTGTGAACTGTTTTCTTTTTTTTTTTTGCATGTATATTTTCAGAGACGAAGTGTAAATAATGGCTCCCCTGGAAAGAAAAACTTCGCTTGTCCCAAGATGCCACATGGTGCGTCGTTTAATTAAAGGCTATTAATTATTTATCGCAGCTGCTCTGCGGTCTCGCAGATTCATTTCATCCTACACTTAATTGCTTGTCCTTACATCAAAGCTTGTTCTTCAGCCAATAATTGCTTACTCATGCGAGAACGATTAAAATTGCGTGCTCTGAGCTTGTGCACTGCCGGAGCAGCAACGTACGACAAAGCACGCTCCCTCGGAACGTTGTTTTTCAAGCGATAAGCACCCTCGTTATCGGTGTTTTGTCGAACAGCTTTAGTGTGTTACGCCGCCCTGCGTGAAAGTGGAGGTTGGCCGTGTTTATTTGCTGTCATTGCTCGACTCTCCCCCCCCCCCCTCTCTCTCTCTCTCTCTATCTCTCTCCTTCTTCTTATTTATTTATTTATTTATTTATTTATTTATTTATTTATTTATTTATTTGCCTGCAAGTTTACAAACTGACCACCCCATCGCTTACTTGTACGCGCTTTTCTGAGCGCACCGCAAACGACCTGCGGCTACGTATCTTATAATACCCACGAGAGCTGTGCCAAAATAGCAGACTGTTTCGTAAACATGTGCGTGAAATACTGGCACCTAATTAAGGAAATAGCCGGGAAACATTTCACATAAAGACAGCAAAAATGCGAGGATAGCAAACGTGTGACACACAGGCACTATGCTTCCAATGAGGCTGTACAAATTTCCTCTAAGGAAACTCATTATTTATAATGCACTGCCATCATTTTACTAAGGGCAATACACGCGTTTGTCAGCGTTCCCTTCTACGTACGTTTTTGCATGTGCCACATCCTGGCGCATCTTTGTTTCTTTGTCGCTCTGTTTATATTTGTACGTCCACGTGTACGTGCACGCATGAGCGTGCGTAAGTGTGCCTGCGTGTACGCATGTGTGTGTTTGTTTGTGTGTTTGTGCGTACGCGCGGAAAGTTCGTAATAACAAAACAAGTCCTTCGAAAACCTGCGGGCCGTGTCTGACGAAGATAAGTCCACTTGTCTTCGTCAATTTCCGTCGTGACGAAGACAAGTCCACTTGTCCAAACGTTGGTTCCAGCAACATTCTCTGTTCTCTCTTCTTTTAACGATCTGTTCATCAATCCAAGCCTCCATATGCCCCTGAGCTTCTCTTCTAGTTAAAATATATGAAGGAATTCGGCGGGTCGGTATACTTGAGCTCAGGTGGCCCTTAACAATGCAAACGTTTTATAACTCAATATACTCGTAATCGGTAAGCAATATCTACCCAATGTACATTCGTTACTCGCCCTGACGGGTAATAAAAGGTCAACGTTATTTTTTAACAATACTGCCGATCTCACGGGAGATCATAGCAGGAAAGGCGTACATATGAACGCAAAAGAAGCCCGATCATATCATTCATACAATGCGGAATCATTAATAAACAGTACATGAATTTCCACAGAACACGCATAGTATGACTACAGCTCATGAAAAACTAGCAAATAAAACTAGCAAATACAATAACTCCAATCGCATTATGCCTAATGGCGCAATCATGGCAGTGAAACACAATATCTTAATTCAATTTACAAGATAAAAAGAACAAAAGAAAACAAATAAAATAGTTTTCACAGAAACTTACCAGCATGTACATTCACTTCTACTATATTATAGTTAGGAACACCCACTTACGACCCTTGCGCGCGCCTGGTGAGTGACCTAAACGTGCGATGGGCGTGCAAAGAGCGATTTTTGCTAAGAAGCCATGAGAACTTCTTCACTGGCGTGACAGTAGAGTGCCGTACATGTGATTAACGAGCTTTATGTTTTATCTTATTGAGCAGCCGCTTCCATATGCGTGTGTAGTAGCAGACCTGCACTCGCTAACTATATTGTACGTTCGTATATGTGCCATCACCATAGACTTTCTTATTATAAGCCATACCGTAACGGGAGTCGCCATACTTATAGTGTCCTGTTTTTCATGCGGCACGTTTATCTTGCTCACGGGTGCCCCCGCTGTTCGGCTTTATATAAACGTGCCGTCTTCGGCCGGAAAAAAAAATAACAGCATATCCACGGAGTGAATGATGATGAGTGGGCGAAACTCCGGATGTTCATCGTAGATCGTGCCGAGTTCCGGATTAATTTAGTTAACGCGCACGCTACAAATCCTTATGGTTCAACTACACACAATGAAGTCTCCCACCGGCACTTCATTGCAAGTCAAGATCCAGTGCATATATATATATATATATATATATATATATATATATATATATATATATATATATATATATATATATATATATGGGTGGCCGGTGAATGGTTCTCCAGCGCGAGCAGTCGGTATTTTGTGTGTGAGAGAGAGAGAGAGAGAGCGAAGGCGCGCGTCGACTATCGAAACGCTCTTTCTTAGAGGAACGCTGTACCAGCTCGCAAAGAAGGAGAACGCGCCCTCACCCGCGAGAGACAACGTTGGCGCAGGCAGCGTCTCCTAGCGAGTTTCTTGATTGAGAAATACCGACTGCTCGCGTTGGAGAACCGTTCACCGGCCACCCATATATATATATATATATATATATATATATATATATATATATATATATTATATATATATTATATATATATGCACTGGATCTTGACTTGCAATGAAGGGCCGGTGGGAGATTTCACTTGTGCATAGTTGAACCATAAGGATTCGTAGCGTGCGCGTTAACTAATTAATCCGAACTCGGCACGATCTACGATGAACCTCCCGAGCTTCGCCCACTCATCATCATTCACTCCGTGGTTAAGCTGTATTTCTTTCAATCAAGAAACTCGCTAGAAGACCTGCCTGCGTCAAGCTTGTCTCTCGCGGGTGAGGGCGCGTTCTCCTTCTATGTGAGCTGGTAGCGCGTTCATCGAAGAAAGAGCGTTTCCATAGTCAACGTGAGAGAGCTCGCGCGCCGGTAGGCACGCGCCGAGGGTGCGTCTCCCACACGTAGCATCATTGATTTCGTTGAAGTTCTAGGCATTATAGTTGAAGGTAACGCGCTACTACAACGGAAGGGCAGACCCAAACCTTAAGGAGCTTCGCCCCTAAAGACCATGACTTCGAGCTCAGCCGCACAACACCGTTTCAACCAGCCTGCAATGCGGGTACTTGCCTAACTTGAAATTCCTCCGAAACGTAAACTTCGACTCATCTTTCATCGTATCGTAATCCTCTCTTTGAGTGCCATCATATGTGCACCTGAGCAGGTACGCATCAATATTTTGTTTGGTGTGGACAGGCAGTCGTACGGTCGCACAGTGAGTGAGTGAGTGAGTGAGTGAGTGAGTGAGTGAGTGAGTGAGTGAGTGAGTGAGTGAGTGAGTGAGTGAGTGAGTGAGTGAGTGAGTGAGTGAGTGCCCTGTGACTCAGTGACGGCATGGCAGGCTGATAAGGTAATTATGCGCCAGATTAATTGGTCCACTTATCGAAGGGGTTACAGATATTTTGTCGATACAGAGGAATAAACGACTACAGTTCTTCCCCGACGTGTTTTATTCAGTAAGAGGAGTAGCAGGAACTTGGAGACATTTGTCAAAATTAACATTGCAACCCTTGCAACTGAATATGGCAAAACACGAGAAAAAGCTAGAAATTGCGGAAGAGAAGTATCAATTAGAAGTTAAGCGGGAATGCTTCGCCCGTAGAAACAAAGTAGGGCCGAGCGAAACAAGACTATAGAACTCTAGTGGGGCTGCCCTTGACACCCTTGGCGTCACGAGATGCCTCAGTTTTTCGCCAAGATACAGCGACTACAATGTCGTCAGACGTTAGACTTTCTTTTCTTCTTTTTCTTTCTTCGCGCAGTCAATGAATCCTGGCGACATCGGCTCACTATCTTTTATTGGCCTCGAAGAGGATCGATTTTTTTTTTAGTTTAATCTTTTTAGTAGCCTTAGCGTTACCTAACCTCACGCACGTCAGAATGCCAATTTCGGAGCTTTCGCGGCCTCAGATCAATCACCCACTTAGATAAAGCACCACCTAGCTTCTAAACAGGCCGTCGACTGAGGTGCCTGCGGGCATTGTTGTGGAAACTGAGATAGTTTAAGTAGAGGAAATTTTGGACAAACGTAACTTAAAAAGAATGCAACCAGTATCGACAACCAGGGGGCGCAGAAATTGCGATAAAATTGGGTAGTCCGGGTAGACCACCGCAAAGAAAACAAAAACAAACACGACCCGAATTCCGCCGTGCGTTCCGTTTCGCAGCGCCACTTACGACATCCATCAAGTCGTCTCCGACGTTTAATGTCGAACGCTTCTGTTGAACTGGCTGCCATGAGCGTGAAGAGACGCTGAGTACGAGTCGGTTCATATGCCAAACCATAAGCGAAAAAAAAAAAAAAGCAGTTGGCGCCACCGAGTAAAGCATATTTCTCGAAAACCGCACGTAATTACAAGAAAATGAATAAATAATAAATCGACACATGCCGAAGAAAATTCACGAATGCATGAAATTGGCACGCCTGATTGCATAACGTATATCGATCATTCTGACAATCTTATGTGCATAGAACCTTTACATTGGAACTTTTTTAAAAATTCTAGTTTCTCACTACAACCTCTGCTTGCGGTGTTGCTTGCTTTCCGGCGAGCATGCCAGAGGCCCTTATTGGAAACTGTGTCGCCCCCGCCGCTCTGCCTCCTTTTTTAGTGAACATACTTCGGCTGTATTTGAATGTTCCTAGAGGTGGATATTTGCGTGCCTAGGATCACGAAAAGATTGAGCCTTGTTTAGTGCAGCTAATTTCGGAAGGCAGATATGACAAGTTCACAAAAACAAACATATTCATTCTAAAGCGGAATAAACAGAAATGTTTCACGCTAAACTTTACAGCAGTCGTTTAAATATTGGTTTGTCATCACGTTTCTTATGTTGCAATTTATTTTTTACTGAACACTGGTTGAAGACCGATGCATGGGTAAAGTTACATTACGTAAAGAAAAGGCGTGGAAAACACGGACACAACGGCAGAGCGGTGTACAAGCCTTTTCAACGGGAGAGGAGGGCAGAAGCCTTTTCTTTACACAATGAATCCTTACCAAATCGCTCAGTTTCCTGTCCTTTTAGGTAAGGTTACGCATAGAAGGCAGCTCAGTGCTGCTGAACTGACTTTGAAGCAGAACAGCTCAGTCGAAAACATGAATTTAGTCGAATCAGGAATATTACTGCTAAGCAGCTTTGCAGATTGTGTAATGCAGTCGCTCGATGAATATAGGAGTGATCGTGGGCTCATGACTGGGATCGCATTACGCAAATAGAAAAGAAAAATACGCATTCTCTTCAGTGATACGTTGTAAGCAGGCATAGAGACATCGTGTTAGAATTGATTCACGCGGAAGTCCAGTATTGCTCTTATTTTCTGTCAATTTTGAATGTATAGTAAGAACCAAATGTCAAAGATGAACTAAAACTATACAACAAATGGGAACTAGTTACCGAAAGGAAATTTTTGAGCTGCAGGTTGAAAAACTGAGCTCTTAAGCCTTGGCCTACCAGATGTTAGCACAAACGCCGCACTGGATGCTAAGAAGTGACGCAAAGGAGACGCGGTGTGCGGGCGAAGCAGGACGACGCGTCGTCGACGCGACATCAATCAATGTCAATTTCCCGATGGGCCCAAGAGCAAAAGCACAATAACATGTGGTTGCTGGGGTTCCCGGGCTATCTTTTTCCTTTTTTTTATTTTCACTCTCCCCTTCTGTTCAGGCGACTTGCTCGAAGAAAGTTGCACTGGTTCGGCTCAATTCACGCGGTGTGCCAAGAAACCGGAAGACTAGACGGAGCGTGCCATTAAGTATATCTAGTAGAAGGGGGCTGAAGCTATAGTCAATATAGACGGCACACTGTACCAGTGCGCTTATAAGAAATAGTTACGATCACTCTTTCAAGATTGACGCAACTATATAGGGAACGGAAAAGGCACGGTTACAGCGCTCACGCCGACAACCTTGCCGTCTTGCGCAATGACGCGTTTTTTTTTTTTTATCCTTTATGTTCGCCGATGCGAAACTCTTCGCCGCAGACACTCTACCGTGCAGTAAATCCGTTCCAAGCTGTGTCATGGCTGTCCTCGCTTGTTTCTCGATCGTCAGAGTTGTTCCGCTTCTATGAGGAGTAGGGAGGCGCAGCTACCGAAACTAACCTTGCCCTGGCTTTGCGTCATTGTGTTGACGCAAACAATAACATTTGTTGTTGTTTTTATGAAGATTTCGCAATAAGTAGCCTCGCCGTACTGTTGAAGACGTTGTCGTCGTCAGACGCAATGCACGTTTCACTTCTTTATTCGTAAGAATACCATAATAGTCATACATGCAGCCACTAAAATGAGTCTGTATGGTGTAGAGTAAGGCTAACTTTACAAATATTCGAATGCGACTTTCTAATCCTCAAAACGCAGCATACTAAACACTAATAAACTCCTCTTGTTGAAATCTCACATTTCATTTTCTCTGTTTTGTAGTAAGTTTGTGCTCCTTATTTCCTTATTCCCTTTTACTGTAAGAGCTAAGCACACGTTCATTTTTTCTTTCAGATGTTGCGTCGGAATATGTGTTTTGAGTAACATGCGAACATATAACCTCCTCCAATGAGCCTTTTGTGGATGCACGCGCACACAGTTCAGACGCTTTGCCGAGAAATATTTATTTTGTTCGGCGGCTTCGCGGTCGCTGTGATTCAGTGGACTAAGCCAGCAACAAGTGCTGCCCTTTTCTTGTCCGCCGCGGTGGTGTAGCAAACCGGTGTTACTGCATAGCTTGGCGGTCAGTGTAATTATAGAATGAACGGGGATGTTCTTGTCTGTTTAGCATACGCGTACGCACATGTGTGCAGGCGCGTAATCCCGTTAAATTTTTGTACGCTTTTCTAAACGGCTTTCCGAAAATATACACGTATCAAGACGGAGTGACAGGCGTCGTTTCCTAAGATAAATTGCTGCGTTCTTGTCTGTTTCTAAAATAAATCATTGAAAGGAAGCCTCTACTTCTCTTTAGAGCCTGAAACTCAGCAGTTGTGATTAGGCCCGTTAGTTATTAGAGAGACTTGAAGATAAATGATAATTCACGTCTAAGATCGGACACCTTGGACTGCGAATGTCATTTCGGACTGTTCCATGTTTGTCGATTATACTCAACAATGCGGGGCTCTTAACCGAAGCCGTTAAGCTTCTTGAGCGTTCCACTCTGTCTGGGAATACGTTCGGGTGGTGAATGTCTTAGCTACCCTTAACATGTAGCTGAAAGCAAGGGTTTAGACATGCGAGAAATATCTGTCCTCGTGTGGATCAGGTAAAAGGTATGACACGGGTAATTTGAGTCGTACTTCGGATACGCCACTGTATACATAATGTAATTTTCGGACCTATCAAAACGGAATGTTTCTGTATATACGTAAGGGCAAAATTTCAAGAGCTATGTATGACGTGTACTTCTCCCTAAGCGACAGTCGCCATCTGTCCGGAACACAGGTACATCTGGTGTGCAAACCACTGGTGCACTTGGACTTGATTGGCTTTTTTTTTTTTTCGATTTCATTCATGGGCTGTGCTCGTCTCGGCAGTGTGCCATTTCTTTATCCTCTGCTGCTATTTTTCCGAAATTAACATTAAAAACGAGGTTATTCAACAACCTGGATATTGCCATCTGCGTAATTTCCAGGAATTGCACATTTTGATTTTATTTCTCATCCCTCTAGTTTCATCAAGGCAATATAGCGGAGTGAGAAATACTGATAACAAGAAAATGCTCTAAGGCGCAGCCTCCAGCTACCAACCAAACTTGGTAGTCAGCTTAACGGCGATGAATGAAATTTAACAGAGCGATGAATTGAGATAACTGCTGCTCGTGCTGTTCGTGGTCCCTATTGCCACGACGAACTCTACTTAAATATACGTATGAAGTTTCTCGTTCTCT
This sequence comes from Hyalomma asiaticum, assembly GCA_013339685.2. Lineage (NCBI taxonomy): Eukaryota > Metazoa > Arthropoda > Arachnida > Ixodida > Ixodidae > Hyalomma > Hyalomma asiaticum. The sequence goes on from CM023482.1 coordinate 138,614,730, forward strand.
ACTTAGCCACTCTGGTTCACTAGAGGAAAGCTACTTTGGCCTCGCGTCAAGCCATCGGTCGCTTCAACTGCGCAGATCGATTGGGATAAGTTAGCAGCTGTGAAGTCGCTGTGCTGGCCAGATGATATCATACATGTGAATGCGTACAGTGTCGACAGTATTCCGTCGTTGAGAAAATAAAAAGAAATGATTCGAAGTTTCGAAGGCGCAAATTTAGACCCTAAGCCGTTACCTTAACCTCGCGTAAGCCTACGCTCCTCCACATGCCTAGTACATTTTGCTGTCACGAGCCTATATGTAATATAAGCAACGGTCCCTTCGAGTTTTCAAGTAGATAGCGCGTTTGGTAAGCGCTTAGGGATTACGCCGTGTATACGCGTTAGGCACGTGCCCGGACAAGGACAATCGAGATCGATGGCGCAACCCTTGAATTTGCAAATGAATAGACACCCTAGGATCTATATCCTGGCTCGCCTACTTGTCGTGCCTGCGTGAGGTAGATACAGTGCCGTATAAGTGCTTTCTTTTTATTTTTCGGATTAGGCCGCCGGTGGCGTTCTATCCACTAACCGAGTAGATGACTCGGCATGTCTATGCTAAATCTTTGTTAAAGTTAGGGGGCTTTAACTCTGGTAACACTTCAAAAAAAAAAAAAAGCGACAGACAAATCGACGCGCCCAGAATACACCCGGCTGATTTCGGTTAGGCTTGTCGCGATTGAAAACGAGAAACAAAGGCTATAAAAACTTGGAGGCAATATTTATGAACTTTTTTCAACTTACACAATGTATAAGGTTTGTTTTTGTTTCAGCTTTCGTTTGCTGGCGCAATGTAACGAGTAGTTTTTGTGCATATGCGGCAGTAGTCTTTGATATGCACGGTTTGCTAGCGCGTTCTAGATAAATTTGTCTATATAGAGTAGACTACGGTTAACTTCATCCCGCTCACTCTATTTGTCTAGCAGCGGCTCCTGCTGTCACGGGCTTCTGTTTGATTAGTATATTTGCATATTGTCATTTCTTTTGGGGCCGTAGCTCTTTCGTTGGTTTTGGCGACATGAGGAATACTTCGTGGTATACTGCACCAACCTCGAACGCTGTAACAGATAGCGGCACGTTATTGAGGAAGATGTGCCTGTGCGAACAGCTTTGCCTGAGTGACGCAGTTCCACTCGTCTCCTTCAACGTCTCGCTCCCTCTCTTAATTTTCTGTTACAAATGATATTGAAGGTTGGGCGGCATAATGGAGAAACGTAAGCTTCCTGACGCGAAGGGACGCAATCTTCTTTCTTTCTTTCTTTCTTTCTTTCTTTCTTTCTTTCTTTCTTTCTTTCTTTCTTTCTTTCTTTCTTTCTTTCTTTCTTTCTTTCTTTCTTTCTTTCTTTCTTTCTTTCTTTCTTTCTTTCTTTCTTTCTTTCTTTCTTTCTTTCTTTCTTTCTCACCGCATAGGTGGCCTAGTGGTCAAAGGATCCGCCTGCGGCGCGAGAAGTACACGGCTCCACTGCCAGTGTTCTCGAGCGCCCGCCGAGTTTTCGAGTGGTGAGAGAGGTACCCTGATGCGTGAGAAATCTCTTGTCTGGAGAAGGTGGCGTCTTCTTTCCATTATCTACTTTCGCTCCGCTTCCCTCGCGAGTGTTCCGTTGCAAGTGTCCATAGTCGAGAGGCAGCGCTCTTTAAAGAACCCCAGGAGGTCAAAATTTGCGGAGCCCTCCCCTACGGCGCCTCTCATCATCATATCGTGGCTTTGAGACGTAATACCCCAGAAATAAATCAATCGAGGAATAGTTGCCGGTTGCTCCGAACACATTTACTGCTCTTTCTGAAGAATTTCTTTCTTCTCTTCTACGTACCCCCGACGGGCCTTAGCAGAGAGAGTGCCGGGTTGCGAAGCTCGATGACGCGATTTCGAATCCAGGTCACAACGAAAAACAGCATATCCACGGAGTGAATGATGATGAGTGGGCGAAGCTCGGGAGGTTCATCGTAGATCGTGGCGAGTTCCGGATTAATTTAGTTAACGCGCACGGTACGAATCCTCATGGTTCAACTATGCACAAGTGAAATCTCCCACCGGCACTTCATTGCAAGTCAAGATCCAGTGCCTATATGTATATATATATATGGGTTGCCGGTGAACGCTTCTCCAACGCGAGCAGTCGGTATTTCTCAATCAAGAAACTCGCTAGCAGACGCTGCCTGCGCCAACGTTGTCTCTCGCGAGTGAGGGCGCGTTCTCCTTCTTTGCGAGCTGGTACAGCGTTCCTCTAAGAAAGAGCGTTTGATTGTGGTTGTGGTTCGGTTAGGAAAGGACGCTAATTTCTGCAGGCCATGTAGGGAGCACGGCTAAGCGTCCTTGGGGGTGGGGGAAAGGGAGTGAAAGAGATAGAGAGGAGAGAAAGGCCGTAATGGAGGGCTCCGGAAATTCAGACCACCTGGGGTTCTTTAACGTGCACTGACAACGCACAGTACATGGGCCTCTGGCATTTTCGCCTCCATCGAAAATGCGACCGCCGCGGCCGGGATCGAACCCGCGTATTTTGGGTGGCAGCCGAGTACCGTAACTACTACACCACCGCGGCGGACAAGCGTTTCCACAGCCAACGCGTGCCTTTCGCTCTCTCTCTCTCTCTCTCACAAGACAGCAGAGGCACGCGCCGGGAGAGAGAGAGGCACGCGCCGGGAAGCACGCGCCGAGGGCGAGCGCGTGCCTCCCGGCACGCGGGTGGTTAGTACATACATACATACAGGGGACGAACGACCCACGCCTTAAGGAGCTTCGCCCCTAAAAATCCTGTGTATTTCTAAGCGGGTGGACGTTAAGGAACCCCAGGCGGCCCAAATTCCTCCGCAAACTTCCACTACGGGTCATGCCTCACAATCATACCGTGGTTTTGGTACGTAAAACCCCATCATTTATTATTGCTATTCCTTCTCTTTGTTGCTTCTCTATGCTGCTTGTGGCTGAATTAGGAAATGTTTCGTGATGCCTATCAATCGCACCGAGCTTATGTTGCGTGATTACATTTTCGTTTGACCTGAACGTTACCGCCACCCGTATGTTCCTCGGCTGTTGATTGAGTAATTTGATCCTCGGCATCTTCTGTGCTGTTCCAAGATACCTTCCCTCCAACCTCAATTCTTTAGTGCGAGATTTGTAGCAACGGGTGTGTTTTCATGCATAGAAACCTAAATATTTGCCCTTGTGAGTAATTATCTAGCTCCTGCCAACACTGTCATTGAAATGTAAAAATATGATTAGGAAATGTTAACACGTTATTTAATACTGCGTAGTTTTTGACACGACTGATAAAAAGAGCACTTGCTTCATCCGCTTGCTCTGTTCTAAAGATCTTCTTGATTTTGTGGTAATTGTCGTAGCGGGACGGGCTTGGTAACTATAAGTGGGAAGCGTTTGTGAAACCACGTCACAGCATACGAAAAATTATAATTATGCCTGGTACTAGTGATTGCAAGGCAGCCCTACACGGATTGTATAAAAATAACGGTATTGTATTTCCCTCACAATACACCCAGCTTGATGGGAATTACAGAATTGTCGTAGCAAAGGAAACATGTGTATTTAGCGCACCATGACACAGTGCATTGGTGCAGTGGGGAAGGGGTAACGTGAGAATGTGATTTCAACGCCTTCGTTACAAAACAAGCTGCAGAGTAGGGTAAAAATAGCTTGTTAGTATTGCTTGGCCAACAGCTCACTCGCTTGTGAATATTGGTCTTTTTTATTGATCCTCGTGAACAGCATGACATTTCAACAGGTCTGTTAAACAAAACATTATTCTCACTGTTTATCACAGGTATTCGGTGACAAACTGAAGTGATAGTCTTTCCTGTAACAAGGTTAGTATATCACTTTGGTGAAGATAAGATAGTGGATATCGGATTTATCTGAATTGTATACAAGCACCCGCCGATATAAGTGTTCTCTATCCTGTCGATAGCGAGGAACCACGTTCCAGAACCCTAGTTTGTATATAAGTAAGTGTACATTACTGCATTATGTACACAACGCATCCTGTTTGCAAATCTAGCTAAAAAATGCTTTTCTCGTACAAATAGAGCTCCAGCAGCCAAAACATGCTCTCTAGGCATATATGTAGAGTTGAGCAAGAAAGCAAATGAGCGCTATAAAGGGCCGCGCGACGGCGAAGTCGCGAGGCAGTACGGTGACCACTCGAAGGGCGCACGGCTTAACGAAGATTATAGCTGACAAAGTGAACTAATGGGCTCAGCCCAAGCATCCGGAGATAAACATCCGGTCCCTGTCCGCCGACCGGTCCTAGAGGAAGTCGCAGCTTACAAGTAAAGATTGATTTCTCTGCTACGCACACACACGGTAAACGTACGCACAGCGGCGCGAAAACAAGTTCGCAGGCACAAACAAGATTCAGTACTCGAGCAGCAACTATGTTGCACTCGAACAGCCTCAGAGAGCGAACGAAACTGACGTGTCCCGATGTTCCGGGACACGTCAGTCCTCGCTCAAATAAGAAAAGCAAATACAAAGACATTCCATGGAACCGTCTACGTTACCTTCATGGAAGATGCGTGGATATTTAACACGTCCCCTTTGAACTGGCTTATGACACCAAGATCTTTATTAGCGCATGCACTATATGCGCTGTAGGAAGGATGTGAAGGTGACGCAGCTTGTATACTAACACATTGTCAGTTCTTCCCTCCTCACTATTGCCAATTATCACTGTTACGTTATCCTGTCTATTCCGCGTGTTCCATAGTTTTCGGCCAACAATCTTCAAGCTTTCTTGTGCTGCTGCATACCACGAATTCATTTTTGTTAAAAAAGGCCACTTCCTGGTTGAAGCGAAGGATTTTTTTTTACCATTGTAAACAGAAAAATAAACGCTGCCATATTTTATTTCCTAAGAAGTTGCAATGCGCCAGGCATTACCAAATGGGCCTAGTGGGCGCGCCACTCATAATGGGCTGAAAAGCGGTCGCAGATTGTTGAAAAATGATCGCACGCACCTCATAACCACAAAGAAACCTTCAAGAAAGGACAAACGCACCGCCAGGGTGCATGATGCCTCAATCTTCTTCCTGCCACCGGGCGCTTCGCCAACACGGTAAGACGTGTGGCGGCGAACGCGGACGTTTCATCAATGCCGCTCCGATTGGGGCGCTGCTAATCCGAATCGAATCCCGAAATGGAGGCGAAATGTTGGGGCCCATGTACTGTGCAATGTAAGGGCAGGTTAGTGAACCCTAGGCGATCTAAATTTACCGAGCCTTCAACTATATCGCGGTTTTGGGACCTAATACCCTGGAAATGAAATCAATCATTTCTGCTTAACGCAGCTCATCCTACCATTCGTATGAATGCATTACTTACATCGATTATCGATAGCACTGCGATGTAATAATTGTACCATGGCGAAGTTCCTAACGTAACATTCCTAACGTAACGTCCATTCCTAACGTAACAAATGGGGCAAATTCAGTCAGTTTGAAAATTGCATATCGTTGAAAAACGTCATGTCGTCAGAGCTACTGCTTTTCAGAGTGTCTTATAAATATTTATGATGATGCCGTGTTTCCTTTATTGGGGCTTTGGCTACGGCTTCTCGTAAATCCTCGCACACGGCATGGCTACAGTTGAGCATAGCTACTCTCATCTTGTTACAAATTCAGGTTGCGTGCCTACGTGCCATATTCAGTGCGCATACTTGCTTCACGCTATACCGCTCTCATTCAAATTCGTGTCGTAGCAGAGTAACTTTCGTGTTTTACTGTGTGTAGTTCGGTGCGATTATACCGTATGGTCTTTAATATTTCAAATGAAACTTTAAGCTAGAAATGTAATTTACCACGGGTGGACTCGAGGTAAACCTCACGTGATGGTCCGCTTAAAGCTGAATGTAAAAATGCATTGTGCAGGATCACATCTCACTCTCAAGATTGGAAATAGAGAATGGTACGTATTCGTAACGCAGGGCTTCATGCAAGATGGGATCAGGCATCCAACAAAATCTTTTGTTTCCAACTTCCCTGGAACGGAAAAAAATATTTTGCAGTTGTGCGCGCAGAATGAAGTCCTGTTTCTCTCTCTCTCTCTCTCTCTCTCTCTCTCTCTCTCTCTCTCTCTCTCTCTTTTTTCTTTCTTTCTTTCTTGTTTGCGCAAAAAAAGGAACTGTCTAAATCACAGATGGCCCCTGTAGGAGTCTAAGCGCGAGCGACACCACTCTTTTGACACACAGAACGCCATAATTTATTTGGCATGGTTTTAATTGCCTACTTCTTTCGCGAGTACTCACACGTTTCGCCGAATCATTATTTTCCAATGTGTGTGTGTAGGCTGTACTACGGCTGGCACGCACGCACGCACGCACGCACGCACGCACACGCACACGCACACACACACACACACACACACACACACACACACACACACACACACACACACACACACACACACACACACACACACACACACCATTCTCGTAGCACCTTTTGTGTTTCCTTCTGCCCCATTCATTTACGCCTACATTAGCAATCAGAGATGCCATACAAACCAGCGCTCCCACTGGAACTCTAGCGGAGTGCTTAGTACGTCGGTTGGGTAGGTTGTTCACTCTAGTTTCAGTATATGACAGCATCGTATAAACGCTGTTTACATCTTAGCGCATGTCACAACGCAGATAGCTCTGTATGAATGCTGTCTCAGGTTGAACAAACGCGACAAGCTGTGGCTGGCAAACTCTATGCAGTCTGTAGTAAAACAGTTAAGCGCTGAACGGACACTACGAAGGCACCATTTTTCCCTGACGCGTTTGGCAACAAGCCGAGCCAAGCCGGTCATCAGGCGCATCATAGAGGGCTCGAACTCTGAGCGCCAAAATCTCTATGTCACCGCTTGTTAGGGCTACTTCACATCAATGTAGGAAGGTGTGCGGAGATGCACCCTTTACACAAGCTCGGGTGAACAGCGTTTATCTTATACTACATGATACTATGAAGGTTTCCTTTAGCAGCGGACGTCAGTGCAACGTTTTAAAGGTATGAATTGCTTTTTCTTTTTTGTTTCAGCAGCGATATCCAGCGTTGACGGCTGCCCTACTTTTTTTTTTTCCTTCTGATTTCTGCTCTCTGTTAGCGTCTTTTTTTCCGTTCTTTGTCAAGCCGTCGTCGGGACGCGCTTCGCCTGAAACCAGCCTCGATTCCTTGTCCCCACCCTACCGTGTGTTGGCCGGCGCAATACTTTCAGACAATGTCATCAAGCTCTGCCTCGTTGCGCAAACAAATTTCTGTTGCCTGACCCATCTGTTCGGCATTTATGAGCAAGAAGCACCACACATGTCTTCTTTCTTGCTGCCTGCCTACCAAGCGGCAGGCAGCAAGAAAGAAGACATGTTTACCAGTGATGAAATTATAGTTCTGCGTGCCGATGGAGATCAGTTTTTTGTTTCAATTGCTATTACAATGCAAATTTTCCCGTGATTTCCCATTTCAACTGCAATTCGATGAGAGCTTGGGAAGATGTAGTGTTGCGCAGGTTTTCTACGGCTATATATCTTGCTGCTGGGCATTCAATATAGCTGGGCATTCAAAATGGAAACAAGAAAAAAAAAACGAAAAAAAAAAACGTGAGGACAAACCTGGACAGGCGGCTTGGATGCTGACCCGAAAGAAGCGTGTGTGGTCCCGGCCGCAGCGCTCGCATTTCGACGAAGGCGAAATGCTGGAAGCCCGTGTACTGTGCTATGTATTGAGCGTCTCCAGTTTAAAGAACCGCAGATGTTCGAAATTTTCGGAAACCTATCCTATACGGCGTTCCCCATAATCACTTCATATGGTTTTGGCACGTTAGATCTCCAGCAACTTATCATAGATTTCCTCGGCGACTGGAAATCTACCCACGAGCTTGTTTGGTTATTGAGCAAATGCGAGTGAGTGCCGCGCAAGCTCTTTTTCTTTTTGTCGATGCGTGTGACGTCGTCACGTAACTTAATGCCGTCATAATGCGACTTACGAAATAAGTTACCTAAACCGGTCAAAGTAAAAAAAAAAAAACATGTGGCTCTAAGGCTCGTGTCTGCGTTGCGTCAATCGGAATAAAACGGGCAACGTAGGCACACGTGTGGAGGAACTTTCATATAAAGGCAAGTGGATGTAATGCATGTTTGTCGCATTTCATTGCAAGGAGATACGCTGCTCTGGCGTCAGACTAAGGAATAATCATGATTTAAAAAAGGGATTGATATTACGGAAGGAATACATGGGCCCATTCGGGTAACGCATATGCAATGCTTAACGACACAGCTGCCTTCTTTGTTGTTTTTGTTCTTGAAATCGGTAGCGTGCACACCTCGAGATTCTCCTATCGGATGACAGATGTACGCGAAGCGCCTTGGTTGAGTGCACATAGTAGCTTTTGTTATGTAAGGGCAGAAACGACACGCCTTAGCAAGTTTCACAAGAGAGCCAGCTGGAAGTGTGAAATGAAACATGGAACTTATCGCAACAGGCTCTGAGGAAGCGCGAACGGAGAACGTTGCCATGGTTACCTTTTGACTGCCAACGTACGAAACACAGATACGTAAAACGATGAAGAATTGGCTCACATACCCAATATTTTCTAAAAATCTTGAATTGTAGGAGTGCTCTCAAAGTTCGACACTAAACTTTGGATACGTGTACAAAGGTTAAAAAAAATGGAAATTTACAGAGGCACCGCCTACAAAGCCGTGGTTACGTAGAACGTAGAGCCTTTCCACTTCGCTTGTGCTGTACCGTGAGTTGCTTTAAAGGGCTTTCATGCTTTTGCAGCGCGTTCTGTTCATGTTTTGTTGGAGAAGCACGTCCAAGTGTAACTGCACAATGCAAGTAGGAGCCTCGGCTTGCACGCGCAAGCGCCTCACAACTTCACGGCCATGGAACAACGAGAAGAAATCGCAGAATAAAGAAAAAGAAAGAAAAGAAAAGGAAATTATGGACAGCTCATCCAGTGCATTGAGAATGAATGAAGGCAACGTTGCTGCTATAAATTTGGACGGCTAACGTGGGCCGAAATCACCCTAGCCAGCGTCAGCCAATACCGGTTGCATGCGAACGCGACTCGCCCCATTAGAGAACGTGCGTGATGGGGAATCGTTTGCAATGAGCGAGGCGTAGCGCCCATTGTACTGGTTGGCGATCACACCAAATAAAACTAAAGTTGATTGAAATGAATTACAGTCAGAACTATTCAGATAGACCGTTTTCCATTGTGACGCCAGAACAGCCGTGACACGCGTTTCGACAACCGCTGCTTTGGGTTAAGAAGAGGCGGTACTTAGGGCTCTTAACTTTTGAGGTTTAAAAGTTAGGTTTAAATGAAATTTAAAAAGAATAGTTATATTATCGTCAGACAACGTTGGCATACATGTGTCTCCCAAGATTAACGTTTCAACCATAATACTAGGAAATGCGCATGTGTAATCAAGAAATTTAAAAATACTGATCATTCAGCGTATCTATTAAGTTGTATTCGTTTAATTAACCATCCTTTCTATTGTGTATGCTACTTCCAAAGTCATTTTGCTAACAAAATAAATTAGTGCGTTACGATGGCCGAAAGCTTAGTATCAGAGATAGATAGATAGATAGATAGATAGATAGATAGATAGATAGATAGATAGATAGATAGATAGATAGATAGATAGATAGATAGATAGATAGATAGATATATGTTTTCAAAGTCACTCAAGTTCCCCAAGAAAGACTTCACGCTTAAAATGTAAACCAACTCAGCTTTGAGCGAGGTTGCACCGTCTGCAGCGCATATAGGTTCCGACGTCTCAAAGGTTACCTACAGCCCTGCATCTGCAAATACAGAACGGTACCAGTGCACACGCGCGTGAAATGTTTGATGATCTTATCGAGATGCAAGGAAGAGTAAGCAAGACTTCTTTAAGTTTAGTTTGTTCGCTGATTTGAACGTTAAGGACCTGTTCATGCTCAAGCTGCCTTGAACCGATCAGTTTGCGGAGGCCACCCCGTCCAGGACTGGGATTAAGAGTAGGAGAAACTGGTTTCCGGTGAGGAGTAGAAAGTGTTGTTTGTGCCACCTTTCCAAATTCCTCGCCTCAACCACAAATATTCCCTTCGCGTCGGCCGTGGTGGAGCGTCGTGCGGCGGAAGGAAGCGTCAACGTGAGCAAGGCCGCAAGCAGTGCTGCGTCCCTGAGGTGCCAGGTATTGATCGAACTGCGCATGGGGCAGTCGTAGAGATTCTAACAAATGAGCAAAGCTAGGTAGCTTTCTGATAAATGGGGATAAAAAACGATGAAACCGAGGCACAGTGAAAGATGAAGCTTGCCACTTCTGTAGGCGGTGTCACTCAACCAATAATGTGGTACCGCAGGCGCTACGCACGCAGCGTATAACATCTTCGTAGCGACATCCACGTGTAGTCTCTCTTTTCTCTTATGTGCCATTCTTATAAGATGTATTGCCTTACTGGAAACGGTTGTATATGTATATATATTTTTTTCAGATATCCTACTACTTTTTTTTTTTTCAATACAGACAAAAGGCAAGTCAAATTGACTGTAGAATGCGACGCAGTGTGAAAAAGGCAGGTCAGGCACATGCCACAGAGTTCGACGAGACGCCACGGCATCCCCAACTACCATCGAAGGGTCGCAGGATCAAATCCCGGCCGCGGCGGCTACATTTCGATAGAGGCGAAATGTTGAGGCCCGTGTACTGTGCGATGTCAGTGCACGTTAAAGAACTCCAGGTGGTCTAAATTTCCGGAGCCCTCCACTACAGCGTCTCTCATAATCAAATCGTGCTTTTGGGACGCAAAACCCCCCAAATCAATCAATCAATCAATCAATCAATCAATCAATCAATCAATCAATCAATCAATCAACCCCCGACTACAGTTCCGAAATTTAATTAAACCAGAGCGCAGAGGCTGCAGTAGCGCTTTGAGAGAGTGTGGAAGCCCGTTACCATAGTCATCTCGTGAAAATACGACTGCAGCGTCGGACTGGCGAGAGGAGCATGTGAAAGAGGCAACACTATGTTTAGTGGCCCACAAGATGTCGAGATATCACATGTCCTTGTCTTTTCGTTATTTCGAAGCTCGCAGCCTATAATAGTATGTAACTTCCTTTCAAGAAATTTGATATTCACAAGCTTATTTTGAGAGATGAGTTACAAGAAGCGTTTACACATGAAGTGCTTGCACATGCAATAAAAAGCGTATAAATAATTCAGGGCGGCGCTAGAACGTTGGCCATGAGCACAAATTTTGCCGTGTGGACATAACCATAGATAACGTTATGCCCTGCACTGTACGGTCCGCGCACAGTGCGTTATTAGTGCACGTTAAAGAACCCAAGGAGGTAAAAAGTTTCCGTAGCCTTCACATCATAACCACGGCATGATTTTGGCACGTGGCTAGCTACTAATCATCACTGGAAAAAATACCAGTGTCTGGAACACACGCGCATTCACCGAAGAGGCGAGGGACATCTGCGCCTGGACTCGAGTCCTTGTTTCATTCACCAAACTGCCTCATAACTACTGCGCGCGACAGCAATGGCTTCACTAATTTTGTTCGCTCCAGTGGAAATAAGGAAAACATCTATTGAATGTTCACGAAACGAGACGTTCGTAATTAGAATTTTTGTCAGGCGGCGTACACGCATTAAGCAATGCTTTGCTGTAGAACTCGAATCGCTGAAAATTTGTATATCCAGCGACATAGTCTGGCGAACTCAAGGCAAGGTGACTTTGAAATATTGCTGCGAAATAGGTTTTCGCAGATCTATTGCTCGCCCGACAGACCTTTGTTGTCAAGCTCTTACTTGTGTACTGAGTAGTTCTGGTTTGTTATCTTGATGACAATACTTGACAAGTACTTCATTTTGGCGGTCGTAATTATAACTCCCACGACAAGCTTTATTACAGCGCGCAATTGCATCGCAACCTGAGCATCACTCTAGCGTCAAAAACATACGCGCGTAAACACTGAGAACACTGATGAAATGTAATTACACTCGCTGCCGTATGTGAACACCGTTCAAAAGCTACTTCTCTAAATCAATTTTAAGGAATATTAATGGACGTGCACGTGTGCATTTGCTTTTGAGCAGCAGCAAAGCGGGGTGCGTTGAGACGCAATTTTACACCACTCCGTTCTTCAAGAGCAGTAAAAAAACTTGTCTCAGCGAGTGTGCGTTTTTATTTTTCCTTTCGTCTTAGCATGTTTTCTTCTTCACTGGGACAGCTGGGCTATTTGTAAGTGAAACGATTTTTACGTTTCCTTTGATGTTAAAATATTCTGGAGCGAAAATTCTCCAGCAAGCAGCACTTCACGTTAGCGGTGTAATTAATCAAATCTTTCTCTGCATGCAAACGCCCTCTCTTTCCCTACGGAAAAAAGAAAGGCGTAATAGCTAAACGGTCACTGGCGTAGCACCTACCCTTCCCGTCTTTCCTGAAACACGCACCTGAAATACATCTAGTTTATTTTCAAAGCCCTTTCATGGCCAAAATGCAAATAGCAACGCCACTCTCGGGACGAACAAACAAGTGCTTATACCGTTTCCAGGACGGTCGGTGATCTCGTATGCGGGGATTTCTCTAAAGAAGAAAGCTGAAAAGCGCGCTACACAAGAAGAAAACTACGTCACAGGAAAGTAGCATCGCAGTGAGGGGAATCGCGCAACATTTGCCACTCACGTCCGAACATCAGGCGCACCTCTCCGCGTGCACCGTGACATGCAGTGCTTTGACGTGCGAATGCACGCACTCGAAGTGGACAGCAAAAGACACGTACTGTATGTTGAAACTTTGCGACGTGGGGACGAAACGCATTTGCTGGCGCTCCTACAGGGCCTGCGTGTCCATGTCCCAATCGATATTCGTGTTCCTTGGGGTCATCTCCGGACAGGTCCACATGAATGCACTGCGAGGCTTCATTCGCGTGGCAGAGTTGTCGACCACAGCTTTTTTGAACAATGTCTGCGGGTTGTCGTCGTCCCTTGAGTGCAAGGAGGGTGATCTTACAATGAATCGGAAAGTGAACCGTTCATTTGCATTCCGTTGATTTGTCAGAATCGCACTTCAGTAACGCGTAAGCCTTTTATAATCAATTAGTTCATTCGGAAAATCGTGGGTCTGTGACGTAAACGGCGGGCTTTATAGTCAGGGCAGTTACTGTAACTGGGTGTCCGTGTCACATATTTCGTGCTAAAAGGAAAGCAGGACAGTGCAGTTGCCACAACTAGTAACTGTACCTCGCGCGGGAGCATTCCATAGGGCACCCCTCGCCCCACTCGCTTGCATTTGGAAAAGCGGTGAATGGTGAGGGCTGACCTTCATCTCCACATTTACTCGCACGCTACCTGCAGTGGTCATCACCGGTTAATGCCTATACTAGCGTTGACTACTGACGCTCAATATATTCTACTGACTCGCTATGTGATAGCTAATGTTGATTAGTGATGGCTGTGTTTCCGTCAGTGTTGACACTTGATCACTACATCGTCTAAGTGACCATTTTAGTGAGCAGTATTAGCTGATTTTAGTAATGTTCGGTCTTAACGGTGTTACTAAGTGTGTTATTTTGTAAATAGACGAATACATTGTAACCATCATTAGTTACAGGTTAAACATGTCATGAAATTTCAAGACTATTTAACAGCTCTCTGCACACAGTAAGTAAAGAAAAAAAGAAATAAAGGTAATAAATTTCAAAGAAAGGATCCCAACCAAGGACAACGTGCTTTATTATTTGCGTGTAGTTATGGATTCCCTAACTGTAGTAACTTAACAAGGTGCCCATTATTCAACGAGCAAGTCACCAAGGTACTGATAGAAGGAATGCTTTAATACTGCACTGTCCCTCCGACATCTTGTTTCAGGTGGGGGACCGAAAAGTGGTGAAACAGGATCTGTTGGGGGTAAATAGCAGTGAAACGACGAATAAAGTCAAAGTGTCGCCCCATCTTGGTCACTGAGACATCAAAAGGGACTGTTTTTTTAATTAGAAAGCAGCTTTTTATACATAAATTTAACCACGGGTCCCAGATTGATGAAACGCCTCTTTTTTTTCTTTTCACCTGTATACGGTCCCTTGCCTGTTTCGCAAGAATTCCATATTCAGTCAGGGTCGATCTACAACATGAATGGCTCCTTTTTGTCTTGTTTGAAGGTTCCATTGTTAAAATCGTCTCCCAAATGACTTCATCGAACAGCCATTTCTTCTCAATGCAGAAACCCAAGCAGAAGTAATGCCTGCCTCATTACGCGCGTAAAAAAAAAAGTGCCGCTATTACTCTTTAATAAAGGTCGTTGTCGTATACTTCTAAGGAGTCCCTCAAGCGGCCATAACGGGACACAACAAAGGATTCAATTCTGATCAGTGTACGTGGTCTGCACAGGAAACTTTACCTGCTGCAATTAACCTTGATACGGTCATACGGTTTCGAAGTACAGCTACTGATATCCCTTTTTGTTTGCCAGCCTCCATTAATGTCAACCGGATTTATTGAGAACTTACTTAAGGAGGGCGCACGCTTGAGTGAATTGTGGATGGCGAAAGAGGAACCAAAAGCCCCTTTCAGCTCTCCGGCTTTTATGTTCTATAGGACTAACACTCCCTCGAGCAAAATCTACAGAAACACCCAATAAAGTGGACGATGGAGCAACCACCGCCGTAGCTCAGGTGGCAGAGCATCGGACATGTTATTCGAAGGTTGTGAGTTCTGTCCCCACCGACGACTGGTGTTTTTTCGTCCACTTTAATGCATTTCCATTACGTCGTAACCACTACACTACAGTTAAAACTACAAATACATTGTCCCTATACCTTCCTTGGTCTCATTGTCTGTTAGCTTCAGGAGGTTGTGTATAACAATGAATAACGAACCCTTGTCCTTTCACCCTTCCTTGCCATACAAACAAGAAATGTGAGGTTCAGCGTAAATCTACTGAAGCTGAAGATTCTCCTTAGCGCAGTGCAGCCGAGTATCTCGAGATGAAAAGCTCCGAAATGCCACCCAGCCCTGTTATGAATGACGTCATACCCGACCTTACATAGGAAATGCAGAAGCACCTCTCAACAATCGCCTTGTTCTCGTAGTGCTTTTAGAAAGTGGAGCCTTGGTTGGAAAAGGCAGTGCTCGTCCTTGCTGTCTTTCGTGAACGAACGAGAGAGTGGCTCTTAGGTGCCGCCGCACTGGCTCGTCGAGCAAGTTCGGTCGCGCGATGTCGGAAGGTACATTACGAACCCTTCCCTGAGCGTGTGGTTTTCAAAGACTTACTGAAGGAATCTTTACTAAAAATCGTACATTATCTATGAAAGATAAGCTTTGCGAAGGTGGTTCATGTACCTGGCTAAACAATTATTGAGAAATTAGACTTCCTACGCACACAAATAAGCCCCTCAGAGTATTTTTTACAGCTAATGGGGTGTATGTTTATTTGTGAAGCACTAACACATTTGTATTCAGTGATCTAGATTTTGGAGCGTTTGTGTTCGGAGATGTTCATAACGGACTATCGTAAGAATTGCGTCATTCAGCAGGATGTGAAGCCTCCTTGACGTGGCTTAGTGCGCGTGTACATTGTACGGATGCTTAGCGACGTCGATATAACTGCGGCGCTCCTGCTCTGGTAAGTCAAAAATAAACACCGACTCATTTTCAACCTTTACTATACGCATGCTGCAGCATAATCGAAAGAATTGATGTCGCTGAAAGACAGAGAAGAGAGAGAGATTTATTATTACAGAAAAGCGGAGAGATCAGCCTTAATCAATGTTCTGACCTGTTATTCGGCGTTAAGGGAAGAGGAATAGTCGAAGAAAGAGAGAAAAATGGAGAATAATTTGACCACTTGATCATGAGGACGAAGATGTAGATGGAAGTACTTGCATGGTCCAAGACTGTTCGTCATGATCAAAGCTCACAAAGCCGAAATTAGTTTACTGGGTGCATACATGCGGTTACGAATATCTCGAACCACAGGGTTAGTTTAGAATAATCAAAGTGAAGTCCTTTTCGAAACGCGACTCCACAATCGCGATAGCAAGAACTAAACGAACAATTACTACCTATTTGTTATTTAGTGGTTTGATGATTCAAATCGTTCCCGAAAAGTGTGCACGATTGTGCCAGCAGAGTTTGCGACACTAGAATCAAGAACAAAAGCGTGCGTTATCTCCGAATACCCTCGACATGTATTGCGTTTAACGCGAGTGACACTAGATAACTCAAACATGTCGTTGATTTTGCTGCGTAGCTGCATCACTTCCACAGAGCAGTCGCTGCTAAGAGAACTTTCGCTGCCGATCTTATAAATGATCAGTGAACCATGGCGCCAGTGTCAGGTCATATATGTTCGGAGGTCGCGCACAGCAGTGTTGGGCAATGTTGGTGGATGTGTCGTTGAACCTGTTGAGAGTGAACGTACGTGCAGTGCGTAACTTATTGCGTTTCACGCCAGCGTTGAGAAGAATATCGACATCACATCGCTCTTCTGTACGGCGCTGTGGTTTCCACCATGCATGGTACGCGACGCCTAGTCTATGTTTCAGGTGGTTACACAAGAACGACCGTTAACGTATGATCGAATTTCGATGAACTATTCTTTTTGCCGCGTGTGGTGATACACTGACAAGTTCTAATAGTTCAACGACATTGTTCAAGCAGCATCGTTCTAGCTTTTCCCGAAAGGACAACGCTCTTGACACGCTCTCGAGAGCTTTCAGTATTTACTCATTATTTGATGCCTACACCTTTCTGAGGTCTAGAATTCACAAAAATTTATTCGCTTGTCGCTCACTGATGAGCTTTGATATTTCCATTGCTCTTGCACATAATGCCACGCGGAGTACATTGAATTGAGAGGAGTGCAAAGGTTTTACGTTCCAAAGCAATGGTTATGAGGGCGCCGTATAGTGGAGGGCTCTGGAAATTTCGACCGCCTCGGGTGCTTTAGCGTGCACCGAAAACGAACAGTACAATGACGCCTAGCATTTTCGCCTCTATCGAAAATGCGATCGCTGCCGCAGGGATCGAACCCGTGTCCTTCGGGCGAGCAGCCGAGCACTGTAACCACTGTACCACCGTGGCGGAGAATGAAACCACTTTTAAACTATGTGCATATCCTTTTCCTTTGGTTGCAGGCGCTTCCGCTATATAGTGACAATAGAATGTACCTTCCCTCTGCTTTGTGTGGAAATATTCCGCTCTGCATGACGTTCATATTAATAACTATCCTGAGGTACAATGCTGTTTATTACGGAGAAAAAGAAAGAACTAAAGGGAAAGTAAACGAAAGTGGCAAAAGTAAGCGAATATTAATATCCAGTTTAGTAATCTGCGCTGTGATAAGGAAAAGCTCATGCGAGATCTCAGCCACATGAAAATATAAAGACCAGCGTTTAGAACAGCAATAAAATGAAGATTAAATTTGATGGTTTGACTGTATAATGTAGGCACGCCGAAGGGCGGTCTGACTCCGGATTAATCTCTACCGCCGGCGGTTCCTTAACGCGCCGCCCGAGCGCCTTAAGCATGGGTGTTGTTGATGCAAAATCATTTCGTGCTCCGTCACGCGAAAAATCTGCGAGCTGCGTTTACCACCTGATGGCAAGATAACTCACGTAACCTAGTGAAGACGTCACGATAGCGTTATTTTAACGATACATCATTCATTACTTTGCGACGTCAGTACTTTGCTGTGACATCATTATTTTGCTGCGTGATGATGTAAAACAGTAATAATGTGATTGTGGCATCATAATTATCATCACGATGATGACGCCGCATGGCAACGTAATTGACGTCAATGATGCCGTCACATTGACGTAAAGCCATAATATTATAATTCCGCAAGATGTTGACGTCAAAGTTGAACGGTCGTTGATAAAGTCGTCACAACCATACACGCCGTGCTTTCGCACTCAGTGAAAGTAAGAGGGCTGACGTGCCGCTGTAAGTTTTTACATTTCGTCGCACCGAATTTCGGCCACTGAAACGAGGCGGAAATCGAGCCCGCGACGTCGAGCTCATCAGCGCAAGACCACAACAGCCAAGCTACCGCGGCCGCGCTTCTGCGAAGCAGTAATAAATATGTCGTCCTTTATCAAACGTATGAGCTCGCCTCAAAGCGAACTCTGTTAATCAAAGAACTCGAGTTCCGTCCATGACGTGAAGAACTACGGCTTTATTCTGTCGACATAAATAACTGCCTTCATGAATAGAAAATTTTCTTGAGATCCCTTTTCTCAACAGTATATAGCTGCGTCGCTCTGCGGCGGACTCCTCTTGAAATGAAGGCATCGTCAATTCAATAAATATTGAAATAGCAGCGAAATTCAGTTGCTTCCATACAAAAAGCGACAAGAAAAGGGAAAAAAAAAGAAAAATAGCAAAGAAGAGCAGAACACGCCCGTAGTCGATGCCGGCTTCTATATTTGGTGGAGATTGCAGGAGTGGTAGACGGGCGACGTAGCCCCCTTTGATTAGAATAGACTGATAGGACAGCTCCCTCATCATATAATCTGAAACCCGCTCGTTGCAGGTGGATATCGATGAGTGCTGCAAGGGCGAATGCTGCTTCCTGGTCCAGGCTTCGGCGTTGTTCACGTAACATTAAACACGCCTTCTGTGAATACTTACGTGGCAACTTCGTGCACGGCGTGAAGTATATAGCTCAGAATACCGGCATGTGCGGCGCCATATCTCCCGAGGGTATTTCCTCTATCAGGAGCGCAATATCGCCCACGGTGTCACTTCTCCATGTACCGGGCACATCAAAATCGTACAGAAAAAAAACATAGAGCGCCTCGTCAATATTAAAGCTGCGCCGTTCGCGCAGGACTTGTTTGTAGTAATACCACTCTTTCTCACCGTGTACTTCGCGCAGAGGTACTTTCAATGCAAAAAAAAAAAAAGAAAAGAAAAAGAAAGCACACTACTACTTGCTCGAGAGTAACACGCTACAAAAGCTCCCGGTCGATGGTTTTATATAGGATAAAAGACTTTTCTTATTTACGTTCGGCAGGTCGAGTGAATGTTGCCGCTGTAAAGGCACCTCTGGCATTTCGAAACAACCACGTGCACAACACTGGGTCGAGGCCTGTGGTTGTGCATTCACGATGACCATGTTTTTCTGTTTCCCGTGTTTTGTTGTTGTTGTTGTTGTTGTTGTTGTTGTTGTTGTTGTTCCTACGCTTTTGAAGTTGTAAGTTCTCTCCCAGTGGCACGTAAAAATGGAAAGGATAAGGTTGAGCGTACATTACTTCTTCCATTCACACTGAAGATAAAAGAATTCCGTGATGCTCGAGAAACAATATTATACCAGGGACTATGATTACAGTGAAAAAACGGGGTTTCATGCTCATCTTTATTTGGGATCATAGATGCAAAAAGACAACACTTGTCATGCTCAGGAGTGGAGCTGTCTAACACGCACAAGGCTGGGTCTACATCACTGTCACGCATGCAGGTGTTCCAGAAAATAGAGAGGAGAGTAATTGGTGACATACCTCAGCTGCTATACTAATTATTCTTGCTTTTTATATTGCGTCTAGGCATGCTGTCGCACGACAAAGTGCTTTTAGAAGCAGACGTTGCCCCAAACACGGAGTGTGGATCGCTTTTTACAGCTGCGCCCTGGTACTTAGGTATAGGATGTTGAGGAAACCGAAAGTAAAAATCAATATTTCAAATACATTCGCCTTCTGGATCACGGGCAAGGAATTAGTCAATTCGTTGCTGCAATATATTTACGAAACACTATTGCGTCCGCCTCCCTTGCGTTGTTTCTGAAGCCGTTGTGTATGTGCATTTTTGTAGACATCTCGAAATAACAAGGGTGGTTCGGTCGCGACTTGAGCTCCGGCACTGGGCTTTATGATGTACACATGCGTCGAAACTGTATCCAGCACGCGTACGCATTGTCCTCATAGCGATGGCTGTTTTAGCAGGCTTTTTGAAACTGTATGTTGCAACACTGCGGTCTTGGCATTGGAATATTGCTTGTTTCTTTTTTTCTCGTCTGCACTTGCTGTTTGCAAGTAACATATTCATAACTTCACGACAATTGTTCCGCCATTTGCAGCTGTTCCCAATGACCCGTAATATATAGAGCTCTCATGTTCCAAACCTCGTGGGTCGCGAAGCCGTTAGAGCGTCGTACGTTCGAACTCGAAGGAACGCGGCGATATGTCGTAGGAACATTCGTCACCGGTTACGAGCGGCGCTGCTTGAACGAAAGCCATCGCAAATGACCCGTGCGCGCGCGCGTTACAATACTGTACTTTTTAAGGTGAAGGCCTTACAGGGTCTCATGCGAAGGCGACCTTGAATAATGTGTGGCAGAAAAATATGGCAAAAAGAAAGAAACAAAAGCAAAAACTCACGTCTGCTGATATATAGCAAAATTGGCTTGAAAGAACACGGATGCATGGCTAACATGACTGATATGTCATGCCATCAGCAGCATGACATGCTCGTCATTTTCGTCGTGAATAACCATAATAAGATCACGTGCGGCTCAAGCCCGTGTTGGATATGCGGGTATGGTACACACGTGATCTACTGTTAACATTTGCAGCGTATGCCACAATACACTGACTTGATGTTCGTCTGCCACATGTTCCGGGTTCTATTACTAAAGGTCTTGGTTTCTGTCTTTACATAACGTGACGCAAAGTTGACAGCACCACCGATCTGCGGGTGCCATTGAGAGACACCCAAATGATGGATTACTGGGTCACCTACAAGCATTTGTTAGATGTTTCTGTCTGCACCATCACCTTCCCGCTTTATTCCTATGCCGTCAGAGTTCGCAAATGATCTTTCTAATGCAATGAAACTTCTACAACGTGTCGTTGGACACAAACTGATGTACGAAATACGAACGTATATCTAATCTGAGGGAGCCGCATGGAAAGAGAAGCTGAAAATCCAACCGTTGGGGAAGTTATTTGCTGCATTATATATATATATATATATATATATATATATATATATATATATATATATATATATATAGATATATTATAACGAATTGCACACTTGCGAAAATCGCACGTTGATTATTGTTCAACGTTTCGGCCGTGGCACGGCCTTCGTCAGAAACGAATATATATATATATATATATATATATATATATATATATATATATATATATATATATATATATATATATATATATATATATATATATATATATATATATATTTGAAGGGCACTTTGTTTCTCAGCACGACGCGTTTTTTGCCAGCACACATTCTTATAATTTTTTATTATTATATTTTACGGGAAATGGCGGCGTCGATGCTTGAAGCGACAGCGCGATAAATCCCTCTTGCTGACAAGTGGAGCGAAAGCTCTCAAAGCTCTTGACAACAACACTGCTTCCGATTCGCGCCGTGGAACTTTCCGGCATTTCTGCACGCTACAACGGACGTCGGAGTGCCAAGTTCTGTGTACCGGACTATATCGCTTAGACTGAAAATAACTTTTTACAGTGTTTATTGTTCACATCCGCGACCACTTTAGCACTTCGTTCGAGCCCTTTCGGCTTTCTTTCATTATAAACCTAAGGGCATGGCTAAAGCACAATGGCTCAAAATTTTTTTCACTCTTCGCGGGAAACTGCTGGTACGGCTAGAGCGCTCGGATCCTCAAATTTGGTGCTTCAAGGTACAGTTCCGTATACGCCATGAGCGCCAAAGTTCAGCAACCGAGGCGTATTCATACATTTCTTTTGTATATTTCTTTTCTGCTACATAGGCGTTAGCCCGAAACGAGTGTGGTACATGTTTCAGTCGGAGCCTAAGCCTAACGTTTCGAATTCCCATCTTTCCCGTTATTTCTCTCGCACCACTTATTGCGCGCCGTTTTGTGTGGGTTCGTCTATGGATCAATAGCGCGCATATTCGCAGACGGTAGGAAGTTGCGCTCATGGCCAACGGTGTGCTGCAATGTTCGCTATTTCGGGACTTTCTACGGTCTAAAAATATTCTTCCGGTTCCGCGTAATCGCTCCCTTTAAAGGTGGGACGAACTGCATAGGTGAAACGGCCGAAGCAAGCTCACGTACACGCGGAGTGGAAATGTGCGGGTTAGTCAACGTTCACGAAACCATCGCCACAATCTTATTGGCAGCATAATTAGCTCCGTGACACACAAACACCTACTCAGAGCCGAGCGTCTACATTGGATTCATTAAGTCAGAATTCACCGGAAATAAGGGATTACAAAGCTGAAGGATTATTCTGAGCTCGTAGCTAGAAATAGTTCGAATCATACCGTAACCGTTGACACAATCTCATAGGCGACTCAGTTTAGCTCCGTGATACAACCACCTACTCAGAGCCGAGCGCCTACAATGGAGTCATTAAGTAAGAATTTACGGGATGGGGAATGAAGGATTATTCTGAGCCCGTAGCTCGAAATAGTTCGAATCATACCGTAACCGTTGACACAATCTCATAGGCGACTCAGTTTAGCTCCGTGATACAACCACCTACTCAGAGCCGAGCGCCTACAATGGAGTCATTAAGTAAGAATTTACGGGATGGGGAATGAAGGATTATTCTGAGCCCGTAGCTCGAAATAGTTCGAATCATACCGTAACCATTGACACAATCTTATAGGCGACTCAATTTAGCTCCGTGATACAACCACCTACCCAGAGGCGAGCGTCTACAATGGAGTCATTAAGTAAGAATTCACCAGAAATAAAGGATTAAAAAGCTGAAGGATTATTCTGAGCCCGTAGCTCGAAATAGTTCGAATCATACCGTACCGCCTGGACCCTTTGCTCCATCTTTGCCTTCCGTCGTGATCACACGCCGGCTCATTCTGTCATACATTTTGTCGGTTACCTTACGTAATATTTTTCATTCCGCATTGAAAGGATTGACAACGCTGCCCGCCAGTAGCTGCGGTTTCTAGAAGACAAACATGTTTTGATGAACAGATCGCTAAAAATGATGTAGAACTGGGAATATCGCTGGAGCGAACGTTCCGACAAGTGGGCTTGTCTTCCGTCCTGACGAATACCTGTCTCACAACACTCCACAAACAAGAACGATTCGCACTGTATCGTCACTAGGGTCGTCCCGAAAGAAACGAAGGAAGGGATTAAAAGAGGCGTGTTTTTTGGAGGAAGAAGTTACCGAGGCACCCAGGTCTCATAGCGTGCATTGAACTGCGAACGCACAGTGTATCTGTGTGCGACGGCTATATCAAAGATACACACACACACCATCTCTGTGTGCTAGTTTTTTTTTTATTGTGCCGCGTATATTGCGCTGCATCGTTAAACGGGCTCAAGAGAGCTTAAGGTGAAAATTAATGCGGAAAACCCATATACGAAGTACTACCTACGAATATCGCATTTTTGGTGCATAAGAGGTCGAAATAAACGTATAAAGAAATTGGTAGGTAAGCTTCTGGCAATGAATGAGCTTTGGAGGCTTACTATAGTTACCTTTCACATTCCAACGCAGTCCTTCCTCACAAATAGGATGTTCCACAAATGAATAAAATAAACATACATACAGGAAAAAGTTAACTGCCTGTATATACAGGTGTGCGAACGTGAACTGCAGCAGTAATTTGGCGGTGGAGTCGAGCCATTTGCATGTTGTTTTTGCGCCCTTTTTGGCTCAAGCCTCCTCTGGTCATTAAAGCGGCTGTCTCGGTGTTTCGGAAACGTAATTCACGGATGCAGATTAACCTTCTGAAAAACCCCTGATGGCGGCGAGATATTGGATGCCTGTGTACTTAGATTTACACGTTCTTTAAATAACCCTGGATGGTCAAAATTTCCGGAGCCCTCCTCCATACGGCAAGTCCCATAATCATATCGTGTTTTTAGCACGTAACACGCCTGCTAGTTATTAATATGGAAAGTCCCTATAAACCATCCATCGACGTAGGTTAACGAGGTGAACGCTAGAGCTCGTTGGTGGTTCATATATACCCAACTATACTCAAAGTGCAAGGTCATGTGTAGCCATGTCTTCCTTTTCGAGGTTGACCAAGAAAAGAACCGAGTAAATTCGAGAAGTTGACTTAACAAAATCCTGAATCCTGAAAACGGGCAGTGTGCTCAACGTAGAGTGGTGGAGTTTGCTCCTAAGGGATTCAGGCAGTGTGTAGAAAACACGGATGCATACGTCGAAACGTAATCTACGCGTAATAACCGAAACAGCACACCCTGATAATTTATTCAACGGCAATGAAGCTTTGCGGAGTGGTCGACTTTCTGAAGTATTCATTTTCACAGATAGGCATTGACTTTCCAACGACCATGTAGTTCATTAGCTTTCCACTATAGAAGTCTCCTCTAATCTCGAAAAAGAAAGAAGAAAAAAAAAAGGGGGGGGGGGGCGTGTTTAGACAGTTGTTTTTCGAAAACGTTATCATTAGAGTAAGTCAGCTGTCGCTGTGGAAGGTACGACTGCACGTAAAAGAAACAAAGGATGGCAAAGTTCCCCTACGCGACAAATTCTAATGAGCCTACTGCGACGTTAAGATCTCTCAAATTAGAGTGGATTACGCGTAGTGCGTAGGAGAACGACAAATCGTGACACAGCGTGAGCTACGCGTTAATTGTTCTCCAGGGAAGCGACAGTCGGCCTAGACTGGCGCGGACCGCGATTTCGAAATGAGACTGAGGGTGAAGGGGCCTCAAGCTCAGAGCTGGAACATGTCAGGCTTTCGGGGTCATACGACCTAATGAATCTTCGGCGTGGTTGAAACTGAGCACTTCGTGCCGACGCTACCGCAAAAAGGAATGCAGAGAAAGGAGAAGGAAAGAAGTAACAAGAAGAAGAAAACTCCGGCAGACCCCATGCGCTGTGAAAATCAATGTTATGCATCAGAAAATAGCTGGTAAGTACATTGTTTGATATTGAGCCAAGCGTTGCGAGTGGGATCGAAGTGTTCGTGGAAGTCGTGTAGTGCACGATTGACGTTGGCTTATAGGGCACGCCGACTACATTGTGACGCCTAAAAGGTACTTTAGTCCAATGTAACCTCCGCACTCGCATTCGAGTGCAGACGTGTGTCAACGAGGGGAGATGCGCGCTTCGGAGCGCTTTCGCGCGTATCATGAAGCAAAGTTCGTTGGTGCATTATTACGGTGTCGAGCAACGCTGGACGACGGGTGGCTGTGTATGGCGCTGCATATGCGATATTTATTGCTTCACGGGAATATTGTCGTTGCATGGACAAGAAGTGAGAGCTTCGCAGACACAACAGTTCCGCTTGCACGTTCTCTTTCCGCAAAGACACGCGACCATGGTTTGTCTCTGGTGCAGCGAACACGCCGCAACACATGCGTGCATAACACGCCAGTGCACAGAACGACCAGACATAGCTGTCTCGTCTTGGGAAGCGTGGCTCTCAAAACCGGATTTGGGAAGTCAATTCGCATACCTAGACCAGGCCCAGCGAGTCGCAAGGCCCGGCGTGTCGAGAAGCCGACGGGTCACTACCGGAGGCATTACTCTATAGATTGAGCCACGCAGATTTTATTCTGCAAATAGTTTTTTCTGTCTTTCTCTCTCGCTCTCCTTAGGAAAATATGCCGCTTCTTTTAAATTTTACAATTGCTAACGCCTAATAAAGTTTACCGTTCAAGTGGAACGTCATCTCAAATAGCTTAATACGAGAGGGCATGGCTAGGTGATAAAAAGAAAAAGCGATGCGTCGTTTACGCTGCTTGAATAAGGCTTTTGCATGGAACGAGTTCCCGCTGAAGCCAGATGCAATGCGAGACAAGCTGAGTAAATGTGGCAACCAAAGAGGCCGCGTTATGAACTGGGTCATTTAATTTAACGACTCCCAGCGCTCTCCGTCGCATCCACGTCAGAGCCGCGCTCGGCACACCATGCATGCGGGTGGAATGGAACGGTAGGGTTACACTAACGGCCCGCACTTCCTGCATGGTGTGCGTTTGCTCAAGTTGTTCACGAACTAATTAAGAGACATCGCGTATGCACGATGATCCAGCTATAACATTAACCAAGCTGTTAAAGAAATTAACTTTGGAATATGTGTCTATGCGTGAGACATGCGATGCAAGTTTAGTCCTCTATATCCACCGACATGCGTTCGTGAATTCTAATGGTCCTGCTAATTAGGAAAGAATACTGAGGCATTTTTATATTTCTCAATCAGTGCTACAACTTGAGGTGGGAAGGACGTTATTGCGTCCTAAATGACCGCGATACATGATATTCAGTTGCGAAGTCGAACGTGAGTGTAACGTGTTTAGCGGTGCTTAAGTCAAGGCGCGAAGTACGAGAAACGTCGCGCAATACTAGCCCGTGTTCCACGAAACCATTTGTACAAAGAGAGAGAAAGAGGAAGAGAGAGAGAAATAAGCATCTAGCAGGAAGGCAGGGAGGTTATTCAAACGGGCTTCCGGTTTGTTACCTTGCGCTGGGGGTAGGAGGAATGGGGACCAGAAAGAGGAGAAGGAGAGGAATGCACGTACACAGGAGTACGGTCAGGCCCCAACGGTCTTGTTCCTCTGACACAGATGGCTTCAGCGTAGTGGCACACCACGGATTCAGTCTTCATCGCTTCAGTGCCCAAGGAAGGGTCAGCGGCGAGTCGTGGTGATCACGGGCGAAGTGCGAACACTGGATGAAATGCGTCCAGCACTTTCGAAGGGGTAGAGAAGAAGGGGGGGGGGGGGAGCTATCGGTGTTTGTGGCGTACATAGGAGGGTGTGTACGGCATCCAAAAGAGACCGTAGCGTCGCAACGATTTCCTGCTCTGTGTCGGGCAATCCGTCAGAAGGAAGCGCTGCATCGACCAAAGCATCCCGAGTCCCTTGGAGTCGCTGTGGCTCCGTTGGGCGTGACTCCGGCTGCAGCTTTGGCAATTTATATGGACCATTCTTCTGTGTCCACACCCTTCAGCGTTGTGCTGTCCGCTGTTACGCAGACGGATGTACCTGGTCTGGGTGTCAGAGGAGGATGTGTCATCGGATGAGAATTACTCTTCACAGCGATATCGGCCTTTCTTGATCTGCGACGGCGTTGGGAGCGTCGCCTCCGAACGGAAGCAACACCTTCCCGACGGGACGAACGGTCGCGTACCAGTCTGCTTGAGGATGCACTCTTTCTCCGTTACCCTTTGGCAGTGATGTGAAGGAACTACGCCTCAACTTATTCCTTGAATGGGCAACCACCTGCGTTGCCTGCGATCATCACGTGGGTGACGAAGCTCGCGGTTTGTGTAAGAGAATACAAATACTGACAACTTCCCATTGCCTCTCAGTTGCCGATTTAGGCAAGTGGCGGAGTTGGTTCCTTTAAGTGTCTTTTTGATAAACCGGTGGTACACGGCACACAGGCGAGCAGCCATGTTGCACTATTAGAGCTTGGCGCGATATTCTTATATCACTTAATAAGAAGGAGTCGACCTTGGCAGGACATGTGGTGCGCAGGGCAGATAACAGAAGTAAGAACGACAGAATGGATACCAAGAGAGGGAAAACGCACCACAGGCAGGCAGAGGGTTACACTGGGCGATTAGACTAAGGAATTAGCAGATGTAAAGGGGAACCAACTTGCTCAGGCCAAGACGAATTGTAAATCGTTGCAATGGACACAAAACAGTCTAATAATGCTGATGATGATAATGACGATGATATGACGATGATGATGATCTTCTGAAAACGATAAACACGGAAAAAACGATTAAGCAGTAAATAAAGAGCTAAAATCTACTAATTGACATGTTGTCAAACCCGCGTTACCTTTTAGCAGTTCAGACACTTCTCGAGCAAGATTTTCTAATGAGCAAGTTATACATAGCTAAGATATATTTGTTCTTGGTAGAGGACTGATAAACGAATACCGCAGACCTTATAATCGTGCACTGCTCCGGTTTCCCTCGACCAGCTGGCCGACGCATATCCAGGAAATTCTGTATACTTCCGCATTGTACACTGAGCCCTAACATATTTTTCAAGCAGTAACGAATGCAGAAAGTCCAGATTATTCATTCTCACAGACCAGTAACAGGAGCAATTGAGCAATCCTTGCTATAGAAAAAAAAAAAAAAAAGCACAGCGTGCCGCGGTCGTTTGTGCGCGTTGTGCTCAATGAGCATGACTTTTTGTCTGTCTTTTATATAAATGGAGTTTGAAACCTTTTCTTCGAATATAAATTATAATCAAATAAATATAATTTCCAAAAAACCCCTAATAATTGCGAAAAAGCGGCAAGAAACCACTCAAGCACACGCCATGACATTTAGCATTTTCTCTTCCGCATGCATACATACATACATACATACATACATACATACATACATACATACATACATACATACATACATACATACATACATACATACATACATACATACATACATACATACATACATACATACATACATACATACATACATACAAATTATAAAAAAGCCCATCCGTATCAAAACGCTGCTTTTTAAAAGCCCCACCGACACACATAAGCGAAGTCATGCCTTTCCTAATGCGCTAATAAAGGATTGCAATTTTCGTAAATCTTTATATTTGCATGTGGAACGCAGTCTATACGTCCTGATGCAGTATACGGGCCGCTCTCTGAGCAACATGCCTGGGATAGTTTCACCGCGTGCTAAACCCGCGCTCTCACGCGGTCGCATCGATCCGCCATCTATAGACATCGGCGCTGACGAAGAAGTCGTGCTCTAAAACTTGATCTCGTAAGAACGAGAGAGCCAGCCACGCTATAATTTGTGCCTAGACCTCCTCCAGGAGGAGTAATCGAAACGCTAACGGTGCCCTACAACGCTGTTTCGTTCTTCCGGGTTCGACCTTGGCGCAAACGCATTAGCGCGACGCGCAGCTGACGTGCCCCAGATCGTCGTGTACTATATCGAAGTCATTTCTCATTGTCGAGCCATTTACGTGTCGGAAGGCAGCTTTGCGTTGGCGCTCCCGAGACTATCATGAGTAATACAGTGCCGGCGAGTTACGACGGGTTTCTGAGAACAACTGGCCAAGCAACTTACGATGCGTGGGCGTGAGATGCAATGCTTCTTTTTTTCTTTTTTGTAGAGGAAGGAAGACTTGGTGTCAATAATCAGCAGCTGCTTTTTGTCGTTAGTGTTTACCCATCGATGCATCCGTGCGGAGTACACGCACGTTATCGCGCCTTCCTAGTGAAAACATTCGTAGAGAATAACATACGACCAATGCGCCCCGTCACGGTGGTCTAGTGGCTGTGGCACTCGGCTACTGATCCGAAGGTCGCGGGATCGAATCCCGGCTGCGGCGGCTGCATTTCGATGGAGGCGAAATGTTGAGGCCCGTGTGCTGTGCGATGTCAGTGCACGTTAAAGAACCCCAGGTGGTCGAAATTTCCGGAGCCATGCGCTACGGCGTCTCTCATAATCATATCGTGGAAAAGTCATTCAGTTACCTGTATAGGATTTCACTTTTCGCACTTCTCGCAATTTTTCGCACAAGTGAGCAAGGAAGCGCTTATGAAGAGCAATTGGTGCTCATGCGCTATCTCTGTAGTGTGAATGGGTCGCTTGAATTGTTGCTTGACTTAATATAAGTTTACTCGCAGGGCAGATATACAGAATAAATGCTTTACTGCTACTGCTGTTTCTCTAAGATAAGCAAACGTTTAATGAAGTCGAATAATATCCCTCATTGATTCATTACATTTATTTACAAAGCACTTGCTCATGTGGCTAGGTGACTACGTCACTCGCACAATACCTCAGATAACTTTATATAAAGCGAACAAAAGCAGTCCCTATGCGCCGCGACCACTCTAACCCAAATTTTATTCGCACGTTAGAGCCGCGTTGCGCGACTCAAAGCTCACACTGCACACGGCCGCTCAACAAAACAAAACAAAAAACTATAATCCAGAAGGACGAGTGGGAACGGTTCCTCTCCCATCGTCACAATGCTTCACGAGAAGTAGCTATTTCTTGATAAAGGGGTGGCTAAGAGTGGCCCACTGCGGTCGATTCCGACACATGCAGGATGGCACGGGTCCGTCGAAGCTGTGGCGCATCCATTACGCTCGAAGGCGCGAGACCACTCCATAACAAAGCGAGCCATTAGGAATCGAGCACAGCTGTTTCGGACTTCCAAAGAAGGGACGGCCGTGAGCCACGCTGGCTCACGGCCGCTCCGTAAGGAGCTGTCACGTTTCTATTTGCGATGCCTTTTCCTTATATGCAGGGATGTGCAAACGTTGGGAGCAATACAGAGGGATAACGCTATTAGGCTTTTTCCGTAGCGTATAGTCTGAGTCTGTTCAGCCTATAGACCCTTTTCATAAACTGTAAAGCTAGCTTCCCTGCAATGCAACTTGCCCCACTAATGGCGACAGCTGCCTTTATTTAAATGCTGTCAAAATTCAAGTTGCACATGCTGCGACCCGTTTTTTGGGGATGTTTGTATCAGAAGGGCTGCGTCGACATTTTACATGCCCTATCGCAAGCAAATTGCGCTTGCACACGTTGTTTGCCGGATTGCCAAGGCTGCCATTAGTAGGGCAAGCTGCATTGCAGGAAAGCTAGCTTGCAGTTTATGAAAAGGGTCTATTGCTCGGTATTGTAGCATCTGCGGTGCCCCGGCAATCACAGATAGATAGATAGATAGATAGATAGATAGATAGATAGATAGATAGATAGATAGATAGATAGATAGATAGATAGATAGATAGATAGATAGATAGAAGGCCATCGAATTTTGCTCAAAAGCGCAGGTGAGGAAAAGAAAGTTCCGTGCACTATTCTTTCTCGTTACGTA
Source organism: Hyalomma asiaticum (assembly GCA_013339685.2). NCBI lineage: Eukaryota > Metazoa > Arthropoda > Arachnida > Ixodida > Ixodidae > Hyalomma > Hyalomma asiaticum. The sequence goes on from CM023482.1 coordinate 138,645,538, forward strand.
TGCACGCGAAACAACAGGTGCAGTGGCGCGAGAGAACACGACGATATGTGAATTCAATCTCGTCGCCGCGTCTGCGCGTTCCATGTTGGCCGGTGCGATGAATAAACAGTGCCGAGGGCATGTGTCCGAGCGTTAGAAACAAAATTTGCTTAAGTTCGCAGTCGTCTCCAGAACGAAGGAAAGATGGACACGAGAGCTCGAACAAATTCACATGCAGCAACAAACTTCATTTCTTCTTGCACTCTTCACGGCGCACGCATACTGTTCTGCAAAGTTCGAGTCGCGATTGGGACTGCAGGCAATGCTTTCAAACTGCTTTCAAAGAAAGTTTTTCGTCACGCCCGTGCCGACGCCCTATTGGAAAATCTCGTGTGCTCTATACAAACAGGTCCATATACCTAATATTATGTGAGAGTGTTCATTCGACGGATGTTTCAAGGCAGATCGAATGGCGACGAGCGCTCAACACTCATTGTGCGAAATGCTGGCCTTTATTCAGCTCAGCTCCTCCTTGTTGCACAACAATATTTTGCGCTATTCCTCTTTTGCTGCTAGATATAGATGGCCTAGATACAGATGTTCAATAGTACTGGGCGAGCACAGCGGTTTGAGATAGGTGTCGAGGCACTGGAAGTGCTAAGCGACTATGCCTGCTTATACGCCAGGTAATGACCGCTAATCCGAACCATGAGGCTTACATAATTAGGAAGATAAGAAAGGGGTGGAGTGCATTCGGCAGGGATTCCCAGATATTGAACGGCAGCTTACCATTGCCCCTCAAGAGGAGAGTGTATAACAGCTGCATCTTCCCGGTGCTTACCTACGGGGCAGAAGCTTGGCGGCTAACTAAGAGGGTTCAGCTTAAATTGAGGACTACGCAGCGAGCTATGGAACGGAAAGATCGGAATGGGTCAGGGAACAAACGCGTGTTAAGGAGACATATTAGTAGAAATTAAGAAGAAATGGACGTGGGCGGGGCATGTAATGCAATGGCAAGACAACCGTTGGTCATTAAGGGATCCCTAGAGAAGGCAAGCCTGGCAGAGGGCGACCGGAAATTAGGTGGGCGGATGAGATCAGAAAGTTTGCGGGAATGACGTGGTCGCAGTTAGCATAGGACCGAGATAATTCAAGGTCTATGGGAGAGGTCCTTGCCCTTCAGTGGGCGTAGACAGGCTGATTATTATTATTATTATTATTATTATTATTATTATTATTATTATTATTATTATTATTATTGTTGTTGTTGTTGTTGTTGTTGTTGTACCCATGTACCGCGTTCTTGGCTATTTCCATTCATGGAAATAGCCAACAACGCGGTACATGGGTTTTTAAAACTGAGAGAAATGAACCATGATTCATTTCTCTCAGTTTTAAAAACGAAGTATTCCTCGCAAACCATCCGGACATCCTCGACCACGGCTGATGTCCCGCATCGTTTGTTTTGGAGACGTTATTAACATGTGCATGCATTCAAGTTCTCTTTAAGTTGCAAGTGTGAAATCTGCAAAGAAAACACGGCAGGCCCACATATACGCACAAAGGAAAACTGCAGTTTAAAAGGTTCCTAATCGGAGTTTTTATTTCTTCCATCCCACATTGCAGTGATAACTTTATAATACAAAGTGCAGTTTCCTCTCTGATTAAGCGAAATCCGAAGACCACGTAGACGCTTAGTCCGTTCAGCATTAGTTTCCTTTACCTGAATTTTCATAATGAGATAAGTGGCACTGTTCAAAAAATTCGTGAAACGTTATTAAGGCGACTGATTGGATTTAGACAATAAAACTTCGATTCGTTGTCGAACGGTGGAAGACAATTGAAAATACCAGCCTTTTGCACATTTACAGCGTTTCATGTGTAACAGAAGAAGGCATAGCTTGTTGGGCCAATGTTTCTCATAATTTGATTGCTTTATCCCTCACGCATCTTTCTACTAGAAGCCTCTTCGGCACCCGAGGGCGCCATGGAAATGCAACACTCCGGTGCTGTGCGCACTGCGACGTTTCTTCTGATAAGGTATTCCTCTTCGAAATAATGAGTTCGGGTGAGCTTTTGCAAAGCCACTGCACAACACACGCGTGTGTGCGCGGTACAGAGCGGGCGAGCATCCATGTGCAGGAGTGACGCGGATTAATTATTGCCCCAGATACAAAAGCAACGGCATGTCGAGGCAAAGGCGTGCGCGCGTACAAACACATACACACGCACAGAGAGAGAGAGAGAAAGAGAGAGAAACGTGCACTCGTGAGAAAGAATGAGAGCAAGAAAGGAAATTATACAACATATAGAAAGTCAGACGCTTCTTTTCACTAGCGAATATGAAGCCAAGAAAGTAGTGAAGAGCGTTATTTAGTTTTTAATTGAATTGCAGATTCTGCGACAACTGTGCTGCTAAGCGGAAATGAACTAAGGCAGATAAAGCAGAAAGTGCCCCATAACATTATATATAAATCTATAGCTAAATTCATGACTAATATGAAGATGGTGAACGTAGAAAACCTAAGGCACTGCGCCAAGCAAAGTACGTTTAATGCACGCACACAAACAAGATATGAAGATCGAGAAATTATCATGCTAGTCATTAAATATTTATAATAATGACCAAGAAGATGCAGAAAGTTAGATAAAAACCACGAGTGGCTCATACGTGCGCAAGATATGCGCATATGGGGCAATGAGCCACATGTGATTGAATGCTAACCTTGGCAACCTGAATCAGAGGCCGACTGACGCAATACAAGCGAAGCAGCGCCTTGGAACAGGTTGGGCAATAAGAAAAGCATCGGCGCAACATCAGCTGCGAGGCTCGCAAATTTTGTTGAAGCGAGCGCACGCGCTCAAGCATGCCTCGAGAGGTTTTGCAGCGTACCTGGCAACCACGTGTATGGGATCAATTGTACGCAGGATAATCCATAAATATATATAGGGTTTTATGAATGTTTGAAAGATTGCTTGTCAAATAATATGTGCGGTCCTGTTCATGTCTGAGATCTAAAGCTTCTTCCTGCCCGACAGGCGACGAAGATCCAGATACTTCTGAATGAAGCGTAGCCACCCATGCAATCAAGAATGCCGCTATGCGGGCGGTACAGCCTGCGACCTCGGTGCCTAAGAGAAGAGGCGTTCGAAAAGGTCCCTTGACATCTTTCTATTTTTTCCGGCTTGTGTCCTACCAATTTAAGGCAGTAGGAAGGAAGCACTCATGTTCTATTCGCCTTATCGTTCTGCTACGAGATGCGCTAGTCTTCTCAGTGAGGTATGTGTTAATTTTTCTGCTTTGTATTAGCATGCCTCGTCAGCGGAAGTGATGGTCGACGTGATCAGGCGCATCGAGCCCTGTTAACCTTCTTGAACGCTACTGGTGTGGCCTCCCGAAGCTCCTCTTAGTCTAACCTTGTCACGCGTCAGGCGTCAGTCGTAGGCGTCATTCGTCAGGCGTAACCCGCGTGCCTCCCGGCACGCGCTCGCCCTCGGCGTTCGCCTCCGCGCGTGCCTCCCGGTTCGTGCCTCTCTCTCTCTCTCACCCGGCGCGTGCCTCCCGGCGCGTGCCTCTGCTGTCTTGTGAGAGAGAGAGAGAGAGAGAGAGAGCGAAAGGCACGCGTTGGCTATGGAAATGGTCTTTCTTAGAGGAACGCTGTACCAGCTCGCAAAGAAGGAGAACGCGCCCTCATCCGCGAGAGACAACGTTGGCGCAGGCAGCGTCTCCTAGCGAGTTTCTTGATGAGAAATACCGACTGCTCGCGTTGGAGAGCGTGCCTATATATATATATATATATATATAATATATATATAGGCACTGGATCTTGACTTACAATGAAGTGCCGGTGTTTGTGTAATTCCTCTGTACAAGAACTCAGCTGTCACTGCCTTTTTTAAATTTTTGCTTTTCAATTTTTCTCCTTCCATGTATTCGTTATTTTCCATGGCACACTTAGTCATTTAATATACGTTTCTCGTGAATCACCATAAATTCTCGCATTTTGTAAGCTACCTGTCGAAGCAATAAAAGGTGTTATCTCGGCTGTATTTTAAGGTATCAACGCACCGCTTGTGAAGACTGTGTCAGTTTAAGCCTAACTGGTGTTAGTGTTAAGGGAAAGAAAGTACGGTGACTTCATTAGCGTTCTTTCGCTTTTTTTTTTTTTTTGTATATGCGTCATGTCAAAAAGATCGCCGGGAGCGATTGTTCCGCACTTCAGGTTACACCAAACTGAAAGGTGACGGGCAGAATTGAGCTCACCTTACAGCCTCTACATCGTCGTGGAGTATGTCTCGCCGCTTCCTCTTCTAATTACAGTTACTGCCGTCATTCGCAACTTAGCAGCGTCAAATGTGTCAGGGTTCGTCCCAGTTATCTCCCGTCGTGACGCCGTTACTCAGGTTTCCTAACTGCAGATGCAGACTGTCCTGTACGCTTATAGTTCATGTAACGTGAGTACAGTGGGCGTGCACGCCTATTTCTTGTGCAAGTGAACTTCCGACAGCATCGATATACTTAGGAATGACATTCCAAAAAAAGAAAAAAGAAACAAAATGGTAAAGAAATAAAAGAAGCATGGGCGGTTCCTCACATCCTTCGTTGCACCACCACGCTGGCGTCCTTGTGCAATAAGTGTGGCTTAGAAATAGTAACTGCAGTAAGAAAGTAGGGCTTTTAAGTTACGCCGTCTCCGTTTTGTGGGAAGCTGTTTTTAGTATTTTAGACCGTCACGTCGAGGTGGCGTGTGGGCGGACCGGATCGACATTGGTCGTTGCGTGGCTCACAGACTGCCTGCCTGCGTCCTGTACGGCATCTCTCTCTGAATCCTAGGCGTATCATACGGAGCAGGTTTCCACATTTCTGCCAAAAGGCGACTGTCGGCTATAAGAGCAGCTGGTGGCAATTCCACAATGCCATAAAAGCCCGATTACGAGTATCAGACAGGCCCTGTAGGACATAGTTCGCTTGAGGAACCCATTTATTAAAGAGTCCCTATCTCAATATCAATCAATCAATCAATCAATCAATCAATCAATCAATCAATCAATCAATCAATCAATCAATCAATCAATCAATCAAATAATTCTTATTCGGTAGCTCTTTGCCATCTGTCCAATGTAGCGTGTGTTAAAAAAACAACAAAGTGGGAGCCAAAGAAATAGAACGCATCATTTTTTCGTCTAGCACCACTCCAACATAAATTCTTTTAGTGGTCAGTAATGATTAAGAAATTCAGCCACCGCATGCCCTATGCAGTTGTGTGCATTGCACGCATTCCCACATAATTGAGCCAATGGTTACTGTTTAAAATAGATACTAAAGATGCGCCTGAGCATGTCTAATGAGCACGGCCTTATGAGGACAGCCACGCCTACCTTAACCATGTCTTAACATAGACAAACTGTCGTTTTGTTTGTAGGCACCTTTTGCAGAGTTGAATGCGTCGCCGTTAGTCGCGTACAACACATCGCAGGAAAAGGATTGCCTCGCGATCACGAAAGGCAAATGTTTGTATTGGATCCGACATTGAGAGCTGTTTACCTTCCGTATGGGTAATGATGTTTTCTTTCATTCAGTAAGATATTTCCGCTTCCGCTTTCAACTAAGCGCCAAGTATTTTTTTATCTCTGGTTTCTTCTTTCTCCATACCCTCCGAGCACAATATAACACGTTGTTGTTGTTCTGTTCCATATCACGTATAAGCTCAGTCAGGTTTCTGCGCACACTGAACCACGACTGTGGTATCTCCCCACAAATGAAGCCCGATTACGATAGACTTGACTCTTTTGTCAGCGCCTGTGGCGGCTTAGGAAGTTCCTAGAAGAACTCTGGTGCGAGTTAGTTTGATCACGATCTTGAGCGAATTTGACCAGAGCGGAAGAAAAAACGGAGACAGGAACTTGAAGACACGGACGTGCGTTGAAGGCAGTTCGTTTGCGGCTACAGTGCCTCAGGGATATCTTTGTCTTGACTGCCAAAAGAGACTCCAGGCCTTGGCGTCTCATTTGTCTTCTATTATACTGGGAGCTCCTCACCCTTGTTCGAACGGAGAAATGAATGCCAACTTTATACGGAGGCTCTGACATATCTCTTTCTTTTTCTTCTGGTTGCTGACGTAGCCTAACTAAACTGGTTTTGCACGGTACTGCTGTAGTGATGAGAAGGGGACCAAAACTTTATCATGTGAGCCGCACTCGTTAATATCGGCAACTTATCTAATATTTCATGTAATATCATAGGTAAGTAATAGGGAATTATAGTCCGGTTAACCGTATACGCAAAGGCGTGCCAGATACCGGATAACGTAGTTTTTTTTTAACAGCCAAGTGGCGTCAGCTATGGGTGATAAACAGAACGAGCAAGACCGCGTGATCTATGTACTCCGAAATTTCGGCCGCCACTCGCTAAGCCTACAGCCTCGACAATTTGAGTGTCGCGCTCAGAAACGGTGTCGAATTGTCACGGATGCTTTACTGTCGAAGCTACATGATGCAAGACTAAGGCAAATACAACCGTCAGTTAGTAACTCGAGGGCTACGGAGCGCACGACGACCATTCGAAAGATTCGAAATGGGTGGCATACGCTCCTGGTGGTCGACCATGTTTACACCCGGCATACCGCCCTACGGAAAGTGCTTTGCGCATTGCGGGTTACCGGACAAAGAATTCTCGAGTAAATACATGATAAAAGTTATGACGTCACACAGTGGCCAACGTAACTGCGAAAGTATTAATATAGTCAGAAATAGTCATTATGCATTTAGTGTTCTCACCCGAAAAATAAAATTAGGAACAATTCACTTAAACGCGATTTCTAAGATAAACAAGTATTTCAACGGGCAAGTTAATCAATTTTTCTGATTACGTACGTAGGTGTGTAGTTGTTCGTTTGAACATTGTCCATACGCGACGGTCGTGCGATAGCGAAATAAGCCATTGAGACGACGACTAATTTTAGGGCATAACGAATGAGACTTCTGTGTTGTTTTGTTGTATTTGGAATGCCAGAACAAAGTCATGATCACGAGGCATGTCGTAAGGGAAAGGGTTCAGAATTATTTTGACTACCTCGGGTGCTTTGACCTAAATACACGGATATTTTCCCATCATTGTCCTCAGCGAAACGACAGCCGTCGAGGCTGGGAATAGAACCTGCGTCCTCGAGCTTTAGGAGAGCGCGATTCTCGGCAGGCCTAAAGCCCCTAGAACTGAGAACGTTGAGTAAGCCGCCTCGGCTACTATATGGCGGCCATTCACATCGACAGCGCCTAGGACACGACGACAGCGCGGCGACCGCAAGAGGGAGGTGCAGAGACACGAGGAAGGCGAAGCGACACTGTGTTGAGGCCGTGTGTCGAATCCTAAGGATACATAATGGTAGATGTGGTGATACATCGCGGTATTCCCAGCTGTATGCGTTAAACATATCCTAGAGAGAGGGTTGTGAAGCGCTCGCTGAACGTTGCTGCAAAGCCGTTTGAGCGGTAGCTTTTCAGCAAGCGGGCTCTAAACACCAAGGAGGCATCATTAGCGTGCAAAACTTCAAAAAAGAAAAGAAGAATTAGCAGTGGGGGTAGCCGTCAATGCTTGCTCGCCGTTTCCGCGAAGAAAGCGCGCTCAGAGGCCATCATTCTGCCTGGATGCGTGTGTGTGGAGGGGGTTGTGGTGGCAGGGTCTCCATAGGAGCGAGTACTGAGTCATGCACGGATGGGAAGGAACTCGCGGTTGCGGAAGCCATTTGTCGCGCTTTGAAGCACGGTGCATGCCGCTTTCTGGGGGCGAAATGCATGCACGCGCGAAGAGGTAAGAATTATTTCGAGAGAGAGGGAGAGATAGATCCAAAAGTAATGTTCGTCCCGGCAGGTGGTTGACGTTTGGCCAAGCTTTTGTTGTCCCTTTCTTATTGAGGAAAGGAAGGCCTTAGAGAACGTCAAGAACGGTGCTTTGATTGATTCGCGAGATTTGACGCCCAAACGCAGAACTACAACTATGAGGGTCACAGTTCTGCTACAAGAGTCGCAGCCGCAACACTGTTGCTCATGTATATACCTGTAAACTTATATAGCACAGGGGTGACTACAGCACTGCCGCGAAGAAGTGGCGCAAAACAATGACAGAGATGGGGTTTAGGAGAGGAAAATACGCTTATTTATACAGCCCTAGTTGGGTGCACGACTCAGTGTCGAAAGACAATGATCATCTCTAAAAAAGAGCCAGGCCTGCGCGGAACCGCAGGACAGTGACAGCGTAAGCTGGAGGAGAGACCTTCTTAGAGGCCATTTTAAACGCTTGGGGAAACCAGTGCAACTAGAGGTGGTAGGTATCCCCTGCGCCATAACTCTCATCATTTCGCCAAGTGGGGAAGTACCCACTACGCAGTAATTACTGCGTTATTGTAACGTGCAAATCTGTACAACTGAACGCCTTAGAGTGTCTCTTGGCGTCGTTTTCCCGAGAACGAACCGAACTTTCGGCCCGGCGTCGACGGCGAGCTGCGGTTTGGGATTCTCTCTGCACAGCTGTCTGTTGTGTCCGACGTTGCCTTGCTGCGACCGCGCGTAGCTCTGCGATTCGCGAGAAGGCGCCGTCAGGTATATTGAAAAGCCAAGTCAGGTTACTGGCGCGGCTGCGCACGTCGCCTGCTGCTTGATGCATGGCACGATACGACAAAACTGCTTCAGAAGGTAGCGCTTCGTAATAATGATGACGGAAATGTTGAAGAAGATCGTTTCATAATGATGATGTTGATGATGCCTCTGTAATGGGTTCAGAGCTACAAACCATGCAGCCCTGTGTTCTTTAAAATGATTACTCGAACTCGTTATGCAATCCACTTTCCCTGATGTGTAGTGGCGTATTATTATCCTGCCACGTAACATTACATTTGTTAAAGCGATTCTTCGGCAGACGTTATAGCTGTTTAGGTCTTTTAGCGAAGATTTTTCAAGCACAGGCGTGGCTCAGTGGTAGAATGCTCGACTGCCACGCAGAGGATGTGGGTTTGAATCCTCCTCAGTCCTGGTTATTTTTTTTCTAAAATTTGCGCGATAGCGGTTACGGACACCGGCGGCGGCGGCGGACAACTACGGCGCAAAAACGGCCCTTGCTGTGAACTCATAACAGGTTACGCTGTAATATGCGCATAGGTAAGCCGATTTCGTGCAGAAGTACGCCGCCCTTCGGATCTGTGCTCTCCAGGAAGCCCGTATCGCCCGAGAGCAAAATTCTGCTTGACAGAGGCCTCAGGAGAGCACCTGCATGATGCCGCTCAGGATACTCAGGGCACCGAAGTGGCCAAGCCTCTGAATTCTCAAGTTTGTAGAAGGCTTAGTGCGTAGTAAGTTATATTCAAGCAGAGTGCCCGCACTACGGGACGCTCTCTTACATTTGATTGTTCACACTTTCTCTTTTTCCCGTTCTTCCGTATAATACACTTCATCTCCCCCTCTTCCCTACGCTCACGAGACTTGAATTAGCAAGGGAGCTACGATCTTATTATGCGCAACGTACGTTTCGAGCAACACCGCGGCTCTCCGAAAACGCGATGCCATCGGCATCTCCCCACTGTTGGGTCACCCAGGTTGTAGTTGAGGTTTGCCCGTTGTTCCATCGGGTCTCCCCGAGGTCACACCAGTGGGTAATAAACAAGGACGGTCTGTTTACGCATCCTATATGTGCACGAACGCGAATGGACCATTGCACTCTAGGGAGCACCGTCAGATTAATTCTGCTGCCGACAGGGAGCAAGCGCTTCCTGCTTAACCTGTGCGGCGGCGCTGCATACTTCGGCTGAAATGGCCAGCCCTATTAGAGGACCGACCAAGCTCGCTCCATGAGGGCAAGAATGTACCAGGACTAAATATTAGCGTGTGTCTTCTGCAAAGAATCAACGGAGACGACCGAGCACATCGCGATGAAACCAGAGTAGAATGGATAAATGGGATAGTTGGTACTGCATCTTTTTAAGAAAACACGAGCGCAAAAAAAAAAAAAAACGTTTACAGACAGAGAAACAAGTGCACACTACAAGCGCTTGTGGTGTGCAGTTCTTTCTCTGTGTGTAAACGACCTTTTTTTGCGCTCGTGTTTTCCTAAAAAGATGAAACCAGAGTGCCGCTAAAATGTCCTAAAATGTCCTCAACACGTGTTTGTCCCCTGACCTTATACTACGCTCTCTCTTCATCCCTAAGCGCTACACACGTCATTTTTGTTTCCATGGTCGCTGCGTCGTCTTCATTTCGTCGTCCTCACGGGGCGTGCGAGGAAGGGACGAGAGAACCGCGGTCGTCAAGGGTGACAGTATGGATCGTTAGATAACGCAACCGTGACATGGGGCGGCGGAAAGGCCGGTAGTGATTAAGGTGCTTCCGGGGATAACGTGGCCACAATTAGCACGAGACTGGGGTAAAAATGGAGAAACATGGGAGAGGCTTATGCTCAGCAGTGGGCGCGCACAGGTTCATGATTATGATAATTACTAATGGAATGAGAACATAGTCAGAACATAGTCGCCGGCCTCATCTCTGTGGGACGTGCACGGTCCACAAGCAAATGGATTAAAAGCGGACGGCAGCAATAACCAGTCGGACGTCTAGTTAATCAAGAGACATTCAGAGAATTGGTGAAACAAAAGCGGCAAAGGGAATAATACAACTGGAAGTGTTGCAGGCCTATGGACAACTGTACAGGCTAGAGCTGCTTTCAATAAGGGGGGGGGGGGGGGGGGGGGTTATCGAGGGTAAAGGTGAAATACAAGAATTGAGTAAATTTACGAATACCTGATTAGTCCAAGCTGGGGGGGGGGGGGGGGGGGGGGGGCTAGGTTACTGTTTGTAGCCGGCCATTTCGAAATAAATGTCAACGGAACTGTAGGTACCGACGGCAGAATTACAAAAATTACAAGCCATCGCGTTAACGTCTGCCACATGTCTCATTAGGGTGCATAACTGGCGCTGAGCGAGCGTTTCAGTCTCGCGGCTTTATTACTGCGGCCCACGGCCGCGCATAAGAACCGCGATATATATATATATATATATATATATATATATATATATATATATATATATATATATATATATATATATATATATATATATATATATGTGTGTGTGTGTGTGTGTGTGTGTGTGTGTGTGTGTGTGTGTGTGTGTGTGTGTGTGTGTGTGTGTGTGACGTCACTCTACCCTAGCTAGGCGACGGGGCGGATGCAGCGAAATCGCCAAGGCAAGCTACAGTAAAACATTTAAAAGAGCAGTGAATGTAGAAAGGAATACGTTCACACCAGTTATGAAGTTGACACCCCGCACTCGCAACGTAGAATCCACAGCATTCTTTCTCCGAGAATGGGCGCAATGTTTACCAAATCGATGCACGCGTCGCGCGCGCTCTCGGAAACAAGCAGATCAGCGCTCCTTCCCCTATTTTCCCCACATTTTCCCCAATTAAGGAAGTCACTGGAGAAGGTAACTGAATGTTGGCTGCCATAGCTGCCACTGGTGTCGCATGCTGCCAGCCGTAATTAAAACGCCACCTGGAACGGAAAAGCTTATTCTGCGCACTGTCACAAAACGTTCCTCACGATTAGGGAGATCGAAAAGGGAACCAGCTGAGGAATGGGTGCCGGCACAAGATCACTTTAGGACCCTCTTGTTTACAGGCTCGCACTGCTCGCGTGTCGCACAACACAGCGAGACAAGGCCAGGTAGCGATCCTTCAAAGACAGCCGGTCTCAAGGTCACAATTAGGGATTTGTCGCGATCATGATCAGGGCAGAAGTGGTTAGAGAGAGCTCCCATGTGCCTTCATTTATTGTTTCCTAGGGCGAGCTCGACGCCGCAGACAGCTCTCGTCAGTAAAGCTTGTACGCACAATTTTACCACTCACACGCTCTTGTGGCCCAAACATCAAACGCGGTGGGTCTCGTAAAAGCCGCGGCCCCTTCCCAGTTATAAAACGCTTCACTGTTTGACAACGTCGTACTGTGGCAAAGCAACATTGTAGTTTTGTTAGGAATTTCAGAAATTTTTATTGACCGAAACTGGTTTTCCAGAAAGACATATCCAAATTCCTAAACGCCTAAGACAAATCCGAATTGACACATAATACGGAGAAATCGAAAGAGTTGGCACTGATGCAGTATACTTCACGGCGGCGAACCTATGGCATCATCTTAACAAGTGACGTCCATAGAAGCTGTGGCTTGCAGTGATGAAAACGTAATTGATCGGAGACTGTCCCTGAAGGTGAAGTTGCGTCACGGCTTTGAGTGCTTTCCTTGCTAGCATGGTCCTGACGAAGACCAGATTACTCGTTGAAGCGTCTCCTCTGGCGACATTCCCTGTTCCATTTTCGTAATCTTATTTCATGATGCTTCGGAGAAGAACAGTACGAGCAACATTATTGTCTTAGTTATTCGAGAGTTTTATGTCGCACCTCCGGCTGCGCTTGGTACAGGCACCGATCTTTGCGTCGCAATGTCAGACTGCCCATTACCGATTTAAAAAGCCACCGCACTTTTCTCCTCCTTTTTTCCTCCGATGTTTTCTTCTAATACTTTCTCGCCAATGCTCATTCATGACTATCACGCGCTGTCCCGCAGCGTGCCATAGAAGTGTTGCCTCGAAGGGCAGCTATATCTCCAGCGCTATCGCAAGTCTCTGTGAACCCCTGCAGACGTGATGTGCACGTCAAAGTGTGCGCTCGATTAGTGATGTCTCTATTCAATTATATCTCTCTTGTCACTTTCTATCGCTTTCCCACAATGCCCGATGGCAAATCGTATGTGAATCTGGTGAACCTCTCTGCCTTTTCTTGTTTTTGTGGTACTCCTCCTTTCCGTCTGTCTCTTCAATCGCCTTCGCTGGTGCGCTCTTTGTGTAGCACGGAAAAGCACCCATATCCAGACCTGCAGGTTCGGAACGAACGGAGCTTGTGTTCGTTATGTAGTCATTCACATTTTTGCCCTTCTGTCACAGGGAATCATATCATTATTCCTACCAAATTGACGTGCAGTGATCACGGCCTAATAAACGCCACTTCGTGACCATGTAATGTCCGTACTTTCGTTTCCGGCGTCGTCAGTTCGTGTCACATCGACGCAACATTGGCTGGTAAACACATTAGAGTCAACGTCACCTTTAGCAACCAGACTCGTAGTGACATGACGTGATTATGTCGAGCAATTCAGGCATTCATTCGCTCATACTGTAAGCCCCGCATGTCTGTTACATGGCGGAAAGTAGAAAAATTCATCACGCGAAAATTAAGCACAAAGTTGTAACAATGCTTCTCCTGGTTGTTGCGAAGAGCAGCTAATCAGAAGAAATGAGGAAGGCGTACTCAAAAAAAGAAAAAAAAAAGAATTCATTGCGAGGGTCAGTTCTTATTCTTAATGATTTGTTGTCGAAAAGCTGCTGCTGGTATGGCAACGCTTTTTCGGCACGCAGTTGTCATGGATTCTTGGAAGAGGAAGGAAACAGATGGCAGTGAGGTTAACCAGAAAGGTTAAGTTGAAAGTGTTAAAACAGTGTATACATTTCGCTTTGAAGCCGCGGTCGAGTTATTTTAGCTCCCGCGTACTGATAGTTAAGCGAACGTGCGTTCCTTATGGGAATATGCCCGGATGGGGTTATATGAGCTCACAATGATGGCGAACTCAAATAACACCCGGGAAACTTGAGCGCAGGAGATAATGCATCGCGTTTTGCGTCGACAAAGCAGGATAATCAAGATGGACGAGGCGGACGGTGATTATGGAGCGCAGGAGTGTTCTCGAAAGGGGACACCTCAAAACAGTGGAATAAAAATGGCAGGTAATAGACGTTTTTTTATCAGATACAATTTGTCAGCGGCCTGCCAAAGAGCAGGAACAAACTACGGTGGCTGCGAGAGCAGCCGTTATTGCACATAACCGTGTCCTGCCAAAGGATGCAATCTTCATTATTGGCGACGTAGCCCATTTTCGTCGTTTTGCTCTCATAATGGTGCAGATGCTTATCACAGTGCTTGGCGCTGTACTAACGCTCTCCCGAGAATGTGCCTTCCATAATGAAGCCTGCATATGCCGTGTAAAATAATAGTCTCCGCCATACCTACGGCGCGTCAGAGTACACCTAGTCTGCCCTGCTGGTTAATAAACTCAAGCGCACGGTCTGCCCCCGTTTCTGGCTAAAACGGCTGTCGGGGAAGCCTTTACGCGTGCTCTTTACGCAGTTCTTTGATGGGAAGCCTGCAAATATAGTTTGCGCGCAAACCAGGCGTGTGTGAAAACGAAAATTGCGTCCACTTATCTTCAGCACGGTGTTCAGAAGCTCGAGTACACTTTTTTATTATGTTATGTAGTATACGTGATACTACATACGTTGCAACTACATACGTTGTACGTACCAGCTTCTGAATATGAGAGCACCTTTTTTCGTTGATTGATTTGTGGGGTTTAACGTCCCAAAACCAGTTCTGATTATGACAGACGCCGTAGTGGAGGGCTCCGGAAATTTCGACCACCTGGGGTTCTTTAACGTGCACTGACATCGCACAGCACACGGGCCTCAACATTTCGCCTCCACCGAAATGCAGCCGCCGCGGCCGGGATTCGATCCCGCGACCTTCGGATCAGCAGCCGAGTGCCATAACCACGAGACCACCGTGGCGGGGCACCTTTTTTTTCGTTACACTCCTATTCGTAGAACGACGTGTTTGCCATGTTGGTGTCTGCCCAACAACACGTGCAGCGCCTGTCACATCTTCTGTGTTTTTATTTTCTAGTGAGCGTGTGCTTCAGCGCTGCAATGCGTCACTTAGCACTCCTATTTGTACTCCTGCGAGTTGCTTTTTCTTCTTCTTCTTCTTCTTCTTCTTCTTCTTCTTCTTCTTCTTCTTCTTCTTCCTTTTTATTCTTTTGTTTGCAATGACGTTTTGTGAAGGCGTATGTTGTATGTGGTATATTCAACCCTAACATATTTTTTTCTTGTGTCGTGTCTTTTTTTATATGTACGCTACAACAAAGCGTTCTCACCGTCGTCAAAATTTTGGGAGCGCGGGAGTGTTCGTCACGGCTACAGAAAGAAACGAAGGTGCTGCTGCAATGTCTCAATTATACTGGGCTTCTTGACACGGATGTGTTGCAACGCCGGCGAGATAAAACAGTGGCCTTCCTTTTCTCATCAAACGCTTCCTCGGCTTCATCCTGCCCCATTGCAGCGTAGCCATTCGGGCCCAGTCAAAGGTACCCCCCCCCCCCCCCCTTGTCATTCTCTCTCATTTATCGTCCTCTTCCTTTTTATGTTTAAGTCCCTGCGTGTTGAAGAGCCAAATCACGGCCTGCGCCAAAATTTGTGCTACAACATCTTCTGTAATACCGGTAAAAAGAACATAAGATCAGCTTGAGAGATGAAGAGAAGGAAAAAAAAATAAAAAGAGATTTGAGATTTGGTTTTATTTCACCATAATCGATACAAATTATAACAGTTAACAGGTTGAAAAAGAAAGAAAAAGTACCATTTATGGTGAGGATAGCAGGGTAAAAGCTGCAATATCTGCAGCTTGACAAGCCCCGCCACCCCGATACAATACAATGGCAGCAACGTGCGGTACAGAAGGGGTTAAGTAAGGTAAATATTTGCACTCACATTGCAAAAATGAAGATTGATGAAGAATGAAAGAGAAGTAACAATGAAGAATGAGAAAGAAGTAAGAAAAAGCAGGGAGGTTAATGAAACGCGCGTCCGGTTTGCTACCCTGCGCTGGGGAAAGGAATAAAGGGGTGAAATAGAATGAAAAAATAGAGGACGTGTGAGAGAAGAGCACCAATCACGAGCACACATGCACAAGTAGATTGTCTAGAGGCGGTCGCAAAGACCTGTAGACTACGGGTATGTCAGCAACGCCTTCGTCGCCTTCTGAAAAAAGGCAACAAAATATATGAAGGGTGTTTAACAAAAAAGAGACAGAAAAAAGAGACAGAGAGAGAGAAAGGTATGACTTGTTCACTAGCGCAGATGAGTCAAGCTGATGCGGTTTTTGGGACATTGGTACGGATCAGGTGATACATGAAATAAGGTGGGGTCTTTATTGGCCTTTAATATAGATGAAGTGCGGAGCCATCATCGTGATGTGTCGTCGTGACAGAGCTGCTCGGCGTCTCGAAAAGCAATAACGTGGTCATGATAATGACACTACAACACGCTCGGAATGCTCTTCGTGACCAGTTTGTGGCTATTTTTCTTGGGTTTGCGTTAATGGCCGTACAGTTAGTGCACGAAACACTTGCGCACCTACCGTTCATTTGTACTGCATAAGGCCTCGTTTTTGGATTGACGCTTTTTCTATAATTATTAGTTAGATACGTCACAGAAGCGCTTTGAAGTGTTCAAGTTATGTTTTATGAAATGGAAAACGATGGTCATTTAAAGACGATGCCCCCCTCCTCGCCCCCCAAATAAAAAGGAAAGGGTTCATGACACATTACTGCTTTTATTCTTCCTTGTTTTTATGCCCATAGCCATCTCATCAGTGCCACATTTCATAGAATCCCCTCTTTTTTTTTTCGAAGATGTCGAAAGGAACGTCATTTCATCGAAGACGGTCTTGTCTCTTATATAACAAACTTCCCTGAAATAATACAGTGCATCAAGGTGGTAGTCAGCCAGTTTTAATCAGTAAACAACGTCTTCACAGCTCTGTTAAGCGGAGTGTCGCCAGCTTTAGTTCAGAAAACTGTTTATCCGTATACATCCCCTCCATCTACGAACGAGAAAGGATAAAAGGATATGATTGTTGAAAATCTTATTGCTATCGCGCTGCAATGCACAACGCCTCCTGGCTACAGTCAAGTTGCTGACGGCAGCTTTTAGCCCCGGATGACGTTGCTAGTCTGCAACCCCCTACCACCCTAGAAGAATGATAAACTTGTACTTGACCTTGAACTTGCTTTCTTTTGAGCAAACACTACAAAAATACCAGTCATGGTGGATGTACCGTTATTTATTAAATACACGTTGGTTCAGAAGGCATGTCCGACATATAAGCTTCATATCAGCGTGACAGCTGTCACTAAGCATGGCTGGAAATAAAAGGAATTTTCCTTCCTGTCAGAGACAGCACGTTCAGGAAGCCGTTCGTGAGCTAGACGCACAAGAAAGGCTTATTCTCCTGTTGTCGACGGACACGGAGACAAATAAGAAAGTTATTCCTGCTCTTCGAGCTCGTAGGTGTGCGTGTGGCAAAAAAATTGGCTGCTTTTGCACGTAGCCGGGTCAGAAGCTTACAACATACCAGGCCTCGCTAAGCTCAGGGAAACCTACGCCCACGCGATAAGTCAAAACGTTTCTCGGTTTTTCTTCGCTTCCGTAAAGTCAGCTCTGATCAGGTGGTTGCTTGTGTCGGGACCTGTTCCTATGGCTTGTCGTGCCTTAGCAACGCCCACTGTGTAGCCGACGAATGTATACCCTCACCAGCCGTTTTTGAGACCGTATTGCAAAAATATGCAGGCTTCCCATAGCTTTCTTTCTTGGGGTACGACAAAATTCGCAGAAACACCTCCATTTGTATGCTTATTTTAAAAAGAACATTTCGTGCCATTGCAGATTTCCAGACCTCGCCAACTGAAGTACCACCGTAGGAGTAGCACCTAAGGTAAGGAATTTTTCGTCGGTCTGAATGGGTCGATAACAGGGGAGAAACGAAATGTAGCCGCAACAATGAACTGAGGATATTTGCGTTACTTTCCATTTTCACACGTGCGAACCCATCTCTATCGTGAAGGGAAATTGGAGACAGGAAAGCTGCGACGTATCAGTGGCCAATTTTACCGGCTGTCACTTCCATTTGCGGCAATCGCAAATCGTATACTTATTTTAGGGGCGAAGCTCCTCAAGGTTTGGGTCTGTCCGTCCGTTGTAGTAGCGCGTTACCTACTAGGAACGCGCTACTAGGAGGGCGCGCGTGGGAACGCGCTACTAGGAGTGCGCGTGTGGGAGGCGCGCCCTCGGCGCGTGCCTCCCGGCGCGCGAGCTCTCTCACTCTTCCATCTGCTGTCTTGTGAGAGAGAGAGAGAGAGAGAGAGAGAGCGAAAGGCGCGCGTTGACTATGGAAACGCTCTTTCTTCGATGAACGCGCTACCAGCTCGCAAAGAAGGAGAAAGGAGAACGCGCCCTCACTCGCGAGAGACAAGCTTGACGCAGGCAGCGTCTTCTAGCGAGTTTCTTGATTGAAAAATACCGACTGCTCGCGCTGGAGAACCGTTCACCGGCAACCCATATATATATATATATATATATGCACTGGATCTTGACTTGCAATGAAGTGCCGGTGGGAGATTTCACTTGTGCGTAGTTGAACCATAAGGATTCGTAGCGTGCGCGTTAACTAAATTAATCCGGAACTCGGCACGATCTACGATGAACTCCGGAGCTTCGCCCGCTCATCATCATTCACTCCGTTGATATGCTGTGAATTTTTTTTCGTTCATTATTTCTTTTCCATGCAGCGCTTCGCGCCAGGTTAGAGGGATTCGTCTGCGGTATACTATTGTGACATAACTGAAAATGAAATTTCGTTCTATTTATACATAAACCTTTGAAAAAATAACGGTATTGCTCCCAAATGTACTACAATTGATTTCGCTGTAACGGAATCACATTAGGTACTCGTGAATGCCTCCAGCAAGAGTAGGTCTGCCACTGAAAAGCTAAAGCTAAACCTATTAGAGCCGTCGCTCTCAAAGCCCGATTACGCGTGCGTTGTTCCACCAACTATTCCTCGGCGCCAGTCCTTCCACTGCACACCTTCTTTGCTTTCTTTTCAGTATGTGTAACGCGGACGTGTGTGCGATACTGAGCATCTTCTTTAAGGCGGAACCGTGGCGCGCGAGTCATAGAGCTGAAATTTTAGTTTGATTTTTTGTGCTACTTAATAAATTTTCTTTCCTATTTGCTAGCCTAAGTTTCTGCGTTTTACGACATATTAAAGTGGTTTTCATGATGCAAAATTATGTCAACAATATGTCGCTGGAGCCGCTTTTCCCTACTTTTCAGCCACCAATCCTCCAAGCCACCTCTTACTGATCTTTCTCGCGAAAATGTTCACTTGTCTTGTGGCGTCCCTACAGCCCCAAGTTTGTAGAAGAATCAGATACAGTAGTGCTTGTACAACGTGTCGTCTTTTCTTGTCTGTTCCTACTTTCCCTGATCAAAAGCTATCTGCTTCAGCTATACCGTATGATCATCAAGCATACAGCTAGCTGGCTGATTATCTCAGCAGTATAATAGCAACAGAGGAAAGTAATTACTTGGGCGAGTCGTTGATGCTTGTTAAACGTTAAGAGTTCAGAACACACTTAGCACGAAGATCTTGTCCACGGACATTAATATTAGTGCTTCAGGTACTTTCCTCAAAAGTATCGTGATGTTCCCTAATTGTACACATGTTGTGTACATGCACCGCGCGCGCGCGCTCGTGTGTGTGTGTGTGTGTACTGTGGGAGATCCGAGATACTGTTACTCTTATGGAAAAATAAAAGAAGGTTGAATTACTTCGACAAGTGGTGTGAAAGGGCTTCCTCGTCCTTTGTTCCAAAACAACGCAACGAACTTAACACCGCTTTCCGAAATAAACGAATGAGCGATGAATTCCGAACGGCAGCAAAAGGTCAAGGTTAAACAATTAAGTGTACGCCGTGTCTCATGGATGCACGCGCGTATACTTAGCGCGCCTTCATTGGCACTCGACAAAGAAAGTCCCACGCTGAAAAATCGCGAGAGTTCGCGTCCCCGGAGACTCCGCTGGAGGCATCCGCCTTTTTGTCTCTGAGGTTACCCAAGCACGTTGCGAGTTCCTAGAAAGCTAGCGAACAATAAACTTCGTTTCCTGAGGCCAAACGCGCGCGAAGTCAAGTGAACTTCAAGCTTCTTCACAACATAAACAAGGAAAAGAAAAAAAAAGCAGCATGCTCTTGTTCATTGTTTCAATTACTTGCCACTTGCAACGTTGTAGCGCTCTTGAATGAGCACCGTGAAGTGAAAAGAAGATTGCAAGAGGAAACGTTGCAGAACGTAACTTTCCTACGTTGCTTTGAACACGAAACGACAGAGAAAATAATAAACGTATCTTCTGAAGCTGTGAAAGTGCTAAAAGACTTGGTTAACTCATTGATTGATAAGCTAAAAGGCCGTGAATGCGAGACACTGCTTAAGGTGCATTGTGTCATATGCAGGCCTCAGTGGCCCTGAGGTATGAAACACAATATAACGCGAATGTAATATGGGGGACCGAGGCTTCAGGTCTTCAAACTTTGACGTCAATAAAGCTCGGCCCTGTTTCTGAAGGGATTGCAAAACCGAGCGGCTTGCATCTCTTCAGGGCTTATAAAACTTAAGAGTTGTCATAGTACGGCGCTGAATACTATTCGTTTTAACAACTCGATGTTGTTTAACATGCATGTTCCTTTAGCACGGTCGAAGGCAACCAAACTCGAAGGCGCTGTCGCTTTCGCATTTTGTTCTTACTGAAGAATGAGGGAAGCTGGAAAGGATTAAGAGGAGGCCGAAGAGATATTGTGACTCGTTCAAGAGCGGGCGATGCGACGGTCCGAAGTAACGGAAAGATCTGAGGGGCACGCTACAAGCGTACTCTCCCGCTTTTGATGTGCAAATAAAAGAAAAAAATACAAACTTTTTCGTGAGATTGAGATGTCCGCAGACCTTGTACACACGTCATGTCAAGGACAGAACAGCGAGAGTGTTCTGGCGCAAGGATATGATCTCTTTGCCAATTTAGAAAAGATATGGCGAACACTGCGGTACAGCTCTTAAAGATATTTTTATCAAAAATAAGAGGAAAAACAAACAGTAGCTGACACAGAAACAAAAACACACATCGCCGTTAGTAGCCACTCCACCACAAGGACTGCTTCTTTCCTTATGTTGTTCGGTTTATGCTTATTTGCACCGCTTGCACTCGTATTCGACATTTTCCACGGATGGAATTCCCAGAAGGAACGCATTCATCTGTTCTCGCGCACACTGTCTCGCACATAGAGTGGGAAACAGCGAAACAACGGGAAAAGTAATTGGGTTTCTTAGCCATGAAACTCCGGCGCTCCTGAATTTCGGATGCACTCAGTGTGCAGGTCACGAGGCAAACACCTCGTAAACGTGGTACGTTTCGTATGCATTTCGCAGATTATATTCCGTACGTTTGCATGCGGGAATACGGAAGCTCTGAGAAAATGGTGAATTCTATGTTGTGAGTTACACGTTGGAGTTGTTGGTTTTACATGTTGTGTGTTATATCACCATTATTTACGAAAATAATGTTGATCGAACTTTTACACCACGGAGGCACTGCAGTTCACGGGCTTCTGCTTCAACCACGATGGAAACTTGCAACCTTTTCAGAGATAAGACGTTTTGCACCAAGCATATCGGTGATGTCGTCATGATTTGCTCTCATCTGGACATTGGTTCATGCAGAACGACAACACGAGCTTCCCACTTTGCCCGCATCGGCCTAGGAATATCTGACCAAGCGCCAGAATCCCGCCCTACCACAGTGCTCATATTCGTTCGATCGATAGGCACGGTACTTTCACTTACCCGTGCAATATTGCCGCAGAGGAAGATAGAGCGTTATGATAATGAAACGACCGTTGCGAGACGCTCAAAATCGTAATGTTGATTTCCGGGGCCTTATGTCCCGTGGGAACCATGCTCACTGTCACATGGCTCGAAAACGCCACGTGTTGCGCAGTGACAATGCGCACGACCTAAACCAATGATAAAGATGCGGCAGCTGACGTGCTGCTGCGACATTCGGCGCTGCACTGCCTAGAGCATGTTCCGCGGGCGCCGTTGCCCTATTAGCTTAACGATAGCGGAATGTGGCGGCTCTCTTATGAGTTTTTGTGAGTTTTATGCGGCAAGTGTTTTCGCGATTCCTTTATTAAATGTTATTTTTTCCACGTTTTTTTTTTTTTTTTTACCAGCGGCTGCATGCATTCCTTGAAGCAGACGGCCGGAACTGCCACAGTCTCAAAACCACTACAAAGAGAGGGATAGAGATAGAGATAGAAAAATAAGCACGCAGTCAAATTAAAATGCTCTACTGAAAGCCTTAGTGAATCTAAGGAAGCATTATCACCTTCTCTCATCCCTTATATGCCTGAAGCATCTCTCTTAATGAAACTGAAGCGTCATTCTGAAGAATATAAACGCATGGCGCAAATGTACTTAAGTGAGACGTTTCAATTAACCACTGCCTTAGCTCTGCTCTGTATTGACAACTTTATTCTCCAATAAAGGCTCAAAATAGAGATAGGAAGCGACAGGAGTGGATAAGGGGAAAAAATAAACAGGCGTAGCTGATATCCTTGAGTCAATGAAGGGAAGGAAGTGGACCTAGGCAGGACACATCATGCGGAGGACAGATATTACGGATGGATAGTGAGGATGGCAGAACGGATGCACGGAAAGAGCGAAAATCCAGCAGAGGAAGGCAAAAGGCTACGTGGTGCAGTGCAATTCGCCGCAATAAAGTGAGACCAACTACCCCAGCACAGGGCGAATAGGAAATCATTGTGAGAGGACTTCATCCAGCACTCGACGTACAATAGGTGGATAGATTATTATTATTATTATTATTATTATTATTATTATTATTATTATTATTATTATTATTATTATTATTATTATTATTATTAAAATGAACGACTAAATGGTTGACATCGATTGGCTGAATTTTCGTATAACACTAGTGGCTTTCATCATTCACTGCAGTAAGGAACTCTTGAATTAAGTAGTATCTTAAATTACAAAAAAAGGAAAAATATACATATGTTGCAATCAAACCCATTACACTATAAAGTCCGAACACTTGTGGTGTATCCGCCTAAACATTACGCTATAAAGCCGGAGGTAGGGAGGGGGAGGGGCGAAGGTTCCAGAAGTGGTATAGTACTTCCGTTTTACTAATTGTTTAGGGTACTTTGCATTGAAGTGGCAGAATTTTGTATCGCATTTTCCCAATTCCGAAATAGCTTGTAGCAAGAAAAAAAATAAAAATTGACAATGCGCGATAATCAAGAATGTATTAAAAACAGTGAGCTATACTCAGGAAAGAGGGGTGTGTTTTCGAGCTAGACAGATATATGTTTCGTATTTAACAGCCTGAAATGGTAATAAGAAAAGCAGCTGGCACGTGCATCGTAACACCGAGACAAGCCATCAGAAGCGTGCACGTATTTGGGACAGCAGGGAGTTTGGTTTAGTTGTGGCAGGTCGGATCCGTTTACCTACATTCAGGTCAAGCGCGCACTGCGTAGGACGTGACACTTTCGCCAATTGGCTTCGTTCGAGCGCGAGCGCGTGCAGCACTTTTTCTTCCCCGATGAGTACGCGCCAAGCTCGGAGGTGTGTTGTGCGCAGAATTCTGTTTGAAACCCGCGTCACGTTTCCTCCTTTCATTACTGTTGTCGTAAACGTAACACCTACGGCATCCGAAAAAAAAAAGAGAGAAAGGAAAAGAGGGTTATGTATACACGGAACGTGCTCATAGGCAATGTCGGAGCGAACGAGTAGCCGGTGTGAGATTGGCTTCTGCATTCTTACAAGGCGTAATAAAGACAAGAACCGAATGGTTCTTGTTACCGCAGCTAAGTAGGATACCCCTAAAAAATTTAATAAAATAACACAAGAAAAGGTGGGGGGGGGGGGGGGGGGGGCAGTAGCAGTGCCTGCGCCGCCGGCGGTAGATGTGGCTTAGGCGCAGCTCTTACTACGGACGCGACTCGTGCGTTACAATGGAAGCGGAGAAGTACTTATACGCAGCGCTTGAAGAATGAAACATACCACAATATCAAGCTGCAGTGCGTTTATGAGACCGCCGGCAGAAATAATCGGCTAAATGCTTTGTCACGCTGAACGAGAAGCGCATATCCACACTACACAAACAAGGACAATGTGCACAGCTGCGGGTTAGGCACGCTGGAGCTCAATGCCGTACGGGATCGCGCACTTCGGTGGAACAAAGCGGAGACCCGTCGCCCGTGAAGCTGCTATGTAATCTTACTCTGTATAATAATCCATGCTTTGCTATTGCATTCATTGCTTAGTCTTTCAGGCGAAACTGTGCCTTTTTTTCCCGCGCTTAACACGAACGACGAAACAGTGCAGCTGCCTTGCAGCGTTGACTGCAAACATTCACAATCATGATCTCCGCGAAGTCATTTTAGTTAACCTTCTTTGTCAGTGAGTCCAAACTGCGATCACTCATGCAAATATTTAATTATTCCAACGTCTGTGAGCGTGTTACACAAACTGCTTTCTGATGCTTTCTAACTGCTTTTGCGTATGCTGCCATGGCGGTTTCAGTTATACCTGAGAGCAGCGAATCAGCATCTACAGGAGGCTGAACACTAGGGCTGGATCAGCCTGCACACATTACATTCAAAGCATTAACCGATCCCGATACGAGACATGATAGGTATTTCGCTTTCGTGTTCGTAGCGCCAGCAGAGACCATGGCAATTACTTCACTTGCTTCACTTCGTGCGCCATTACTCCCCGCTGTATACGCTTGTTCCGCGAAATTATGGATGCGGCGACGAGTCGAAACATTGCATACACGAAATATCGCTCATGATTTCGCATATGCTACGCATATGGTACATTATTTCGTATATGCTCTGAAAAGAAGATAAGAGAGAGAGAAAGAGAGAGAGAGAAACGAGATGAAGGCGGGGTGGTTGAAACGGTATATTGAGCACGAATGTACAACCCAACCCACGCGTACATAACACTGTCGCCACTATAACGCAACGCCCACAAGTAATGCCCGCTGTCGGTGCAACGCAGAAGACTGGACGCACACGCACGTGTGCATCTCTATACAGAGCATTGATAGATATTTCAAGTTTTCCCACGCGTGCGCTGCTTTCGACAGAATATGGGAGAAGCGGTCAGCAGAAAATCGAGGAGAAAGTGTAGGGGCCGTTCGTAAAGAGAGAAGTACGAGTGGCCGCCCAAATATTGAGGGCATCAATTCGCGACCGATACTCTTGGTTGGAGTGAACACACACACACACACACACACACACACACACACACACACACACACACACACACACACACACACACACACACACACACACACACACACACACACACACACACACACACACACACACACACGAGCTGTCCATACATGCTAGTGCTTTGCGGATACATTTGCTGCCTACAGTTATCGCTACCGTGCAAGCGCGTGCTTTATACAGATCGAGTTTGCCATGCTTTCATTTCCATTCGAAAATGCGTTTCGAAAGCACCTTCTGTCCCTTTCTGATTTCGTTCTTCTGACTCGCGTTCACTCGGGGCTTGCTATCTCATTTATTCAGCAGCTGCGCAGTGGAGGAGAGATATCCGAACGAACAGAAGGACATTCTGTGACCCGAAGGTAAGCATTCAGCCTATGTCGTGTCTTCGCCGTATGTTGTTGGAAGTACGTACACGTCCCGCCGAATCACGTCTGGCCGTGCGGCAGGAGAATGACCCTTAAGAGCACTGTCAGCCAGAAGCAGCCTACGAGATGTACCCTCTGCGATGACATATTTCTTGGGCTTACTCATTTATATTTCGGCAGAATATATAGTACACTCAGTGTGCAGCCGGGATATCTTAACAACAGTCCGTGCTTTCGTCACTAGCAGACCGGATGCTCGTCTGGTCAACATCCTTGCCTTTCCTTTTCTTTGTCTTCTCTCTCTCTTCGTGTCACTTTAGTGCAAGGTATGTATGGAACATGCACCAAAGACAGATTCCCGACCATAATCGTGGGACGAAGCATGTTCGCTGGAGTCATCTATCGCGAATACAAAACCTTCTCTCTCTTTTTTTTTTGATTCTGATGAAAGCGGTGCGAGAGGAACGACCAAACGAAAGGTCAGTCTTGGGACCAGGCAGTTGCCAGAATTCCATGTGCTGCTGGAAACACTTGGACAAGACTCAAGTGCACCCGTCGTGGTCACCGCGTGTCCGTGTTGTCGAGACATTAACAGGGAGGTCGCGAGCTCAATCCCACGCCAAGGCGGCTGAGTTCTGACCTGGAAACGACCGTGCATACCTTGCAGTAGGCGCACGTTAAGGAGCGCCCAGTTGGTCAAAATTAAACCGTACTGTCCCACTGCGGCGCGCACATTAAGGGAATTTATGGCATAGGTTAATTTAATTACCATTTTTATACGTACTTCATGGTTGCGGAAAGGCAATCGTTTCCATACAGAAGTGTTTTCGAGGTGGCCAGTGTATAAATAATGCCTGGAAAGTGTCCTCGCTGATTAGTTAATAGCGAGGCCTAGTAGAGTAATTGCAGACGCAGCTTATCGATGGAAAATGGCATTGTATGAGCTACATGCCACGTGGTGCAGGAAAGCAGTATGTATTTGTGCAACGCCTGTTTGTGTAACAACATAGCAGGATGAAAAACAGACATTGCTATTGGACATTAGCGAAATAGAACTGAAGGAGAAGTAACGCTCGCGATGCTTTCTCTGGCGCAGGAGAAGGCTGGGTTTACAAAAGAGTCAACCGGAAAAACTGCCAGTTAAATAAATTTCGCATGGAAATCGATCATCTTGTTTGCAGGCAAGGCCTTTCTCTGAAATATGTAGTTGCTTGCAAGCAAACAGAAAATAGTGCCTGATGTAAACAGATTATCTTCTGCAGCCGCATCCAAGAATTTCGTAATCATATTCGTAAATAAAAAATATCAAATCCAGTTTCTTAAGGGAGCTGTTTGATTTACAAGAAAATATATCTGGTATAACTGCATTTAAAAGCATAATAAGCAAATAATTACATTTCGACAGGCCTATTTTGTGGCTACCGAGAAAAGTGCGTGACGGGTAAACAGTTTCATTATCCTTTGAATAACAAATTTTTCACGAGAACTAAAGGAGAAGAGCGCAGCCTGTGCAAATCCAAGTCTTACGGGAACACACATTTGGATTTCCACCGAGGACATTAGATTATAACTTCTCACCTTTCTTACCCTAAGTGGGCACATTCAGGAATAACTCACCTTTTATTTTTTTTTGTAAGAGATGTCTCATTTCAAGGAGACGTGTTTGGAATGCAGATTTGATACTTAACCTTCTTTTGTTTTTGGTAACATCTGTTTATTTCTTTCTTTATTAAACCTTCGCCCTTTCTGTGCACGCTGCAGAATATACTTGCTTCAAAGGAAGCATTTTCCTGGAAAGAAAGATTCCCTTTTGGCTTTTCATACAAAGAGCCAACGCTGTTAGAAAAATATAAATTTTACCAGGCTTAACTTCGATCTTATACAGACTCAGACGGTTTAGTAGATTCTATTCTTGAACAAGAATTCACAGTAACACAGCGATATTATAAATGATGGTCTAACCGGTTATACAAATTGTGAACGAAACATCTTGTGTTTGTCTTTCCCTGCCAATTTGTCAGCGATATAATGTCATGCGAACTGTGTGGCCTATCGAAAAGCGTGAGTTCGTAACGTCGACCGCGTTTTTTTTTTCGTGATGTCTGGAGTTAAACACCTCGCGTGTAACTTATAGGAGATGCCCTTAAGGGCGAGATCATGTGACCTTCCTTATGTAGGTGTCCTTCACGGTCCGAAATATTAAAGTGAACACAATTCGCCGGTGCGCTATAAAGGCGTCAAGACACCTTAACTATCACGCAATAAAAAGGATTGCGAACCTTGCGCTAAGTCACGCAAGGCTTAAACACAGCGAAGCTGGTCGATTTGAAATTTGACAACGTTGAGGATACAGCGCAGCGTTCCTTCTTCCATACCCTAGCTTTGTTTCCTATTCCCTCCTAGACTATACTGTACAAGACTGCGGTATGGTATACGCTCTACACTTCTCCTCACCTTCACTTCTCTTTCCACTCCTTGCTATACTACACTTTACAAGACTATGCTATGATGTACCCTCTATCCTTCTCCTCAGCCTGATCTCTCTTTCCTAACTCCTCCTAGTTTCCCACTTGCTCACCATGGCCTCTCTTTGGCACTCCTTGCTACACTGTACTGTACAAGATTATGTCATGCTCTACCCTCCTTGTCTCCCCCTTCCTCATACTCACCTCCCTTTCCCACTCCATGTTACACTATACCGTAGAAGACAGTGCTATGCTGTACCGTGTCTCACCATTTTTCCATCCTCCTCACCTTAACATCCCTTTCCCATCCCCTCCATGTACTATACTCGCCGTTATGTAGTAGTAGTATGAGAGCATGCGCACAAGAGAAGAAGGACGAGCGTGCAATGCATAGAAAAGGGCGTGCACTGATTTCATGACGATGATAATCTAATGTGGTCGAGAAATAGACTTTTGCCGACGTTAAACAGCTTCCCTGTTAAAGCAATGAAGGTGGTCGTATGTCGTTCGTTAAACCTAAGGATCGACCAATCAACCAGCCAATTTCACTGAGTCTCCTGTGTTGCAGCTCCTCACTTATCATCACCTATGACGGTGCTGCGAACACATGGTATTCATAAAAAAGGCGCGGTAAAATGAATGGTAATTCCTGATCTTTTGCCTGTGCGCGTGTGAATAACAATGAGACAGCTGCATATACTCAAGTTAATGCGAGACAAAGGCATTCCGAGACAAAGGCATACCGAGATAGATAGATAGATAGATAGATAGATAGATAGATAGATAGATAGATAGATAGATAGATAGATAGATAGATAGATAGATAGATAGATAGATACGTTCAAACTTGCTCAAGTTCCCCAAGAAATACTTCGTGTTTAAAGTGTAAACCAACTCATCTTTGAGCGAGATTGCACCGCCTGCAGTGCAAATAGGTTCCGAAGTCTCAAAGGTTACCTACAGCCCTGCATCTGCAAATACAGAACGGTACCAGCGCACACGCGCGTGAAATGTTTGGTAATGTTATGGCGATAATGTTAACCCGAACGATAAACATTGGTTCCGACGTTATTTGTGAGCGGCGTGGAATGCGCCCGAACACTCTGGCCGCCTTGCAATTTGATCAAATAAATAACGACTGGCCTTCATCCGCACGTGTGCACTTTGATATTTAGAGGTTCAGAACCAACTGATGGCTCAGGTCGTTATAAAAGAAAGAGAGAGCGCGAGAAAGGTGTTCACGGGTACACTCGGTGACCACGTTTTAATAATCACAGAGATTAATTACGGTTGAACTAGTAGTTGAATGTCGCGCTGTCACGGGGTTAGCAAACAAGGGGAAAGAAGCTCAAGCCCGCTGTCCCCCCTTATCTCATTACTGGTGGCACGTGCGTCTGACTACTAAATATTGCAAGTCGATCTAGTTTCATCAAAGGATTCACGCTGACTCGACCGTAAGCCGAAATGCCATGCTTTCCGGTTCGAGAAGTGTCACGTATAGGATGAATAAACAGGGACCTACAGTGTTCTTTTCTTTTAGTTAACGTCGTGAATACGTAAGCAGCTTAGACGTGCTTCTCTGAATACCGCATGCCTGTTCACCCGTAAAATAGGAACGCTGTGGTCCTCGGAAATACGAGAGGTCTGACGTGTATACAGAGAGAACATTTTGTTAACTAAAAAATCAACGCGTTGTTGACGAGAATGCAGCCATCATAGTATTGTTTACTGTCATCTTGACCAACACATACTATTTTTTAGACTAAGGTATCAAAATAAATAATGTTAAATGTTTAGCCAACTACTCTTCCATTGATCGCAAGTATTAACGGAGGATCTGCAGTGCATAATAATTAGTGTCCGGATAATGTAGTCTCCCAATAATAGGTGCGGCAGTCCTTTCCGAGGCTTTAAGAAAGTGCGCGAGATCTGGAAAAAAAAAAGAAGAAGAATGAAAACGCCGCGTGGCGAGGACTGATGAAACAGCGGAGCTGCGGCTTTCCTTAGCTTAGCTTGGTTTAACCTGGCTTTCTTTAAGTTGAACTTGGTTTCTTTTATGTTTAGCTCGCATTTATCTTAGCTTCTAATTTTGTTACTCGAATCACCACATGAAGACGCAGCATTTAGAGTGTTCCATAAACATTCATTCGACTTTTTCAGCTGCCTCGTCTCCACAATCTTCTTCGTCATCATACCATTTGCAATCGCCAAGAATTTCTCCACCACCTCTATATACTTGTCATTCTTCGACGGCTACAGATTCTACATGGCCGTTGTAAGGTATCGTCAATGGCACCAGCTCGTAGTCGTCCCAGTAGTCATGCGGAATTTCATAGATGATCAGCTCTCGTGTGCCTCCACATCACCCAACTTGCATTCGCCAGAAGCTTTTTAACGGTCTCAGCAAGCTGTGTTACAATGGTCGGCACAACGCCACGTATGGTTCCCATAAACGCATGTTGTGCAAGCATGACTGCATGACGAAGTGGCACAACGCCCGTCTTCAGACCGTGAGTACCCGGGTTGGTATCCCAACGTGATCAGAAGATTTAGAATCTTTTATTTGTTTCATTATTTCTCTCTATCTCTATCTCTCGCTCTTTCTATACTTTTCTATGCGCATCCAACAATTAATGCACACCTGCCGCGAAAGTCCCGAAAAAGCAAGCCGAATGGCCAGGGTGTGGCCCAAGTCTCATGGAAATGAAAGTGCGGTCCGCCGCATGTTTGTATCGAGGCCGCGTCCTTTCCATAACAGAGTTCACGTAGTGTTCCCGTCAATACTAAAAAGGGGGGCAGGTCCGATCGTACTGAGGGCACCGTTGTGCATACGTGCCTTTCGGCGCATATCCACAGCTCGACAACGGGTAGAGCATATCCTTCGTGGGCGGAGATGCAGCGCGTGTAATCTCCTGCGGCTGGCCACTCGACCATCGCTTCTCCACCACTCGGAGAAATGCTTCTCTTTTTTTATATCATGTAAGGGAGGGTTGTTTTGTTCGTAGCTAGTTATGTATTACAGCCTGATCTGCGAGTAGACGAAGAAGCGAAAGTAAAGGCACGCGATTTGTTTACGTACACCAACTGATTCGGCACAATTCTTGGTTCAGAAGTGGAGGAGGAGGACTAACGTGGGACGGTAGCCCGAACATTCTATTTGAGAAACAAATTTATATGCACCGTCATGTGCCCTTTATGAGACCATTTAAAATAATGCTTCACAGTGCTATGAGTATTCCATTTTGTGAAAGCCCCGCCACGGTGGTCTAGCGGCTACGGTACTCGGCTGCTGATCCGAGGGTCGCGGGATCGAATCCCGGCCGCGGCGGCTGCATTTCGATGGAGGCGAAATGTTGAGGCCCGTGTGCTGTGCGATGTCAGCGCACGTTAAAGAACCCCAGGTGGTCGAGATTTCCGGAGACCTCCACTACGGCGTCTCTCATAATCAGAGCTGGTTTTGGGACGTTAAACCCCATAAATCAATCAATCAATCCATTTTGTGAAAATATGATGAAAGTTGCTTGAAGCTAATGCTGGGCCCAAAATGCGTCCGCAACCGGCTCGGACAATATAACCCGCACGTAAAATTCCCTTAAACAATTACTGCACATCTGCCGCGAAAGTCCCGATGATTTTCCGATCATTCTTTATGGCCGCTTTTCTTTTTTTATTCTTGGTGTTGTTTCTTCCACTCCCCTCACAGAGGTACATACCTGTAATTTGTCCTGTTAGCTTAAGGAAATAAAAATTACTGCGGAGCACATTGCACGAAGTCTTGTTGTGTGACAATTTTGTAAAATACCTAACGGCCAGTGGGACCAGGGCAGCGCCACTAATATAGTCATCTATCATTGCTGCAAAGTCGGCTGGAACACAAGGCTTCCAAAACTGATGTGACGAGCGAAAACGAAAAGGACTCGCTGGAGAAGTCAGCACAAGCGCATCCTTCTCTGTGTCTTGTCTCCACTGCTCTTTTTCTTGTAAGATGTTTTTGTGTTTGTAATACATTCCATCTTGCACGTGCACTTTTACTTGTATGTGTGTTTCTATCTGTACGCATCTGTATACATCACAACTTTCGATTCATCCCCGAGGCTTGTGTGCAAACTGTGATCCAGGTGGGAAGACCCCTGCACGCGTTAATACCTTCTGTCCTCTATTTTTGAAGAGCAATTTGTAGACTCGAATAAAGGTCAATTCAATTCAAAGGGCTTGAATTTTACTATGCTCCAAAATGACTGCATGCTTGGAGAATATCTGTTTCTATGTATGACAAGTGTTCTTGGCCGTCAAGCAGCGCTGTAACTACCTGTCTGTGGCACAACGGGCAAGTTTATTAACCTTTTTCCAAGCGTTACCCATAACCGAGGAAGCGATGATTTACGACAGCGCGATAGCTTGTAATGCACGGAGCGAGCTTAGTGAGTCGCACTCAGTACCACAAGAAGAAACGTGAAGGCCTTTTCCTTTCCCGATGCTGGGTTATGGCGGGAGTATAGTTTATGGACCCGTCGTCCGTTCGCATAACCAAATTTGCTCGCAGTGCGTGCGCTGCTACAGCAGCGGGAGCGTTCAAAGGAGAACGGCTATTGCTCACCCGGGAGCGCGAGCTCCTAGGAGCACGGTGTTCCTTTACGCATGTTGAGTCAGCGCAACGAAGTTCTGCCCATGCGGACTCGCAAAAGCCATCAGCGTTCTCGTTCGCACTTCTTGCCTGAGTGTGGATTACAACTACCATTTTGCGGCCAGAGGACGGTATTATTAGGTAGGCACCATAAATTTCATCATTTCCATTAAATGCCCTCTCTTTTCGGTTTCTTGTTATTTTCCACAGTAGACTCTGCCATAAGTTTAGCAGCGATGTCGTGGTCTTTGTGTTTTTCGCTTTTTCCTCTTGCCTCTGTCCTGGATGAACGAAGATACGCACACATACAGGTTTATCAGAAAGGAAAGCACTCTCTCACCTGGCTCTTCATCGTTTTATGGAATGCAATGTACTGCCGGTACGTCGACCTCACTCGATTAAGGCGCAGTATATTGACGTTCTATAAGGTATCACTATAACGTCATGTCCACTTTGCCTTTTTCATTTACGGCGGAGCTCATGTACGTTTGATAGTCGGGTTTTTTCGAGGCGCACGTACATCAAAGCTATCGTGACGACGAAAAACGGACGCCTTCAAATTAATTGAAAGAAGCGACAGAGGCCACCGAGACTGTGTTCAAACAGCAGCTAGGAAACAAGGCGTTGGCTATATGTTGGTGTCACTGCGGACGCAAAAATAATAAGGAAGGCGGAATAATTGGAGCAAAATTATATTTAAAAAATGAAGTCCACTGTACGAATTGTTTATTATTGCTGACAGCAGGGCATTGATAAGTATTAAATGCAGGTATTATTGCCAATTCACATAAATAACTGAAAGCCGCATAAAACACGCGTTTTCTTTTCAAGTGATTAAAACTAGTAAATGGAGCGAATTGAAAAACCAGCGCCTCCTCTATTTTTTCAAACAAAATAGAGGAGGCGCTGGACGAACAGTGCAAAATACGATGTCAACGTTGAGCCTTATCTCTGTGAGAGGGACGATTTGTTTTATTCTTCTTCTCTGCTGTGCAATGTTTCAACCGTAAAAGATGAATCGGAATGGCAGACGGTGCCACGCGAAAGCGCGAAGGAGAGGTTCCAATGACGCTTTGTCCTTATTAAGTTGCCTTTGGACATTGCGACTAGATGCTGTTTGTATTTCATAGTGCGACGCTCATGCGCTTCGTTTTCTTTTTTCCTTTTACAAATTAGAGCAGCGCTAGACGTTGGGTTGACGACGCAGAGCGAACAATAAATAAGGTTAGAAGTAACAGCACAAGAAATTGCGGCAGCTTGACACTAGCGGTGCCGCCTCAAGGAACAGCGGAGATGGACTACCATCCTTAGTTTTACTTGCCAAGCCTAGCTCACTCTCCTTCTTTCTTTCATCTTTCTTTATCTCTTTCTACATCTACATGGTTTATCCCTTTCTACACTACTTTATCTCTTCCTTTCTGCATGGTTATGCCATTCTATAACCTATCCCCTCCTTTCCTGGCTCTTCCTAAACCTAACTTTTCACCATTCCCTTGCTATACTATATTATGCATGGCTATGCCACGCTAAGAGCTTTTTGACACATGCCCAGTTTTTGTGGAGCATAAACCTTAGAGCGCAAGAATATGCTATGCTTTACCCTTCCCCTTCCTCCTTTCATTCCTCCTTACCCTCGCTTCCTTTTCCCATTCCCTTGCTGTACTATACTATGCATGGCTATTATTGTTAAGGGCTGTTTGGCACACACACCCTTTCTGTGGCGCATAACAGCAAATTTAAAAGCACACTAAAGAGAAACAATGAATCAATAGAGACTGATAGATTATAATTTTAGGACTCTGTTGTCATTGATCTCGCCACCATAGGTTCAGTTTTAGAAGAGAAAACAAAGGTCAACGTTTCATTTTCGAATTTCGCGCCGAAACCCAGGCACCCGAACGTAAGCGGGACGTCACGTATTTCAAAGTGTGTGTGTGTTTTTTTTTTTTCGGAATTCGGCATCGTTTGCCCAATGAAATTTCATAAAATTTGATTCCTTCAGCCACTGGTCCCCCTACAACACAAAGTGACTCATATTTAGCGGAAGATATATTTGCGCTCCACAAAAGGAGCCTCCGAAATCTATGACGTCACAGGGAGTCGGTGCGGAAACGTGAAGGTGGCTTCGCCACCTGTATTTTCCTTTTTTTTTTTGCGTTTCCTCGCTTGCAGAGCGTTCTCTCGTGGCAAGCGTGGTGCTGTTGGCATTTTATGAAAGAGTAATTTAGTAATGCACGAAAAATCGATCTGCTCTTTAGCGTCTCTTTAAAGCGATGCACTGCGGAGTTTTGCCAAGGTTAGTCAGCTACGCATTTAAAATTCGTTTAGTCAAACGATGGAAAAGGTCATGGATGAATGACAGCATAGTTGAAGGCTGAGAAGATTAATCGCTCGTTGCACTTCTATCTCAGTTTACCAATCCTGCAGGATTAACGATCATCCTTAACAAAAGAAGCAGGAAAATCTTTCACACGGAAGGAAGTTAAAGGGGAAAAGACTTGCACGAAGCTTAAGTGCCTTACAAATGGAGCGTAGACGAAAGACGACGTCCTATATAGTGTAACAGAGCAGAACAAGCTGCTACCGCAAGATTTATTTTCGCGCCTGGCTGGAACCAAGCAACGACTGTACAGTGAAACTTCTCGGGAGCAACGCGCTATATATAAAATGAAAAAGACTCGCTTTCGGCAAAATGTTGAAATGCTATACAAACTCTCAAAGTAGTAGGAAGCATACCCCTACAACGTCACTCGCTTGAACGATGGAATCTAAGTCTCCCAGTCGTTATTGCAAAATGCACTTCGCGATATTGCGACTGTGTCAACAAAAGAGTCGAAAGAGTGGTAAGACAAATTTGCTGGAAAGGCCATTATAGCGATGAAAACTTGTAATATATATAAGCACATGGGGTCAAATTGGACCCAATGGGAGGCGTAGTGATCGGTGCACTTCCGGTTGCCGCATTTTACCTTATCAAAATATAAACTCGCCTAGAGTAAGTAAAGTAAGCAAAAAACTGCAGAAGGCACTTTGGCACGTGCGAACATTAGCAAGTATAGGAGAAAAAAAAAACACCTCGCAGGTGATGCTTTAGCACGTGCCCTGGTACGTAAATTCAATATAGCTGGCGCAAATTTGCAGAATATTCTTGTTTTACAAAAATGAACCATCGCAGTATATTTAGGAGATAAATCTCTAAAACATTCATCAAGTGTTTCGAAGGCAAACTGATTTTTGTTTGTAACAAGGAGAACAGGACGTACTACGGCCCTCAGAAAAATAATCAGGCGAGAAAGTATACCTGCCGATTCATCCAACTCAATATTTTTTCCCCTTTTGTGTAACGAAGTTTACATGATGTGATGGACGAAGCTGGGCTACTGACGTCACTAATCATTGTGCAAATTGTGTCAGCTGCCAGCTAGGCACCGCAAGGGCGCCTGGCAGTGCGACGCGTATTGGTGTTCATTTCCGGAAAGCAAGCTGCTTTGCATCGTTTCAAACAACTATAAGGAAATATATACCACCGCTCCAAAAATGAACTCGCCCACCTGTCTAGCAACATCCAATCTCCTGGGAGCTCCATCACTTAAGAGCTCCGGAAGCGCGCAAAGAAACGACCTGCGGCTTCCTTTGCGATCCCACGCACGGGAAGTCAATCACCTACCACGATTTGCAAAGCTTCGACCTCGATGACATGCTACATACGTGGCTTTAGCAGACTGGTGATTTGTATTGTTTTGTGCCATACCGTTTTCGTAATGGGGTGCACTTATTGGTTCGGCAGCGTGGGTCGCCTGAGTGCAGTATTGCGAAGCGAGTAAGGAGGGGCGTGCGGCGCTCTCTTTCGCATCCTAGTCTCCTGTGCGAATGGATTTCACGAAACATGCCCGACGTTCTTCATATAGCGATGGAATAGCAGAGAGGCCTGACAAAAATGCTTTAATAGATCTCTTTGACCCCGTCGTTCGAATGACGTCGACAGTCTCTCTATTATGTTCCGGTGCGCTTATGGGTCGTAATAGCCACTGTGTTTTCCAAATGCTAGAGGCAAGAATGTTTTTGCTGCAAGAATGTGTGTT
The DNA here is from genome assembly GCA_013339685.2 of Hyalomma asiaticum. Classification (NCBI taxonomy): domain Eukaryota; kingdom Metazoa; phylum Arthropoda; class Arachnida; order Ixodida; family Ixodidae; genus Hyalomma; species Hyalomma asiaticum. The sequence continues at coordinate 138,682,141 of CM023482.1, forward strand.
TTTGTAAGATAATGATGATATCTGTTCCCGACTGTGTTCGTGAGTATATAGTACCTTTACAATTTCGTTTGGATTTTCTATTAACGTTGCGGGACGTTAACCTTGCTACTTCTTGCTGTGTACAATTCAGCACGTCGTTCCAGAACCGTCGCCCCTGCGGTAATGCTCCGCGGCGACGCAAGTACACTATAAATAAATAAATAAATAAATAAATAAATAAATAAATAAATAAATAAATAAATAAATAAATAAATAAATAAATAAATAAAAGCTTTCTCGTAAAAAGAAACGCGATAGCTTTCATGTTATGAAAGGTAGCTTATAACATGGCGAATTCACGCCCACGTGCTTCGAGTTGTCGATGCATTCGCCCTTGAGCTGTTGGCAGAGCGAGCGCTCCGCACAGGCGTTGGTCCCGGGTTCGAACCCTGGACCGAGACAAATTTTTCGGCAACTATGAAGCCTTCACTTCCGAGAAATCCGTATAGATTTCCTTGTAGCCTTGTGCTACAAACTGGTGGATGCTAATTCCCTTTCGTAGCATATAACACTAGCAGTCACCGCAAATGCGTCGCACGCTAAAAGCGGGATTCCGTACGGTCAAAGCACTTAGTCGTCTTTAAATACGTAAACAATTAATAGGGTAGAAAGCTGGTTCACCTTCGAATCCTAAAAATAAAGATAGCTTTTCCACTGAATGCTCCTTTCGTCTCCCCCCCTCCCCCTTCTCCTCTCTCTCTCTCTCTCTCTCTGCCACGTTTAGCTGTAAGTGAGTCATGCGTCTATTTCCTCTAGTACTGGCATTCTGCGCCAGCTTTCTGGAGTGCTCACAATTTAAACATTCATATAAAAGATTTAACATTAAAGTTCCCAGGTTTTATTATAGAACGCGCATATGAGGTGTTATGAAGTCCTCCCTTTTTTTTATGGCTTGCCGACCTGCGTTATCTTATACCATGAGGCAAAGGCAACAAAACCGTTAATATTACTTATTTTTCCGCTGAATTAAGCCTACAGCACTACCTTATACCATGAGGCAAAGGCAACAAAACCGTTAATATTACTTATTTTTCCGCTGAAGCCTACAGCACTACACAAAACGGGCAACGCAAGAAGTAATTAACACATTGCTGTTTCGCGAACAAACTGATGGTTGCACGATCTTGCATCGAAGATGCAGCTACCAATGAAGCTTTAAGAGTATAATTAAGCTAAGGATGAAAGTAGGAAAAGTTATAAATCGGGGACTGTCGCGAGCGGTACGACACGCTTATTATTGAGCGTAATAACTATTCTTTAAATGTGCCGAGATTCGCACGGTGAGAATGAAAAATGTTCCCCAAACTTGGAAACTTTCCTTGAGGTGCATGCCGCTCACAAATTCGCGAGGGTCAGTTACTCCGGTGCCCCCTTTTCTAAATATAGCAATGAGAAGGCTGAGTTGCGCAGTAGCCATACTAGCCATCGTCACGTCCATGATGAAAAAAGAAAAACGCATTTAGCTGCAAATTGCGCCCTCAGCACCACGCGAAAATGAAAAGAGAGATTAAAAGGTTGGCTAGCGCCTTTTCAAGCTAATGAGCAATATTATTTTCCTGTTACGAACGCACCGTTTCACGACTTTCACACGCATGAGACGACACAGTCCAGAGAGCAAGAGGGAGGGTGAGAAGGGCAAATATTAAAATCACTCATATAAGTTTCTTTTTTCTTTCTTTCGTGGTGGGCATGCACTTTGCTCGACGTTTGGTGAGTGCCCCGATGACATAATCACCATAACTTGGATCTTGCAGCAATTTCAGCTTGTTCTCTTTCTCAACGCATAAATTTTTCGAGGCGTTTAAAACCAGCGTGCTACGATCAACCTGCGTGCTTCGTCTGACGTCAGCAAAGTAACTTTTCCGTCGATGCAAAAGAACATGGACCGTAAAATCGCCCGTGAATTACGTGGATAAGAACAGAGAAATAGATGCACGGAAAATAAATTATGCTGGAAAGATCTCTCCCACCCGCCCTACCCACGTGCTCCTACTTTGACAATGTACCGTACGGAATTTAATAAAAGCTTCACTGCGCCGCGCTACGTGTTTCAACGATTCTCGCTGCATCGTCGAGCTGAGAGACGAGCAACAGATGCGGCGGGAGAGGCAGGTCGTGCGCGGCCAGCTGCGTTAGATATGATTATCGTTGATACATTCCTTGTAGAATGAAGCGGCTGGGCGTTCTTTTCATGCCATTACTCTAAATTTAGCAAAGTAGCAGTGACACAAAAATAAGTGCAAGATCGCTCCGCCAATTTAAGTGTGCGTTATTGGAATATTTTGCACAGATGAGTGCCATCATTTCTGAGGTTAAGCCTGAGAGTAAAATGTGTGGTTTATCGCTCTGGAATAGGAATCGGTATAACAGGAAAGTGTAACCTGCCTTCGCGAAACTTGGAGCAGGCAAGCGGCAGTTCGGTGGATCGGGGGGCGGGAGACGAGTAGGGTACTCCGGACATTTCACGTTGCATGTAGACATCAGCGGCACTTCGTCTCTGCACAGGGATCCTACACAGTTGTACACAAGCGAAAGTTCTAGAACGACTCAGATTTCCCCGGAGACACTTGACTGCATGCACCCGCGCCCTGCGCAAACATGCCATAAACCTGGAGCGTCTGCAAGCGGTTAAATCCTGCAAGCGAAACCGAATGCGGGCTGACAGCGGATCCTTTTGTGAATACACAGTCCGCTGCAGCGAAAGGCGTATCATTTGCTTGGCGACGGTCGCCCTTGCGTTCCTGCAGCAGAGCGCGCCGTAACACAACTGGCTCAGAACACAAATTTTGTAGCGGTCGTGGTGGTTGTACATTGCCCAAGGAACGCGCCGACAGGACGCCGCTACCTACGAAGCGCTGACTGCCGGGACGATTCGGTAGTCGAGAATCACTGCTTCGCTCCATCGTTCCTAGGTGGCGGTGCCACCGCTGAGAACGATGGAGCGAAGCAGTGATTCAATAAAGAAGGGGACACATGTACGTGCTGTGGAAAAGCTAGGGAAACGACAGATCATATTTTGATTGAATGTACAGATGTCCACCCAGTTGTAGCTGTGGACACTACCCTACAGGAGGCCATGGGTTTCAGGAGTAACAGGGGAAAGCTGAACATGCCGGCGATAGAGATAAGTAAAAGGCGCTTAGAGCATTGGTGGCGCAAAAGTATGGAGCAAACAAAAGCGCAAGGTAGTTCGGGTAAGATTGTTTCATCACAGAGGAACGATAATAGATAAAATAAATAGACGAGGAGAAAAATTAGTTGTGAAAATATGTGAGATTCAGGAAAAGAATTGTTTGTAGAGGAAACAGAAATAAAGCTAGAGCTTGGTGGCCCGGCTACCGCCCCGTTATAAAGGGGACGCTCGTAATATCCATCCATCCATCCATCCATCCATCCATCCATCCATCAAGAGTGCTGTGAAAGATGGGCGGTGTTAATTTAAGAGCAATTTTGCTTCCTAGAGAGAGAGAGAGAGAGAGAGAGAGATGAAGAGGAAGGCAGACAGGTTAACCAGTCTCCTGTTCGCTACCCTGCACTGGGGAGAAGGGGAGGTGGTTAGAAAGATGATATTGAGAGAGGGTACAAGATTCCAGACAAGCACGCACGCACGCACGCACGCACGCAGGCACGCACACACACACACACACACACACACACACACACACACACACACACACACACACACACACACACACAAAAGAACGTTCCACTTAGAGGCGTTCACGAAGGCCGGTAGATCTGAAGAAGCGCAGTAGCGCTTGCATGGCCTTCTTCTGCGACGTGAGGTCTAGAAGATGTCGTAGAATGCCTTCTTTCTAAATTTATTTGCTTTAACCGGACATCAACTAAATGCAAATTGTAAAGCGGTGTAGTGAAGGTGTAGACCGTCTGTTGGTCCGTCTGTCCCTTATATCGTTAGTACGTAGGTGGTGTGATCTGTAGAGCTCCCAGGACCTATAGTCGCATCCAGGGTGGTTGCGGGTTTGAATCTTTACGCGTGATACTTTTCAATTAATAAATGTGTGTTCATTTTTTCAGACATCTACCATGACGGGAGTACGTAAATGATTTCTTGATGGACCCCGGCATAAAACACTTTCGTGTTAATAAGCAGCGTGAGTGTCGTCAGGACGAGATCAGTGAGAGAGAGGGTAAGCGCTGTTTATACGACTAACCCCGATTCGCGTCAGTCGGGAGAAACGTTGATCTATATCCGAAGTTGACGGAAAAACGGGAACAAAGATTTCTGAGGACAATGACACGTTTAATAAAAGAAAACCAGAATAATAATACATCGCGAAGTGTTGGCTGAACCGAAGCTTTTACAGCTTCTCGCTGTCTCTGTCTTTTCGAAAGGGGTGTTTGGCAGTGGGATAGCAATAATAAAAAGCCAAAAAGAAGCGTTTGTGTATGGCCTTTGGGAGAGCGGGAAAGTGTTTGCATAAATCGCACACCTATAGACACGGAGCTACGGGCGCCTTCTGTTTGCGTCCGCGCCTTCATAATTATTCGAATATGTGCTCTTATCTGAAAAAAAAAAGGAGAGATGGAAGCATGATAATTAAGCGCACATAAGGCTCCCACATTTATATGCAAACTACTGAACTAACGGAACAAGCTGATCTTCGTTAAATTTTTTCATATTGCGAAGAAAAAAAAAAGGAAAAGGAAAGCTCGAAGACAATGCACTCTAAGCATTTAGATCGTTGTTTTGAAGCTTTGTGGGCAGGTGCATTTCGGAAACGAATAATTGATGCACGCGTCATAATTAACATTTAATGATGTCTTTGTCCCTTCCACTCCGTGAATGTGGTCGATGGGCGCAGCTAAAGCGAGCGCCCCACAATTTATCACTGCGTTTTTTAAGATTATACACACGTTTCGCGTGGGTTTATCAAAGCGATTTTTTTCAAGTGCCGCATGTTGGGCTTCACATAATCACCATAATGTAGCGGTAAACAGAGTGCAAGAGTGGGTCGAATGCTAGAGAACAAGTGCGTGTGCAAAAGGAGAAAGGAGTGTGCGCACGCATCTGTCATGAGGATGGTGGCTTCTGCAAACTCAGGGACCGCCACGTTTTCTCATCTAGCCGTATACATAGCCGTATGAACGAATCTGTCAGACTATACTTCTAACCTTTCAACAACTGCGGAGTTTCCGCCCGATTTACTGATGTCGCTGTGCTTGCGACTTCGTTTGTAGAAGGGTTGGAAAACTTTCTTACGGTATGGGGGGCGGGCAGGAGCCGAGGAATTCCAAAAGTGTTGTGCTTTACCATTTCTGAATCCACGCGGCGACAAAACGCCTACGGAAATTTTTGTATTAACTTGAACGCTATAATTGAAACGCTTTATATAACTTCGAATGCTAGGATTTACTTTAGCACGATAAAGCTTACGCAATAGCTTTAAATAAAAAAAAATAAATAGAGGACGGACAATATACTTATTCCTGCCGAGCTCAAGCTGTTTATACGTTACTTCCGATGACATATGTGATCAAAGAGCACGTAAGCGCTTTAAAGCGTTGCGTTTCGACTTGAATTCGAAGGCGACTTCATTTTAAGCTCCTCTGCAGCTTTCATTTAAAGCTTACAACAAGCGGAAAACCATCGACAAGTAGAAAATCATCAGACCGGCTCTTGAGAAATCCGCGGGGGCACGCTTCTCTATTTAAAAAAAAAAATAGATGTCTTTTGTAATGTTAAGGTATTCAGAAGGTTTGAGAGTTCCGGTAGGACGAGTCAACAACAAACTCTGGCGCGTTTCAATTGAATTCAAATAATTTTTATTGAGCCGGAGCTAGTAAACAGGAAATAAGTTGAGCTACCGCTCCGCGCTGTAGTGTAGCAAAATGAAAAAAAAGGAATTGCCTTCGCTTGGACTAGTGTCTGATTTTCGCTTGCCTCTCTTACAAGCCCTTCCCGTCCTGCCAGGGGATTCAGTTATTACGTTTCTTTATCCGCACTCGTAACACTCGTTTTTATAAGACTACGAACAGCCAGCGCAACCTTTCACCTCACTGCTCTCCGACCTTACGTTTGCTTGTGTGCGTGCATCAAGCATGCTGACCCGGAATCATAGCCCGTTACTCCCTCTTTATTATACGCTCTCCCTTGCATTATGACCATGCGCATTGATAAAGTTATGTGCGTAGTGTTACCGAAGCGTCTTCATCACAGGGAAGGAAATAGTATAGAGGGAAAGGCAAAAGGGCTGACCAATGTAGGATAACCGGTAGGTTACCCTGCACAAGGGGAAGGAGATGGGGGAGGATGAAAGGTGAGACAAACGAGGGAGAGAGAGAGAAAGGAAGCACGTATTGCACATTGTCAGAGTCATCATCATATAGTGCGCATAAGAGCAAGAATGTGGTCTACGGCCCTCGTAACCGGTTGTGTATCCGGCAAGGTATCCGGCTGTGTAAACGTGCAAAAACAACTTCACTGTCAATGAGCCGAACTTTGGGTAATACTAGGGTAGGCGGCGAAATGTTGAGGCCGGTGCACTGTGTGAGGTCAGTGTACGTTCAAGAACCACAGGTGATCGAAATTTTCGCATCCCTCCATTGCAGCGTGCATCGTGGTATTGAGATGTAAAACCTCAGAAAACCGCAAGGCTTCGGCTCCGAGTTATATCAACGTTCCTACGTTATGTCAAGATCCTAAGTTCCAAAAAGTGTTCCATGAGCTTGTCATAAACCTGGGATACACCAATTTATCACTTACTCGCCCACGTTTCTTTACGCACTTCTCTTCATTTATCATTTATTCTGTGTCTTCCTTAAACGCTATGCATTTTATTGGCGAACTTCAGCAGAGTTAATTCTATCTATCTATCTATCTATCTATCTATCTATCTATCTATCTATCTATCTATCTATCTATCTATCTATCTATCTATCTATCTATCTATCTATCTATCTATCTATCTATCTATCTATGTATGCATGTGTGGTATCAATGGATTACAAACATCGACGCTTGATCTTCACATTGCGAATGCTGCATACACTTGTCATTCACGTCACGATTAACAATAACACGATCACTTGTGGCTCATACAGGTAATTGAATGTTAACATTACAGCGTGTGTCGATCAAGAAGCAACAACAGACAATGGAAGTGTGATGATAAGGTACTTCGCTTTCATTAAACTAGAGAACGGGGCACCGCATATACTAACATGTGGTTTAAAACATAACAAGCAGATAGGCACAGAAGAACGAGCTGTAATGACCGAAAGCAATACACCGCACGTGGTAGGGGTTTGAAATCGAACCCGTGTCCCCGGCGGTGCCAAGCATGTGTCCTGCCATTTGCCCACGGTAGTCCGATCACTCGCCGTTGTGACGTGTGTTAACAGCTCTCACGGCAATGTGATGAACAATACATTTGTGTTGCTATCACTGAGCAGGATTTTGTACAGTTCTCCTTCACCCCGTAGGAATCGAATGAGCGACGCTTCCGATATGCGCATCGGCGCATCGTAGCGTGCATTTCTCTTCGACAACTGACACACACACTAACATGCGCAGGCACCACAGCTCCGCTGAAGAGCCTGGTAAGCGCACATTAGGCGAACGTCTACCAAAAAGGTACAAAGGCATTGATACTGCTCGTAATATTTGGTTGAATGCCAAATAATTTGGCATTCAGCTATGACATCCCCATGACAGCCATGACATCGATTCCCAGAATGCGTGGGATCTGTTGGAATTTTCCTTCTTAGCGCATCGTAAAAAAAAACATGATGTTGCATTCTGGTTAACCTCCACGCTTCTCCCGCACTCTATAGCTATCCCTTCCTTCCTCTCCACCTCAAGTTTTTTTTTTCTTTAGAGATTGCGCCATTTCGCAAAGGGAAATTTCGTGACAGTATGTCGGGCCTCGATGTTATGGTGATGGCGGTATCCAGAAAATCAAGACACGAGGTGTTTCCAAGTGTTACTGCAACTACGAAAAGAGAAAAGAAACCAATAAATTAGCAGCGGCGAGACACAGGGATGACACTCGGATAAATTTCCATCGGCCAAACTGCCATTGTTTTCAACTCAGGAAATTCACTCTCCAGTGTCTCGAGGAGACAGGCATACATTAGGAACTCGAAGAAAGAAAAACTTATAAAATAACCTTCCGGAGCACACAAGACACTCTGGTAGTGCCAGTATACGCGTTGCTCCACTTCATCCATAACTTGCTTCTTTCCTCATTTCTTTCCGCTTTTTGAAGCTCCCGGTTCTCGGCGTTATCTGTTCACATCACAGACGGGACTGCAAGATGCTAGTTGTGTCTTGAGCAACGTCTTTTTCTTGAGCAACATTTATATCCGCTATTACCGTTGTGTTGTGTCTTGTTGTGTCTTGAGCAACATTTTTATCCGCTATTACCACACCACTGTGCAGTCGTACACAGGGAAGAAAGTGCTTTCGCCGAAACGTTGCGCAAGTTTGGAATTGCGCCGCTCTTACTCCTCTGATGGATGCGACTTCTCTACATTGAAGTCAGGACAGACAGACAGACAGACAGACAGACAGACAGACAGACAGACAGACAGACAGACAGACAGACAGACAGACAGATAGATAGATAGATAGATAGATAGATAGATAGATAGATAGATAGATAGATAGATAGATAGATAGATAGATAGATAGATAGATAGATAGATAGATAGATGAAGCAGCAAAAAGGAAAGGCCGCAGGCTAGATGTGGTTATGTTATGTCGACTACGGTACAGTCAAGTGAACGAAAATGGGATAAGGCTTTTGCGTTAGTGTGATGACATTTTGGTAGTTTCAATTTTTTTCCGGTGATACTTGAGTAACAAAGCCGTGATTTCATTTAGCGGGCTTGGATTTATTTTCAACGTCCATGTTTTTACACACGCACAATAAAAATGACAATTTGGATAACTGATAAATAGGCAGTAATTATGAACACACTTGCTGCAATGACACGTGTTCTACATTTACTACAGCGAAATTGACTCATAAAGAACAAAATAAACTCTGCCGTGACATAATTCAAATGTTACAAAAACTGAAAGACGCCAAAGCCTCGCCTTTACCAGTACGGTGCCGTTCTCATGGCCTTCTCATAGAATACTCCCTAAAATTAGCACCCTTTCTATAGAATGCTTGATTTATTTGAATTTCCTTGTAAAGGGATTACGTTCACTAAAGTGCCTGCACCAAAGCGGAGGGTTTGCGTGGTCGGGTGCTGCGGATTGCTACGGCAGTTGTTTGAAATGATTATTTCCGCGGTGGACGCTTACGTCGGCACCAACGCCGATGGCCGACTATCTGTGGCACGAACTCCTTAGCTGTATCGCGTTAAAATGAGACTACCATTGCTACGCCGAAAGTTTCTGCATTTTGTATTTCGTATGAGCTATTGTTGTTGTTTTGTGGGGTTTAACGTCCCAAAACCAGCTCTGATTATGAGAGACGCCGTAGTGGAGGACTCCGGAAATTTCGACCACCTGGGGTTCTTTAACGTGCACTGACATCGCACAGCACACGGGCCTCAACATTTCGCCTCCATCGAAATGCAGCCGCCGCAGCCGGGATTCGATCCCGCGACCCTCGGATCAGCAGCCGAGTACCATAGCCACTAGACCACCGTGGCGGGGCTTCGTATGAGCTATAATGCATATCTATTTTCATTGCTGAATCTGTCGCTCTAAGGTCGAAAGGCACCTAAACGATCGAGGATGTTCCAAGAACCAAACAAATTAAGTATGAAGCTTCGAAGGGATGTGTTTTGTATAGAATAACAAGCGTCTGCACTGTTCTCAATCCGCTCCGCATTATGTTAAACGTTACGGCGATGCCAGTGTACTCGACTGCAGTTCAAAGAACCGCTCGCTTTATTGATGTTCATCCTTGGTAGTTCATGGAACACATTGACACAAAAGAAACGCGCGTTCGTTTTCATGCGCGCATGTCACGGGCACACGTACAGCGAGCATTGGCTTCTGTGGGCGCGTTTCACTGAACGACGACTCCAGGATGACCACCACAAAGAAATGTGTTTTTCCCTTTCTTTTTCGGTCAATTGATCCTCTCGAGATCTTTCCAGGGGATGTCTTCAAAACACCCTCTACGCACACACTTGAATTCGAAAGTGGCTACGTGTAGTCAGCTTTGCGATATTGTTCGAAAATAGGGGTGTTAACGTGTTGCTAGAAGCGCGTCGTTGCTGAATGGCCGACGCTATCCGTAGCAAGTAAAAAAAAAAAAAGCGTTACCAACATCGACCAGTATATCGACATATACGTGAGAAGCATACGGTGCGATGGGTAGATCGTGCGCACGCGGCCATTCAACTCGGCCCGCCTAATGCTCACGTCTGTCTATATGTTTGCCTTGTTTCCTATAACGCGTGAGGTGAATCTCCACGCGTACGTTACGCGAAGGTATGCCCGAAGATGTCTTTTCGTATCGCCGTTTCGTACACAACGCGCATTGCCCACTTGTCTTCATCGAATACTAGTGAGGCGAACTCAACAGCGCCGGAACCCTCCAGGATACTGATGACCTACTCTGCGATGACCTTCTCTGACCTTTTCTGCTTGGTGTTTCTCGTTTCGATCATCTGCCATATGGTGGTGGTGGCGGCCTTCGCCTTCAACTGCGATGTCTTCTGTCGACGACATCTTGAAATGGTTTCAACAGACACTCGTATAACTAGTTGTTGGCCTATAGCATGTTATCCATAGTTAAGACTAAATGGAAGCGCCAAAACGGAAAAACAATAGAGCAAACGAGGCTTTCTTGTGTGCCGACTGCAGTTTGTGCGGTGTCAAGTGATGCTGCTGCGCATGACTAACAGTGCTCTGCAGAGCAGTATCACTCGACGTCACAGGAAGCTTATTACCAAGTTAGCGTGTTGCTTTGCTCATGGAGCTTGCTTTTGTACAATGAGATTTTCGGATGTTACGTTTTATTTTTCACCTTCCGTGAAGATGTTGTCAACAAGATTTCCGCGTAATGATCACACACTGTTTGACAATCGCCAAGTAGGTCCTTCTTGCTTCCATTACTTCAGTCTGTCTTTTTGCAGCATCTTTTATATGGCCAACGCCGCGTGACGGCATCTCAAGGAATGTTCATCACAAACAGCATGCGCAGAACCTGCAGTTGTTTTCGTTTGTTGCTGAAGCCACATTTTCTTTCTTTCTTTCTTTCTTTCTTTCTTTCTTTCTTTCTTTCTTTCTTTCTTTCTTTCTTTCTTTCTTTCTTTCTTTCTTTCTTTGCAGTCCTCGTGGTTGACGGGAAACTAAAGCGGCATGAGTAGTATTTATGACTGACGAATAGCAAAAACGGGACCACGACTTGCGCGGCGACAGTCAGAAAAAAAAAAAATGTGGGCCGCTTGCACTAGCGGCGTAAAGATAGGTCACAGCGGAGCTGGTGGCTTTCCCCTCCTCCTTTCCCCGTGCTCACCTTCATTTCCATTTCCCAACTGCTTGCTATACCGTACTATACGTGGGCATGCTACGCTTTACCCCTGCCCTCATCGTTTCCCTTTTCTTCACTCTCACACCGTTCGTGTTCACCCTCACTCCCTTTCCCACCACTCTGTTATACTATACTGCACCGCTGGTGGCCCCACCCTCCTCCTTTCCCTCCTGCTTACCCTCACCTCCCTTCCACACCTCATTGCTATACCGCACTATACATGGGTAGGCTATGGTTTACCCTTTCCTCTCCTCATTTACCTCACATCCCTCGTCACACCCACAATTTCCTTTCTCACCGCCTTGCTCTGCCATGCTGTACAAGACTATACTCTGTTTCTTTTACTCCCTGCCCTTCTTTCCCTCCTCCTCAGTCTTACTTCCCTTTCCCACTTCCTTGCTGTACGATAGTATACATAGATATGCTATGGTATTCACCGCGTCTAGGGGCTTTTCTCCGAAGCGGCGTCAGCCGCTGGCGTGGCTCTTTGATAGAACACGCGCCTGCCACGCAGACAGTCTGGGTTGGAGTACTGCTCGAATCCAGCTAGCATTCTTGCGATGTTAGAATTAAGGAATCGAAGGAATCGTAATGTTATACCTAAGGCGTTCTTATATGGTTTCGCGAAATGCCAGTTAGGTGCGAAGGAGAATTGTTTCAGTTAAGCCATAGAGGACACTGACGCTTTGTTTTAGTACCCTTGCGGCGCATTTCCCATCCTTTTCCCATCCCACAATGTAGGGTAGCAAACCGGACTCCTGACTGGTTAACATCCCTGCCTTCCCTTCCTTATCTCTCTCTCTCTCTCTCTTTTGCGGCGCTTGGCCATATGCCGAGTTTTCAGGTCACGACAGACATCTTTCCTCGAGTTACAACAGCTTACGGAACGAATCCAGGAAGCCGGTGCAGGATATTACTTGTACACCGATATCGTTACACGTGGTCTTGGAAAGCCTCGATGGCTTTCTCTTTGATGTACAGCGTAAGAGCAGCAACAAACTTCACCACGCACTGTCAGAGAAAGTGACAGAGGAAGCGGGGACGCTGTTATCTGTAAGGGAAGCGTGCCTTTGCCTTTGACGAAGTACACTCGGGCCGAGATCGGCAGAAGGCGGACGTCCGCTGGCAACGCGCTTGAATTTGTGAAACGTGACAGCACGCTTACGTCGTAATCAATGTTACGTTTCTTGCATAGGTACTCATAAAGAAGTGGACAGGTAACTTAATTTCCGTCACTACGGTACAACGTCCACGATAATTTCATTTCGAATACTGTGCGCGGTTCTTTTACGTGTTTCTGATAAGTAAGTACGGAAAATAACACATGCTCATGTATTTCTTTTCAAGGACGATTCATCCTTTGCTTCGATGTACATAGAAGCGCTACTGCATCCATTGCGATAAATCTTGATCTGGACACGCCCCAGGCTTCGGGTCCTCCGGTCTGCGTACGACTGGCACAGTGCATCTATATGACGTGCGAATGAGCCATACGATCACCATGTTATCATTAAGAGCGGAGCTCTTTAAGCCGAGAATCAGCTGTTACGTTCGAGCAGAAAACTAGCATTATGATGGAATATGTGCATGTGCATTTCTTTCATGAAAACGCACTGCATTTGTTGTTGTTGTTGTTGTTGTTGTTGTTGTTGTTGTTGTTGTTGTTGTTGTTGTTGTTGTTGTTGTTGTTGTTGTTGTTGTTTCCTTCAAGTCTGGCACATACTCACCCTGGGGGATTGGACAAGATGTAGAAGTTGAAATAGTTAAGCTGAGGTACTATGGAATACCAATCAGAATCGAATAATCAAGATGAAGTTAACAGTGAAGTGTGCGAATTTATGAAAAGAACCGGCCTGAATCAATTATGAATTTTGGAACAGTAGCGCACACATCCCCGTGGCAATGTCCTAATGAGGAGGCTCCCAAAGACAGAATATTAGACACGGTGAACTGCAACCAAACCCTATGAAAAGAATCTTCTAATGTGTGTTTTCTTAATGAGCATAACTGAGTGCATTTTAAGAAATAATGTTCGATAGATTCGTCTTCGCCGTAATATGAACACAAAGGCGATGGGGCCTGACCATCTCTGTGCATATAAAAGCTTAGTTTTGTAATGCGACAACGTAATTGCGTAAAGATAACTCCTAGTTTTCTGGAGAGGAATGCATTTCTATTCCAAGGGAATAAGAGGTGCCGATAGTCATTAAGATTAGTTAATAAGGAATTACTAGATTCCTGCTTCATCGCCCTTCTCCTAAATCTTTCAGCAGTTATGAGCGCATTTACGCGTAAGCTACTTCTTTCTCTTGCGCTCATGCCCTCAGCCCACTACCACATAAAGGCGGATGCGTTTCATAGCATAGAATAGGAGGAGGTAGGAGGAGGAGGATGAAAGACATAGCATAGAATAGACTCGTATAGTATACCGAGGAGGTGGGAAAGGGAAGTGGTGGTGAGTAGGACGAGACAGAGTAAAGCATAGCAGCCCTTGTACTGTGCGATGTCCCTGAACGTTAAAGAACCTCGTGCGGTTGAAATTTCCGGAGACACTACGGCGTGCCCCGCAAACATGTCGTGGTTTTGGCACGTGGGACACCAACAGTTGTTATTGTTACTGAATGTATCCTTCACGAATGCACGCAGTTGCCTCTCCTATAAATTGCATACATGCATATAGTTGTCGATTTCCCTTCTGTCCTCTCCTCGGAGCACAACGCAACGTACATAATCGAAGGAGCTAACCACCATCCCATCTATTTATGCCGGAACACACACTTCGATCTATTTTCTGTAAAGTTATTCGGTCAAGAACAAAAATACGTATATGTACACAGTACAAGGGCTACTATAATGCGCCACATGGTTCCCTAGTCAACTTAACCTTGCTGAAGCTCTAGAACATCAGAACCGCGCGCTGGCTTTACCCTCTCCGGCTACTCATCCAACAGCAGCAACGGAGAACTAGAATGTTGTATTAATCTTCCCCGATTTCCACCTTATTTCAAAGCCGCTGTCTCTTTGGTGTATCTTATGACGCATCCCCTCGTACACCTGCGATCATTCCTGCTCGTCGCAAAACTAGCGAGCTCAGCCACGGTAACACCGTAGACCAACTCCAAGTCCGGACCGGAGCTCATTCATTCCTCTCTCTCTCTCTCTTCTTTTTCTTTCTATTCCGGGCGCGCCTCGAAGTGCTCGAGTGGGCTTCTTGCCGATGGCGTGGTCCGCTCCGTTACTACGAGTATATCTTGAGTTGAGCTCGATTCCTTAGCGCGCGCAGAAACTGCTTATGCTGGCTCACTCCTTGCTCGACCTCGTCGAACTCACTTTAGTGATAGACGTAAGTTATGTTGTTTATTTAGTCTTTAAATACATTCAGCGAAAACGTTTTCACTGCGCGAAGAAACCGACATGTAAGGAACGCACACACACACACACACACACACACACCACGCGCGCGCGTTTGCGTGTGTGCGCGCGCGAGCGTGTGCGTACGTGTCTCTTATTTCCTTGCATCTCGATTTGTTCGCGCAGCAAAAATGTTCTACGACCACCGGTCTTCCGCGTGCGCGAGCTTCTGCAAATATGCGTTGAGCGACGAGAGCCTTCGCGAGGTACTCGACTTCCGTCGTCATGACGACATGGAAGACAAGTGGCATGGAATTCAATTTTCTAGACTTAAGCGTGACGTCGTTTTCTTTCTGACCTTTCTACTTCACCTATAGATTATAAGAATGGTGTTGAAATAAATCGACTACGTGAAAAGCTTTCCGTGCGCCCGAGTAGTCGAATTATTTCGTAATATGTCGTGTGTTTGCCCAAACTTCGAGAAGAGCGTGTTGCGCTCACCTCCGGGGAGTCGCACCGTTGCACTATATCTCACCAGAAAAAAATATTATTATGGCGCAGCGACAGCTCGGGCTCGAGAACAGCTCAGTATTATGAGACATTTCACGCTAGAGCGCTATATGCAGCGATGCGGAAAATCAAAACGAATCACTTTCATTTCCCGCTTACGTTTCATTTCTGCATCGTGCTATTATGAAATTGGAGACACAATGCGCGCGTGTATGTAAGTGCAACACATTGTGCCTCAAAATATGAAAGACGGTGCCCTGCCACGGCGGTCTACTGGCTATGGCACTCGGCTGCTGATCCGAAGGTCGCGGGGTCGAATCCCGGCTGCGGCAGCTGCCTTTTAATGGAGGCGAAACTCTCGAGTTCTGTGTACTGTGCGATGTCACTGCCACGGAGAAAGAATTCTTGCTCCGTGGTCAGTGCACGCTAAAGAACTTTAGGTGTTTCAAATTTCCGGAGCCCACCACTTCGGTGTCTCTCATAATCATATCGTAGTTTTCGGATGTAAAACCCCAAGAACTAAGCAACTAAAATATCAAGACGGTTAACTGACATGATTGGCTGCTGTGATGGGTTGTAAATTACTGTTGTTCCACAGATAAACGCGTTGGTACCGTTCGCTTGTCCTTGTTGCTTCGCTTCTGCGCATTGCCTCTTGTTGTCTCTCTCTCTCTCTCTCTCTCTTCTCTCTAGGTCTAGAAATTTTTTCCTGGAGTGACACAAACCATGCTAAAGGGACACTAAATTGCAAAGCCGTATGTTTGTATTAGTAGATTGCGTTTTAACAATACCAAAAGCATCATTCTTGCGAGGGTAAGACGCTTAGTAAGCTAGGAAGCGCGCAAAAAGTAAATACAGCCGCCGAAACCGCCCAGAGGTTCCCGAACCAGGGCGCGTGACGGCTTCGATTTTTTACGACGCCTGCTAAGCGCTACATAATTATTTATCCATAGAAAAGGCAAACATTGTGTTTCATAAAGACGCTTAACACAGCGTGCATCAAAAAATTTGATTCAGACGGTGTGGCTGCCAAACGAAAAAGACAAAATGACATCCTTGACGTGATATGCTGCAATTGTTAGTGAGGAATTCGGAAATGAAGCACTGACCTTCGTTTCCTATCCAATGTGGAATACGAACGTGACAATAGGAAAATAGTTTAGAAGTGCACTCGGCCCGTTTGTTCCACTATAATGACCCTATAAGAATTAATGGGTGGTTAACGTACGGCTGATATCATCTTTGCAATGTTGACAACAGTTTAAAGAAGGTCATTTATATGTTATGTTACATTTTTCGTGTGTGAAAATGAAGGATTGTGTGCAGTTAACAACGACGACACACATGCGCAAAGATAAATTGAGGCCTGTGCACTCTGCCTCGAAGGCAAGTAGTGATCGTATAGGGCAACTGCGCTAGAATGCACCTTTCTAAATAATATAAGTTCAAATAATCGACGCGATGGGCTCCACAACTGCAAAGCGCCACAGAAAATTCAGAAAGACAGGATATTAGAGAGCGCTGAGAGTGTAACAGGGCAAAACGAGCGGCTGCGAGCGGCGACCTATAATCTCAGTTGTACGGAAAGTGCATGCCAAACGCAGGACATTGCTCAGAGGCTCGCTTCGCGAGCTTTTCAAAATTGCCGGGCCGTGCAATTTCAGCGAACCAAGGGCACCTGACAATGAGCGCATAATCATTGTGTCGTTGAAAATTTATTCCAGGCATATTAAATGATTCACCTGCTGCTGACAGTGCAATGCCAACCGTTAAAATGCAAACAAAATCTGAGGACAACAATCTATCTATCTATCTATCTATCTATCTATCTATCTATCTATCTATCTATCTATCTATCTATCTATCTATCTATCTATCTATCTATCTATCTATCTGTCTGTCTGTCTGTCTGTCTGTCTGTCTGTCTGTCTGTCTATCTATCTATCTATCTATCTATCTATCTATCTATCTATCTATCTGTCTGTCTGTCTGTCTGTCTGTCTGTCTGTCTGTCTGTCTGTCTGTCTGTCTGTCTGTCTGTCTGTCTGTCTGTCTGTCTGTGCTCTCCTGGTCGCCTCGTTCACCTGGTATACCCAAATGTTCGGGAGGTATGGTATAAATGTATGACGAGTATGAATAACTGATCTTCACATCGCTAATATGATATACTCGTAATCTACATCATGATTAACAACACTGCAATCACTTCTGGCTCATATCATTAGTACTCGCACCACGGTATGCGAGTATGCGCCACAGGTGTTTGAATCTTATAGAACGTACGTCAGCGAATGACCAACTAAAGTAGACCAACGAAACGCCGAGACGGCGATAAATAGACATATGAAACGGTGTGACTGCGGGTATCGAACACTCAACTTTGAGGGGCGCCTCAAGACTTTTGTATACTTCACCCTGGTGCGCTGCCTCCAGGATCGGCCCACACTTCTGTGTTCGCGGTTGACACGCGACGGCCGGATGAAAGAGCTCCGGTCTTAAGACAAGAAAGGAACACTGTTTATCACAGGTTGCGATTGAAATGTACACATAAGGAGCACACAGACACACATGCAACCTACCAAGCTTTAGGGTGGCATCGAACACGGTCGCGCGAGGTGCCAAGCAAGCACGCTACCACTTCGCTACGGCTGCCTCTCCCGCTCGTTATATATAGTAAATAAACCTATTGAACCAGCATTTCTAATGATGGTGCTTGCATAACGTGAATTCCGCTTCTAATGTGTGATAAATACTACCATGACAATACATATGCTCTGATACCATTCGGTATGCCTTTGTTGCCTTTGTGCAACTTTGCTCGATCACATGGGAATACTTCAACGAACGACGCTTATGATAGCACATCAACGCACCGTTTGGTGCATTTTTCTTCGACAAAACAGATGTCTGTGCTCTGGACTAATGTGACTTCCGACGTTACATCGTACCGTGAGGTATCATTCAGTCGCCAGGGTGCTGTCGGACGTTCCTGATTAGCCCATGTTAAGCGCACTCATGAGTGGACGTATGCGATTTGCACAAAAACCTTGATCCTACTCGTAACATTTGTACTGAATGCCAAACAATTCTTCACAGGCCATTTCCTCGTTGGATGCTTCGCATGACACCGATTCCCACAGTGCGTGGGATGTGCAGAATTTTTTCATTAACACATCTCACACACTTTCTGTTCACCATGCCGTATACATTATTAAATGAAGGCGTTGATAAACCCACAAAGTAAGTAAACTTGGCGCTTTGATTATGCAAAATAAATGTTAAAGAAATGTTTCAGGAAGTTCGTGTCGAGCATTCATGTTCGCTGGCCTGTTCTTCCATGCCTATGTTATGTTATGTACAATAATGCACACGTGAGCCAATTAGCTTTGCTTCTCCTCGGGTCTTGAGTAACGACATTCAGCCGTCCATCAGTGAACAGCAAGGTTTCTTCCGCCGGCGGCACTCCCTAATGGTGCGTAAAGCGAACTTTGTTGGCGGCATGCGTTTGACGCTGATAGCCTTTCACACGTCCGCCGATCTGACATGAACGTAAGCGTGCATTTATCACCGGAACCAACAACAACTGGTTCGACCCGCGCGTAGCGTCCTTTAGCGAAGGTTTCTGCTAAAATGTAGCGAGTGCATGCAGTCCGTAATGTATTTTTCTCATTTTTAAGCGCATAGGAAGCGACATCTAATCCTTATATAATGAATCTTCTAAAACATGTCACGTCGTCTCTCTTGGCACAGCTAATTAGCAGCAAGAAATCATTCTTGAAAAAGTTGCCTGTTGCGTATACGGATGTTCCCGACGTTCGACACAAGTCACATGCATGTAACGCATTCCTTACTTCGTTCAGGCAGAGATGATGATTTTCAAGGTTATGTCGGAGCGTTGGGGGGACGGTAGTTTGCAGACATAGTTGATGGAAGAAGCTAGGGGTTCCACAATGGAGTATGCTTTGTTCATTCCCTTCTAACAGTAATATAATTTGTCTGTACAAAAAATTCACCTGCTTATTCTTTATTACTTAACGTTTATGGTTGACATAATCGTTAGGTACTACAGTAGCATAACTCTTTAGGAGAACTAGGAATACTGGGCTCATTGAATGCTTCCCAAAACCATGCAAAGGTAGGTGCTACGACTTAAAAATGTTTTTCCCAACTTGTAACCTTGAATGGATCTAGGGCAAGTAAGCTTGCCCATACACATCCTTCGTCAATTTTCACGCATCAGATGAGAAAACATGATATCTCCGACGCCTGTGCTTTGTTCACTGCTTATATACAGGATTGCAAACGGTGCTGCAGCCCTTCACCTTGTAACACACAGCTGCAGCACCCCTCGTCCTACCCCTCCGTCTCCTCTCTGACTATTGGTCGAGAGCTTCCATTTACACGCATGTTAGGGTGCATTCCTCATGCGCCGGCTTCCCTGTATTACTGAGGCTCGTCAGACTGCTTTTCAGGCCCTAACGTTCATGGGACGCACCTTCATTTGCCAGTGCAGCCCAACGACCCTCCCTTTCCACAGTGCTTTGGAAGCGAAATCAGATGACAGTGAATGGGCTTTTACAGTATGGCAAGAACCTCCACCGGTACAGCAATAAAAGCAAATAGAAGTCGCGAATCATATTGGGCTCCTAAACTTTTCATATACGCTTGCTTGGATGACGAGAATTCCGTGCCGCGTTAGGGGACCTTTATTACGAGATAATAAAATACCTAACGTCACGTAATTGCATCGCCGTACTAATATAACATTCAGGTACATACAGCCCAAACAGGAACTGATGGACCCTACACAGTAGAGTTTGGAATTTCCCTCATTTTCTTTTGCCAGTCCTTGCTATTACTACTGCGCATGTGCGGCTATGCCGAGGTTATGCCGGTAGCTCGCCGGCTGTGGCGTAGCTGGTTGCTAGGCGACGACAGGCGGGACGAGGTTTTCTGCGTTCGGCACACTTTTTAGCCCGAGATAGACCAGCCTGGCTGTTAACAGCTTGTGAGGCCTTCATGTGCGAAATATCTTCGGTGCCATAAAGGGACACCGCGGTACTTATTACAAAGTTTTGGAATTGCGTAACCGGGTCTTTAGTTTTGTCGCTATTGTTCAGTTGCCTTAGCGCGACGTACATGTTACAGAATGCGGTCTGTCTTGCGTAAAGACAAAGGCGAGCAAATTACGTACGGATCTTAATGAGATCAAAGCAGAGGAGCTTTGGAGACCGCACGGATAAGCACGGTAATTTCGAAAATAAAAGCCTGAACTCTAACTCAAAAATGGATGGCGTACGACGCATGCGCAGTGGCGGCAGGCTAGGGCGATTGCGTGCACATGCATGCAAGAAGTATAATGCAAGTTGGAGTACAGCAGCGGCAGTGATGTCCTTTGGTTACATCTCTTTATCAAACAGTACTCTTGGTTCCCTGTTCTAAATCCCTGTTCTATATCCCTCTTCCCTGTTCTAAATCGTACTTTGCGATTTGTTCATCGAGTACTCTTGGTTGTGGTCCGTGCGAAACATCATTATGCGAAACATTGCCCCGAAGTTAACTTCTCTATATAAACCCTCCCTTTTCTTAATTTATATATATATATCCAAATTTGTGGACAATGGAAAAAAAAATGGGCGCCAGTCTTGCTGGTGCTACATAATAAATGTTTGCCCAGTGTGTTTCTTTCAGAGATTTCAACCTTCGTAAAAGAGAATCCCACTGTGCATTCTGGTAAAAGCGACTTGTCGGTCTTATTTATTTTTTTTTTTGTCCGATAGAAGCGGACGATCCTTACAAATTACAGTGATCAATCATTTGGGCTTGACCAGGCCAAGCAAACATATAGCCTGTAAACGGCGCTAAAGAAGAAAAAAATTGTCACTTTGTCTCGAGGAATTTTTCCGATATTTCGTCACCCTAGAGCCTAATTTTGTCGACGGTCTTGGCGCGAACACGGAAGCTGTGACGTTTAGTTCCCTCCTGTAAGCATAGCACCTTATTGTTTCACATTGTTTCCGTTGTTTTACGCTTACACGTTCTATTTGCTCTCCACACATCCCTGATAAAATATTGAATTAGTTGTGTGCTTTCTTCTTCGCGAGTTTCACGAATTCTCTCAAACCTTCTTCTTTGCAGGGCTGAATTTTTTGAGCGCGTTCATACGAATAAAAACAAAATAACGTTGTCAAAGAATTTCTTCCTTCCTTGTCGGCTGGCAATGCTTTTGAACGCTTTAGCATGAGCTAACTTGATTTGTGCACTTATTTGTAAGGCCTTCGAGCTTTCAGCGTGTGAGCTTTTTCCCATGTTATTAACGTGGTTTTTAACTTAAATAGCTCGGCCGACGTATAGACTGAGGGTATACAGTTACTCTACTGCGATTCTGTATCCGCTCTTTCGCGTGGCGTTAGTTATCCTTTCCCTTCCTTTAGTGCAGGATGACAAGAAGCCAAAGTGTTAATACCAGTGAACCTCTGTGCCCTTCTTTTTTATTTTGTATCTTTCCCTCTTTAACCAATTCCTCCGTGTTTTCGTGAACGTCTACAAATATTGGTTACAAATATTATGCACGAGCTATTTATTTCCAAGAAGTATGCGTTAACGTGGTTCTGGCTTTGGCCCGTGCGAACTGCAGAGTGTAAGCAAAGGCGTAAGGCTATTGTACTTATAGTATAGAATTTATAGGCTCGGATAGGCGCTAGTTTAACAGAATACCTCCAGTTAAATATGCCATACCCGGAAGTATATTATACCCAGAAAGATCTACACTGGTACGCATTGTATATATTTCGGAAGTGTAGTTTAACATGTAGTTTCAATGCAAAACATTTGCAATGTTTTTTTTTATGTCACCAATAATTCTTTTCGGTTTCTGTGATTTTTCCTCGGATGTCCTCGTTTAGCTGTTGCTCCTCTTTCTGTATAAGAAAGAAATACAACAAACTTCAAATATAACCAAAGTCTCAGAAGTGTTAGTGAGAATAGTTTAGTGAGAATTGTTTATGGAGAGCCTCCTAACTTTGCTGCTGAAAAGGTGACACTCGTTCCACTCCTAATATATATATATATATATATATATATATATATATATATATATATATATATATATTATATTTTCAAAAGAAGAGATTCACACGATTAACAAAAAGAATATAAGACAGAACACGACCACGTGTTCTGTCCAGGAAGACTTCATAGCCATTCCGTGTACAGAATACGCCTTTGTAGCCGCACTCTCTCACCTTCCTGTACCTTTAAAAGGAGGGTGCTCTGCAACAGCTTTTTACTCTGATGAAGGCCGGTCCACCGGCCGCAACGTCAGTAAACTTATATTCTTTTTGTTAATCGTGTGAATCTCTTCTTTTGAAAATATTTATTCGGGCTCACGGATATCTTCTTTCTGAACTATATATATATATATATATATATATATATATATATATATATATATATATATATATATATATATATATATATATATATATATTCGTCACTCGTCCGTGGTCACCGCCGCGGGGGAGTGACGAAATCCAGGGAGGCGGCGACATCGACGTCACAGACGCTCTTTTTCCGGCCAGTTTCGGTTTCCAGGCGCCTGCCACGGGGAACTAATTGTTCGCGTAGTTCCGACATGCACTCCCCTATTCACAGGGTAGCCAGCCGCTCTCAGCACTGGCTAACCTCCCTGTCTTTCCTCCCTCCTCCTCCTCCTCCCCTATACAAAATTTGATCGTTGGTATAGGTAGTGTCCAGCATGGGCTCCAAATACTCATTTGCTGTAGCCACCAATTACTGATTATATAAATAGTTAATTAGCGTAATCTCGCTAATTATGCACACAAGTGCGGATATTGTTCTTTATCTAGAGGTCGCCAATCCGTACACTCGAATGGTACACGAGACATTCCCGCGATTTATGTTTTTCTCATTTAAAAAATTTGTTGCAACTTAAGAAAACCACCCCGTAGACGTATTCACGTTTGCGGGTACCCGTTTACCGGAAAAACGTACGTTAGCTCTGGTAGCGACACCCGATGGTGCGGAGCCTAATCAGACACACGCAAAGCTAATATTACTCTGGCTTGCACGTTTTGCGCGACAGGTATGGTGAAGCATTGGCCGTGAGATAATAACTAGGTCACTGTACTTTCATTGTTTTCTTTCGGCCACGCGATTAAAAAAGAAGACCGAATGCATTGTAGTTAAGCAAACTACCACTAGATGTCGCTAGCAGCTCCGCAGAGGCGGAGAAGATTTACTGGAGGGCAGTGATGGAAAAAAAGCCGACTCTGAATAACTACCGAGAGGGCAAAAACGAAATAAAGAGGGAGGCATTTTATGATAATTCAAGAGGAAGCGCTTTATTGTTTGAAGCGAGATCGGGCTGCCTTAGAACGCGTATTTATAAAGCGAAATTCAGTAAAGAAGAAGAAAAATGCACATGCTGTGAGGAAGATAGGGAAACGACGGATCATGTTCTGATTGAATGCGGAAATATCCGCCCAGGTGTACGTTTGGGCACCACCCTACAGGAAGCCTTGGGTTTTAGGGCGAACAACGGGAAGCTGAACATAGCCGCGACTGAGATAAGTAAGAGACGGTTAGAATACTGGTGGCAGAAAACTAGAGAGAACGGACAAAAATAATTATAGGGGAAAATAAGGACCCTCTGCCATAAGGGGCAAGGAACTGGGCTATGAATTTCCGTTTTTTCTATAGTATGATCGATTTGATTGAAGTAAATTTAAAAGGCATGAGGAGAATCTAAAGAGAGAGAGAAAAAAAGAGTGCTTAAATCTTCTTACGAGCCTGGTGGCGCACATGTCACCGCCCCGCTACAAAGGGGACGCTCATAGCCTCCATCCATCCATCCTGCCATAAACTCCTTCGGTAGAGCAATATCCGTAAACGCAAAGGAGTCTAACAGGAAGAACTGAAATCACCCACTGGGCGTAGTTCGCACCGCCTCCTCGTTGCATAATTATGTTTCTTCGTACATCCAGATTACAGTCCGAGTTTGCGATCATTGTTGTGGGTTTTACTTTGATAAACGTGATTCTTTTCACTGATGCACCTGTGTAATGGCGGAGGGCTTGCATGGTCGGGTGCTTCGGGAAACGGCGATAGCGGTAGCTCGCGATGATTATTTCTTCCGTGGACGCCGACGCCGACGCCTAATTTTCTGCGAAACGAGCTCCGCGAAGCTATCGCGTGAAGCAGCGGAAAAAAGAACGAATTGCTCTAGCGCGCTATAAAAATGTGCCTCATAGGGTAAAGTACGCTTGTAAGACATACATAAATGTTTTTCAGCAGAGTATGTATGCCTGCGTGGGCTGGTTCTCGAACACTAGGAAATTGACAAGCACGCTGTTGGGTGTCACTAGCGGCGTTTTTTGCACCACGTTCAGAGCAAAATTAAAACAATAATTCCTTTTTGTGCGGTGAAAGCGTGCTCGTTCCCGTAAATGTGATGTACGATCTGCCCATTTTTACCACAACCTTAAAAAATTTTACGGGCGGTATACAGTCCCTTTAACATGGTCTAACCATGTAGGAACGTCGAGAGCACCCTGGCGACTTAATGGCACCTTATGGTACGATGCAACGTTGGAAGTCGCGTTAGTCCAAAACACTGACATCTGTTTTGTCGAGGAAAAATTCACTAAATGGTGCGTTGATGTGCTATCATAAGCGTCGTTCGTTGAAGTATTCCTAGGGGATCGAACAAACTTGCACAAAGGCATACCGAATGGTAGTAGAGAATATGTATTGATATGACAGTGCTTATCACACATTAGAAGCACAATTCACGTTACACAAGCACCATCGTTACAAATGATGGTGCAATAGGTTTATTTACTATATATAACGAGCGGGAGAAGCAGCCTTAGAATATTGGTAACGTGTTTGCTTGGCACCACGAGAGCCCGTGTTCGATACCACCCTAAAGCTTGGTAGGTTGCATGTGTGTCTGAGTGCTTGATATGTGTACATTTCAATCGCAACCTGCGGTAAACAGTGTTCCTTTCTTGTCTTAAGAGCGGAGCTCTTTGAGCCGGCCGTCGTGTGTCAACCAGTGTGGGCCAATCCTGCAGGCAGTACATCGGGGTGACGTGCAGAAAAATTGAGGCGCCGCTCAAACATCCGGGTTCGATCCCCGCAGCCATAGCGTTTCATATGTCTAGTTACCGCCGTCCCGGCGTTTCGGGGTGAGGCTCCCTCAAGCCGCGTCAGTGCGCCTTTTTTTCCTCATCCACCTCCATTTACCCCTCCTCTGTAAGTGTGTGTCTAAATGGAAATCAATAAATCAAATCAAATTGTATGTTTATTTTCGTTGGTATTTTAGTTGGTAACTGAAACACCTGCGGCGCATACCCACATACCGTGGGCTGAGCGCTACTGGTATGAGCCACAAGTGATTGCAGTGTCGTTAATCATGACGTAGATGTCGAGTGTATCACTTCAGTGATGCAAAGATCAGTGATTCATGTTCGTCATACATTTGTTCCCTACGATTCAAATATTCGGGTATGTCGGATGAACGAGACGACCAGGAGAGCACGGAGACTTAGACGGCCAGATAGATAGATAGATAGATAGATAGATAGATAGATAGATAGATAGATAGATAGATAGATAGATAGATAGATAGATAGATAGATAGATAGATAGATAGATAGATAGATAGATAGATAGATAGATACGCTGAAGGTGGCTCAAGTTCGTCAAGAAATCCTTCGCATTTAAAATATTCGAACGCTACAGGGCCGCGCACGTGGTGTTTCACCCGAAGCCACGTTCCCACGGGCTCGCGCTCCTCATATTTTATTCAAGCGCCGTCTTTTCGCTAGCGGTATCACCACTGGCTACAATGAAGGGCTCCCGTGGCTACTTGCTATAAGACGAACTCGAATCTTTGATCAAAGTGAAAATTCGTGTTGACCTGTACATGTTTTATAAGCAGAACCCGGACTAAAAATAACCGGACATCCTCCAAGCCACCCCACTGAATTGCAAAGTTGGATACGCGGAGGAGATTGTGTATCCTTCGCTACAGGCTTGAGCGAAACAAAGTTGTTCGATTACCTACCGACGCGCCTCTTCTGCTGCTTGTTTAGATATCACATGCCTAAAGGCAAGCTCACTAATAAAAAAGAAAAGAAGTGCATAAAGCATTCTAAGCGAACAAGTGCGCCTACGTGTTGGCTCTATCAAAAAGAACGGCACGTATGGCGAGCGTACTTTCCACAACGTGTTCACAGGAGCTGCATATAGTGAGAGACTTCAATTTAATATCGACTATACATGGAATTCTTCGTGCCTCTAAAGCCCAGTGCACACGAGCGAGAATCTTTGCATTCCGAATTGATTAGAATGCGGTCGCAGGGGTGAGAAATGAATCCTACATTTTGTTCTCAGATAGCGTAACACACAAGTGAGCCGAGGGGGGCATAGTGCTGCATCGCTTTCTATTTGTTTAAAAAGGCAGCGTGCAGTTGCGGGCGCAGGAAAGAATGTGCAGACACGAACAAATTTCTTCCGGCGTACTTATTGCCATCGCATTATTTGTCTTTTTGCGCGCTCTAGAAGGAAACGAGTACCATGTAAGGGGAATTGTTGGAATAACAAGCACGCCTGACTTTACCGCGGTCCCTGCAAATATATATATATATATATATATATATATATATATATATATATATATATATATATATATATATATATATATATATATATATATATATATTCCGATGACGTGAAACACGCCGGCAGAAATTTGATTCTGTACATTTTTTGCACTCGCAGTGTGGCACGTGGCCATATGTAGTAAGATAACTTCGACAATTTATTAAGAAGCAGTGCGAAAACACTCTTCTAACCCTGCACAGCGAAATATATTATTGCGATAGAAATCATATGGACACTTCAACGGGGTTGTCGCCGTGATGATGATTTGTGGGGTTTAACGTCCCAAAACCAGCTCTGATTACAAGAAACGCCGTAGTGGAGGTCTCCGGAACTTTCGACCACCAGGGGTTCTTTAACGTGCACTAACATCGTACAGCACACGGGCCTAAACATTCAGCATCGAAATGCAGCCGCCGCGGCCGGGATTCGACCCTGCGACCTTCGGATCAGCAGCCGAGTGCCATAACCACTAGACCACCGTGAAAGGGGGGGAGGGGGGTCCCGTCGCCGTCATGCTCCGAATATATATATATATATATATATATATATATATATATATATATATATATATATATTCAAAAGAAGAGATTCACACGATTAACAAAAGGAATATATATTCTTTTTGCTAATCGTGTGAATCTCTTCTTTGAAAATATTTATTCGGGCTCACGGATATCTTCTTTCCGAACTATATATATATATATATATATATATATATATATATATCAAAAGAAGTTCTTCCTGGCTATCGGATAAATATACTATCAGAAAGTCACAGTGACAAACAAAGGATTTATTCTGACGTTGCGGCTGAAGGCCAGCCTTTTTCAAAGATATCAAATCTTTGAAAAAGGCTGGCCTCAAAACGTCAGAATAAATCCTATGTTTGTCACTGTGACTTTCTGACAGTATATATATATATATATATATATATATATATATATATATATATATATATATATATATATATATATATATATATATAGATAGATAGATAGATAGATAGATAGATAGATAGATAGATAGATAGATAGATAGATAGATAGATAGATAGATAGATAGATAGATAGATAGATAGATGTGCACCTTTGATGTTACAACTGTTTGAGAGGCGCCACCGGAGCGTCAAAATACGCCAAGATGTAGGTGTTATGACGGGCACATGGAGCGAATTTCAGAGCCACTCATACGCGACACTTGAGAGACTAGGCCAATTCCCCTGCAGTTTTCGTAATCGCTCGCGGCGTCCAGAATTATGGATGCGCTCGGCAGTGCTTCTTTATTAATCGCGTAAGCATGCTTCTAACAAAACGAAAACAAACAGTCCACTCAGTGTTCACGAAGGGATAAAACTACGCTCATAAAACGAACGGAATTTAATTATGTACTAAACGTCCCGCTCCTTCACGTTCCTATTCCCAAAAACAGCGTTCCTAGTAACTTTCTATAGAGCGAAAGAACTTATACCTAGCATATGAGGGGAAATCTGCGCAAGCAATGGAGGTATAGTAGAAATATTCAAAGAAAATGTGGATGCGATTCACTAAGTTTAGCTGCGTAACATGTTTAACTCGTTAGACAACTTGCTTAACTTGTTAACTAGTTTAACTTGTTGCCCGTGTCTATAACAAGCTTGACTCTTCTGAATGGATTGTGTGCAAGCCGTTTAAGGGATGCGTTGCTTTCCGCTTTCATCGTAACTGGTCTGCTTTATCGTTCCTTGCCTGGTCCGTCTTGGCGGTAGTCAAGATGGCAGGCTAGACCAATGTAATTAGAGCTGAGATTAAACGCTTAGGACGAAATCCAAGGCGGGAAAAAGAAAAGCAAGACAGCAGATGGCGCTTTTGCCTGGGGTTGCGCAATAAACATGATGATGAAAAACGAGCCAATCCAACACTTTTTTTTTTGCTATTACACTGCCTTGTAGTTAGTTAAAAAAAAGTACGACAATAAAAGAAGAACACAGCAAACAAACTACACCAAAAAGGAACTTGATTTCAAAAGGTGTGCGAGGGGCGCTTTCTAACATCAGCCCTTCTCAACGCTATTTTTAAAATGACGTTGGGTGTTTAAATGATGAGAAGCAGAAAAAAAAGTTTCGTCAGTGTACAGATTTCGCATGCTATAGCTTGTATGCAGGAAAGGAGCGCAGGGTAGCGCTTGCAAATTTATATTAAACCGGGCATCCGGTTTAAGCGGAGGGAAGTGAATCGGGTCTCGAAAACCGGTTACCCGGTTATTCGGCTTTCAGGAAACGGATAACTATGATGTCCGGTTTTTATAACCGGTTATCATATTCAAATTTGCGACCTGAATATTTAATGCCCCTAATAGTTCATTCAAAGAGGAGGCCATGGCGTAGCCAGGTGAGCTCCCGTTTAGTGTATTCGTGCAGTGGGAGCATAATTTGGAACGCAAATAACAGACAATGGATTACCACTATATGGAGTTCCGCAAAACATTTATGAGGCTGTAATCGGTGAATGCATTCTTGCCGTGTTGCAAGTCGTATTGTGCCACACCGCGGAAGTCTGGCACAGCGTGAATTGGCGATTAAGATTATCTGCAATATAGCTATAACAAAGGTAAAGCGAGAAGCAGGAAAGGTAAGGACAATAATAAATCAACCAATAAATCGAATGAACAGTCACGGCAGTGTTCGACTACCGCAATGTACGCCACTTTTCACGCCACGTGCTTTTCCGGGTCTCCCCTTGACCCATGCAGTATGCACCAAGACTGGCCATCGATTTCACCGCGCTGTTCAAAGGCCTCTTAAAAGTACAATAGGATCTGCTTCTTAAATTTTTATTTTGCTGCAGCAACCAAGTGGGAGAAACTTAGTCGTTGCCAGGGAATGGCGACAACTCCTCCTTTAAAGTTTATATGATTGAAACA
This sequence comes from Hyalomma asiaticum, assembly GCA_013339685.2. Classification (NCBI taxonomy): domain Eukaryota; kingdom Metazoa; phylum Arthropoda; class Arachnida; order Ixodida; family Ixodidae; genus Hyalomma; species Hyalomma asiaticum. The sequence goes on from CM023482.1 coordinate 138,712,095, forward strand.
TTTTAGCACACATGCATCAGCTTTAAAACAATTCATACGCCGTTGATAACGCTTAACATTGACACGGCACTTGTTTTGTTTGGAAAATGCCCTCTTCATTTTCTTGTGACGCTCGTTATCACTCGGTGCATGACGCGTGCAGACAGACGTGCGGGCTAGTTAGCGAATGATGCCGACTATTCTACAGACGTTGCGTGCCAGACGCGTATGTCTGAGTAGTTTCCAGATTATGCGCGAGCATATGTCATAAATTGTGACGCAGGCCTAAAAGCCGATGCGCTTCGCAGCCGATCAGTTTTCATCGACGACCGATGATTGGGCGCACCGCTATCGTTCTACAAATAGAGGTGTTTATTTTTAATGTCGCCCGTTAAGAGGTTTCACTTTTATAACTTTGGTCAGTGCGTCCTACATTGTCGCGATCACGTGACAGTATCCCTTCCGAGCGACAGTCTTTCGGCATAACTTCAATTGATGTGTATATATATATATATATATATATATATATATATATATATATATATATATAATATATATATATATATATATATATATATATATATATATATATAACTCCACAATATAAAACTCCACAATATATATAGAACCCATGCACGCATAGAAATACAGATGCCGAACTGAATAGCCCTGAACCTATTCACAGTCATTAACGTCGTGTTCCCGCAAGGATAATAGATGCGCCGATGTAGCCTATAATTCATCAGTAGCAAAACATCTCCCTCGGTGCGCACGATAAACGCTAACGCAGAGTGTATGTAACGCTATATGCACATACGTGAGATGTGCAAACGCAACTCCCGTTTTGCTAAAAATGTATGAGGCAAGGAAATTGTTATGCAAATGTCGGTGGTTCCGGCACACGTTTGGATTATATTTCATGCTGGTGTCTGCCTACGTTCGTTATCGAACACTTCGACCTTTCAGGTGTATGACAACCGGTAGCGAAAGTTACGAAATGATTACAGGCACAAGCAGAAGTTGCTCTAAAACAACGCGTGACATGCTTTGCTTACGTCAATCTCAGCAGGAGGCTTCCTGAATGAAACGCCGTAATGGAATGCGAACATTGTCTTGTTTGTCGAAGCGCTGCTCCCAATTATTGTTTTTATACGATCGATGATTTATCGCTCCTGCAAGTGTAAGTTATTTCCCGCACACATGCGCAAGCAAGCAATGTTGCGTTTATTTATCGACTTGACACATTTTACGGTCCCGTTACTTGGAACTAGATACTCTCGAGACGCGAGTTTGCAACAATGTGCTTTAAGATGCTACATTTTTCAGCGGTAGGACTTCTCTCCGATGGACTGCAGCCAGATGGATATGCGACGGCAAAGTGGCCTTTCAGTATTCACATAGCTTGAGCTAATGGCACCGTTCGGAGTAGATGCAGTTTGTACATGTTTAGTTTCCACTAAATGGTACAGGCAAGGCTCGTATGTAGAAATCACTTCTTGGTTAGCCTTCCTTCGTGTTTGCTGAAACACATTAACTCCATTCTTAATTCACCATTTATGTGTACTTCAATGCACATGTAGTGTTTGACTGCGTTACCGTTACATTGTGTTTGGCCGCTACTCATTGGGCAACATATTCTGGAGAGCTGGCTGAGATTTTTCGCATACTCCCATCCAGTGACGGAGACAGAAGCGTAACGCCTACTTCTACGGGCGTGTACACAGCTGTCCACTGTTAAAAGGCGGACCTCTGCGCCATTGCCAGCCGGCGGCTGCAAGGAACGGTTCTGCTGCTGCGTCATTTGCTACCGACTATATACATTGATAGGCGAAGGCATGGCGACGGCGTGTCTGTAGAGGGAAATCTGTCTTGGGCGGCCTCGTTCTACCAGCGGACATCAATTTCGGGCTTTGGTACAACTTCTCTTGGCAATGAAGCGAAGCCTACAGCACCAGACCACGCGTGCGTGCTTCCGCTATGGAATGTAGTCCCACAATTACGTCCGTGCTTTGCACGTGAAGAATAAAATGAACAGCACTGCTTCATTTTATAAAGGAAGCTATTTGAAAGAACACGCACTACACAGCCACGGAATGCGCGTTTCTCTTGCCTTATTCTTTATGATCTCGCGTTTTTGGAGATCTGCGAATGCCGCGTTTCTTACGCACACCTCCAAGGCCGCCGCGGTGGTGTAGTGGTTACGGTACTCGGCTGCCCCCCAAAATACGCGGGTTCGATCCCGGCCGCGGCGGTGGCATTTTCGATGGAGGCGAAAATGCCAGAGGCCCGTGTACTGTGCGTTGTCAGTGAACGTTAAAGAACCCCAGGTGGTCTGAATTTCCGGAGCCCTCCATTACGGCCTTTCTCTCCTCTCTATCTCTTTCACTCCCTTTCCCCCACCCCCACGGACGCTTAGCTGTGCTCCCTACATGGGCTGCAGAAATTAGCGTCCTTTCCTAACCGAAACACAATCAATCACTCACCTCCAAGGCACAATAGCGTACCTGTTTTCAGGTGAGCGTTCGTGAAGTTCTGGATTTTCCGTTGAGTCGCCACGGTAGCTTGTGAGTAACTTCATCCTTACCCATTTATGTTTGTCGGTCTACATGCATGAAGAGGATATGTGGAAAACTGGATGGTTCGCAAAAAAAAAAAAGACAATTCGAAATGCGTGCCAAATCGGACTACCTTACACGGGAGCACGTGGACTGAGGCTCCGCCTCCCGAAGCCTTCCCTTCATTTCCAAAAAATTCGCTTTATCGCTTATTCTCATCCCTGTATCCCTGAGCTATGCTCCCCCATAAGGTGCGGAAGATACCGCCAGCGCTATTTTCGTAGCGACCACCCCTCCCCGTCCCCTCCTCCCGCCCCTCATCTGGACCCTTCTCTCCGCTCTCACTTCCTACTTATTCGATGCGGTACACCTCATTACAGAAGAATAATGTCCATAAAATTTATGGCAAAGCTGCCTGTTCTAATATCTATATGCAGCCGACTGTATGCATTCGACTTGACTTGTATAGATGAGCGATACGTCGTCTTTTGTAAGGACAGGCCCCGCAGATAGAAAAGGCTGAGTCAGAACGCCCATGACCGGGCCTGCAGGCTAGACCTGTCGGTCCCCTCCTGGGATTAGCCGGGTGCGCGAGTTATCGCTCTTTGCTGGACCAAATAAAGTTTGTTCACTCACACTCACTCACGGTCATGGAAGCAGTAGACTCAGAAGCTCTTCAGAACGGAAGCAGGTGTTTAAAAGCAGTCAAACGCCAGGAGCCAGAGGCTAATTTTGCGAAGCAAAGCACCGTGAAACCAAAGTTCTTATTGTAACAGCTGGTAAGCGCAACTGTGGTAGACAAAATGGCATTAGAAAAAAATGGAGGGTGTTCTTGATTCCTGGGAATCGGGATAAGCGAACCATAGTGTCATTACACCGCTCGCTTTGAACGTGTAGTTCCACGTTGCACTACTAGCACATACTATTGTTGTAATCGTGCCAAAGTGCAAGCTGCCACAAGCGAAACGTCGCAAAAGTGACAATTAACTAGTTCTGTAGCTCACGGCCGCAAAACCTGCTCCACCGTGCCTAACTTTAAATGTGCCTGCATGTCGCTCTTGCTCCGGAGCCGCTTAGCCAGCAGCGTCGAGCGGTTCGGCTGAAAGCTTGGGTACTAGTGCGTGTATCTCCAGCATTGCCAGAACATCGACGCATTGTAGCTGCTCGCGCTTCTGCCAAACAATGACGCTGTCACGACACGAGGAGTGTGACGGGGAACGCTAACGCCTAAAGGTCACGATCGTTCAACCGCTGAGCGTAAGGTCTTCCGCGAAAAAAAAAAAGTTCCAGTATATGTCGCATTTCTTTTGTGGATGTACTTTCGAAGATGGTGCGATGCGGAAACGCACTCCTATCACAGTTCACGTCCCTCTCATCTGGTGCTGCCCAAGATACTTCTTGTCTGTTTATGTGATGCAATCAATTTATAGAGCGCGTAACCCCGAGCCCTTGTGCTGAAGTGCTCTACAGAGGTAGCAGTGCTACTGTATCACTTGACGCATTTAATTACTAACGATTCATCCGTAACTCCTTTACGGTGAATTCACACAACCGCTCATGGACACTGTATTAATAGATCACATTTGGCCCCATGTAATGTAAATATTTATGGAGGTCAATATACAGCCGCTGCATAGCCACTACTAGAAATTCAATTTTACATTGAAAAAACAACCGATTGAAAATTAGTCACGAAAGGTTACGGTGCTCTTCGGCCATGTCTTGCCTATCTATCTATCTATCTATCTATCTATCTATCTATCTATCTATCTATCTATCTATCTATCTATCTATCTATCTATCTATCTATCTATCTATCTATCTATCCGCCTACGACTTTGTGCTCTCCTGGCCGTATCGTTAATGGGACGTATACGAAAATTGGTATGCCTCAACACGTCTGCATGAAGAACATAAATGAGAGGTCATAACATGAAAATCATGACATGCATGTCATGAGAGGCATGATTTACGTGTCACGGTCTTGGTGCTCTCCTGGCCGTTTCGTTAATGGGACGTATACGAAAATTGGTATGACACAACATGACTGCATGACGATCATAAATGATAGGTCATAACATGAAAATCATGATGTGCATGTCATGAGCGGCATGATTTACATGCCACGCTTTGGTGCTCTCCTGGCCGTTTCGTTAACTTCATGTGTACCAAAATCTTTATAGCGAGACGACAATTCAAATACATTTTACGTTCATGATGCGTGCTCCGCATTTCCTTGATTCCCACTCCACGTGGGATGTGCCATTTTTGTACGGAGCGTTCTGTCAGCTTTGAGCAAAACAAGGCGCCGCTAGCATAAGTACGGCGAGTCCTCTCTCTGCGATGCTTTGGCATGTAGTTGCAGGCCGCAGTTCCATGCACGTGCCGTTAGAACAATTTATACATTTCTCCTCGGCGCGCGCGCGAATAGATCGGCTCGCCCGTTGAAACAGCGTGCCAAGCCTGCGAAGGCGGGGCAAGCAGCGTAGGGATTTTAGGGAAGCGCGTCCGGAAATTGAGCGTCGCGATAGGGAGACCTCCTGGGGAAGCCTGGGGAGAAATAGGGACGCAAGGAGAGCAATGGGAGCAACTTCCAGTGGAGGAAGGGAGAAAGAATAAATAGTGGAGGGAGAAAAGCGCGATGAATTGAGTTTTGCGTAGACGCGCGTTCTCAGACGCGGTATCGGCGGCGAACTCGGCAAGTCGTCTGCTCGGTGCGAAGTGCGAAGACCACTCCGTGCGCTTCGCGCTATTAGCGGTAGGCGCACTGAAGTGGTGCTGAAGACTGGGAGTAACAGGCGAAGAATACGTCATTTATCACCGTAATTGTGGAAGTGTGAGTGGGATGCGACTCCCGCATTTCTTCGCATCCGGGACTTTGCAGCGATCAAACAGCTGGTGGTAAAACTGAAACTTCGGACACATTTCATATTACAGAAAGTAGGTGAGTGACTTGTACCGCACAAGTGAAACTTCTCTTTTTTTTTTTTGCGCATGCAATAGCTCGTTATATATTAGCAGACGAATGGTGCGCTGTTGTCTTGCCTCTAAAATTTAACTAAATTGAGAAATATTGCTGCCCATAAAAAATTACGACCGCAATGGGAAGAAATATAAAGGATGGGTATTTTAATTTATTTCGGCTTTCTTTTTTTCAGAGTGGTTTGTTCTTCATGCAGTAGGCGCAGATAAACTGGCTTTCTTTAAAAAAAAATCGTAACTCTAGTGCAAGCACTTAGAATGAAGTTTGCCTATCAGTTGCCGAGATGATGTAGTCGTTCCCCATTTCTTTTGGATGAATCATATCATGGTTTTGGCACGTAAAACGCCAGTAATTATTATTAGCGGTTTTTTTATTGAACAATCAATGATTGATTAAAAAGATTGCGCTGAGGAATGCAGACGCTCATAGTAGCCTTTTTGACGGGCAGTGTTGTAGGACTGCGTCCTGCATATAACAACATCGAAATGTCTTCAATGTAAGAATAGACGAAACAGCGAACATACGGGATATTGGCGTATGCCAAGCATGGGCACATCTTACGTGTGACCGATATTGCTTTACCGACGTCTTGAGTACCAGCCTTCGATTCTAATTATACTTATGAACGATTATTCGAAAAATACTCACTTCATCATGTTCCAAAGCACGTGGAAGCATCAGGCGGGAATCCCGAGAAACGCGCAATTTTTCCCTGCAATATAAAGCATGTTTGCAAGATCTACAAAAATATTTGAAGAATGAACTAAAGGTCAGCGCAATAAAACCCCGAAATGTACGTGAAAAAAATACAGTCAAGGCGTAAATGTTGATCATGTAAAACCAGAATAAGTGATGTAGCACATCTAGCTCAATCGGTACCGCCGTTGATATAGCATTATCATAAGCTATAATATTATAGGCAGAACGGCGAAAGACGAGTACTTTTACCAAGTGCCAATGTGAATAATAACTAAAAATTGTACATTTTATTCGTTGTAAGTCCGTTTTCAATTCTAGTTACACTGTTTGAAATAAATTTGGCAAGGAGATCCCCGGTAAAACTATTGAAAACGGGTTAGCTCTTTGCCACATGCTTAACTATGAGAAAAGAAATGAGTGCGGTGATTCGACGAAGGATTGTAGACATTATCAACCACTCCACACAGCGGCGTTTTGTATACGTAGCGGTAATGACAGTGAATCTGGAAAGCGAAAGCAGGTAGTAATAATAGTAATATCGACTTAGACGTAGAACACATGACAAAAGAAGCAATGAAATGTAGTCCGAATAGCGTGGCACGAAAGGAATAATGCCACGCATCCGTTAGGGAAGGTTACAAGTGGAAATCATGTGTACCTTTCAACATGTGGCCTTTGCATAAGCCATGTGATTGGGAGATTTTGGAGACTGCCTGCCAGCCAAAAAACACCATTTTCTTGCTACGCTATTGAAAATTACATTTGTCTTTTGACACAGTTATAGCTTCAATCCTACTGCGACATTTTGTTGGATTATGTACCCATTTACTTGATGATAGTAATCATGACAACTGCCGAGTAGCAGATCTGAACTCGGTAAGCGACTGAGATATTCACCCCTAAAAACAACGGTGGCATATGCGAGGGTTATTTAAGAAGTGAATTTCGTTTGACAGTAAACGAAATATATTTATTAGTAAATGTTTTTGGTGCCAGATTTAGTTTCGTACAACGCTCCTTCACTCCTTGGAGCTTATACCGTACGACGGGATACGAAATGCTATCCTTGATGGTCCTCCCTGATTGGTCAATTCTGTATCGAGAGGAAGAACTGAATAAATCCCGGATCCCTAAAGTGTGAGTCCTGCCTTGGCAGACACAATAGACCAATCAGGGAATACCAACATAGAATAGCATTCCGTATTCCGTGGTATAGGTCCCCTGTGAAATCGTGTTAAGTTTTCAGCACCCGTCGAAACGCTGTCCCACTTCCTTGGTCCACCTGTATACAGCAGAACGCTGATTACGAATCGCCAGTGGAGACAACGCCAATTCACAGCGACAGTCTTATATTTGGGGGTTCCGACGAGGAAAGGATGATGTAACGCACGGACGGCTTCCTTATTGCCTTACCGTAGAATATTCATATCTTGACATCTGATATGCATAGAGAAAGCAACTAGTGGTCGTTTTGCTGAAAGCCGTGCGAAAAGGCTCGTCCGCTTGACATTCTTTCTTCGTTGCGATGTCTGGTGAGTATTTTCGGCACCCACTTTCTCACAGCTGGTCGTATCACAACGTTTCCTTTATGTTCGTGTAATTACATTTATGTGCCGCAAAAGAGTGAATCTATCCGTCCCAATACAAATCTCCAATCGTTGATGAACTCGCAGTTCTTGGGTCATTTTTAACTTCTCCGATCTCTTTATTAATGTATAATGGCATGGATGTGATCTATTGCGGAATTCCCTGTTCCTGTAGCCAGCTTAAGTATTCTCTTGGAGACTGGAATAAGCCTGTTGTTCTGACACAAACTGACTCTGCGAACTTCATATATATCGTACTTAAAGCAAGTTTAATCGCTTAGTTAACGCTCCAGTTTTTTTTTAAATATTTGTTCTTGGGCATTAGTATATCTTGATATTGATATCGTCTAAAAAAGATGAGAAAATGTCGTTCGAGGACAGCTTGACGTCTCAGTGTGGCGCCACCTTCTCCTCCTGTCTTGCTCAATATTTTCCCCTTAACGTTAAAAAAAAAAGAAATCAGTTCAGAAACGAACACTGAGGCGGAAATATTGTTACGGGGCAAAAGGAACGCCGGTGGGACAGATGGACTGGGAAGGAAGCAGGAGAAAGAAGAAGACGAGGAGAGCAAGCAAGCAAGCAAGTTAGAGACAATGGCGCCCTGATTACATTAGACTTGTGCACATTTTACTTGCATGGGAAGCGTCTTCGTGACGATATGTAAGCTCAACAAACTAGTTCAAGATAAGTTCCCCTTTAAAATAGGACGTTCAAGCAACAGATATACATATATATATAAATGAATGAGACCATGCCCATGTAACTACATTTCTTTCGTTTGTTTGTTTGTTTGTTTGTTTGTGTGTGTGCGTATGTGTGTGTGTGTGTGTGTGTGTGTGTGTGTGTGTGTGTGTGTGTGTGTGTGTGTGTGTGTGTGTGTGTGTGTGTGTGTGTGTGTGTGTGTGTGTGTGTGTGTGTGTGTGTGTGTGTGTGTGTGTGTGTGTGTGTGTGTGTGAGTGAGTGAGTGAGTGAGTGAGTGAGTGTGCGCTATCCCACCCAACGGACATCTCGTCGTGATCCTGCAATTTCTTGCGGTCATATGTGTAGCTGACGCGTGAATTAAGTCGTCTCCGCGTTAAATACACTGGTCGCTAGCCGGCGCATTCCTTCATTCGCTGCCGAAGACGCCATGTTTTAGGCAAATGTAATCTGAGCATAACACATTATTTTCTATCGTCATCAAAGTGATTATTTTAGCCCAGTTAATAGGTCTTGCTAATGTTATAAAGCCTAAGTCTACGTTATATTATTCACCACGCTATGCAGTAGCCACTTCCCGATATTGCACATCAGTGTAACTTATAAAAGCATCATCGCGAAAGTATCCGAAATGGCAAGAATACTTTCATAACTCCTGTCAAACTAGGCTGATATGTTCCTAATAACTGATGTGTCCAAAATGCAATGAAATCAACACAGTAGAACGAAGCCCATAACGGGCGCCGACAACGTGCATTTAATTAGCCTAATCTTCAATGAAACGGTACGTTTCATTGAAGATTCTCAACGTGCATTGAAGAATTGAAGATTGAGAAACATCTCGAGTGTTCGAGATGTTTCTTTAATTTATTTGAAACTCGTCCTACGTTGCAGGCGCGATCGTAACTAAGTTTAGTCTCATTCGCGTCAACAACTTCGCCTTGCGTCCATTTATTTTGGCTCGTACTTAGCGACTGGATCAAAACACTTGACGCACTCAAACCTTCGATGCAGCTGTTCTAAACTCTTGTGGACTTCATGGTCTTCGTAAAGCTCAGCAGCAGCTTTTGGAGGCTAGAACCGAGAAACGAGCGCATCACCCGAAGCAGGCGTATTCCTCTCATTCCCGTACGAGTGGACTTGACTGAATCGTCAGCGCAGGGCCTCAGGCTTTATTTGACGCCAAATTGCTTTTTTATTCGGTACAGGAGGCCCAACCTACGTCGAGTTTGACCAGCACTCACCCGGAAGCTATTCTAGCGCTCAGACTTTTCAGGCTCAATATGGAAATTAGATTTATGTGCCGCGAAATTGGAAGGGCGTGGGACTTGCGGACAGCTTTGGCATGGTTGAAGTCAACCGAACGCGGCGGTTTTGTTTACTACTGGCTTCACACTCTAGTTTGTCGTGAATGCGAATGCGCCAAGGTGGATGCTCAAGAAAGTCGTTAATGAAGTGCACGCACGAGGGCGGGAGGTCTGTTACTACTTTCCGTGTGTTTACATTTATCCTGCTGCAGAAGAGGCGAAGTAGAGAAGGTGTGATGTAGAGCGAGAGCATTTTGTCGAGATCCTCATCGGCTCCAAGGAATGCACTCAGAATGGCGGTAGTCCTACGCAGTTTTACGACCAATTGCCGAAACCTTACCTTCCTAGATTAAAGTGGCAGGCGACTGCTGACAATAGAAGATTCCAATGAAGCTTTTGTCTGGGGAGTTCAGAACGGTCATTTATTTTATTTTTCCTTTTTTTTTCTTTTTCTGCGGTTGTCCTACACTGTTTTACGAGCAGTTACCGAAACTTTACTTGCCTAGATTAAAGTGCTAGGCGACTGCTTTCAGTAGAAGATTCCAATAAAGCTGTTGGCTGAAGAGTTCGGAATGGTTCCCGCAGGCCATTCGTAACTCTGCGAATAGAAGGCCTCGATGAGCACACTTGAACTGTTGAATGTTAACCTCTATTACCTATGCCAAATTGCATGCTCGTCATCTTCAACTGCCAAAGATTCCGGGTGCGAGCAACTACGTCGTCGGTTCGACTGCAAAACACCTTGGCCTAGGACATTTCATCTCTTAAACTATAATAATGATGCTAGTAAACAGATAAAAACCATTTCACCCAGTTTCTCCAAGATAAGTTTGGTATGAAGAGCCAGACCACCTAAATTAGTTTCCACTGAAGGTGCGTATGTCTCACGAGGACAAGTTCTTTCCTAGACTTTTTTTAATACATTTCTGCAACATCGACGAGTATGCTACTACTACTACTACTACTACTACTACTACTACTACTACTACTACTACTACTACTACTACTACTAATACTAATAATAATAATAATAATAATAATAATCAAAGAAGAAGTGAAGTATAACAAGCGTGTCATAGCTGTTTTCAGAGTACCATGGCAAGCGGTTGTCGCTGCAGATAGAGAGCCTCCGTTGTTGTCATTATTAAGCAACCATCGGCATTGCGAAGACATTGGGAAGAGATGGACGTTTTCGCACGATTGATGCTCACGCATTATCTTCTGTAAGTCATGTTTTGACTACACTCGATATTAATGATTCCCATCTTCTCGAAGTTAGCTACACCAATCAGGCCAAAAGTAGCGCCGAACGGCGTTATGCGGCCGCTCTAATGCTAACCAGAAGTTGCCTAAACCTCCCGGTGGCCATTAGGTCTTTTATATTTCATTAGATGTTTGCTAAATATGCTTGCACTAGTGTTGAGTACGACTGAATCAAATCGTTCTTTATGTGTTTATCATTATGGGATTTCCACATTATTATCCTCTCCCCCCGAAAATTGCAGTGCTAACTTCCTCCAGTTCGGACATTCCGTCTTCGCACCCTTGTCTCCGCCCGAATGAACTTACTCGACTTGGGAGCCATTTAGTGCTGCGTTTTCTACGATGTTTCGATCAGGTTTTGTTACAGAACTTGGGTGGGCCACGCTTACATAGGCTGTTAAGAGGCGACGGGCAATAAAAGGCCGTTTTGTTCTCCTACTGTTACAGACTTGAAAGGACCAATGCCCCTATGTGTGACGCAGGTCGGAAGACACAATCTTCTAAATGTTCGTGCAGTGTGATACAGCTGCGCCCTAGTCGAATAGTAAGCATCTACTACGGACGTGACATGCGTAGAGAACTGCGTCGTCTCGCACTTGTGGAAACGGTGTGCTTTGTTGCTCTAGCAAATAGCTTGTTGCCTTCGCGACTGCCTTGTAATCCTAGTTCGCCGTGCCATTGTCACGAATGCCACGTAGTTGGCACTGAAAAAGAAAAATCAACTCGCTGTCTGCCTGATTGGTTGACCGTGATTGACTGACGCTAAAGAACAGAACTAAACTGAATGACTTGACTGATTAACTTGCTTCGTTGTACTCGACTACACTGACCAGATGACATACGCTGACTTACGAGACTGAAGCGAACTGAAACAGCGAGTGTATTTGATGGAAGTGAGCGAGCGTGAATCACCAACTGATTCCTGGCTTTCAGTAACTATGGCTGAGTGAGTGAGTGAGTGAGTGAGTGAGTGAGTGAGTGAGTGAGTGAGTGAGTGAGTGAGTGAGTGAGTGAGTGAGTGAGTGAGTGAGTTGATTAACCTGAAGTGAATTCTTGAATGTTTATAATTTTTCCCAATTATTCTGTCGCTTCTTACACGAGGTAGTCCTCATTGATTTCGTTTGCTCCTGGTAGAACGATGTTCAGCCCCGCCACGGTGGTCTAATGGCAATGGCAGTCGGCTGCTGATCCGAAGGTTGCGAGATCGAATCCCGACAAAGGCAGCTACCCTCCCTGCCCTCCCTGTCCCCACGGCCTCCCTGTAGGCCTCCCTGTCCCCACGAGCGGCCCGCAGTGCTGCTCTAAGGGCGGCGCTTCTCAGGACCTAATAAAATGTTCTTTGTCTGTCTGTCTGTCGTGTGCACCGGTACACCAGCACGTTACAGAGACACCCCAGTGAATTACGATTTTCATCGTATACGTAAACAATATTTTCACATTGCCGAAACCACCACTCTCGCGAGGAGAAGACGCTTGATGAGCTAGAAAATGCTCAAAAAGAAAATACACGTGTCGACGTCAGCTCCGAGGTTCCCGTACTAATATAAATTTTATACTTCATACATATTTACTTACACATTTTACACAACTTGGACGGTTTCTACTAAGTCCTACATAACTATTAATGACTAATAAAGATAAACATTGCGTTCTAAGGAAGCCAGAGGCTTAACATGGCGTGTTTTAGACAATTTGACTGAGCCAATGCGGCGAAAAAACGCAAAAAAAAAGGGAATAGTGTTCGTGACGCCATCTCCTCGAAGTTTTGGCGCGCGATTCAAAGGAAAAACTGAGCTGACACTTCTAACTTTCTCTTCTAATTTTCTTTAAAGAGCACAGCAGCACATAAAGGAAGTCACCTCCCATGGAGACGCACGCTTGCTTTGGTTTACAGGCTGTTCTAAGATGAAAAACAGCTGACTAAGAGCGGAGCGCGGGGAAGTATATGGACCGAATGGTAAAAGCAAACCACGTCATCAAAGTTTGCTGCTTGGAGGACACGTAATACTAAAAAGAACTTCCGTAGAAACATCGGACAGAGCAAACGCAGGTTTATGAAAAGAGAGCAGTACAGCGGGCTAGCGTCGCTAAAATCACATGTGTCCCGAGGCAGGCACCCGAAGGGAATAGCCAGTCGCAAAACAAAATATTCTCTTCAATCTTTTGTTGGTTTCATTCCCTCAGTCACGAATTGCTAACAAAAAATTGCCAGACAGGACATTCACATGTCAGAAGAGAATGAAAGTCGTTACCCGATAAATAATTTACTGCAGCTATACAAGGCAACCTAATCAGCAGTGTCTCTCACTACACCTCTGCGCGTTCCACTCAGCGTTGCTCTTACTTGACCTCATGCGATTCTCAAGTAGATCGCTACAAAGGAACCCGACCGGTTTGCGCACGTCCTTACGGCTCTCGTCCTAATCCGAAGAAGTGTCTTGCTTGACCGGCTTGATGCTCCAAGGCCTTCAGCGCGATGCCCTATGTTGCAACACAGGTGCTCTCTTCTTTTTGTTCAATGTTTCGCGTCTTTTGCCCCTGTTCTACTGCCATGAAACAGTAATTTCGGGGCAACAGCTGGGTACGGTTGGTCGGGCCACATTGCGATACTCGCAAGAGGACTGTACCAGAGGAAATCAAAGCGAATGAAGCGGTACTCTGGATTCGAGCGCGATGCGACCGGACACGACTTGTGGATGACATTACTCTGCGAGGCAACTCCTTACATTCAACAGGTCTGTTCACAACTTCGTGAATATTTGACCAAACGCCCTGAAGTTAAGGTAGATATCAAGTTGCCGTGCCCAGAGTTACTCCACAAAGCTCTTGGCTTCTTCAGCAGCAACTGAGTGATACTCTTGTTTCTTTTGCAGCCCCTCTCAATCGCCTCCGGCTTAATCAGAAACACGTTGCGAAATTCTTTACGAAATTAAAACATAAATGAGGCAATACAAAGAGCACCAAATACACATGTTAAGAGTTGTGTGAGAGATAAGGTATTACAGCATAGGTCTTTTATACTAAAGAGGCATTTAACCATCGGGAGAGGTGGACAGCAAGAGCGACGGAATTGACACGAAAGGAAGGAAAACGCAGCAGAGGTAGGCATAAGGCTAGATGAAGCAATGAAATTTTTAAAATTCGCAAGTATAAAATGGGACCAACTCAGTCAGGATACCGCAAATTGCAAATCGTTGGGAGAGGCCTCCGTCCCGCAGTGGACTTAAATATGATGATGATTACGATTATGATGATGATCATGATGATGCAGAATTATTGAAGGTAAATTTCTCCTGGGGCTAATACACGCATTGGATATGCGAGTATGAGCTATATCCGCATATCCTAAGAAAGAAAGAAAGAAATCCCGTGCAGCTCATATCCCTAGTGGTTATGAAGTTTATTTGTGTCTTGTGCCTACGAAGAAGTCAGGGCTAAACACTGGAGTGCCTGACTAAGGCCTCGGCTCCATTGTGGAGCCTGACAAAAGCAACATAGAATACATAACTGATATGTGGGTACGAACCATACGTAAGAAAAAAAAGAAACTCAGGTTGCTCGAAGCATTTATGTCTTGTGACTGTACTCGCTTACAATCAACGTTCAGTAGGACATTCCAAGTTGCAGAAACCCTCTGGGCCAGTGCTCACGAAAGGTTAACGCGTTAGAACTGTTAAGCCGTGAGTGAGCCTACTTAATTCACGTGGAGAGCACAGACTCGGTGAATATATCCAGTCAACTAAATGATTGATTGATTTGTTGGGTTTAACGTCCCAAAACCAGCTCTGATCATGAGAGACGCCGTAGTGGAGGGCTCCGGAAATTTCGACCACCTGGGGTTCTTTAACGTGCACTGACATCGCACAGTACACGGGCCTCAACGTTTCGCCTCCATCGAAATGCAGCCGCCGCAGCCGGGATTCGGTCCCGCGATCTTCGGATCAGCATCCGAATACCATAGCCACTAGACCACAGTGACGGGGCAGTCAACTAAATGAAGCTCTTACGAACCAGAGGCTTTGTGAGAGCGGCTCATGGTCTGTTAGCTGACATTCGCGTACGTTCGCGCAAGTAAATATCCTTGCAATGGGCATAGATGAAAAGGTACACTGCCTTTTAATGGAATCACCGGCGTAAAAAACAGGTTTTTTGAGACACTGTAAAAAGTTGCTCTGGGGCCTAATTTTTAATATATATGCATATTAGTCTTTCGGTGGCCCATGAGCTTTAATATTAATAAAGCAGACCGTTATATATATATATATATATATATATATATATATATATATATATATATATATATATATGTGTGTGTGTGTGTGTGTGTGTGTGTGTGTGTGTGTGTGTGTGTGTGTGTGTGTTTAGGCGGAACTGAGGTTTTCTTATACTGCAACCATATGACGCCTATGGCCACAGAAACAAGTACACGAAAGCTTAAGTGCTACTTTTGCTTGAAATGCAAGGCCATCAGTGAAAATGGGCAGCTCCCACGCGATGCCGAAAGTAATATTTGAGGAAAGCTTGCACTGGTGTTCTCCAAAAATACTTTTCATGCTCAGCGACTCTTTTTCAAGCATTCGCAAACCACCACCAGGTTAGGCCCATTTTAGCGGAAAACACTTCGCTGAAGCCCAACCGCAGTAATAGTGCCGCTTATTTTTTTTTTATTCTATATCTTATCTTTTATTCATTAATCAACTCGCCACGCGTATAGGTGCTCAGCCGAATCCGTGCTTGATTGAACTTCCTGCATTTACTCTTCTTTTTTCTCTCTATGTATGCAGACAGTCACTACGTGACCAACAATCCTGCTAAGTTTGCGTCGCCCGAACATGCGGATATTACGCATACCGACGACAGAATAATGCCGCAGTGGCGAAGGTGGCCTAATATAGTTTGCAGCAACTATGAGCCAAAGGCTTGCCCTCTACATGACAAGCCATTACTGACCTTCTGCGGCGTGCGTGGTCGTGTGCACTTCCTGTTGGGCGGGAATGTGTTCTCCTGCATCTGACACACTGCAGTTGCGTCCTCTCTGCTTAGTATGTGTTGAGGTGGAGGGTTCCGAACGTACTGTCATCAGCAGTAACCGATGGTGCCTCACTACGTTAGTAGCTCTGCTTGCGTCCCCGTCTTGGCCGGACACAGCTTTGCTTCGAGTTCTCAGCGAATGACAACTCGAGAATCATACGCGCAGTCATGACCGAAACGAAAGGCATGCCCACGCGTGTAGAAAGTCGTAATCAATGTGCTCTTTGGAGTGTGCTCAGCAATATGTCATGTGGTGTGCGGCGTGTGCATGTGTAAAAATGACATTAAGATGATGAGAGGCAGTTGACGGATGTATGACGCACTTTCCACACTCTGGTATTCGTTCAGATTTCTTAAACGCTCAGCACTTACAGATTTCAACAGGGCTCTTTGATTCTGCGGCAGTGTGTCTCAAAACATTTCCTTCGCTAAGAATGCAGCCAACAGGAAGCGTAGCGTTGGCGTCCGTGTACCAACCGATGTCGAAAGATGAGTCCACTACTAAACCCAAGTAACGCACGTCGACTTTTGGGAGTAAGATATTTCTACCGTCCACGGTCACTCATTAACCATGTTGTACTGCTGCCTAGACCACAATGTTTAATGTTACATGCCTGGACAAGTCTACAGCCTATTCTCGTTAATGCGAACCTTGAAGGACCGCGAGATTTGCTCTCGTTATCCAAACCGTAGAATGTACAAATTGCGACCACATTAACTAATTCAAGTAAATCTTGTTTATGTCTTGAAATGTTCTATATTCCTTCAGCGCCTTGCAGCTGATTCGCGATAAACCCACACCGTAGAGAAAAACGCTGATATGTCTAAAAGAAGATTGAGAGTTCAAAAAAAAAATTCTGCGAAGTTAGCCTCAGCGTAAAATTCAGGGGTGCTCGGCAGCTGCTGTTTTTTCTCGTTGACGTCACTGTTGTCGTTGCAGTCTGTGAAGGCTGTCACGTAACTGACAACAGCACTGCCACTCATTGGATCAGGTCTGCCTAAAGGCGGCCATGTCTTTTTGAAGTCAATTGTAACCGCTATGAGCACGGATGGTTGCTGATGCAGACAAAGAACATCCAGAAATTAATCGAATTGGCATGCTTTTGTGTTATACCTGGACCTCTTTCCCTTTTATAGAAACTCACGCCTTCCTTCTTTGGTGACCAACTAAACTACGGGAAAAAATTAATTTAAAAGGTTTCAAGCTATTGAGTCCCTACGCATAGCGTTTCGATTGGGGAGGAATGTAAAACTCACTGTAAACCGAGTCATATAGCGTTGATAAGCTTCTGATGGTAGCTTTGTGCAGTGGCTTTCAAACTTCAAGCCTTTCTTTCGGACGGTTGAATTCATCAATCATCCCGCTAATGGCTCTTTCCATGTTTTTTGCGCTCATGTCAGGGAGAACGGGATTTTCGGCGTTTTTAGAACAAGATTTCGACGATTCTCGTACACTGCAGGCCATAAACGACAGCGACATGTTCATGAAGTGCAGGCTGGGCTCTCAATTACAGCATTATTCGCAGTAAATACGCGATGCTTATTCGTTGTGAATGATTTATTTTCAATCACGGACATGCTACTACAGCACGCCTGTGTTTCAAACGAGACTTTGTAAAAGGGTCCGGAACATGGGAAAGCACTTGCGCAGGCTGCAGCTGTGTCTTCTTATTGTCCATAGTTTCAGAAAGTATTGTTATGTGTCAGAAGCTGGCCGCTTTCACGTGTAAGCCCTATCCAGGAAAAGGAAAGAAAGAAAGAAAGAAAGAAAGAAAGAAAGAAAGAAAGAAAGAAAGAAAGAAAGAAAGAAAGAAAGAAAGAAAGAAAGAAAGAAAGAAAGAAAGAAAGAAAGAAAGAAAGAAGGAAAGAAATTCAGAGCTTTAAGCCAAGAAGCCATGCTTTTGTAATCAGGTCGCGGAACGAAGAACACAAAATAGATGCTGTAGAAATGACGTGGAGATTGATCTCAATAAGTTTTACGAGCCCACACTTCTCCTCAAGAACTTCTAGACAGTGCATATTCGTATCGTTTCATCGTATCTTTTGATTATAATCTGATTGAGCATGGTGGGGCAATAAAATCTTACTGGCGCACAGAGTTGCCTTATATGATTGCGAATGTACGTAGTGATCTGAAAAAAAAATGCAGCGGATTGAGGTGCCGACTGAATGTCTAGCAAGGTCTCGTTATTCTGGAGTCTTTGGGTGAGCATCAGTAATATTCTTTCCTTTTTATTACTTCTGGCTGACATGTTTAGACTTGTGCTATGTACAAAAACTTGCACATAGCAACGTAATATACGGAACCAGAGTAACAGCACTACCGGTTCTCAAATCATGCGTCCGAAGTGTGAGTGTTACCTCTACTTGTTCCCATTTACTTGTTCCCATACGCAAGCAACTATAATATTCCGACATGTTACTGCAGATTACTAACGACTACAACGAATGCCTGGCACGCTTCCAATAGACCCTTTTCATAAACTGTAAAGTTAGCTTCCCTGCAATGCAACTTGCCCTACTAATGGCGACAGCTGCCTTTATTTAAATGCTGTTAAAATTCAAGTGGCACATGCTGCGACCCGTTTTTTGGGGATGTTTGTATCAGAAGGGCTGCGTCGACATTTTACATGCCCTATCGCAAGCAAATTGCGCTTGCACACGTTGTTTGCCGGATAGCCAATGCCGCCATTAGTAGGGCAAGCTGCATTGCAGGAAAGCTAGCTTGCACTTTATGAAAAGGGTCTATTACATATCGTAAGTGGGTGCGCTGACTCGTTCCTTATTTTTGTCCTTTTGTTTATGCTCTACAGCCGCGACCATGAACCTCGTGGACGACGCCTATGAGCTGTTCGAGTCCACTTCTCCGGGCTCGGCGCCGGTCGACACCAACGAGTCGGCCGGCAGCGACAACGTCACAGAGCAGGAGAACGCGGTGCATCGCGACGAGTCCCTGGCACTCATCGAGCTCGCCGTGCTCACCTTCATCTTCGCGCTCACCGTGGCCGGTAACTCGTGCGTCCTTGTCGCCTTGAACGCGCGCCGTTCCAAGATGACTCGCATGTACTACTTCCTGGTGCACCTTTGCGTCTCGGACCTGACCACCGCGTTTTTCACCGTGCTACCTCAGCTCGGCTGGGACGCGACGTACCGCTTCCAGGGCGGCAACTTCTTCTGCAAGTGCGTCAAGTACGGCCAGATCCTGGGTCCGTACCTCTCTTCGTACGTGCTCGTGGTGACTGCCGTAGATCGGTACCAGGCCATCTGCTTTCCGCTCTCCAACTGCTCCTGGACGCCGACCAAGTCCAAGCTGCTGGTGTCGCTGGCCTGGGGCATCTCGCTGCTCTGTTGCGTGCCTCAGCTGTTTGTTTTCAGCTACCAGGAGGTGGCTCCGGGAGTGTACGATTGCTGGGGCACCTACATCGAACCCTGGGGCCTGCGCGCTTACGTCACGTGGTACGCCGTGAGCGTATTCTTCATTCCGCTGTTGGTGCTCGTCTTTACGTACGTCTGCATCTGCCGCGCCATCTGGCAGAACCTGTACCTGAAGCGAAAGAGTTCGGACGTCGAAGGACGCGGCAAGGCGTATCGCTTCAAGAGTCCGCAGGGTGGCGCCGCTTCCACCGACTCGTCAGCGTACGTGCGGGGACCCCTGGTGCCTCGCAGTCATTCTTCAGCCCGCGGCCTGTCCAGGGCCAAGATCAAGACCGTCAAGATCACCGTGGTGGTGATCAGCTTCTACATCATCTGCTCCTCTCCTTTCATCTGCGTCCAGATGTGGATGTACTGGGGCTCGGGCCTGGACATGAGCGACGCGTGGACGAGTGAGTACACGCCTGGGGCATTTGACACCATCTTTGCGATAGTCTCGAAATAAGACTGCTAAATTATTTAACTAGACATACGGAAAAGGGACGATAGATAACATCATGACAGAAGACATCGTTGTTGGTGGAGTACGCTAAATTGCAAACTAATGCGCGGTAAGAATTATTAGCTGTCGCCAAAAGTGGGGGTACTTTGGGAGTATTTAAAAAGCATGGGCGTTTAATACCAAAGGGACAACTAAACAGATAAACGTAAAAGTGAAAAAAAAATTAAGCCCTGGAACGTCCTTCCTCAATATTTTTTTTTCTCTTAAGGGCGAGGGGGGGGGGGGACTAATAAGTGCTAGGAAAAACGACTGTCTTCTGTAGTTTATAAGAGCTCATAGCCCAGAGCAGTCAGGAAGGCAGCAGGGAAACAAAAAAAAAACAGAAAAACAAAACAAAATGTAGGAACTTGAACGAACGAGCTCAGTGAGCGTTCACACATCGGCGTCCACCATAAAGTAAGCGACGAAGGCGCTGTATACTCTCGTGATGGCTTCCGGGGAACGAGTTGGAAAACTGTATTGCGAAAAAGAAAACGCATCATGGGGGTACTGAACTTCTCGCAGCAGTACCGCTTTTCAATAGACACTGCGCGTGTGGCGGCTTCGCTGACACAAATATTGACGGCGTCACCATAAGCTCTGTTCGTGACTTCGCTTATGGTTTCCAGGTACCGATGTCGATTCGAGCGACGGCCTGAGGCGCGAAAGAAAAACTCGTCTCCCTTCTGCGACGTCGCGAATGTACCGTTTCGGTGGCTTCCATTTGCGCTCGGCATCAAGTTCTTAAGCGTTGTCACCGAGCTTCAGCATATCACATACTCCAGAGAATTTCGCGGAGTGCATTTCGAAACTGAAAAGAGCACGCGGAAGCAGAAGTGCCAGCAGTTCAACCAAAGGATGAGCAGCGGAGATGCATTACTCGCCTCCAAAATCGCCAATGCGTGTTTGTATTAAAAACTGCTATAAGCAACGCATCGTCAATCGCCTTATTTCGGGTGACTTAGTAATATGGGAAATATATCGCTAAGTATGCGCAGCCAACGTCCCTCCGACTTCAGGCTTCGTTCTTTGGAATGAAACCTGCAATTCTGTGGAGGTAGCATCCACTTCACTGCATATATCTTTGTCATAAACAGTACACAAAAGGAAAATTTGTCCCGCCGGCAACGCGATGGTATCTGAATTAAACAATGTCAAAAGAAACATACGTGTACTGGATAAAACCAAGTGCGAACACTTTGGCCTTTTTGGTAACACATCGTCTGCGTGCGCGCATGTGTGTATATTCTCGGCGACGTGTGCTTTTATATTGTGATCATATTGCCAGCCTTTAATAAAAGATAGTGCCTCAAATCTGTATCAACTGTATCAGCCGTATTAGTTTCTGATTACCTAAACGAAACCTGAGAAACACGCGTGAAAAGGATGATAGTTACGTGCAGGTGTAACGAACATCACGCCATTGTCTCGAAGCAAAGCAATACTGAAGCAGTTACATAAATTTATAATATGTCGTACAGTTCCTGCGTAATGTTTATTCTATGCGTTGCCTAACCTCGTGACATACTTGTGTTTCATCATTGCTGATGTTGCACTATTAAATGCTATAAAACATTCCTTAATAGATTACACGGCTCATAAGCTATACTAAAAATCTTGATTGACGGTATGAAACGTCAACGCAGCGATCTCGAGAGGACGTATGCGAAGCAAGATACTTGTCTGGAAAAAGTTACACAACCGATAAGTGGCAACAAATATGAAGCGCGTATTTATGAACTTGCCCGTTGTGTAGTGTTCTGGTCGTAGTGACGCATTCAAGATAAAATTACCAGGAATTCGCGCATACTCATTAGCACATACCCAAGCAGCAAATCATGGGAGCGGCCTAAATATAAGAAACCCAATCAAATCATGAAAGCCAATGAAAGTCATCCACTATTCCACAAAGAAGCCTTGCCGTTCTTAGGGCTATCCACGTGTTGAAATTATAGGCCTACGTATGTTTGTGATACATACATTTGTTGCTTTATTACGGGCACGAGAGCTGCGCCGATTTGCGCAAATTCGTCGGTAAGCATCGGGAGATAAGTATACTGAGGGATACAACACCGAATCTCTGGAAGCCCAAAACGACAGGCAATTAAATTTAGCTATCAACATAACCAACATTTGCTCCATAGTCTTGTTCGCGCGATCAGGTACAATCACTGCATATTTAAACACGTCGCTCTCCGCCTAGATAGAGTCGCAATGCGAATTCCGTGCAATGTTTATCATACGCTGTTATTTTTCTACATGTGATAAAGTCTGCATTCCTTAAGCAGGCTTTTGTTTTGGGCGAGTTGGTTCATGGTTAACTGGGAAGTACATCGCAAATGAACAGAGACGCAGAAAACGCAGAACACATTCCTTAAAGGGGCACTACTGAAGCACTTTTCAAAATAAATTGAGGTTATAATGCTATTTAATCATCTTTAGCGCGATGAACTCGAAAATCAGGTCGAAAATGGGCATAAACTTGAGCAAATTACCCTATTTTGGCAAAAACGCGCGGCGCGCGTCATGGGCGGCAAGTAAAACCATGTAACTGCCTCTGATTGGTTGAGGAGCTTCATGACGTCATCGTGAGTGCCTCGGAGGAGCTGACTGCCACGTCAGGACTAGTGCGCGTGCGCCGACCGACCGTGCGCGTTTTATCAGTCCTTTTTGTGGCTGTATATAAGTATATCGCTATTATTATGGCTAACTGTAGCAATTACGATGACTTTTTGGTACAACTACATGTGGTCGTCCGCATTCGGATATATATATATATATATATATATATATATATATATATATATATATATATATATATATCATTCAAACGGTGCAGACGACAGGCTACCATCGCAGTCGACTAGCAGAACTGCGACACACGGATCGCGATCGACTGGTATCCACACCTGTCCGTCGTGCAGTGCCGTGTGTTCAAGCATGTGCCACACACTGCAATTCGAGGAACATGCAGTGAAGCATCCAATCGAGTGAGCGGAGCGTACGTTCTGCCCAGGTACAGCGCTCATCATGTAGTACATACACTCGCAAGACCTCGCATTCTCAACAAGAACTACAACACAAGCAACTTTTCATGACTGCCTTTCGTTTCGCACGAACATAAGAGCGCCCCATCACGTGCGACAAGCACGTGGAACAGCGCGCCGTCGTGAAGGCTTCGCTGACAGCCCATGAATATGACGCGGGCACAGCTAGGTTGACGGTGCGACTAACTCTGTTTTCAATGCGGCAAAAACTCATCAGCGCGTACATTTGCCACGTGATTAACGCTTAAATTTTCTTGTTGTGCGTCATTATGTGTGACTAGTTCTTGACTACCTCAATGTTACGACCAATAAGAGAAGCCAGTCGCTTTTATGCGAAAAAGAAAACACGCACACAGCACAGCCGGTGTCCCTGTATTTTTCTGCTGCGGTTCTCGAACTCGCGAATAGTTTGGCACCGGACACCGCTTTCGCGGAAGTCCCATTTTCCATTTGGCCCATTCCCGTTTGGCCCATTCCGCTTTGGCCCGTTTGGCTAAACTAAACAGGTTCAACACGTAAGCTTTAGAAATGCACGCCATAAAAACGATGTTGGGAGACACAATCTCAGAATGACAAAAAAAGAGAAAGAGAGAACATATGCTGGGGTTACATGTAGATGGATGAAATATATTACTCCCCCGATTAAATTCTTTCATCTTTAAGAAGAGCGAAAAAGCGACGCGGCAGTTTCATGGAAACGTCAACACGAAGATTAATTGGTTCCATAGCACCTGCAGCAACAGGCTGAAGTGACGTTCATACCTCCTTTGCCACCATTGCTTTCAATACCTTCAGGCACTTCGTTGGCATGTACATTGTTCTTTGGCCCAATGAATACATGCAAAACGAAACCCTCAAGTCAAGCCCGTGCCACCCCGATAATCAAAGAGTAGCACAAGTCCTGCTCTGTTTCTTGAACACTTTTTTTTTTTTCACGTAAACAAGAGCGAAGGAAACCGCCTCTGTCGTGTTCAGAGTTCTATTACTTCCGCCTAAAATCTGATTAAGGGAAATCTCGCTGTGATGGTTGGGCGAGAGCGAGCGTGTCGTTTCCTGTCAATGGCACTTTCTATCAGGCTGGCAGACGTAGAAGAAAATTCCCTGCAACCAGATTGACGCAGGGAAGAAAAGATGACGTGCTTTCATCGGTGGCGACTTTTTTCTTTCATTTGCTTGCTTACTTACTTTCTTTCCTTCTTTTCTTTTTTTGCGACAAGGGAAATTATCGCTGAGGCGTGTTTCTGAAACGAGGTCAACCGGTCGCGGGTTAGTTGCCCGGAAGAAACTTCTATTACCTTTATCTGTGCGTGCGCCGAAGAAGGCCCAATACGAGTTGTCCTTGAGATGCACTTCTTTGTAAAGGTATCCGTCCTTAAGACACCTAGGACTGCAAGTCAACTTTGGGTGAACCGAGTGAAGACAGGAGCCACTCACCAATAGTGCAGATACTCCACCAGGCCCAATTCCCGGCTTAAAATTAAATTGGGATTCACATGAGGCATGCTGCAAGAAATACCGCCATTGACTTTTTTCTGAATCTCTTCGTGTTCCCGCTATTTTACTGAACTAATCTTAGTGCTTCGATTTTTATTTTGCATTTTTGTAGTACACGCTTTTGCGCCAGGGTTCATGGCTAACGTGTTTCTAAGGTGCAGAGGCAGAAAATTGAAAGCCGCCGGGCGAGTAACGGCATGAGCGTCTTTAAGCCCTTGATTCCGTCAGTGCTGGTTGCACGCACCAAAAGGAACTTCCCCTCCAAATTTTCTGTGCAAGGCGCTTTCCATCACTGTCACACCTACGCGCAAATGTTTTCAGCCAATAACCAGTCTCACGGTGCCGTGACCGGTCTTAAAAGCGAGGCTAGCTGACCGATCATAGCGATCACTGAAAGACTTGAAGTACCGCGAATTCAATTTTAAGAGTGCGGAACCTTAGGGGCTTACCTAGTTCACCATTATCTGCAATGAATCGTCAACTATGCCAGAATACTCACTTTTACCATATCTTAGACACAAGCACTGAGGGATATAGAAATAACAAGTGTGACTGATTAGTGGCGAACAAAAATTAATGTCCTTGAATAAGAGCGTCAAGCACTGTAAAGCAAGGACACATGAAACACTGAACGCTTGCAGTCTATATAGTTGCAGGAATATAGTGATGAAACTATGCGAAGCTGCGCGTACGCATGCTGCGGACGAACAGCGTAACAGGGCGAGTCAGGTGATTACGAAGCCATAGCAAGCATGACCCTCGGAGGCCACGCTTTCTTCTAACTCGCCTGTCTAGCGTGGCAACCTAGGCCTCCCCCTCCCCCCACCCCTTTTTGCCCCACCCCACCCCCCTTTTTTTTTTCTTGCTTGACCTTTTGCAGGTGACCAAAGAGGACTCGAACGCTCGCGATAGAAGCATCGCAGTGACGCCGGGGAGCTCGTTATGAAGCCCGCAACGAGCAATTAATGGCACCAAGCGCACACTTCCGTTTCCCCGCGGCATTCCGAAAGTTTGTCCCTAAGCGCTAATTGGCAGCGGACAAGTTTCGCCGGAAGCTCATTTCTGGACGATGAACCGGAAGCTGCGACCGACCGTACGCGCAGCAAGAAAGTTCGTTCCTAACCGTTGCCTGACGTTGATTGCCCATTTGTAGTTATGTCACTATAGGCAAATATAGGGTTGGTCCGCACTGCGCGCACGGTATGCAGTTACCGTGGCCCTGGTTCTCGGGAATATTTTTGTACGCAAGAGCTTTTTCATTGTTTGTTGGTGAATATCGAAATCCTTCATCGAAGTAACAAAATTTCAGGGTTGATTTAGAGGGTAGATGAAAGATAAGTGCGTTAGCAAAACACCGGGAGACGTGCACCGGTGGCTCCGAGCCACTCTATACAAAACGACAGCGCCGTCAGCGGTACTGCAGGTCTTCTTACTTCTACTACTTTTTTTTTTCGATAGTGTATGCACAACTTGAGAGTGACAGCAAGCCACCAGCGTTGTGTAAGCGCGCCAAGCGTGTCAACGCGCTGGCTTGTACGAGGAACATTATTTTTCAGAATGTCATATAATGTCACGTTAGTAAACGCGCGTCTGCGGAGTATTTCGCTCTTTCAAGGTTACAGACCCATTGAAAAAATAGACGACCTTTGGGCGGTTTCAAATTTTTCCGTCTTCCAAGTTTTTCCGCTAACATCGTCAACACTCAGAGTGGTTGCAGTATTTTCTTTACGGCGTAATAGCTGATATAGCGCGCTATACTACATGCACAGCCAACAGAAGCTTGTTCTAACTTGTCTGTAGTTGGGATCGATCTGATGGATGCTGTAACCTCGGCGGGGAATTCTCATCAACAAGATGGCCGCGAAGCCTGTGTTATACACGCAACAGTCTGGTTCAAATAAAACCTTAGGTGACCTTAATATTCAATTTATGTTTAGGTGTCTTTAATAGTCCTATCCCATATGTTTGGTGAATCATTCTTACCCGTATATTCAAAGCTGGTATGATACACACGGGAGTTCCTCCCTCCCTCCCTCCTTCTTCCCCCTCTCTTTCTTTCTTTCTTTCTTTCTTTCTTTCTTTCTGCGGCTCACACCCCAATATCACTAGTTCCTAAGCCCTCACGTATCTTTAACAGGGTTCCATAACGCTGATCACATTCGTGCCAGAACCTGAACTTACGGTTAGCTGGGAGTGTATTCTTGCGTGCTTCTTGAGAAACTCAGTTCCGGGAGTTATCGCGATAAATGTATTAAACATATAGCGCGACCCCTCGTGGTTGGAGCTTCCGGCTTTGTTAGTAGAGACTGCACATACTTCAGTATGCGGCATGGAAACAGGTTTATTCATGCTGTTAATTCGTTCACTTATAAACGTAAATTAATCGACACACTTCTCTGAAGTCCGGACCTGAACACGCGCCACCGGCTTCTGATAGAATGAGCGGTTGATCTTTCCGGGCCGTGGAACAATTGACGTTAGTAGTACCTTAGCCACGTCATTTCTTCGTGTTATGCAGAAAATAAAAGAAAGAAAATAGCTGACGTCCTTCAGCATTGTTAGAATTTGCTGAAGACAATACACAAGGTGTCTTCTTTTTTTCTTTGCCTTCAGTGTAAGTACTTTTCTAACCTCGGGCTTTGTTCGCTGGGAATGTTGCTCATGCTATTACAAAGAACACAAAACAGCTCGTACAATTACAAAGAACATCAAAATGACTTCGCCAACACTACATTTCCGCAGAATGAGTGCATCAGGGAACAAAACTGCGTGAAATTTAACAATATAAATTCTCTGGCATAACAATTCCAAACAAGCGCTTGCCAATTAGTCCCTACAGGCGGAAAGGAGTGTGCCAGAATAATAAGGTTTCACGGGCGGAGCGCGCACTAATGAAGATGACGGTACATTTTTTTTTGCCACATTATTTTTTTTTCCTTGGCGAAAATCAATTACGTACTGACGATGACAGGATTCGCGGCTGTGACCTGCGAAGCTCAATATGACAGGACTAGGTACACTAAGAAATTATGTACTGAATTTTCCTAAAATATACACTGCCTTCCGAGGGAGCGTGGAAGTGGAGCATGAATTGTGCGGAACCCCGCAAAGTGGAGTAATATTAATCAAAGGGAAAATTAGCATCCACGCGTTTGCAGCACGGAGCACAAGGTTAACATGCGGTCGTTTGTAGCTTTGTGCTACAAACGAATAGACGTTAACTTTCCCTTTCGAGCACGAAAGTAAAAAGAAAAGTGTCTCTCTCTCCCTGTGTGTGTGTGTGTGTGTGTGTGTGTGTGTGTGTGTGTGTGTGTGTGTGTGTGTGTGTGTGTGTGTGTGTGTGTGTGTGTGTGTGTGTGTGTGTGTGTGTGTGTGTGTGTGTGTGTGTGTGTGTGTGTGTGTGTGTGTGTGTGAGAGAGAGAGAGAGAGAGAGAGAGAGCGAGATTCAGCAAAGCAAGTAATCTGTGGACAAGTAGGCTCTGAACGTCCGTTACTCTTCTGACCCTCCCCTCCTTTCTCTTCTTTCTAGGAATAAGTGTAGTATTAGGAAAGGAAATCGAAGGGACGGCTTTCAGAGCGGAATAAAGCATAATGAGAGTAAAGGACAGACAGACAAAGAACTTTTAATACAATAAGAGTAAAGGAATAAAGCAATAATATTATATACCATTACAAGTGTGACTGCTACCGGCAATCTTTACACATCACAAGGCAGTGTTTGGCACTCTTTGGACCAGAAGCTTTCTTCTTGTCACCCTTACAAACTGTCTTGGTAGCCTAACGTCACGAACACCTGCCTCGCGATCACGCACCGATTTCCGCGTTAGGCGGCTTTCTGCAGAGACGGGCACTGTTGCTTGTTGACGACCGGCAATATCAGCAAAGGGCAACGGAGGGTCACTTCACGGCGCATGCCTTTACCGGACCAAGCGAAAGAGGTGCGCCTACTGCATCACGATATTGCAGCTCACCGAGCTTTTGTTGCATGAACGAAGCGATAGGCGGTACGCGTCCTGACAAGTGCTTGGGGGGATGTTGTTCAGCGTTCTTGACACAGTTGAGCTGTCAAAGCCTCGCTAGGTTGGTCATGTTGATATCGGCAGCGTCAAGCGAAGTTTACAGAGTGGGAAGTGAGGAGACGAGGTGCAGATAGAGAAAGAAAGAGAGACACAGACAGATAGAAATGAGGAAATAAGACAAAATGAGGTTTCCTGGGTAGGTGGAATTCGAACACGTGTACAAATAAATGTTTGGGAATAAATGTACATATAAATCCTACAAGTAAGTGTTTCTGAATAGAGTGAAAAAAAAAAGCAGAAGCTTCATCCTTTGCATCGGGACTCATGGCTACATTCCTTTCACGTGATAACAATACGTATATATTATAATACGCGTGCCTGCTCCATGTCGCTTTAGTAGTTGGACAACAGGGCCACAACGACCAAGGGTGTAGTGAATGCTCGAAACGCGTCGTTAACGAAAAAGGACGCGTTTCATCGCCTTGGACGGAGTACATGAGCGTGGCCGACAAGCAGACGGGCGAAGCGCCGCCCCCACGTTATCTTTCTCTACAGACTTGTACTTACGTTAGTCTTCTACTTCTGTTTGCCCCTGCCGAATCCCTCTGCTGCAATGCATTACGCCCCGATGTCTGTCACAAAGGAAAAGAAGGTTTACAGTCTCGCACAGTTAAGGGAAGAAATATCTTTAGATCCCTAATGACTCCTATAAAAAGGGTCTCGGCGCCATGGATGGGCTCGGCCATTTGTGCTTTATTTCGGATGGCTCTCGCGTGCTCCGTATCAGGCAAACACAGATTCCTGAGCCGTTTATGGGAACACCGCCCACGCCTAACGATTTAACGCGATCATCCTCGACGGCGCAACTCGTAACCTTGACCCCAGGGGCAAAGTCAGATCGATTATAGAGCGTTACGCGTATAGCCGTGCCAAAAACTACCACGGCGAAAATCCAAACGCACGATCCTCGGTTTCGAGACGGAATAAAAAGCCGCAGCGTTCGCGTGTTCGCAGCCAGATTAACGGGGCTTCTTCCTGTTCTCGAGACGATGAAACGGCATTGAATCCGAGGACGAACGGATCGAGAGAGAACCGTAATACCCGGCGCAAAGCACGTACACTCCACGGCTTTCCGCCGTATAATCTGGTTGAGCGCTGTCGTAAATTTCCCTTACAGTCGGCAGCCGACGGAAACATCGTCACTTAACACGTACCGAAAGGAGCCCCTTTATACGAACGCATAGTTCGATGCGGTCTTATTTTGGATGGCTGCAGCGTTATGCGTCGCTCTAATCTTTCCCATCCCTTTCTGGGATGTTTCTTTGTTTATCATTTGTAAACCAACGGAAAGGCGCGTGGAAACTATCCGGGAATTCCGGGAAAACGATCGCCGCTCTACAGCCATTTCATGTTCATTTCCTTTTTGTTTTTCCCCTTCATTCTTGGCTCTCTGCATGTTCTTGGAATGTGTAAGGAATTCTTTCAATTTCGTTGAATCAGTGATGATCACAGCAGCGGTAGTCAGTTCGAGGGCAATCCCCTGGGGGTACCAAGGAGAAATGTGAACGGCGAGCGCGCCCGCCATCTCGGAGGCCATGCGAGTACAGCAGAGCCTATATGCGGTCTCGTCGGATGCTCTGCATCCACTTTTTTTACCCTAATTAATGTTTGCTAAACCGCGTCCATTTTAGCGCTGAAAAGACGACAGCACGGTCTTGGTCACCGTGGTCTTGGTGTTTTGATCGTGGATGATAATTAGAACGACGCAGCTTCGCTATTTGTTCATTTCGGCTTAAGCACTCAAGCAGGAACATGCGCTCGTCCTCGAGTGGCCCAGTGATTTTAGTTGGAATCGTTGATTTGGTAGATCAGTGGGCAACCCCGTAGGAAGATAAAATAAGGCTGTTCTTCTGCTACAACTCATATTTAGCATCTACTATACGTATGCTAGCAAACTTATACAGTTTCGGAAATGGGCAACGTGTGAACGGTGGAACAAATTAATCACTTGCGCTGCTCCTGCGATTCCCTGAGGTAGCCTCTTCTTTAAACCTTGCAGAGGTAAGGCATTTAATTATCTTAATTTCATATAGAACACTTGGAGTTTAACTATTGGGTGTTATGCTATTCCTTCGAAGTAACGTGTAAATAATCAATTAGCAAGAATTGAAATAATAGCAAAGTTATAAATTGGTTGGGAAATGGCGACTTTTGATTGAGAAGCTAGACTACAGTTTTCTTTTTACTTTTAGTACTACCATGGTCATGCGCAACTCAAATTGGAAAGGTCAGTTGTTTGCATAAAACAAATTATTATAAACCCAAAAGGGTTGATTTTGACCATTATTATGTACCACCTGCATCGGTAAAAAAGATTCAGAAGATAATGCTGCTGGCTACGCTGTATAAATTTCTGGAAAAGACTGGGAATAAGGAATGTGAGAAACGGATAAAAAGAACCCAAGAGAGGAAAGAAATGAACAGGAAGAAACAACTTAAGGCATTGCGTCGCGTGGTGTGGGACACAGAGAGGTCGCTGCCGTCTACAGACGAATTTCGTGACTTAGCAGATTAATGGGCTCTTAGCAGCCCGAGGCTCTCCTAAGAAACGTTGAAACATGAAGGAATCGAATCGATCAGTGACATGGTCGTTGGAACCCATGCTGTTGAAACTTGCCGAGAAGCACGAATATTCCCCTACGGAACACCTTGGGATGTAATGTACAATCTCATCAAGGGCATGACAGCGCACACAAAACGATGTGCAAGTTCTCGTATTCCACCGGTACCACGGTTCTTGCGCTGACCATGCATGTGGTCATCAGAACAATAACCCCGTGTGACTAAGGGAATTGAGACCTGAAGTTGCTCTCCTTTATCGCATTACACGGGTTTACGTTCAAGATTTTGCGAGTACCAGACAGTTTCGTATTCCTGTCGGGTAGTCAGTCAAAAGAAAAAAAGAGAAGAAATGGACGTGCACGTTGCAAGTTCTTCATCAAACAAGTTCCTGCACATGCAGGCTATTTTTTATCCCACAAACAATCGCTATAATTAACCCAAGATAACGCCAACAGTCTTTGGTATAGGCAAATTTTAGGCCTCATGTGGTGGCAAATTATTGATGATTACCCGCGGATGCTGCTCGGACGATGGGTACGGTCATGCTCTGTCGCGTTCAGAAAATGCTTCTTGGCGGCAGGTTGGTGGGCGGACGTCATTCCTGCAGAACTGCGTGCGAGTTCCTATCCAATACTCACATTAAGCGCACGTCAGACGCTCGCATTAGGCAACGACTTGCCAGATAAGCAGTACGCACACTGTTTGTACAGGAGCTGAAGGCGAAGACTGTTCGCAAGAGGTGGCGAAATTGTTCGCTTTCCTCGATAAGAGTCTGCCGCGCTGTAGCCATCTCCTGCCTTCGTAACAAAATTTGCATGTGCAGTGCGGTATTTTGCAGCGACCTTTTACAGTTTCCCTTACTCTCGTTCTCTTCTTTTTTTTTTTTTGAAACCCACTTTTCCCGAATAAAGCCTTACGGTCTTCAGAATGCAGAGGGAGAGGGAGAAGCAAATAAACACGTGTAGACGCCGCCGCCGGCGACACTGCATTAACAACATTATACAGATGTTCGACAAAAGGATAAACCGGCAGACGTACACTTTAGCAATTCTAATAGACATACACACGAATACTACAACAGCAAGAGATTCACAGAGGGCGCATCTCATTTTCTTGAAGTACGGGCTCTTCTTGCCAGACGTACAACGTCCTATTCTTCCGCCAGTGCGGTGTATATCCCGCAACAAGGCCAGACGCTAAGCCCTGTTTTAAACGCAGGGTAACAAGTTTCTCGTTCATGAAAGACAGGGACGAAGACGGAGTAAAGGCGCGTGTGTTTTCTCCCTTCTTTACGGTCCCTATATCGCTTTAGCGCCTAAATCCTTTTTTTTTTTTCCTACCTGTACTCTGTCCTTTGAAATACAGTACGTTTCACTCAGACGGAACTAGAACTAGAATACTATGTAAGGTCCACGCGCTGTTCGTCTTCAGTGCACATTAAGCAACCCCGGGTGGCCAGAAATGTCGGGTGCCCTGACGTCGTTTAACGCGTAAATCCCCAGTAGTTAATATCACAGCAACGTAAAGTAACAGAAGGCGATGGGCCCGCCTCTGTTAAAACCTAAGAGAGTAAGCGGCGCAGAGAGCGGAAGCGAAGCGCGCAGATAACGCGGCAAATGGGATGGCGGCAACCTATAAGCGAGAAAATTCCTGAGCGGAAAAAAGAATCGATCGCGCACTGTCTGCATCAGCTAAGATCGTACATTGTCTCCTGTTGAGATAAAGGCCGAGACAAAAGGTTCCTTTAACGAAGTACGGTATCCCGCACATTACAGCTGGCTGAACTTTCTGCGCGTCGACTCATAAAAGAGCCTTGAGTGCATTCGAGAGTGCCCCACTTGGGACTAAAGAAAAAAAAAAAATTCTTGTGATCGTAGCTTAAAAGGCAGAGAAACAAGAAAGGAAACTCGCAAAACGAAAGAAAGAAGCGGACTCGAGGGCCAAACAAAGGGAATGCGACTCGGTGCATATACGAAGGGTGCCCTTGTCGTCCGCGCGAGTTAACTTCGGCGTGGAAGGAATCACTTTGTTTCGATCAGCAAGAGATCGAACTTTGAATTAAGTTCGTCTGTGTGCATCTTCTTTCGTTTATTTTGTATAGGTGCAGAGCTGGCGTCATTTGAATATGGTAGTAACATATCGAAAACTTGGCGTACGTAACTTGGTCGTACTTTGTCGATCGTCTGGTCCATTTATTGAAAGGCGTAAACGGCACTCCAGTACCAACGTTCTAAGAAGGCCGTTCCTGTAGCCGACTAATTTTTAACCGTGTTAACAATGCTTCGTACATTTTTCAAGTCCTTTTCATCTTCGCGTAGCTTTCAGCTTGCCTTGTGCTTTGGCGCCCGCGGACTAGCTGTTCTTGAACTGCAGTGCTATTGTATTACCTTTTCCTGAAATGCGCAAACGACCTGTAGTCTCGCTTTGTTAATTTCAGTAACTAATGTTAATTTCACTAAATAATGATATCATCCTTTCTTTTTTTCTATGTAGTACCATTGTTATTTCTTTAAGCATCACGAGGGGCCCCACTCTACCTCTTGCCTACAGTACAAGTGTATAAACATTTGTAGGAAGGAAGGAGAAAGGAACAAAAAAAAGAAGGCAGGGAGGTTAATCAGAAAAGCATCCGGTTGGCTACCCCACATTAGGGGAGTGGAAGGGGGAATGTAAAGATGGCGGAGAAAGGAGGAATGGGAAGAACGAAAGAGACGTTGTAGGATGACTCCATCAGTCAGAGGCAATCGCTCAAACCCGATGTCTTCGAGAAGCGCCAAAGTGCTTTCAGTGCCTTGTGCGCCGACGTGTGGTGAGGGCGGTGTTCGAGTAGCATCTGCACGGAAAGTGTCCGATCGTCGAGTTGAACGCGTGAACAAGCGTTTTCCATTGTAGGTGCGCCAGAAACAGAACAGGGCTTCAGAGGCTTCCAATCAGGCGGCATATTCGAAATGCCAGAGTCAGTACGCAGTTTTGTGAGCCTGCAGAGTGCGCTTACTTGGCACTGGCCAAACGCATTTTTTGTTGCTATTTACTCGTAGGAAATTGCGGCGCATGCGTGTCCTGAGTCACGCTCCAACTGATCCAGCACGAAAGAGCTTACGATTTATTGCGTACAGCATTGCATCAGATATCACGACGCTGCTTTGCGTTATGGGTGAAGCATTTTTTTTTTGGTTGATTTGATATTCTATATGGCGAGTACAGCCACGGCCGTGTCATTAATTATACTGATTACTATCTGATAACAGAGTGTGCGCCGCGCTGCGTTTATACCCCTTATTCTATGCCATTTGTCTTCGCGCTCTGACGCAGACCACCCCGTTTGTATTTTTGCTGCGGACAGTCGCTCCTATAATACGTCGGTGTAATAAAAAAAAGAACAGGACAAAGAAAACCACGGACGGTGAGTAGAATATGCCAAGGCTTCATATATTAACTTATCTCGAGAGATATAACATTTTTTACGTGGCATTTCGGATGCAAAACTCGCAACTTAGTGAAAATTAATCATAGAATATGCACATCAAACTTCTCGGGGTACTGCTCATCCTTCCGGGACGTGGAACAGTTGTATTGTACT
The DNA here is from genome assembly GCA_013339685.2 of Hyalomma asiaticum. Classification (NCBI taxonomy): domain Eukaryota; kingdom Metazoa; phylum Arthropoda; class Arachnida; order Ixodida; family Ixodidae; genus Hyalomma; species Hyalomma asiaticum. The sequence goes on from CM023482.1 coordinate 138,746,872, forward strand.
TCGAGGATTTTGGTGGATTGCTCCAATGCGTAGCAGGAAAAGCTAATATGTGCGGTGAAGCTTGAACCATGGTAGAGCTGGGCGGTATCGAAGACGCATGTATCTCAGATACTATTTTAGATACTCTTTCGGTATCTTGTATCCGTATCATCATACCTCTCCTAAGACGTGTATCATTATCTATATTTCCGATGCACTTATGAATGTATCGTGCAGCTTAGGATACATGATACTGCCAGCATGATCGTTGCTCGCAAGGGCCAAAAGCAATTTTATGGACTACGCATTACATGATAAAGATTCCGCGAACTATACCAAGCTACAAAAGCTTTACATTACAGATGGGCTAGCACTTATGCCCTATGAAAGTTTGATATATGTTCGATCTTTGTGGTCAACGCATGCGAAGCTTCCAAGCTTTCTATCGACGTGCTGTGCTGCATTTTTATGGATAAAAATTGTAGGAGGATTTTCTGCACCTCAATGTATATGTCGCAAGCGAAATTCTTACGTCAGAAGATAACTACAATAACAAAGCCACTGGAGCCTTGAGTGTTCTTTAATCAAGATGTGTGACAAAAAACGTCAATACCAACGTTGTTATTGCTGTGCAGATGTCTGGCGATCAGAGATTGGGTAAACGGCAGATAAGCTTGCGGACAAGGCAAAGCTTCACAGCAGTATTTGTACCATCGTGCGGGGGGCTTCTTATTGGCGTTGTTTGAATCAAATGGCGACTCACCAGCTGGTAGGCAAGCAGAGCAGCGGCTCCCAATTACAGAAGCGGCGTTTAAAAACTGCGAGAACGTATCGTATAAGCGTTATCGTGATAAGCAGCTAATGTAAGCCCGATAAATTATTTCGGAGTGAAACTACTGCGCTTTCAGCTAGAAAGAAAGACAAATACATTGAGGCGCTAAAAAGCATTTTACTCTGAGTGAACCAATGTTTGTAGAAATAAAATAATTTACAAGCGTTGTTGTGCCTACGCGTTTGCTCCTGCATTATATAGATACATAGCAACAAATTTTCGGACGTGTAGAAGTGTGCTAAGATACAAATGGAAAGTATGCTATCATACAAATTAATTGCGGGGATATCTTTGTATGTATCTCAAATACTTGCTGCTCGAGTATCTTTTATCGCGAAACATTCCGAAGTATCATTTGCAAGAGCCTGAACCACAGCCAGTGAACGTATTGTGGCCAACGGGTTATGTTTCACGCTTCGTCGTTGTAATCGTTCTAGGTAGGCCTTAGGCTACACAGATACCCATCATATATAGTACGATGTTTTTGTGTTGTTCTCATGACCTTATTATTGCCCGCCCTTTCTCTCGTTTTGGTATAGATTTTTATTTTTATCGAAATCAATGTCGCCATTCAGGTAGCCTTTGTTATGTCAACAAGATAAATTGTATCTCGCGCGCATCGCGGTATTGCTAGAATTAGTGCGGATTCAGCCGACACGAGACGTGCGACAAAAAAAATTCTTTGACATCGAGAAGTTCCCAAAAGGATGCACCGAACGGTGACAACAAAGCACTGAATCAACCCTTGTGTAAGGAACTTCTGTGGTCACCCCTTTTGTCCATTTTTTCAGCTCACAACGACAGACAGCGATATACCTGTCATTGGGGCTAGATTTTGTCCGTGCGTATACCGCCGTAATAAAGGAAATAGGTCCAAACCATCCAGAGGTAAACAAGAGACTGAGTCGGAGAGAGAACGACGAGGCACACGAACGCACACGGAACTGCTCTTGCACATTGCGCCTCTAGGTAATTATTTTCCAGCCCATATCTCTGAAGAGTATTAATTGCACACTCTCGACTGAGTTCGTTTCACCTAGCAGCAGTGTGACATGTAGACGGCGTGAGGATGAGAACGTTTCCTCCATCATAGCAGGTATAGGATCCCCTGATTTTACATCTTTAAGTACTATGTTTGCTCTGAAAATATTAAAAGCACATTCGGTGGGTACCACGCTCACTTTAGCCGCACTCGGCTGAAAAGCGCCCGCTCTTCTTTCAACGTTTGACGTCACATCACGCACCGACTAAGTCGCTCGAATTTGTTCGTTGCTCTAAGAGAGATACGCACACTTTATTTGTCGAATTCAAAATGAACAAACAAACGCAGCGGATAATCTTTTCGCGACCATGAAATCATTTAATGACATTTCTGCCCCAAGCGACTTAGTCGGCGTCTCATGCGACGCCAAACGTTGAAAGAAGAGCGGGCGCTTTTCAGCCGTGTTTGAAACCAAACTGCAAATTCCTTGGTGCATGCAGCGCAGTATTATTTAGCCCACACGTTCACAGGAGCCAAGCTACGACTAATCGGCACCTTTTTCTGAATTTGCTCAAAAAGATTTGCAAGGCCCCTTCAAGCACCGTAATCGCAAGTCGACCTCTACAATATTGTCATTGCACTGAATCTACACCTAATATAAAGATACGTCAGCTGTTGAGCGCTAAATACAAACACTTCGAAAGAGCACACAACCACAAGGTCAATATGATGATGCTGCCCGACAATTTCTCTATTATGTGCGTCACGTGGTGTCGCAACCGTACCAAACCTGCTGAGTGGCCGCCTTCCGTGCTGCGTACGCGGTAAGGTAGAGTGTACAGAATAGAAAGAAAAGGGGGTTAGGGAAGGGGGAGGAGAGGAGGGGGCAAGGGAATGCTCATGACGCCCACAGAGGGCACATACACCCTGCAATCTGTCGCTGGACGACATGACCATGAGAAGAATAAATCCGGGTGCTTTCAAATAAAATAAAACATATATACAAATACAAAACACTTTACCAAAGTCTGGCAGCCGACGGTGCGTCTTTGTCTCACAGAAATTCGGAACGGCGAAACCTCACTCTATACCATTTGGCCGCCTTTTTTTCCCCAGCCAAAGAAGAAAAGTAAGGAGGAATCTTTTGTGTTCTCCGCACGTTCGTGCCACATATGATATACTGCCCCACACTTGCGGCTTCCATGGCTGCGTAAGTTTCCCCTTTTCTCTTCTTTTCATTCCCTTCATCCTGCGGCCCTCTCTACACGGAAGAACCAGCTGCGGCCAATGTCGTGCTCGGCCGTTTGGTCTTTCGAAAACTTCCCGGTGGTCTGCGTCAGCCGCAGGGAACGATGCGTGAACGCCGCCGTGCACATCGACGCGCGGAAAGAGCCAGGAGATTCAAAACCGGAAGTTGTCCGCTGCCACGCCTACGAAATTCTGGCGGCGCAGCGGCTGAATGACAATGAAAAAAAAAAAAGCGCGAAAAAGGAGGACAGAAGTGAGCCTTCGGCTCACTTCTTCCACACGTGTACTTCGTATTTCTTCTGCGCTCGCTTTATGCGATTTTTTGTGTGTGTGGTAACGTACCAGCTCTTCCAGCAATCTATTCTTTCAAGTTATATTGCAGCGTCTGCATGACAAATGTCGATAGAACGGCTTGTCGGGCTTGCGGAGTCGGAAGTGATTTTGCTTCTGGGTGCCGTAGAAGTACGAGACTGTCAAGGAAGTTTGCCCGTACATGGAACCGCGAAAGAAGGGCCTGTGTAGGCACCACTCCTGTACATCAGGCGTCACCACAGAACGCGGCCGTAATGTTCACTTTTCCGGCTATTCCAATTCGCTTAATTATGCTAATAAGCTTGGTCGCACCAGCAGCGACGACATATTATAACCGTACTTACGATTTCGTGCTACGTCGTATCATAGTAATCTTGCGGTTTTGTCGGCACTGAAGTTATCATATCTCACGATACGTTCGCTCATTCTGTTAGAGGTTACTATTTCATTGCGTGCGTTGTTTCGGGCCGTGGTAGGTACACGAATAGAGATCGTACATACATACATACATACATACATACATACATACATACATACATACATACATACATACATACATACATACATACATACATACATACATACATACATACATACATACATACATACATACATAGTGAAAGAAAGCTCACACTCGCCCCCCCAAAATCAGGAGCAAAATAAAAAAAAACTTTAGTACGACGTTTCGAAACCCGTGCGGGTTTCTTGTTCACAATGAAGCGAAAGTACGACAGGCCGTCCTTTGAGAAGTGGTCAGATTGCGCAAGCATCTTGCGCTATTCTTCTGGCATACTGCCACGTGTCCGATTGTGTGCATTATTAGTAGATTGAATGTACAATGATTCCAATAGTAGGCGAGACGATAGTGACTTTTCCGTCGCAATTATTTCTGCTGACATCCAGTTAATTGTGTGGCCCGTGTTGACAGCGTGCTCGGCCAAAGCATTTGAAGCAGCATGTCCCTCGGCCACGTTATTCTTGTGCTGTCTAAGACGCTGATTCAAATTCCGGGCTTCGCCAATGTGTAATGCTTCACAGTCACTGCAAGCTGTCTTGCAAACAACACCTGGGAAATGTTCACGATCCAAAAGTTCTTTCTCGCGGACAAGACGGTCTTTCAACATGTCGGAAAGTACTGGCGAAATTTGAACGCTGTAGTCCTTGAAAATTCTTGCGAGCGTTTCGTTTGTTCCAGGTGCGTACTGAAAGAAAAAGTAAAGCATGTTCCCGTTCCGTGTGCACACCAGGCTTTTAAATTATTTCTTCTGCTGTAAGCGTCCTTGAATGTGCAAAACTTGTTTTAAACTCTATTTTATAACCAGTTTATTCTACTCTGCTAAACGTTATAATTTGTCTCAACTGGTTCCTACTATTTTATAAAGTTTGATACTTCCTCTTTTTGTAATTCACTGTTCGAGTTCTTTACTTGTTCTCGTGTGTATTCTCGCATTTAATTAGCGATAATCTCTAGCACCTTTGTTTCAATTCATGCTTGTTGTGTACTCTAAATGTTACGCCACTGATTGATGCCCATCTATATTTGCTATTGAGTGTCGATAAAGATACAGTTGCCAGAGCTTTCTGTCTCTGCTCCAAGCAATTACTGAGTACGAAGAGCTGAAAACAAAGTGACACTGATATTTTAGTCTGCTACACCCTCTTGGCCACTGAACCTTTAAGACCTGCAAGAGAAAAGAGAATTAATAGAGGCTTTCTATTAGTGGGAAATTCTGCCTCTTCAAGAACCGCTGTCTTTTGAAATTCGCCACGTACATCAGACAACTTTTCGGCTCGGAATGCTTGGAACGTTTATTTCCCACGAAGAAAGGTTGTACAATCAATGCCACTGGTTAAGTAACCCCTGCATTGCACGAGCGAAGATCAGGAGAGTGGAAAGAAGCACGAGTGAGGAGAACAGAGGAAAACTCAAAGCAAGATGGGATCTCGTATAGCGCCCAATGTCGACTTGTAATGATGGTGTATTGATTTCGTGAAGATTCGCACGACTAAGCAGAACTCATTAGCTGACAACGAGGGCCAGGAGGAGTACACAATTTCTCCGTTAAAGCGAAGAAGGGTCGCATTTTCAAGAGAAATAAGGGTCGCACGCTTGGACCAAGTTTTGGGAAAAGTACAAGAACCAGCAAAGTACAAATGGAGTCTTAAAACCTTTTTACTCCTTTTAGTTGTGCGGTGTTTCCGGCTTTCTCAGTCTCTCTTCTCCTGGGAAATAGAAGCAGCCACCTCTCTTCAGTTTCATTCGTTTAATTCTTACTTTCAGTGAAGGCACTGTACACGGTCATCCTTTAAAAGAAAAAAAAAAAACGTATAGCCTGTCTCTGTGCTCGCGCCATGTACTTCGACCAACCTTTCTCATAAATGAACCATTTTTGCTAACTGATCTATGTGGAAATCGGGTAAATCTGGTGTCCTTCCGCTCGCGGAAAGAACACCAGATTTTTTTTATTTCAGTGGGCATGTAATAATGTTTCCGCATCAAACACGCTTTCTTCCTGAGATAAATGCGAATTTTTTTTTTCGAACAAAACGCCTCATCAAGAAGAAAACCCTACTACATGCACCTGCATCGGTAACTAATATTGTTAACAGGACCCTCTGAATGCACTTTAATGTCTTGCAATGGTGTCTTCAGAATAGTTCACGCGTATCGTGTCAGACCTTTAGGCGCATTGGCCTAAGATGGGCCTCCCCAGACAACTGCATACAATAAATAAAAGTTGAATAAGCGTAGGATTTGCATAGGTGGGTATTTTGCATGCGCTAGTACAATTGAAACCCCAATGCCGAAAAAGTGGCATCAAAAAAGAAGCATCGTACACGACGTTAAAGAAAAGCTCGCATTAAACATTGAAACAAATTGAGGCACCGCCGAAAATAAAAAAATAAAAAAGCCACGCAATCATTCGGCAAGCTTGCTACACTTCAATATGCCGTTCAGTCAGTCGACAGCAGACAAGCACAGGAAGGTATTATTAGTGCTTAGTTTTATAAAAATGGACTAAGAAGTACATCAGATAAAATTAAATGTAGCCGTCGCCACCTGGACCCCAGGTGTTCTTTTACGATGCTAAACGCCTAATTAATGTCACCCATTTCTCCCGTGCTAAGACAGTATTCGCAAGATTAAATGCGGCAAATTCACGTTGCAACACGCTAGTTCGTTTCGCAGTGACGGCGCAGCTAGAGCTTTGCGTTTTTGCTTTCTAACTTTGCGAGAGTGAACGTGAGCAAGCTACTCATATACCGTTGGTAAGGTGGCAAGGACTGACAGATGCAGCTAAAATACAGTTGCAGCAGGTTAAAAATAAAAAAAGAACACATATACAGCTTTGAATCAACAAAATCGGCTTACAGGCGGGTGTACAACTTGCGGTTTCCAAATACCTTGTGAGATAGTTCGCAGAATCATACAACCTTGACCAATATCTGCGTTATATAAAAGGCGAAGCAATGAGTCAAGTGGCTTTCTCTTTCGGACATGAAAGCGTGTATTGGCACGTGCACGTTTGTTCACGTGGTTTCAACTAATGAAGATGGACTCCGAAGTTACGTAAACAGCAGAGCACAAGCAGCAAAGTAGCGCAGTAGGTTTTGTGGGATGATCCACATGAGAGGATTTTGATAAAGTTTTCTTAGGCCAAATTGATGGCGCACTAGGTATGACCCTTACCGCAAAGTGGTATTTCAAGAATGTTCTTGCCCGGGGGCTTAAAACTCCTCGAAGTTATGGGAGGATTATCTTTTGTCTGCTGCGCCGGCGTAACAAATTAATTTATTGCACTTCTTATCAGGTGAGCTGTGCGGTATCTCTGTTGTAACAAACTATAGTGGGCTTGGCTATAGGTAGGCCCACCTTACACACTGCAATAATTATAATGTCGCTGTAGAGTGGATTTGGGGAACTCAAATGCGCTACGCAACTCCTCTGCGTGAGCCTTGCACTTAATGTAACTTATGTCACAATAACACAAGTTATAATACGAGGGAAAAAAAACAGAGAACGTACTGACGTGAAATGCATCTTTAATAAGTTCCGCGTCTTAGTGCCGCTGCTCGTAAGAGTTTTGACAAGAGTGATGCCCGATGTGCCTCACCTGGACCAAAGTAACATTTTATATAAGTAATAAGAATGCACGCTGCTAAATAGCTTGATCATCTTTCGTATAACGTAGTGATGTGGCCTACGTAACGACATCGTGCTTGACGTTTGCATCGCTACGCAGACCTTCAACCATCGCTTGCACAGCATCAATCCATTATTGCGATTACAGTTATTCACAAAGTTAATGCTACAAATCTATTTGCTTTCAACGGAAAGGCACTCTCATGCATGTTCACACTCCACAAGCAGGAACAACATGTTGCGCGTTAAGCACGCTACACAGCCCAACGCCGGACAAGATTCGGGCAGCTCGGTGGCGCAAATGCTCGCGTTGCTATCACGATCATTGCTTCAACTTTCTGGCGGAAACTGACTTTTCGCTACCTCTTCCTTTTAACCTTCCCTAGCAGGAGCTTCAGCCTTCCCTAACAGCAGTACAGGGCGACTTGGGGCAACATAAATTTATTTTAGTGATTTATTTAGACATACTGCGGACCAACATTTTAGTCCAAGCAGGAGGGGGAAATGAAGAAAATGCAGCCAAAGAAACACGAGGATAAAAGAGGGGCAGGCGCTACTTTCCACAAGCCTATGGTGGCCCACCGGGCGAGGCCCTTATATGAACTCCCCTAGCGTAGCTTTCTTTTAAATTATGTGGCTCTAACTTAATTCAGCATCGTTTATTCAGATCATTCAAAGTCTGTGCTACGCTTGAGCTCTCAGCATTTGCGAAGGGGACGCAGTCTGAAACGTGGCATATGAGAGGCAAGACTCGAGAATCGAGACATGTTTGATTAAATCTTTCGGTAGCAAGGGGATGCTGTCGACGCTTTCCTTCGAGGCCGCATTTGCATCGCCAGTTTCCCAGACGCTGGGCCATCTTGCAGGCCTCTTATTGTTCCCGCTTTTGTGTGCTTAAGACGTGGCGTATCAACCCTCTCCAAGTTCGCAAGCTACAAATAAAAAGCTGTCACGAGCAAAAATATACAATCAGCTGGAGTCACCATGGTCGTTTAGTACATCGCTTGTTTTCTTGAAGGTTAACCAAGTATGGCAAATGTATAATGAAGGTGGGTCAGTTTCAGCTTTGTCTTGGTTGTTCTAAGATGTATACCTGCCTTCAGGTGTTCATGGAGGTGGATGAAACTGCAGAAAAAAGTTCTGCATTGACTGTGCAGAGGTGCATAGCTTCGCAACGCCAGTATTGAACGTGCAGGTATATTAAAAATCTTGCGCCAAGGCATCGAGTATATTGATACTCGTCGCAACGGCCGTGTCTCATAAAATGTTGCATCGATGTTTGCATGTACAACCAACGCAAACGCAAGTGTGCCCTCCCGAGCTCTTACCTGTACGATACCAAGGCATTTGTTTTCACGATTAAGAGTACCTTCGTACCGCATTAACATCGGCATGGTAACTGTTGTGGTGCTAATTTGCTACAGCTGCAGTGGAATGAATGAATGAATGAATGAATGAATGAATGAATGAATGAATGAATGAATGAATGAATGAATGAATGCACTTTATTGCACTCATACCTTGTACAGAGTACGCACAAAACTGAATGGTCCCATAGCCAAAGGCTAGTGCTGGTCCCATTTGAAATATACATAACGGAAAGCTGTAATAATTGTAAAAAAAAAAATGCGGCCTTACAAATGTTTACCCTCAGTTCGTCCGGACCTATCAGTGCTAGCACTCAAGCGAGGCCAATGCTGGCCGTTGAGAAGCAAACTCTGCCCAAGAATGCAGCAAGCGTTCCACTAAACGGCACTCGTTGCACATAAGGAGAACGATGTGTTGCTTACTTGCCATTCAGAGTTAGTCAAACAGTGACCACACTTTGTGGCTTGCAAGTGAAAATGTGAGTGGGACGCGAGTCATTCTTGTCGTCATGTCATTCAATGCGAAAACATTACGTGGAAGCATTTCCTTCGCACGAATTGACAAGCCTCTTGCACTGTCACTAGGGATAAGAATAAATAAACGAGAATGTGAAGGGAGCGAAACGAAGAACCGACATAAGAATGGCATTTAATTGCCGGGTCTACGATTTGCGCAACAAAAAATAACGCAACGCCAATTCACCTCTTCAATCTGCATCCTAATATTGCCATTTATTTGCTTCTACTGCATGACTTCAAGGCTCTGAGCCATTGTATGAGCCGGAGCCACTGTATGGTTTGTTTTTACACGATCGAACACTTAGTAAGAATGATAGCAACGTGGGAAGAAACAAATAATAAAGCAGAAAGCAGAAATTTGAAGCCTAGTCGCAAAATTGTGAAGGAAACTTTGAGCAAAAATATACCGTGACTACATTCGATAGGTTAGCAGGAATTTCAATCACAGCATTACATGGCCGGAAACACGCACAGGAAAGGAAGGTCGTGCGACGGAATTTTTACAGCAGCGTCAGCCAAATATGGCAGACATTCCTGTCGGGCACCAACCCACCCGCGCGTTACCCGCCACGCTTTTTTTTTCTTCTTTTTTTTTGAGAATTGAAAACGCACGGCTTTCATTTTCATGGAGCCAGGAGATATCTGTGATTACTGAAACGACTGGTTGTCGACTGCTACGTTCCTTGTTCACTTGTTATTTTGTGTCGTCTTTTATTGTTGGTTATCATTTTAATTTGATTTCGAAAGCGAGAGAGCCACAGGGGCAATCTACATATAAAGTACCATACTTCTTGGCACAGATGCGAGGCTGATTTTTCTGCTCTCCGCACCACGCGTGATTGCACGCGCGCCGACGAAACGAAATCTCAGAGTTTTCCAGGACATAGCGTGTCTGATGAGACGTGTGCGTGCAAAAGGCCGCCACGCGCTCTAAATCTTCCTCGCTATAGTCATTATGCTGCTTCGAAAGTTCGAAGACGGCTCACTGGAACTTTTCCGGTGTTATTGTTTACTTGATATGATGATTCGTATGGGAGACCTTGAAATTAGGAAGATGACCATCGCTGCCGTTGTCTGCCCGACGGGGGTTCTCCATATGAAAGCGCGGATGAGCCTTACATTTCCTTGTGGTGCCGGTTCCATTTAAGGAAACAGACAACTGACCTTGTGTACTTGAAGTGCCTAGAATCACAATGACTGAATCGGGTATTCCTTTCGCGATTTGGGTAGGATGTGTACTTAAATTGCTTTTGGAAGCCACAGACACCGATATGTCGCATCGCCAAGTTGTGAAGCACTGACACTGAAGGACTCTGTCCTTCAGATTGCTGTGCGTAGCCGGCTGCTGTTCAGGCGAACCATACATCGGGCTTAAACAACAATGAGCATATAAAAAGGCATCGTCGCCCTACTCCTTGCGTATATTAGGCTGTAAAAATAGAGTCGGCACGGAAAATCTGTGTTACTCCCCCGGCAACTGTGTGGAACCGAGAGCCTTTGTCGGGCCTCAGCGCATGCGCGCGGCGTCTCTCAAGCGTTGTATGCGTGCGCTGCGGCTACCCAGGAGCTCGCGTAAACGAACTAGACGACCGTCGGTCGCTGCTTGGAACATGTGTTGTGTATACGACCACGTCGGCGACAAATTCTTATAAAAAATGTTTCACAACGTTTTCCACGTTGTCATCCTATGAGTAGACACCCTGACGGGTAAGCTTTCTATTGCACTAAAGAAAACAACTACAACAGAAATTGCCCGTCAGTCCCGTAAAAAAATTCATACAGCAGAATCATTATTAATCGAATCTCACTCGTTTAGGGCACCGACTAGACGAAAGGGAACCACTGAATGGGTGAAACTGGTCATTAAAAAACTTTAGGGGTAACGCCTGCCCAGAACAGCTTACCGAAAGCATATCCTGGTCATTGAAAAGACAAAGATTGAAAAGATAGCAATGACGTCGGAAAAAGCAACGACGCACGTAAAGAGAAGGTCGAGCATTCGGATAGTGCCATTGGACACGACGCACAACGTAATCGTGGTACCTCTTCAGCGTCTCGAGCAATACAACCAGCACGCTATGGGAGCACACTCTAAGCATACACGCTTCTTGACATTATGGCTGTGCCCTTTAGTGGCTTCGTTCGTTTGTGTAAATGAATATACATGTCATTTTGACACCTTAATCTAGTACAGCTAATGATCTTTTAGCGAATGCCTCTAGCATCACTCTCTTACATTTAGGGACCAGATGTGCTAATAGCAGCCATAAGTATTGTAATATTCCCGAAGATAGGTCTTCGGTAACACAAGGTGGTGAAAGCACGCGTTACAGACATTAACAAGGATTAAACTGACGTCACAACTTCTGTGTGCCAACCGGCTTCACAGACATTTCCGTGTTCTTCCTTTCCACCTGGTGCAGATGCCACGGTGACCATCCTGATGCTGCTCAACAGTCTCAACAGCTGCGTCAACCCGTGGATCTACCTCTTCTTCAACCGCAACCTGGTGCAGGCACTGAAGCAGCAAGTGTGCTGTTGTTGCCGCCAGGACAAGGCAGTCGACGGATCACACCCGCGCGGCACGGGCGGTCTCCTCCCCGAGATCACGACCCAAGGCACCGACATCAACACCAGCCGCCAGAGCTCGCCGGTTTGCTCGGCGGCGCGCAAGACCCTCGACAGCATCGACATGGGTGTCCGCAAGCACTCCTAGTGGCGCGCCAGCGGCGACGGCACCGCGCGCAACAGCCGCGCTGCGAGGGCGCGGTTGTCGTCGTCCTGTCCAGTTCAGATGATGGACCTCCAAGAGACCGCCGAGACCGAGTGCAGTGGGTGAACTGTTGCTACTGTTCCAAATTCTCCGGCTGTTCTGCCAGGGCAGGTGACTCGAACTGACATTGTTCTGAGACGGTCGATCGTATGCGTGAACATTGCGGCTGTGGACACCGAAGGGGCATAATTTCAAGTGACGCGTCTTGGTGCTGCTCGGGTGCGTCGAGAAGTTTGGGACCTTCGCACTAGCTGTCATCCCCGCAGAAACTTGTGAGAGTGCCACTGAACAACCCACTTCTCCGCCACGGACTGCTTCATGACAGCCATTTTGTTTAACCGCTTCTCCTGAACAATTTCACCTCGTTCCCCCCTGCCCAAATGTTGCCTTGAGGTGTCATTGGTGCCATAATAAGAGAAAATTCTTTAGGTAACGTTGTTTCTTTAAAATGCCTTTAATGGTGCGGGTCTCTGAAGTTTGTTGCACTTTTAGCTGACCTCCGCAGCCATAAGGCGAATTCAATAACGTGTGGGTCATACGCGCATACACTTAGCGACTATTGTCCACACGCGATTTATTTATTTATTTATTTATTTATTATTTATTTATTTATTTATTTATTTATTTACTTATACATATGGCTCATACCTGCTACGAGCGACGTCAACACCCGGTCCTCTAAATTAATTTTAGTTATCTATTACGATGATTCAATTGCCCCTCTCTGTACTAAACGTACGCCCTGATATCTTATATATCTACAGCATTTTTTGCATGAGTTTTCCTTGTATTTCTAACAGAATTGGCAATATTTTGTGGACAACCTCAACTTCCTGTTTGATGTTGGCAAACGTGGGGCGGCCTGCAAGAAGTGCTAGCGCCAGAAAAAATAGTGTTTAATGTATCTTATTGCTACACTGTGTTTCGGCAGTGATTCGCTGGCGTGAGACATTTCCTACTCTTTGCAAGCGATCCCTTGGACTTCATTGCAGTCATGTTTTGAGGGGTGTTAGTGTGTTACCGTATGATGCTCATAGTGACTGTATTCACACGAGTGCGACAAAATGGAGATTGCATTCCTCGGAGACTGTGAGAAGCGAGGCGAAGCAAAACGTTCTCGTCAGAGTTTCCTTCCCCTCCCCCCCCCCCCTTTTTTTTTCTTAGAACGAAAAACGCTCACTTGAGTGGTGCGCTGTTGTCTGCTGTCTTTCTTCTCTGGTCCCGAAAATGCATCCCAATAGTGTCACTGCGTTTGCTTTCCTCATCAGAGAGAAGAAAAAGCAATCGTCCTCTCCCGGAACATCGGGACGCGTCAATACGGTTCGCACTGTGAGACTGCGCGAGTGCAACGTAGTTGCTGCTCGTGTACTCACTCTTGTTTGTGCGTGCGTGCGAACCTGTTTCCGCGCCAGTGTGCGTACATTTACCTTGTGTGTGTGTGTGGGGGGGGGGGGGGGGGGCAGAGAAATCAATCTTTACTTAGAAGCTGCGACTTCCTCTACAGACCGGTTGGCGGATAGCGGCCGGCCCTTTATGTCCGACGTTTGGGCTGAGAGCATTGCTTCAGCTTTCCAGCCGAACGTTGCTAGGCCGTAAGCATTTTGAGTGGTCATCGCAGCTTCTACGATGCTCTGTCCTGCAGAGGAGCCGTTTGCTTTCTTGCTCAAGTCTACACATATGTCTGCAGGGCTTGTTCACACTGTATGGGCACTATTTGTACGAAAACAGTTTTTTTTTTCGCCACTAAAGTTATATTCGCAAACACGATATGGTGTGTACACAAGAGAGTAACGTACTTTTCGTTACTTTCTGTTTCTGGAACGTGGTTGCTTTCTATGGACACTATAAAGATAGCACCGAATGTCGGCGGGTGCTTGTATTCATTTCTTCAGAGAAATCTCTTATGGCTTTTCTTCATCAGAGTGATATGTTAACCGTGCTACAGGAAAGACTCACACTTTCATCTGTCATCAAATACCTATAATAAAGAGTGAGAATAAAGTTTTGTTTCACAGACCTGTTGAAATTTCATACTTTTCACAAGGATTAATAAAAGTAACAGAGGAAGCTGATGGTCGCCTAAGACTAACAAGCTACTTTTATGCTACTCTGTGTTTCACAAGCTGGTTTAGACGAAGCCGTTGAAACTACACCCTAATGTTGCTCACTTGCTGTCCCAAAGCACGGTGTTGTATGTTGTGCTGAGCGTACATGTTTCTTTTGTTACGACATTTCTGTGAATTCCATCAAGCTGCGTGTTTTCTGGGTGACGTGCGATCTCATTAGTTTTACACATTCCATGTAGTTACTTTGCGATCAGCACCAGACATGATTACAATACTTCGTATGACGCATCGTGGTTTCACAAACCCTCTTTCCGCCTACGGGATAATCAGTAAGCCCGTCCCACTACGAGAATTCCCACGAGAGCAAGAGCTCTAGAACATAGTAAGCGGAAGAACCAAGCGCTCTTTTTTCAGTCCTGCTATGAACTAAGCAATTTTAAAGAACTACGTGAACACTTCCATAATCATATTCTTGCACTTCGATGGCGTGTTGGCAGGAGCTGTGTAATTATTCACAACGGGAAATGTCTAGGTTGTTGCGTATAAGATCACACATACTGGTACAATTGAACGTTAGGCTAAGGAATTGAGTGTAGAGAGAGGAGGGAGGGTAATTTGATAAATAATGGAACAAAGATAACGAGTAACAAATTGGCCAACCAACGGCTGAGAAAGATGTGGGTGGCGGCAACGTTCAAAGGGAACGAGAGTGTAATCATGCCAAATATCCCCCGTGCGAATGATAAAGTAGGCATTGCGAAACATATGCGAACTCAGCCACAAGAGCATATTGATCGTGGAACATAGAGAAGAAATAGCAATAATAAATGGCTGGGTTTTACGTGCCAAAACCACGGTTTGATTTTGTAGGGGTTCTTCTACTACTAACTACTACTGCTAGCAGCGGCATCGCCGCTAGCAACCCCCTGCAGTGGGTTCGAGCACTCAACGAGCAGAGAATGTGGCAGTCGCGTTCGCGCGCTCGCGATCTCAGCCATGCATCGCCGCGTTGCCGCGCGCGTCAGCCCGTGGCCCGTCTGGAAGCGGGACAGCACGAACCGCCGCACGCGGCGAAAGAGGAGAACATTAGGCGCAACTCTCCGTGCATGGTGATTTAATAAAACACGTTAAATGAAACAAATAATACAGGGCCGAATCAAGGATCGAATTAAATATAAAGGAAGGATAACAATAACGATTAACAACACGCGAACACACACGAACACAAACAAAGGACAGTAACGATGAACAACATGCAAACACAGAATAGCACACAAAAATAACCATGCAGGGAAGGAGAGCCTAACCCCGGCCAGCGCACCCGCGACCGCGAGCCCTCAGAAAAGGAAAATAGAAGAAGAACATACAGACATGGGCGTCGCTCGCAGGTCGCCGCCGTGGTCGCCGGGGCTTGCAGAGGCACGCCATCCGGCCGATGGCCTGGTCGGCCGGAGGGTCACAAAAGTACGTGCGCACCTCTCCAAGACCCAGCAAGTTCTCTCGAGCATCTCAAAAACCAGAACCGCCAGAACGCGCAAACATTCTAAGAATTTCTCGCTGCCCAATGGCAGCCTATGTTAAGACCACATGGGCGAAGCGGGTGGCCCCTCGCAGTGGTGGACCGCCGCTCCGTCCGGCTGGGAGAGGGGGACGCGAGGAATTTCGTGCAAAACATGGCGTCGAGCAGGACCCGGCCCCACAATTTTGAGGCAAGGCCCGTAGTGGAAATTTGAGGAGTAATTTGGGCCGCCTGGGGTTCCTTAACGTCCACCCAATTAGGAGTGCACAGGATTTTTTTTTTTTTTGCATTTCGCCGTGACCTGGATTTGAATCAGCGTCCTCGATCTTCGCAACCCGACACTCTAGCCGCTAAGCCCACTTGGCGGGACGTAGATAAGGAAGGAATAATCAAGGAAGGGGAGTAAACTTGGTTCGGAGCAAACGGTAACTGTCTCCCGACTGAGGACAGTAGCATCGAAACACTCACGAGCGAAGTGGAATCAAAGTAGAAAGTGTAAAGGAGAGGCCACCTTCTCGAGTCAAGAGATTACTCACAGGTCAAGGGTACCTTTCTCCCAACTCGAAAATCAAGCGGGTGCTCGACAACACTGGCAGTGGAACCCTGTACTTCTCCACCTATGCAGCCGAAAAGAAAGAAAGAAAGAAAGAAAGAAAGAAAGAAAGAAAGAAAGAAAGAAAGAAAGAAAGAAAGAAAGAAAGAAAGAAAGAAAGAAAGAAAGAAAGAAAGAAAGAAAGAAAGAAAGAAAGAAAGAAATGCGTCCCTTCGCGCCAAGAGACTTCCGTTTCTGTCTTGCGTCGAAAGGTGTTCGCACAGCCCCTTCTTCCTCAAGAAGGTGCCGCTATTCATTAGTGTGCGAGGTTGTCGTAGTGCGTACCATTAGGTACCCTACACGTCGCCTAAAACGACGAGAGAGCTACGCTCTAAAAGAAAATGTTGGTCACGAAACGCGAAAACGAAGGCAAACAGAAAAACACAGACAGCTGGAGGACCTGCGGGGCAGATAACATGAGCATGAACAAATTAGTCGTAGTCTGTAGTACACAGACGAATATATATGGAACACGTCACGTCACAATATGCACGATACGTACGCATAACATTGCGTCAGTACACAAAAATCAAAACTAAAAGGAAGCTTGATCATTTTGTACGTAGGAGAAAAGTCACTGCTAATGCTACCTACAAGGTTTTATACTCTTTGCTTTTCCTTTTCAGTCGCGACACACTTAACCAAAATCTGCTTGGTGTATTCTGGGTGGATCGATGTAATTACCGTCTTTTTTTTTCTTTTGTAGTGTTACGCGAGTTAAAGCAACCTAACTCTAACAAAAACTCAGCCGAGACACGCCTAGTCATCTACTTGTTGAGTGAACAGGACGTAACTGGTGGCCTAATCCGCAAAGTAAAAAAGAAAACTCCTATACGGCACTGTATCTACCTCATGCAGGCACGACAAGTAAGCAAGCCAGAGTATCGATCCTGGGGCGTCTATTCATTTGCGGATTCACGGGTTACGCCACCGATCCCGATTGTCCTTCTCCGGGCACGTGCCTAAGGAGTACAGCGTAATCCCCAAGCGCCAACGAAACGCGTTATAAACTCGAAGGCACCGCTGTCAATATAAGCCCGTGACAGCAAAATGCACTCGGAATATTGAGCAGCGTAGGCTTATGCTAGGCTAAGGTACGGCTTAGGGCCTAAATGTGGGCTTTTGAGAAAAAGTGTTCTGAACTCTTGCTGGAAAAGGAAGGAAATCACCAGAAGAATGGAGGACATACACTGTGAGATTACAAAAAGAGGTGTTTGTTAGTTTGTAATATGTAGCTCTTCAAGCATTAGCCCACATGCTGAACTGCTTTGAGGAACAGTCGCATGGGAATATTTATAATGTAAACCTCACTCTGCATCATCAGGCTCTTTTTCGCGGCTGCATGTATGAAGCAAACCCCCCAAGCAAGGTTATTTTCAGTAACTGCTCAGTAATTTTCAGTAACTCACTACTCCTCAAAGAAGCGGAACAACTGTGCCGATCGTGAAGCAAAACAGGACAGAAATGGCACAACTTCAAAGGGCTTACCGCATGGCGGGTTGCCCTGGGCGAAGAACTCGGAGTCGGCAAACATAAATGATTAAATAAACATGATGCTGCGCAAGACGGCCTAGTTGTGGGCGCAAGCGCGCCGTGGCATGGTCGCTGTATCCGGGCATGTACCGATCTATATATGGCTTCGTCTGTCTTCAAAGAGTGACTGTAACTATTTCTTATAAGAGGACCGATAGAATATCCTATTTATATAGACTATAGTTTCAGTCGCAGCGCTGCATGATATGCATAGCGGTCCGCAGCGGCTAGTCTACTGGTTTCGTCACACACAGTGCGACTTGAGCCGAACCAATGCAACTTTCTTCGACCAACTCGCCAGAACAGAAAAAAAAAAAAAATCCCGGCAACCACGCGTTATCGGGCTTTCTTTCCTGTATACCCATCCGAAATTGACATTGATTGATGTCACGTCGGCAGCGTGGCGTCGGCACACACCGTCACCTTCGCGTCGCATCTTGGCATCCAGTGCGCGGCGTTCGAGGAAACAGCCGGTAGCCCTAGACTTTAGAGCTTAGTTTTTCGTCGGCAGTTCAAGAACTTCTTTTTGGTAACTAGTTCGTATTCGTTATACAGTAAGTCTTTCGTATCTAGTTCTTATCGCACATTCAAAATTCACACTAAACAAGAATAACACTGAACTTTCGCGTAAAGCAACGATAACACGATGTGTGTGTGCCTCCTTACCATGTACCGCATGAGAGAATGTATACTTCTTTGTTTCTATTTGCGGAAGACAATGCGATTCTGAACCTAACCATCACTCCTACTGATTCATCGACTGTATTACATAGTCGGCAACACTGCGTGGCAATATTATTCCTTATTCGACTAAATGCATATTTTCGACTAAGCCATTCCACTTCAGTCAATGAAGCAGCACTGAGCTGCCGTCTAAGCCCTACTTTACCCATGCACCGGTCTTCAGCGGATCTTAAGTAACAAATATTATAAAACATAAGAAACGTCATGACAAAACTAATATATGAACGGCTGGTGTAAAGTACTGTTTCCGTTTCTTCCGCCTTTTAAATGTTTTCTTTCATTTCTTTTTTTGGTGAAGTTACCGCAGTCTCGTTCCGAAATTAGCTGCAGCAAACAGGTTTCAATCTTTTCGTGACCCTACGGAGCTCAAATATGCACCGCTAGGGACATACAAATATAGTCGAAGTAACTAAAAAAAAGGAGGCAGAAAGCCACAGATGACGCATTTCGCAAGAACAGCATCTGACATGCTCGCTGAAGCGCAAACAATACCTCGAACAGCGGTTGCAGCGAGAACCGAGGGGTATTTTCTTGAAACTCGAAAGAAATAGTTCGATCCGCACAAGATTGTCAGAATGATCTGTATATATTAAGTTATGCAATAACGTGTGCGAATAAGGGTTTATCGGCATGCCACTAGACCACCGTGGCGGGGCGATGCAATAACATGTGCAAAATTTAATGTGTTTATGAGTTTTCTTCGGCAGGTGTCCAGTTATTATCCATTTAAGTTTTGTATTCATGTGTGGTTCTCGAGAAAATGCTTTACCCTGTGGCGACGACCGCTTATTTCTTGAAATACGAGCCGACTCGCACTCAGCGTCTTTTCACGATCGTGACAGCAAGTTCAACAGAAGCGTTCAACCCTCAACACCGGCGACGATGTGATGGATGTCGTAAGTGGCACTACGGAACGGAACGGTGTGATTCGGGCCCTGTCTGTTTTCTTTGCGGGGGTCTACCGGACTACGCAATTTCCTCGCAATTCCTGCCCATGGATGTTGTCGCTACTGTTTGCAATCTCTTTAAGTTACCTATATCAGAATCAGCTGTCCTTAAACTGTCCTCCATTTCCACAGCACTGCCAGCAGGCGTCTCAGTTGATGGTACATTGAAGGGCCAGATGGTGCATTGCCCGAGCGAGTGATCGACTTAAAAAAAACAAAAACAAAAACGAGTGATCGATCTGAGGCCTCGAAAGCTCCGGGAATTGACACTGCGACGTGTGTCAGGTTAAGTAACGCTGAAGCTGGTAAGACGAAAAAGAAAACTGAGAAAGACTCGGTCCCCACCGAGGCAAATAAAAGATAGTGAGCAGATATCACCAGAGGTCTTAGACAGCGCGAAGAAAGAAAAAAAGAAAGCTTAACGCTTGACGACATTCTAGCTGCCATATCTCTGCGTAAAATTGATGATTCTCGGGACACCCATGAGGGGAGTCAAGGACCGCTCCCTGGAGTTCCATATTCGTGCTTTGCTCAGCTCTACTTTGTTTCGTTGGGCGAATCATTTGCCCATTTACATATAACTTGTAATCCATACATCGCGTTTCTTTTAGAATTTCTCCTTTTTATGACATATTCAGTTTTAGGAATTGCAATATTAATTTTACATAATGTCTGAAATTTTTTCCTACGTCTTCGAGTTAATAAAACACGTTGGAGAAAAGCTGAATTGCTTCTTTTCCCCGGTTTGTCGAGGCGATATTTGTAGCTCCATCGGCAAGTGGACCCACGAACAGTGCACAAAATGGGATAGGTTCACTCACTCACTCACTCACTCACTCACTCACTCACTCACTCACTCACTCACTCACTCACTCACTCACTCACTCACTCACTCACTCACTCACTCACTCACTCAAATAACACACTATGGTTAGGACAGATAAGAACGTGTGATGTAGTTAACAAGTGCAGGCCTACAAACTACTAAATAATGTATACGACTCAATAAAACAAAACAAAAAGTTCGCTTATCGCTCAACGTAAGTGACTGCCACGTCAATTTAGAAGATCTCAGGGCTTCTTAGCGAAAATCACTCTGCGCATGCGCCTTGTAAGTTTATGGTCACCAGGCGCACTTAATACGCGTGGATTTTCTTAACTGCACTCACCGTTTTCATTACTAATATAGGTAAGTAAAGAATTTAAAATGGACAGATACTGCCAACGTGTAAGAGTATTAGCGTTGTGAAATTCATGCATGATTAAGAAGCCTCTGAGCTCAAGTGCTGACCCTCCAAGTTCCTTCACTTACTTTCGTAGGTTTAGCCATTTGATAACATGTGAGCATTCATTTCATTCCAGTGGATTATTTCTCGTACAGCCGCCATAGCTAGCACCGTAGCTATTAGTTACGAGCAGAAAAGCTGCACCAGCAATTGTGGAGACCCATCTACAGCTAATCCTGTTTTACCAAAAGGTACCCGCATTTGGCTGGCAATGCCTGTCACAGTGATTGCCCTCACAACTAGATTATCGTTTCGTCGACGGGCGATCAATCCAGGCATGTTTTTGAAAAACGCGTTTTGTGATAACGAACTCGCCGCACAGGCGCAAACACACCCGCACACACCCACACACGCACGAACAGGGGTACGTACAAATATAAACAGAGCGACAGGGAAGGAAGGAGGCGTTAGAAAGTGACGTAATACGAAAACGTATAATGGAGGTACACGCATAAATACGCTCTTAGTAAATTACGGCGGTACATTATGAATAATGGGTTTTCTTAGAGTAAGTTTGTGCAAAGTCATTGGAAGCATCGAGCCTGTTCGTTACACGAGTACTATCCTCGCATTATTGCTCTCTTCCTCTCACCTGTTCCCCGACTATCTCCTTAATTGGATGCCAATATTTCACCCATGTGTTTACGAAACATTTTGCTGATGCGGCACAGTTCTCGTGTGCGTTATAAGACAGGTAGTTTCAGGGTGTTTACGAAGAGGTGAAAAAAGCGTGCATTCAGGGTGTTTACGAAGAGGTGAAGAAAGCGTGTACAAACAAGACATGCGTTCGTTCTGTAGAAGCGCAAGCGAGGAAGAGACAAGCACTGGCAGCAAATAAATAGCTCGATCGGCTACCGCACTTACCTCACACGAGAAAGTTGCAAAAGATTTTGATATTTTACATGATGTGCAGAGACCACTACTCTGATAATTAAATTATTATTTTCAGTGCTTAACTTGAGCTGATGTACCTCGCAAAGTTCTATACCTAATGTTTTTATATTTTCATTTTTTTACCAAGCTTTCTTTCTTCACAATAACCTCCATCCGGAGGCGAATCGGAGGTACCGGACAAGAGACAATGTCACCAGTTGCTGGTGCCATAATTCTTTCTTCCCCTTTGTGTGCCCACCGTGAGATCAGCTTTTTGTGACAGAAAGAAGCCCGCAAGTACGGCCAGAATTCTTGCTTGCCACACATTTTGAACAAAACCGAAACATTTCTTATATTTCCCGCCTTTTTTTTTTTTTGCGCTGTAGAAACAACGTAATAGCCTAAAACGATCGGCCATAACGAAAGCACGAGACGCCTCAGGACGCGATGCTGACTTTAGGATCCGTAACAATATTTCTGTCTGTAACTTGAATACTAATTGGAGCATTTGATGTCATTTATTTTACCGCATTACGTTTTATAAACTGCTTTGAATGAAACTTGCTTCAGCCTTAACGGTAGTCTGAACTACTTAGGTAACGGCTGACAACCACCGATGAGACAGCAGTTACCAACGTTGGGCTGTGCTTCCACAATAATGACGGTGTGACACTACTTGTTTGTCCCTCTGTCAGTGGAGCGGCGAATACGTAGCAGAACCGATGGCTCGCGTTGAGCCTGCACGACCCATCATCTTGATGGGCCGTTTAAACAGGCATTGCAGGAACAAGCAAATCCAGCATGCAGGAGTTATATGCAGTATTACCACGCACGCAAAACTTGGTCTATACACTTGGAAGTGCTCGTAAAGGACCGCCATTTTAATTCATGGGTTCTTGCTCATCACGAAGTCAAGCTCGACTTGCCGTAGGAAATAAACTCCCTGCATGGCGCCTGACCACTAGCAGGATCTATCGATGCGAAAACCCTACGTGTCTCATGCGGAGGCGTCCTTGCAAGAGTTGGCAATGACCTTGTCGAAAAGCCGGTGTCGCCGTAGAAAGCAGAAAAGTGTCACGTAAGCGGTCCGTACCAAAAGCCATGAGAGAAAGTGATGGCGCCCTCATGTGAATGTCAACATGTTGCGATGACGTCACAACAGTGAAGTCACGTGGTGAGGTCAACATCCCACGGCGTCACTGGGGACTTCATTAGCGACGTCCTAACGTAAAAGCAGCTTCGTCTCATGCCAAATTTCTCGAGATGTTCTTTCGGAAAAAGCTATAGTTCGTTGTCGTCAAAAGAGAATCTTGTTGAGCATTGGGCAGGAAAGGAGCCTAGAACCTCAAATTTGCAAGCAAGTGCGCTGCTATTTAGTCACAGATGCTCTGAAGTGTGCCTGACAAAAAAAG
Source organism: Hyalomma asiaticum (assembly GCA_013339685.2). Lineage (NCBI taxonomy): Eukaryota > Metazoa > Arthropoda > Arachnida > Ixodida > Ixodidae > Hyalomma > Hyalomma asiaticum. The sequence continues at coordinate 138,770,000 of CM023482.1, forward strand.
AAGGAAAGATGCTTTATGCGTGCGTGATTTCAGGCGCTTTTGCATTCCTCCAGGGATGCAGGCTTACACCACCCTTCAGGCCTTTCCTTTTCGGACGACATTCGGTCGTAAACTTCCATGTCTCGCAGGCATCACGGCGGAGGTTTCATAAGCTCGTTAAGTACTTCTTAGCAGTGACACGCATTCCCAGATTACCTAATGCTTGCACGCTCAAATTATCTGCGCCGAGTCCTCACGAACATAGCATGTGTGGAGAACTGAAGTGCTTCTCAGCTGTGCTTTAGATATGCAACTCTTATAGAAAAACATTGCCGGGAAATTGCGCTATGCGAACGTTGCGGTTCGGTCTATGGAGACCGCTTTAAGCCCCAAAAGAAAGAACAGATGCAACGTCCGCTGCATAATGATAAGAATTAGCTATGCAGTATACAGGAGTTGCCTTAGGCAATCATAGGAGCTCGATCAGCGGTACATGTTGCCCGATATACCGCAGTACACGCCCAGCTACTTGAACAAAACACTGTTTTAAGAAAAGCGTGGCTTTGTGCTGTGAATGACACCACGCAGCGGATCAAAGTGGATGAGGAAGAAAAAAGGAAAGAAAGGGAGATTAGCCAGTGCTGAAAAGTCAGCGGATCAAAAGCACCGGCAAATGGCATGGACAAGAAAAGCATGTCCAGCCTTTCTAACGTCATTCTGTTGCACTCGCGCGTTTGATATACTATGCTGTGTCCTACATAGAGGAAGCTGTGTGCCACCTGCTGATATCGGAGCAGGTTTTCATTGAGGAGTGACTTCAAACACTGCGAAACACTCTGCGACCTAGAAGATTGTGCGCGCACGATGGTCCTATAAAGGAGTAGTTATCAAATAGGGGTCCGGAAACTCCAAGGCTTCCGCGAAGCCACATATGGGGGATCCGCGACATTCGTAACCACACACTCAAAAAAAAAAAAAAAATCACAGCATATCCACGGAGTGAATGATGATGAGTGGGCGAAGCTCGGGAGGTTCCTCGTAGATCGTGCCGAGTTCCGGATTAATTTAGTTAACGCGCACGCTACGAATCCTTATGGTTCAACTACGCACAAGTGAAATCTCCCACCGGCACTCCCACCGGCCACCCACATATATATATATATATATATATATATATATATATATATATATATATATATATATATATATATATATAACCGTCGTTCTCTAAGAGGCGCATCTTCAATTCTGTTATAAACTAGCGGCAACCCAAGCTATTTTTGCATATACAGTATATATATGGGTGGCCGGTGAACGGTTCTCCAGCGCAAGCAGTCGGTATTTTTCAATCGTGAAACTCGCTGCCTGCGTCAAGCTTGTCTCTCGCGGGTGAGGGCCGTCCTCCTTCTTTGCGAGCTGGTAGCGCGTTCATCGAAGAAAGAGCGTTTCCATAGTCAACGCGCCGGGAGGCACGCGCCGAGGGCGCGCCTCCCACACGTAGCATCATTCATTTCTTTGAAGGTAACGCGCTACTACAACGGACGGACAGACCCAAACCTTAAGGAGCTTCGCCCCTAAAAGTTTTTTTTATGACTCTTTACTACGTTGGCTTCGCTACATACCGCCAATGTGCCGCAACGAAGCCAACATTGCCGCAGTACTACTTTGTCGCACGACAAAATTGTACCACGGCAGAGCCAGCTTTGCCGCAGTGGCATGTAATTCGTACAAAGAGTGGGAAGAAGCCACGAGCTGTCACCGGCCACAGTACTACTACATAACTGCGGGTGTGCCAGTCTCCGGCAAAAGTGTTGTACAATGTGCAACTTTGTTGCGCTGTAATTTTCCTACGCATTGTTGTGCAGTCCACACAACACTACATCGGTTTGCCTGGGTCGCTATTCCCCGGCGCATATTGTGTTATAGCCCTCCTAACCCCTATACTGCAAAGGTTCCCCGTCATTTCAGCCGGTTCACAAGGGTTCCCTCACACATCCACGTCTGAGAACCCTTGGCCTAAAGGATGCAGCCGAAAGCCCCTTTCATTGCGACCAACTCCAGCCATACGAAATGTCGATGACTTCACTGATATATAATTGTGACCGCTGTAGATGTTGACGCAGATGGTGTGCCAATTTCATATGTGCTCCAGAACAAGACAGGCCAGAGAAATCTATAATTTGTTCATATCTGAGATAATCGTGATTACGTGTCCAATCATAAGCGTATCATGGTAGCGGGAAGAAAACCAAGTATGCTTGGTAACGAGAGGCGAGTGCGTATACACTCGCCTCTCGTTACTAAAGGTTAAAGCACTTTAACCTTTAGTAAAGGAGCATATTTTCACATTTTTGTGTACCTATAAAATAAACTAAAGGTTACCGTGCTAAAGGTGTAGCACGCCTAAAATTTTAGTTTAAAGGCGCCGAAAGACACGAAGCACAAGCAAGTACACAAGACAGAGCGCCTCCTGTGTACTCGCTTGTGCTTCATGTCTTTTGGCTCCTTAAAGCTAAAATGAATGCATACCGCCTAGTACAACAAGTTCTGTTAAGTCGTGACCTCCGTAGCTGACATCCTCTTGAGGATCGCAGGGCACATATTCATGGTTCGAGTGTGCACTCCTCTCAGGCGTTCAGTGCTCGCATGAGTTCTTTCGAGTTCAAGAAGCGAGTAACACCGACCAAGACAGCGGAATAAGGGTGACAACATTCGCCGCCATTCTTCAAACGGGTGCGTTTTGAAGTTTCGGCCATACTCTGCGACCACATCGTAGCTGTGTCTGTTCTTACTCCCAGAAATTTGTGTCGCATAACATGCAGAACGAGAGCACTTGCAACCTGCAACGTGCTATTTGGGATCTCACGATTTGTGAAAGTCACCATTCTGTCCTTTTTCCAATCATCGTCTCAAGGTTTCTTTTTAACAGATTCTTCCGAACAGAGACGACTGATTCATGTTACCTAGCGCAGATCGCAAGTCTCGTACACTTAGCTGAAGTGAAAATAGGTGCTTCTAACTCACCGTAAAGAAAAGGAAAAAGAACCGAGATTCACAAAAGCAACATGTTTAACTTTTGCAATTTGCAGACGACAGAAAACGGCAAGAGAGCCGACAGACTAGTTTCGCAAGCCGACGTAATGATGGCACTGTCATCGTGATTCGTTATTAATCTCCAGGTAAGAGGTGGGAAAAAAAATTCAAGAAACAGTGAGCAATCAAGTTGCTATCATTGTTTGGGCAACAAGTTGTCGACACGTTATTGTGGCACCAATCGCAAAGCAGAAATCGCCGATGGTCTGCAGACACTGCAGTGACGGGGATGTTGATGGGAAAATAAAACCCGCAACGACAAAACAGTGACAACGACGTCTGCAGCGGCTGACAATGTACGCAACCCAGCGCTTTTACTGCTTTCCTACATGGTGCGAATGTTGTAAGGCTGTACCTCGGTAACGAGTTTTCGAGCCATCACACGAATGTGGCTAGACATAACCGAGGAAAACTAACAAAACCAACTTTACGCCTTTTTACGCATTGCTTACCTTTTTACGCTCAGACGGCCCTGTGGCGATTTGCGCACCTCGACTTTCACAAACTATAAAATCAAAAAGCGGTAATGCTTTGTAGATTATTATTATTATTATTATTATTATTATTATTATTATTATTATTATTATTATTATTATTATTATTATTATTCACGCAGCGAACACTACACACGTGGACTACGTTGATAACGGACGCGGTGGAGTGTGTCGGATGATGAAGGGCTTTTCACTTAGTGCAGTGTCACCTCTCTAAGGAACAGCTCGGCAATAGTAATTTGCGAAAGAGGAAGCCGCTGTAATTCCCCGTAACAAAGAGCAAGTACGGTTGAATGTCCGGAGCTCAGCTATTTACTAATCAAGCGTGTCGCTGTAGCAGCCGCTGGCCGTGTACAAAAGGCTTTGTCGATGCAGAGAATGAAACGCATCAGTTTATTTGGGCTCGTATTCGTTGATGAGCTTTTTTTTTTTTGCATGAATTGTCCCATTGTGCAAGCGCCGAGGCGTTTTACCTCTTATTACAGTCGGCCAACGTACAAAGGATCTTATCTCAAAATATCGCGAGACTTTATTGGGCAGGAGTGACGCAGTTTGTACGGTCAACGTAAAGCCAAAAAAGGACGCAAAACAATGTTCTCGTTTGGCGATAGGTTAGCGCACGTTAAGTCTTGCATGTGGAGGTGAATAAGCAGACTGACGTCATCGAATGTGCGCAGTCTATATCGTCAGCCAGAAAAACATTTTGCGCTGCAGTCGGATAAAGACTTCGATAAGGCGACTGAATGTGTCAGATACGCGTTCCTGTAGCATACGTGCAGGCTACGTAGACTTCTTCCTTTCAACACTTCCCATGCACGCTGCGTAGTATGTACTACGCTGAGTGTAGTTTGCGTAATGGGCACACGAGTAGCAAGACGGCGAAGTGTAAATATTGAACCTTCTTTATCAATAGAAAGACGTTGATGAAGTATTAGATCACGCTATCGCATAAATGAAATTGTCAGTACAAAACTATCACAATATCATTTTCGATTATGTAATCGCGCCAGTGCCAACGCGAGGTCTTTCTTGTTGGGAGAGCAAACACTGCACTCTCAAAACAACTTTCGTTGCAATAACGTTCACTCTAAGCTTCGAAGCAGCATTGGGTGCTGCAGTTAGCACTTCTGTCAGAACGAGGTAATTCCAGTCAGGAGTTCGTACACGGATCGGAGATTGGTTACCGATATGCTTTACCACAGGCAAGAATAACGACAGTGAAGTGGTAAAATATGCCTTGCTTTTCGTTACGAAACGCCAAATCATTCTGCACAATTTGATTTCCTTCACATCTGTTGCCATCGAAAACAAAAAGAAAAGATATTCTTGCTTTCGTCGAAAACATGAAAACCTACACGCAAGTAGCAATAATTGAGTTAATTGCATTCGGTGTTCAAATGCCCGGAAAGGTGCTAGCTTCAGGCAACGAATAGAAAACTTAATGTGTGATATGGCCAGATAATATAGTATGGCTTTTTTTACTCATACTTTAAATATAAAGCGGCTTATGAAATGTAGAAAGTGCGTTTGTTTTGAATGCGTGTAAGTTGATCTGAGAAAATTGAATTGTACTAGCTTGCGAAGCGGATGCAGACAGCAAACGTTCTTCAGCTTGTCTTTTTTCTTTTTAAATAATCTTTCTCAATTACAGTGCGCGCTGGCGCGTTCTTGTGTAAGAACTGCAGTTCAGCTTCTTTAAGACACGAAAGAAAATTATCCTGCTAAGTATTCTTTGCAGCTTTGTAAAGCATTATTCAACAGCTCCTAACGGTCTATGCAAAATTCTAAAGCAAACTGGGAAAACTGTGTAGTACAGGACATTTGCGCCGCACAATTCTTCTGCGGGAAAGAAAACTGCTGATCCTCATCAGCGGACGTTTGGATGGACAAAACTTGAAGTTTTGAACTTAATACATAAGCGATCAAAGGGGTCTTAAGCCACACAGCAAGGTGTTCTCGCCACGCGCGAATTAGCAGTGGGGAACAGCCCCCTGCGACAAAGTTCATACTAGGCCCGTACTATTAAATGCGGTGTTGCTGTGGTATACGATATTCTACTTATTTGAGGAAAAGCCTATACAGGCCAAACTGAAGTCTGTATAAATAACAGAGCGAGGCAACACCTGGTAGCCATAAAGAACAATGAAAGGACCAGTATGTTTCAGCATTGCAACGCGTGTACTCGTGAACTCCGGCTTGGTGAGATCGAGATTATCGATAGGAGTGGTAATACGAATCCACGGTTAGCAGTAGATGCTTCTGAAATTTCAAACAAGGCAAGTGTTTGCATTAGTGATGCACCCGTCAGTTCGTATAGCGGAGAAACGCTGCTTTATGACACGCAGTCAACAATTTTCACTTCATTCTTTCATTATTTTTACGCGTGTAGTCTGCGCGGCTAGTTTTCATGTACATTCACTGGCTTTTCGTGATTAATAAACAGTGTGAGTATGTGCTTGTCCTGGCACGTTTTCTTGTGGTTATGCGTTTTTTTTCGCTTCCTGTATTACTCTAAACGGAGCGATTGTTATTGTCATCCGACAGAGTTACTACGAAATTCTTAGGCATTGGCTCATGCCGGGGTAACTTATTGACTGTCTCGGCTAAATATCTCCTCTTCTCCAAGTATAAGTTATATTGAGTCCATTCATTGAAACAGCCCGTCCAAACTGATCAAAGTATATGTCACCTAGTGGTAGTCATACCGTAATTAGTCATACGAAAGTGTTAATCACTCTCGTGTTAAGATATCGCTGATGTACTTCCGTTATAGAAGCGAATGTCTGAAAAAAATGAGCACACATTTAACGTGCCATCAGGCACTCACGATGCGCATTATGTGCTTGCATTATGTATTTCGCTACCAGCGGCTATTGTGACCTAACTGTCGCCTTATGTTGCTCGGTCCTAGATAACAGTTGGCTGATGTTGACTTGAGTTGGCTAGCGACATGGTGCACAGGGTACGAATCTTTATTAGACCGCACATTTCAACAAATAATGACATCTCCTACGAACGAGCCACAGCTTCAAAGCTTACACTAACTTCTGTCAAGCTGCAGCGTATTTCCCTCTAGAACATGGTCAATGGGAACGAGCTTCTAAAAGCCTTTTCCTGCAATGCAACATCTACTTACTAAGAACTTTAAATATCGCCAAATCCCAAAAACGTATCGGAGAGAAAGGTAAGAATTGCAATCACTTGTTCATTCGAGTAACACGAAAATTACCTTGGCATTGGGTACGTACGACAGTGTATGCTTTTGTTTCGTATAGCACACTGTTACGAACAACTGACCATGAAGGATACTCCAACTTTGCTTTCAAAGAAACAATTAACAAAACTAAAGTGAATTGGAACATTCAAAGAACCCGCTAGTGTCTATAAGTTAATTAGGAGGGAAGGTTAACACACCCACAAGTATGACATGAGCAGGCGAGAACGGCTGCACACCGTTGAATAAATCGGCGTCGAACAATATGTAGCGAGTTTTATCTTGGTAATACACACAAATTCATGCACTACTATAGTTCGTGAACCAAATATGCGAACGATGCCTGTGAGAACAACGCGGAATACCGAAGCAAGAACAAGCACGTGTGACAGCATAACACCGGGGAAACTATCCCAGCTACACCGAGTAGCTGTGTTCGTAGGATCATCCGAACACCATCTACTTTGGTGACAAGGAACCTTAGATAGCGATTGATTATATTCAGTTAGGGTTTCAAAGTGCGTCTTTCTTCGCTTTAACTGCAACATCAGGAACATCATCTAAAGTAAACGTTCCTGCTAGATAGTGAACGGTGTTATACGTGCATTATAAACATTTCTATAAAAAAATATAGGTAAGCCACTTGTAGGTTCCAGACTATCTACAGGTAGCCTGCTTATATGTATGGTGTGCTCGCAGGACAACACCTTATCTAAAGCATCGAGGCACGCATGGAGCTTATAGAGCGCGTACTAATCTCGTAGCACCCACGTACCAGGTGCCTCGAAAATTGTGCCTGCCGCAGAGGGATCACGTTCAATGTTGTACCTTCGATCGCTGTCAAAGAAGGGGGGCGAACTTAAATTATCCGCGAACGCTCGTCGCTGGCGTAAACATAACGGGGAAACGAAAACAGGCTCCCGAAGGGCTTGGGATGTCACCGCCGTGGACCGCCGTTGTCTGCAAAGTGTATGCTGGAGAGTCTTGCGTTCGGGCGAACGCAAACACGGGAGAGCCTGATTGGTCACCGGCTGTACACAATTGCAAGACGACACAGAAAGCCGGATATTTATGTGTCCGAAATTACAAGCATGACAACTTCTTCCGTGTGTGTGTGTGTGTGTGTGTGTGTGTGTGTGTGTGTGTGTGTGTGTGTGTGTGTGTGTGTGTGTGCGTGTGTGTGTGTGTGTGTGTGTGTGTGTGTGTGTGTGTGTGTGTGTGTGTGTGTGTGTGTGTGTGTGTGTGTGTGTGTGTGTGCTTCAATGTTTTCGAAGCTCACTTTGTCAGCACTACATTGGGGGCAGGATAATCTCTAATGCCCACTGCGACCACTCATATTTGTTCATTTATGTTTTGGATCGTGTGCGCTTACTATATTGTTACAGGAATGACGAGTGACGAGGCACTGGGATTAGAAGTTATATACAAGCTATCCTTACATCAGCGGTTGCAAAGCGGACCGCTTCCGCTCAGAGCCCGAGCCAAGTGCGAGCTTCCTTTTCTTCTCTTCGTCGATGGTGGCCATGCGCATCAGCCAAGCTCCTCAAATGTAGCATGCGTGTAGCATGATCCCCCGGCGGCAGAAACGACGTCTCGGAGCGTCTAAATATAATCAACGGGAGGTTGATACGTCTTCAACCATGTGACGTGCACGATATCACGTCCCTGCGAAGTAGGCGAAGCAGCTTGGGCGATAGGAGCGATTTCGTAGGTCACAGGAGTGGCCGCCCGAATCACTCGGTAAGGGCATGTGTACTGCGACAACGGGTTGCGAGGTCTGATGCAATTAGCATCAGACCTCGCAAACCTTTGCTCGTTTTATTGCCATTTTACTTCCTTTTTTTTTAACTTTGTTCTCTCTTTTGCTGTTTGCTGTTAAGTAGTGTTAGTGTGTTTTATTTACCATTACAATAAGGTCCTCCTACAGTGTTTACACTATGAGACTTTTTTTCTGTGCTAAATTGTCTATGTTCTGTATATGAACTCAATAATCGATAAACTTCAAACTTCACAACACCACTATATACGGCTACTTCGCGCACCAACCCAAAGCGGCAGCTGTACACCGTACAGCTGCCGCTTAGTAGATGTGCAAATTAATATGTTAGAACAAGCGAGAACAATCACGACTCCACGGGCTTAACATTCAGTTACAGCAAGTCGAAAATAAGCAGAGTCTCTATACCTTGATGAATAAAGCTTGGCTTAGCCCTTAGTGACTAACCCTGCAGCAGCACTTGGTGAAAATCGTGTTTGTAGTGGGGCATACTGTGTAGTAACTTTCCTGACCCGACGCCCAATGTTTCTTGTATGCACTGATAAATGCATTCACGATGTTCACGCTACTGTTCATGGCTGCGTTCACCGCTTAAAAAATACGTGCACTGGCATGTTTATTTTCAATGCATAATATTTGAAAACGCTCTTGGCTCTGGCTGCCCTAGGGAATCTTCGGACTTTTCCGAACAGCGCATCGCAATCCACCGCATGCTCAAAAAGAAGAGAGCTTTCCGCAGGGAAATGGGCACTTCCATATGTGCAGAGCGTTTATAAATGGCGGCTCACCCGCAGGACTGTTTTCACTGCTTTAGCGTACGGAGGCGTTTGTTTATAACCAGGTTTTCAAAGTGAAGCTGTACCAGGCTAGGTTTTTTTGCATTATTGTCATGCGTAAAGAAAAACTGTCGGCTGACCTCAAAGGCAATGAAAAACCTTGTGAGGAGCGGACTAATATTAAGCCAGACAAGAACAGGTCCAAACAGATTAGGTTGGGAGAGTTTCGTTTGAAGTGCCGCACCATTTTATGTGACTCATCAGCGGTCGTATATGGACATAAATTTGGTCCATATTCTACAGTGTTGTAGGCAAACCAATCAGTGTACATATCTTTAACCTCAATGTTATAGTCACGGCCAACACGAAATATTGAATCTGAATACATGTCATTCTGACGTGTTAGCGTCAGAATGATACATTTGGATGATCATACAACAGGCTCCAACAACTAAGCACCCTGAGAACCAGTGCCACGCACTTCCGCTTTGACAGCCGCCGGAGCCCGTGTTGTCTGCTGGGGTGCCCTCATCATGGCAGTTCGCTCTAGTTGGTGCGTCCATCGCTAGAGGCGCTATTTTACAAAAAGGGTCTATTGCGCGTCTTGCAAATGCACTACTGTTGAATATGTTGATTATATGAAACAGCTAGGTGTGTTTTTCAGGCGGCGACCTCGCCTGGGATGATCATTCAGCATATATATGTGGTCATTTACGAACCAGCTTATGGTTACTTTACATTAAATCCACTGTTCCTACATCTATAAGAAAGGACCTATCATATACGCTCTCGCTTACAGCACTCTTCGATAAGGCATTATACATCATTCGTTTTTGCGCGATGTCAACACCGCGTTGAGGAGGAAGAGCAGTAGCAGCAGAAGCCTTGAACTACGTTCAGAGAGCTCTACTACTTAGAGCTCTTTATTTTATGTTCAATGACCCAAATTCCACATTGCGCTATCATATCGCACTATACAACTTCAACGTGATCTTCATCGTAAGACAAGAGAAAGAAACGAGCCTTGTGCAAGCGCGAGGGGGCTGCTGGATCAGATATGCTTTGTCGTGCACGGCGATGGCGTCCGAGCCGATAATCTTCCGTAATGGCTCGCTAGCATGCACGAAAGAAAGGCGGCTCGGTGTAACGCACGCATGGGTGGCCGTAATAATCGAAATTTACTTTGATCGCAGCGAATTGATGCCTTACACGGGACAAACGAAAGCGGCTTACGGAACGCGGATTTCAGGTTCGACGTTTATTACGTAAACAGATCGATAAGAGAAGTAGCGCAGCTGAAACGCAGAGGGCACTTGCAGACGCAGTAAAACATTAGGAAGCACCGGTTTCGAGAAAGAAACATTAAAACTGGGACAGGATCGTCGAGAACTCGTTTTATTTCAGAAACGAATGTATCTCTGAGCGCATGGGTGTGCATGCCTCGCTTGCAAGTGTCTTTGCACGTAAAGACATGATATCAAGATACATTGAATTGTATTTGAAGCACAGCGGCTGGTATGTATGTCGTCACATAACTCAAGTCAACCACGCCTCCACCTTCCTCAGAAAAAAAAATCGTTGCGCGAAACGGCCCCAGGACGGACAAGTACACGGCACTTGCGCTACTTGCCTGTCTTTGTGCCGTTTAGCGCTACGACCTTTCTTCTGAAGTCACGAACCGACTAGCACAGGAAGACGTTTCTCGAATCCATCTTCTTACCGGGCCGGCATGCTCCTAACGAGAGAGACCAGACTCCCGCCTTTTCATGACGTCTTCATTATGAAAGCCTTGCGTTGGTTTGTTAACATCCTGTCTCAGGCCAACCACCGCGCAAAAAAGAAAAGCGCGGGATCAAGAAACTTCAGGCCTGCGTGTCACATACAGAACACTACAAGAAACGACTCAACAAAGCATGATGTACTGAAATACCGCTGCTACAACCAAAGCCGTGTTCGGGAACACAAGACACCAGGAAATGTAGTGAGCGGCATCACTCGTGCTCAGCAGGTTTCAACTACATGCAGCTAGACATCGCATTTATTTTAGGCGAGAGCCTCATGTGACTCTTTAGGCGAAAGCTATAAGTGGATGCCGTTTAAAGTATAATTGTGTCATTCTTTCTCATTTTATTTTCATTGTCACTCTACACTTTATATAAAAGATTGGAGATTCAATACAAATTTTGAATGTACGTCAATAAGACTTTCAGTGAAAGCGGTGAGTGTAAGTGTCATGCACATGTTTGCGATGTTTTTATTTTCTTCGCATGCATCGTTTATTTATATGCAGTATATGCATCTGTGTGTGCGTGTGCGTTTCCTTACGGCGTGTGTCGTTAGTTCAATGTCACGAAATGCTTACGTTGATACACTACGCCTTCGACAAGCAACGCTGAACGGCAAACATCTCAACTGGCGCGTCCATGCTATGGTATGAAGAGGCAGAAATATGATGCAGGCAACAGAGGTGTTTTGCGACGCTTTTCGAAAGAAAGATGGTGTTAGAAAATGTAGGCGTATCGAAGTACGACACACATATAATTGTACTAAGTTAGCTTCAATGCTTTGTGTCACTGCGGCAAATGACCATTATATACCACTCAGAAAGATTCAGAGTGTAGCTAGCCCAACGATGAGAACAATAATTTAAGACACAGAAAAAAAAAAAGGCATCGCTTTAAAACAAACGCAAATTATGTTTAATATGAAAGCGCGGGGTACTGGAGGTTATCTAGCATGCGAATGACAAGAAATTATATGGACGTGGTTCGTCGACCTTGATTTTAGCTTCTATTTAGAGTTAATTGCACAGTGCGTAAATAAATGCGACTTTTCGCAATCAGAGGCATAGGCAGAAAAAAAAAAGAAAGGAAGAACACAAAGTAAGCTTTGTACGTGTAGATGGCGTCTCTCACTGTCGGCTGTGTTTTCTTTGTGCTTGCAATAGCTACTTTGCATTCTGTCTCTCGAGCTCACTGAATATAACGGGGTGCAACGAATTCTTGGCCTGCTGTGGCTTGTGCAGCTTCCGTTCCTAATTAGGAACATTTCGAAGGACGCTAGCGCAACTCGCACTGCTGTAGCCGCTCTCTGGGTATCCGGAATGAGGCGATCGGAACGTTCTACGCCACTCATGCGGAATGCCCCGCACTTGTACACAACGATCGCTCTGTCGTGGCACTATACGCACTGCCTTCAGATCGGAAGGAACGTAGGAATTCCGAGCTTAGTTGAGCGTATGCTTCCGGGAAGCGTTGCGCCCGCTCTACCCCTCTCTTTCTCGAAACTATTTATTTCGATGAATACACAGTGCTTTCCGTACTGGCAGCGATCATTTGTATCCGTGCGTAAGCTATTTGTGCAAACCGCATTTGTGTAAGCGCAACCAAGTTTTTTTTTTTTTTTTTTTTTTTTTTTTTTTTAGTGCGGAGGTCTTCTTGGCGAACTCGAGCAACTTTGACATTTATCTGTGTACCTATCCATCTAGCCAGCTGCCTACTTCTCGGTCCTCTCCTGGTCATTTCGTTCACTTGGTAGGCACGCCAAAAGTGGCATGGTATGGTATTAATGTAGGACGAACATGAATTATTAAAGACGACAGTCTTTCTTGGGATACTTGAACGCAGAAATTTTGGTCTGTCTTTCTGTATGTCTGTCTGTCACACGATTCAGCCACCCGGCCAAAGTTTAAGCACTTGTATAACGCCCAGCTATCTTGAACTGGTAGCTGCGTTCATACTTGTGAAAATTGTCGATCAAAAACAAATATTATGCATATCTGAGGCGCAACATCAATACGTAAGCATTAGGTGGTGTGTTCCTTTACTAGAAAATACATAGATACGTAATTCTGAAGACCTTAGTGTTCCTTAGGCTGTGCTAAAAATGCGGCGCTATGAACGGAAAAGGCCTCTGCCGACGATTTGGCACTCCCACTTGGCAGTTGCTCAGGGATTCTGCACAGGCTCATGTTTCCCGACGGCGCTGCCAGATGGCGTCCATATCTCACGCAGCGCCTCCTCTATTTTATCGATGCCAGTCAGATGGGGCCGATCAACATAGATGAGGCGCTGTCTGAGGCAAGACAAAACATAAATAGCCGCTTGATGAAATAATGCGGTAAAATTAAATCTGTTCAAACCTCCATTGCATTTATCATGCCAGGGCATAAATGGTAGGAGAACAGCATCACGGGTGGCCGCGGATGAGACCAGCACTCACGTAGTACGGCCGGCGGAAGACTATCGTCTTTCGACGACATTTGCAGCGCAGCAGGCAGATACGCGGCCAATGTTTGTTCTAGAAATCAGTATAATGATGTATACTTGCTCTGTACTTCACGATAAACGATATTACAAACACATGTGGCTCATACCCGCGATGTTCGACCCGGGGTAGGCGGCTATGCGCCACAGGTGATTGCATGTTAATACTTCAGCTTTCGTTATACGACAAACACACACCGTTACCAATAAATATTTTTTTCAGAACATTTTGTTTGCGAGAGTTGTACGACGCGAAGATATACAGTTTGTTGTAGCTTGAGATAACATAACATCTGATAGGCCCAGATAAGCACGCAAATAACAATCGAAAGCAACCTACCACGTGTTCGTAGAGTAGGGATCGAACCTGAGTCCCCAAGGCGGCAAGAAAGCACGCTAGCACTGGTCCACTCAGCTCCTCCCACTCGGCACACATCGTAAACAAAGCAGTTGCATCAGCAGTTGCGCTGGTGGCACTTTTCTGATGTCGATTGCCGTTCTAGTGTGCTAACAGCTCGTACAGTAATGTAACGGAAAATGCACATGTGTAACCATCACTGACCATGCCTTTGACGAGTGTTGCTCGAACCCGAAGGAATAGTCCATAAATGACGCTTATGACTGTACATAACCACACTGTATAGGTGCGTTTTCCTTCATAGTACACACGTCTGTCCGTGAGTGCCGTCGTAACGTCATACCATGAGCTACCCTCTTAGTGCTTTCGATGTGCCTGTAAGCCAACATTGCGCAAACAAATACTCAGTGTGTACAAAGAAGCCAATCCTATTCGTAATACTTGGCTGAATGCCAAATACTTCGGCATAGCCAATTTCCTTGCTGACTTTTTCGCACGACATCAATTCAGACAATGCGTAGGATATGCAGGATTTTTGTTTTGTTTAGAATTACTCAGTGTTAGCCGAAAGTTCTGTACTTCAATGTACTAAATCCACCATGATGCCAACATTACGACGCGATGCTTAGGCCATAAAATAAAACTACGGAAGCTGCGATTGCGTGTTCTCTGAAACAGGCTTTAAAGGGAGTGTCTACCGCGCAGAATTTTTATTATTATTGGTTCCGGCGAAAATAAGAAGATACTTCTTTAGATTGACGGAAAAAAACGTGCTAATGCCCCATGAAAAAGGAATATCTTTGACTTGGCCATGAAAGTTGGGAATAAATGACCGGTGGCGCCATTCTCGGTGATATTTTCCTTCCTGTTAACCTCCCTGCCTTTGCCCATCATCATCATCATCATCATCATCATCATCATCCTCTCTCTCTCTCGCTCTCTCTCTCTCTCTCTCTCAGTGATAAGCGTCAATCTTCAAGCGTGACGAAAAACCAAGAAATGCCCACACAGGTTCAATTATTCTGCTTAAAAGCTAAAATGTATTACAATTGCATTTGAACACGTATGGTAGCGTTCTGTCACGGCGGAGAGTAACTCTCTTTTTTTATTTTTAAGTAATTATTGGGAAAACCAACACAGAAACCCAAGCAACCAGTGTTGCCGGCGTTCCTACACGTACGGAATGGTTGACCACGAAAATCGAAAAATTCCGTTTTAAGAATTCCTGCTAACTTCCCAGCGAAACCACTGCAAACTTGTACACTTCGGATGGTGTTCCTTCCTAACGCGGTAAAAAAAAAAAAAAAAAAAACAAGAAATAAACAGGAATCTAATGGACGACGGTAGACAGTTTCTTTACTTGAAAGTTGAAGAAAAAAAACGCATTCTATGGAGCACAACGCAGAATTTATTTATGATATTGCGTGACCAAGACCTTCTATATTTTTCCATACATTATCTTGAGAACCCACAGAAATCCTTGGAACCACACTAAGCGTTTATAGAGCTTGCGTTCTGCGGAGCTCTCTAATCGAACCAGAGCGCGGCACAGCGGCTGGCTCGAATGGCCTCCCATTGCACCGTTACATAAAACCACAACCAGGTACACGTTGGCGGATCTCTATGACCGCTCGCGGTGGTCAGACATTGTTCAAGAGGAGCCAGAGAAGGCGCATAATAGAGCAGGAAAATGATGGGTTCATTGCCCTGACAGCAGTTGGTACCTGCAAAGCTTGTAGGCGCAGCGTCCGGAACGAGTGAATGCCCTTCTCCCTACGGGAGGCATGTAATGAGTTCTTCGGTGCGCACCGATAGTAGGCGCTGTGCGGTGTGTGGCGTTGCTACGTGGCAGCAATCTTCGGTAGCACAGCAGCCATGCAATATTTTGTCTTTCTCGGGGCGATTGGTTTACCTGCACCAGAACGAACGCCTGAATGTTGGATAGCCACGCCGCGGTGTGTTCTTTCTTTCTTTCTTTCTTTCTTTCTTTCTTTCTTTCTTTCTTTCTTTCTTTCTTTCTTTCTTTCTTTCGTTCGTTCGTTCGTTCGTTCGTTCGTTCGTTCGTTCGTTCGTTCGTTCGTTCGTTCGTTCGTTCGTTCGTTCGTTCGTTCGTTCAAACAGAAATCCTTAACGTCATGAGCTACAGGATTGCGAGGGCGTCGTCAATCATCTCAACTGTTTGTGAAATGACGTCCGCGAACTGCTTTGCTGCGTATGCACTGGACTCACATGCAAACTGGCAATTCAGTTCTACGGAAACCTGAAAGGTGACGGATTGCTCGCGAAAGTTAAAAAAAAAGAAAGTCTCATCCCCTCCTCCTCTTCGGCATCAGGGCAGCGCAACTTTCCCCTGCGCTCGCACAGCTGAGCCGGCACCAGTTAATAACTGCCGTCGAGAGGAGCATAGTACACGGGAGTTACCGCCGTCGCTGCCGGTGTGAGAAAGAGAGAGGACAGCTAAACAGCCCCGCTATTGTAAAACCTGACAAATTGTGTAGCGTGGGTAACCCAGCGATTCTCGTTGTGCGCCGGAAAATTGTCATGGGAGGAGAAATCGCGCGCTCGGCGAGGTCGTGGCTCCCTCTCATGCGCGTCGCGTGCAACGGCGGGAAGCGTGAGCACGTGGCAGGAGGAGGCGACGGTCGCGACAAGTTTAGCCCCTAAAGCGTTACGCACATTAAAAAAAAAATGTTATCACCCCGAAAGTGCGACAAAGAGAAATATCACACAGATTTCACAGAAACAAAGCACAGCAGCTGCCAAAAGCTCAGGCTAGTCCTTGATGTGATCGCGGGACCAACAATTTCCCTAGGCGGTTGCATCGCCGCGATAGCTTACTAATAAGATTGAATATGGCGGAGCTACGACGAATTAATCGAAAATTTAGGCAATGTTACACTGAATATGGAAGATTAGTTCTGTGACATCTCGCGAGGCGGAGACGCCCGTTCGCATCGCAAGGCTACGAGCAGGTGCATACGATTCCGTAGAAAGGAAGGCTTCCTAGTTTGGAAGATCTCCCAGAAGCGCTGGTAGAAGGAACCTTGCTAAAGTTGGACGGGGGACAGTTATCCCCCTCCGGTGACTTCTTTCCTCGTTTAAGAGTGCGCAGGACACCTGACCTGCTATTATTGATAATAAAAAGCTTTGTGAAGGAGGTACGCTGGCTCGTGGATATAAAAAAAAATGCATATTGCTTATTCGATTTTTCTTGTCCAAGACGACTTGCTGTCAGGTTTCTTCGTATTGTCTATTTGTTTTCGTCTCGATATAAAACCTCGACTCACTCTCCGATCTAAACAATAAAATGGCACAAAACAGCCGAATGCCATGCATGAAGAAATCGGCGAAATCCTTTGCTGCTCTTTTGCGCCTTTGCCGCTAAGACTCCATATGGATACAATACTGCCATTACGGGAAACATTTTCGATTATCTTCCCGCGATCTGTTTTCACCTAGATATCGTGACTTCCATCTATGACGATACCCAAGCTGCGTGTGATCTGGCTTAGTTCTGAAGAGTTGCAGTCACGTACGACTTCCCGTATTCTATGGACTCCCACGAGCAGCGCTGTATATTCTTGGCTTGCGGGGCACCATCGATATTCTTTCCTCACTGACTCTGCACCGGCTTATTTACGGCACACCTACGCCAAGGCGCCTGTTACTATCAGCCGGTTACATTTGCTCCAGCGTAAGCTCCGAATCTAGTCACGTCCATCTAATATTTGCTCCTCAAGTAATATCGGTTCTGTTTGTGAAGTTTTCCCATAAGGAACGTGCAATGTCAGTACAGTTGTAATGTTGCCGTATTAGGAATAATATATTACGGGATCTCATCGCTTTTTTGTCACTTTTTTTAAAGTGACCTACCACACCACAAAGAAGTATTCGAGAACAGAAAGTTGACCTGGTCGGTAGGGGTTCGCCGTAGAAGCAAAGCGAAACTTGCAGGCAGGTACGCCAGATAAATGAGACAACGCAATGGCCGACTATCATCTGTACAAACGCAGTGTGGCGGAAATGAAAGTAGAGACACAAAATATTTTGTGCATGTTTATAAATGATCGTGCCACGCATGAATCTGGCACACGTGAGTGTATACGTAGGCGAGTAAGCGTTCGAGCATGACACTTCTTCATGCAAGGCTGGCTCAAACGTTTTCCGCTGTAACCGCTATATTTATACGTGAAGTCTCAACCGTAAGATGTGTTTCTTCGTTCCCGTATCTCTAAATGACTGCAAATTCATGAAATGTACGCGTGTGTTTACAACTGCTGGAGTGCAAGAAAATGTAAAGTGATCATCCGGTCAGCGACATTCGACGCCCAATTATATTTTGATCAATACAACGGTCTACCTACCCGAGATATAGAAGCCACCGCAGCCCAAGGAAAATTTATCAACTGCCCCTGTGCGGCGTTCTGTAAACTTATTCATGCGCCATGCTAGCCAAATGCCTGCCCTCCTTTTGTAATTCACTTGAACATTCTTTCCCTACACAGTGAAGGGTAGCACTGCCATTGCTGCCCATGTGCAAATAAGCTTGTTTTCAAGGTTCTTTTTTGCCACAGTGCCGTCCTTCATTCGATCTTTATAAAGCTAAAGTTCTTTTATTCGACGGAATGCATGGGGAAAAAAATGACACGATTGCCTGACAAAAAGTAACGTGAACTCCCTACGTGAGGGGCAACCAAACGACTTAGACGTCAGTCGAACTTATTAGATTGCCTCAAAGAAACAAGCTGCTCCCTAACTAAAAGGCGCTTGCATCCTCGAGGTACGTTAGCTAACGATTTCCCGAAGTACGTTGACCAAAGTATTAATAGCCGTGGAGGTTTGGAAACTTCACAGATGTTTCGCATGGTGAGATGACGTACACAACTTTTGCAAAAAAGAAAAAATAATCTCGTCGAATCAACGTTTACGCCCAGACCACGCTTGGCGCTAGATTCACATCAGGGAAAGAGCAAGACAGTTGCATTTGGGTATCCAGCTATCACGTCGATGGATGTTGGAAGCAAACTGAAAGCTCTGTATTTTTAGATGCGAAGCAGCTCTTTGACTAGCCTGTGTAACGCTGTCCCTCCGTCCGTACGAACGCGCCGCAACGCGCTCCCCTCGCCGCAGGTGTTGGAGCGGTGCCAAGTAGGTCACGCCGCAGCTGCGCGTTGACGTCACGCTCCCCTCGCAGTGCGCGCTGACGTCACTCTTTCCCTCGCCTGCCGCGCGCTCGCCGCAGCGCCCGCAGCTGCCGCCTGATGATGATGATGATGATGATGATGATGATGATGACTGTGGTTCGGTTAGGAAAGGACGCTAATTTCTGCAGCCCATGTAGGGAGCACGGCTAAGCGTCCGTGGGGGTGGGGGAAAGGGAGTGAAAGAGATAGAGAGGAGAGAAAGGCCGTAGTGGAGGGCTCCGGAAATTTAGGCCACCTGGGGTTCTTTAACGTGCACTGAAACCTGACGCGCGCCTAACGTACGTGTGACCTCTCTCTCGCTTCACCCTCTCCACCGCTCGCAATCTTCGATGAACCCTTTACCAGCTCGCAAGGAACGAGAACGCGTCCTCGCCCGCGAGAGACAACGCTGATGCAGGCAGCGTTTGCTAGTATCAAACCGATGCAAACGCGACACCTAGCCAAACCGATGCAAACGCGGTGTGCACCCCCCGTGCTGCTTCGCATCGCCTCATGGTCCCCTTTAGCGGGAGATGGAGTAATTTTTCCTGGAAGTCCTGAGACGTCCTGTTATAATTTCTGTAGTTATTGGCTGTGCAACGCCGACACATGCTGCCTCCGAAAACAGATTCAGTTCATCTTTCTGTCGTCCCTTGCGCCTACTTTTAACGCGAAAACGTTTCTTGGCTAGGTTGGCGAAAGCGCGCCCAGCTGCTGTGTGTGTGTGTGTGTGTGTGTGTGTGGTTCGGTTAGGAAAGGACGCTAATTTCTGCAGCCCATGTAGGGAGCACGGCTAAGCGTCCGTAGGGGAGGGGGAAAGGGATTGAAAGAGATAGAGAAGAGAAAGGCCGTAGTGGAGGGCTCCGGAAATTTAGACCACCTGGGGTTCTTTAACGTGCACTGACAACGCACAGTACACGGGCCTCTGGCATTTTCGCCTCCAGCTGCTGTCCGCAAAAAGCGTCCGCAAAAGCCGTGCTCGGAAAGCACGTGCTTCTCCCACCGGAAGTGACGCCGGCGCCAACACTCGCCTCAGCGGCAGTCGGCTCGCGCTCCGCTCTGCTGCAGCTACCTGCTGCGGCGTGCGACCGCGTTGCCGCATTTCTTCGCTGGGTTGGCGAAAGCGCGCTCCCAGCTGCGTGGCGTCGCCGTAGCAGCACTAGGCGCACGAACGCACCACCTAGCCCATCGTTCCTCGCCGCCATGCGTGCCGAGTTCAATCTCGAATTGAAGACACCCACTGAGGCCATCTAGACCTCCATCTATCTCGTATTCACCACCGACCCATACATTGTGCGAGATGTTATGTATGTATCCACCTACTACTCGGATCACAAGGCCATGGTAGTGTCTTGTACACCGGTCCAAGTACGCCGTCACCGGCACGATAAGAGGATGACAACACCGGTGACTGTCTAATGACACCACTCACGACGCCGCGGCAGCGGTACTACTTCGACATGCCCGAGACCTGGCTCGGGCATATCAGCATACACTGCCTGGACGATAAAATACAAGAGGACATGTCAAGTGTCGACAACACTTAGGTGGCATCAAATCATCTAAATAAACACAATCCGCCCTCCCACATTGCCTCATTCTTTATAACACAACTCGGCAACGCCCGTTTGCAGCACCCCTCCGCAGCAGCAATCTAGCCAAAAAAAAAAAAAAAAAACGCTTTCGCGTTCTCAGCTCATAAAACTATGCTTAGGGATTGTCGAACTTTTTCTTCTCTTTTTGATGATTGTCTCCACGCTGGGTTCGTCTTTGTGAGTTCATCGGCCAAAACAACGTCCTTGCAGTTGAACGGACTAATTTTAGCCGGAGCAGTGATGAGCCGCCTTTGTCACCGCCTTGTCTTTAACTTGTCCTTTTCCTTCTTTTTACAGGCAAGCTCGCGAACAAGACACTCTAGTTTCCGGCTCCTGTTGATTATTTCCGAGGCTGATAAATGAGGCTGGCGCAGTGAGTCTTCATTTCCGGAGCCGCGAGAAGACTCTGATCCGCTGGAGCATGCTGCCTGTGCCCAACACAAAAGAAGGTTCTCTGTCCTCGCCAATGAAGCATGCACGAGAGAGAGAGAGAGAGAGAGAAGAATACAAAGGAACCAATAATGGGAAAGCCAGGCAAGTGTACGGTTATTTACACTATACTTGCGTACGAGGAAAGGGTGAATGGCAAATGGAATAAAGAAAATAACAAAAGAAGAAAATAAAATGACAAAGAGTCAATCAACGGGAATCACAGCACAGCGTCTAGCATTTCACAAACGTTCGTGAAAGCCAGTCGACTTTGATGGCCTTGTACATTAAGAATGCATAGGCTGAGGTCCCTGGATCTTTTCCTCCGAAAATGCATCTTCTCCCAAATCGTCGTAATTTTGTTTAATTCCAGAGCGCATCGGCGAAGTATACACGAAGTTGCCGATGACCTAGCGGGCGTCCACGCAGGAACCATTGGCCTTTGAAGTGACGACGTGTCAGAGCTTATTGAGTACTTAAACTTTAAGTTCACAGGCTTTGTCATTGTTTTTGTCCAAGATACTCTCGCGCGTTCTTGCGAACGGTGCTCTAGAACGCCGGAACTTTTGTCTGCTCTTTGGTTGTTTGCCGTTTTATTATCAAACAGTGGTAAGTGTGGCGCCCGGACAAGGCCTTTGTTAGCAACAACCTGCTGCGACGATCCGAAACAAAGATCACTGTAATCAGCAATATATATTTATCAAACGTCATTGCACTGGGGTGTGTTACCGGCCGGACAAGTTATAAACAAACTTCAGAGGAAGCCATCTTGCACATGCCTTTTCTGAGCTCCAGTGAGCTGTGAAAATGGTGGGCGGGCGGTACTGCACACAGAGGCTGGAAATGCACAGTCCTAAGTTCAACAAGTGGGCTTATTATGTAACGAAAGGTCAAACCGTCTGGCTTTCTCCCTCCTTCCCAAACCGGGTTCTATGACCAAAGAATGAAGTAGTGCGAACGATTTCCACGACCAAAAAGAAAAGGTCACTTGCGGTCCAGAGTCGCTATTATTTGTGCAACGAGGCACAACTCCTCGCTAGATGACGACATCGTTTAACGGATACCTGCTACAGCTTCGCAATATAAATACTGATAGTATCTGCAACAAAGCACGTACGCCCACATACTAACGTTAGTATTAATCGTCCCTCCGATGACCCGAATGACGACATCACTTCCGCGTTAATTCCTTTTCTTTCCCATTCCCGTCCCGTTATGCGACGCAGTCATCTCTCGTCCATTTGTAACAGACGCTACGTACTCGACGGGCCATATAACGCGAAAGCAGCGAAGACGTTATCTTGAGCGTCTTATGGCGCAGGTAAAAATAGTCACACGGGGGCAAGTGATGGCTTTCCCGGAGAAGCTGTTTCCGTTAGAACGGAAGGGGAAGTTCGGCGTTTCCACGCCAAAAAGGATGTTATACGGCAGTGAGATGGCCCGTTGTTGGACATACAAAAACTTAACATTGTTACAGAGTGAACAAAATATAATAGAGGAGGAAACAGATAAGATAGCGGTAATTGTGAACATTGGGAACAAAAGATGTAAAAAGAATAAGCTGGAAAAACGTCTTGCTCAATGTCTAGAGGAAATTTTAAAAAATAAATAAGAACAGGTATAGGCGCAGGGTGGTTCGTTCCATAGAGAGTGGAATGAGGGGGTATATAGCTGTGAAAAAATCCGTAACTGCGCAAATTGACGAAGTTTGTCATGTGTGGAAAAAGAAATACGCTTGGATTCTAGTATCTACATTCATCGTCCTTAATTCCCATTAAAGCAAGCACGAAGTTACACACCTTTATCCAACACTTAACGTAAGTAATATGTTTTTTCTTTGAAGAATAGTGTCAGTTATGTTACTTATGTTACGTTTATTCGTATTGTTTGCTTTCGAAACTGGTCGTTCGCACATTGTGATATTAGAGGGTTGTTTATTCAACAGCACTCAGACGTACGAGCCATGTTTTTAGGCGGTAAGTGTTATCATTGGAGCCTCCCGTCTCTCCTACTTGATCGATGACCCTTGTACTGAACTGTGCCGCCGGAGTTCATGCCAGTATAGCTACACTATTGCACCCATGTTACACGCGTTTTCCGCACGTCTTGTGTATTGAAATTCTGCCGTATTATTCTTCCTGGAGTAGCTTACTTTGGAATACGAGATTTGCTGTTTCGCGTCTCATCTCACTTTCATTCATTTAGCCCGTGGGTGTGCTTATAAAACATAGCTCTTGAATAATCTGTTAAATGCTCAAAAACTGTGTTAATATGTCAGCGCAGCCGGCTTCGTTATACACAGCAGAAAATATTCGCGCTAGACGTAATGGTTGCTCTTCGAATAAGTCGTCTATAGCCCGTCCTCACAAATGCATCTAAAATCCATTTAGCGTTCTTCTTAGTCAAACACTGCCTTTAATTCTAACAGATAGACTTTCTTCACAGCGGAAACAACAGACATACTCTTATCGCAGTGCTTCATTTCGCCCCGTTGGGCGTTAAATACAGGCACATGGACGGTAAGAGTTGTTGCTGTCACGCGGATGCGACGGTGAATAATGCAACAGTGAAACCGAAAAAACAAACAAGATTGAGCTGTTTATTGGGCGCACCTGTGTCCAGCAAAGCAAAACATTCATAGTGCGTTCATGGCGGCGAGGTCAGTTGTCGAGAGCCTGATCCGCAGTCTGCATCACAACCGACAAACCTGTCTGTAGATACGACGGAAATATATTTTCCTTTCTTCCTTTGTTTTCTTTCCCTCCTACCATCCTGGCCGTGAGCTCCCGTATAGGCGCCCATTTGTATGCCAGAAGAAATCCGTCTTCTTCGAAAAAGAGCTTTCCCTCTATCTGCCTCTCTCTCTCCGATCTGAGCTTGAAATGCGTCGCCCTTTTGCACGCGTCATCATGCATTCCCGGTTATTTTCGGGTCTCGAGTAAATCCCAGTATAGGGTTTAAACCACTGGCACCGTAGTGCTATCTGCTAGAACATCCGAAAACTCTCGAGAGTGTTCTATAGCATTCAGGCGCTGCCTGCGTCCAGCGATAACAGTCTTAAGTGGTAAAACCCCGTCACAGTTGAAAGACAAACAAGTACGCGCGTCAACGTAACAGGCGCATCCGCTTACTATATACTGGTCTGGTAGTGGTTAGGTTACCGAGTCCCACATCACTGTGAAGCATGCATCGTAAAAACGATGCCATGGAATCCCTTTCAGGACGTAAGGATGTTTCTGAGGGGAGAAAACGGTGTTGCGCGTGAATGTTCACAAAAGGCGTAAAAACTCTCGCGGCATGACCGTAATGTTGGGACAGATTTCTGCTGCGTGGTGCAATATAAGCTGAACACAGGAGCACGCAGGAGTAATGCAGTATATAGTATTTTAACCTGAAATTTTGTTAGGATTGCCTGAATACAGTAAATGGGTGTTCACCTGGCTGCGTCATGGCGTCCTCTATGAATAAACCATTGCCGACATCAAATACTCAGGCCCCAGAGTCAAATGTCCGGCTAACCGGCTGCTCAAAACCGAATATCCTCGACACGCAATTCTTGAAAGCCGGATAAACGAATAAGCCATTTTTCGAGACCGTATTCACTTGTCTCCTGTAAAATCGGACGGCCGGTTAATAGGATACTTGCGAGCACTAATGCATAACCATGTGCTCCATGCTTGCGGCTGCATTTGCCATATAACAGCGAGACACCCAGCCATTCACCATCTTGCCTGCGAAAGAGGTGGAGCTGAATACTACCAGCGGCGAAATATCGTCCACAAACATGCGTAACGGCAAAATAAAATGGAGGGATAACATAATGGTGAACACGTTGCACTTCAGAGCTTTTCAGCAATCTATTACGAGTAGATATGAACTCGTTATAAACTGCGTGCGAGTATCTGTATGTGTCACGCGCACACACGCATACGTGACACACACGCGCGCGCACGCACACGCATCGAATCGTGAATTATCAGTGAAATGACTATTAAACGATTATGACGTTTATTGTTGCTGTTGATAAGGTCTTGGATTTCTGTTGCCCTTCAGTATAACGGCTCGGTGGTCGGTGAAGGCGAGGTCGAGCCTTCGTCAAGGAGTTGCAGAGGAAAGTTGGCAAAGACTAGGTCGATGCACGACCCCTTGTTGGTTGTAGAGTGTTTCCTCTGGGAAACGAGTTTCAGGTTATATACGTATTGCCGTATTTCGCGTTTAGTCATCTCCCGCCCCTCGATTCGCCAGTTATCCGTTTATGCATTCCACAACTTCGCGAAGACAGGTTTCACTTTCGTGTTACACCGATTCATATGACAGAGGGATCAACGCTGCCTGCGTCGGCGTTCTCTCTCGTGGGGGGAGGGCGCGTTCTCGTTCCTTGCGATCTGGTAAGAAAAGCCGTAGTGGAGGGCTCCGGAAAATTTCGACCACCTGGGGTTCTTTAACGTGCACTGACAACGCACAGTACACGGGCCTCTGGCATTTTCGCCTCCATCGAAAATGCGACCGCCGCGGCCGGGATCGAACCCGAGTATTTTGGGTGGCAGCCGAGTACTGTAACAACTACACCACCGCGGCGGACAGCGTTCATCGCAGAAAGAGCGTTTCCATAGCGTGCGTCGTTCGCTCTCTCTCACGACTGCAGACGACACTGTCTGGGTGAACTGCCTCCAGGATCGGCCCACACCTGCGCTTCGACTGTAGACTACGGCAGACGGACGCACATTGTGAGGTCTTAAGATGCTTCGCCCCTAAAAGCTCGACTTCTCAAAGCAAATTGCGTCAAAAAAAATCGTAAACTACGGATTAACTAACGCCTACACACGCGATAGCTCTGACTAATTGGTACGAGAAAACAATCCTGTTACGAAAAGGCGATACGGAAGGGGCCCAGTGGCACTGTAGCGTTGACTTTTAAAGGCAAGCTAGCTCTGGACATGGAGCGTCAATGAATGCAGTAGTCAGGGTATTTCGATATGAAGTTACGATAAACTTCTTTTATTTAAATGTAGGAACATGGGAATGTAGGCTACGTGAACGGTAAGCTTACACCTAACTGTTCATGAAACATGACTTTACGAATGTTCAAATAATCGCAGACTGCCTAAAATGAATAAGTACTGGAAATAACAATAAACAACACGCGAACGCACACGAACACAAACAAAGGACAGTAACAATGAACAACACGCGAACACACAATTACACACACACAAAAAAAAAAAAAACATGCAGCGAAGAAGCTCCTAACCCCCGGCCAGCGTACCCGCGACCGCGCGCCCCCAGAAAAGGAAAATAGGAGGAAAAGAACATACAGAGATGGACGACGGTCGCAGGCCGCTGCCGGGGTCGCTGGGGCCCGAAACGACGCGCGGTCCGGACGACGAGGCCTCGTCGTCCGGACGGTCGCAAAAGCACGTCCGCACCGCTCCGGGTCCCCGCGAGTTCTCCCGAGCATCTCCAAAACCCGAACGCGCGAAACGTCAGAAATTACTGCTGTCCAATGGCAGCCTAGTTAAAACCGCATGCGGCGGAGCGGGCGGCCCCCCGCAATGGTCGCCGCTCCGTCCAGCTGGGAGAGGGGGATGCGGGGACATTCCGTTGAAAACATGGCGTCGCGCCGTACCCGGTTACATGGGAATGTAGGCTACCGTGAACGGTAAGCTTACACCTAACGTTCATGAAACATGACTTTACGAATGTTCAAATAATCGCAGACTGCCTAAAATGAATAAGTACTGGAATTACGGCAAGAATGTATAGTGAAGTAGGATATGTATAAGAGAAGTATACAAGAGGGTGATGATAAGGCTATGCGAATTGAAAATGACATGTTGCGGTTGCTACGGAAGCACTTCCGGAAGAGGTGATCCTGTCTACTACAGTTCCTCGACATACTATATGAATGAAAGGTAGTGGAAAATGGGAACGTGAAACCTTATAAAACTTGAACGTGCGGCACTTTATAGCCTTACGGCATGAATCTCTCATGAATCGTATCTGGAATCGCTTTTGGAAAGTGCTGTTCTGTGTCAGCCCCAAGTACGCCTAGCAGATGAAAGGGTTTGCGTCATAAAGCACGTTTAGTGCGTGCTTGCAGACAATTCTTGAGCCCGGAAAGCAATTGAAGCTGTAAGTCGTACAGAGGTGCTCGCAAGCGCTGCAAATGTCACACGAGGGTGTGCTGGTCAAGGCAATAAAAATAGACTGCCTTCGCATGTGGCGCGAGTCGGAACGCTATAAACAGTTCGTCGCATTACGTCTTCCTTTTATTGTCTCTACGAAGAAAACACTGCAGCCTGTTCTGCTGTGGTGTCTGTTGTATGGCGCCTGTATAAATCGCATCGTCCGCAATAAACACTGCTTTGAATGTATTGAAGGACCTACGTACGTATCATCGGAGCCATATCATCGGATCGTTATATGTTGAGCAGAGGTGTTACGTCTTCAAAAAGTATCAAACCGCATATATTCGAGCGAAACAAGCCAGAAGTGTCAAATATTATGTCCCATCCGAAGAACTCATAGTCTACAAGCGGGTCGTAAAAGAAAATTTAAAAAATGCATCTCTCTTCGGGACACCAGTGGGAATGGGCCTCGAGGACGAAGAAGAAGACCAGACGCGTCCTCGAAGGGCAATCCCACCGGTGTAATGCAATACCAACTAGCCCAACTGAGTGCCTTGACCCTCTTCAGGAGCCGAGCCGCCACATATGAAGCACTAAATCAGTGGGAAGGTGCCCAGGAAACACACGAAAAATAAATCTCAGGAGTACCATAATGCACGTTTATTTTGTGTAAATTGCTTTTCAAATCCAACAAGAACGAGAACAAAGAAAAGCGCGCAAGCGACGTTTACACAGAGTTGCCGAGTGCGGGATTATCCTCACACGTATGTGTTCCTGACAGGTTGTTACGAATTGGGAAAGCGCTAGAGTGCCCGACGACACCTCGGCGAGAGATGGGCCGTTTGTTTGCGAAGAGCCGCCAATGTCCGTCGCAGATGACGGGACGCGACGCGCATCGCTTTCGTCTTTGCGATCAGTGCATACTTACGCTATGTATCGATGTCAAGGGGACGCGCAATGTGCTAGCGTATCGCAATACATGGAGAAGCGGGAAATCGTTTTTCACCTAAGGGGTATCTATGGCTATGATTTCGTGTATTGTTGTTATCCGTCAACAAAGAGGAAATCACTAGCCCGCCCGTTCATTCCGTGCAGATGGTCGGGCAGCGAAGCAGCGGTCTTTTTTAAAAGCCAGCTTTAGATACGCATGCTCTACAGTAGTCGCTGCCTGAAGAAAAACAACAATCCAATCCATTCGCATGGTTCGCATACACTGGCCCGGTAGTTTTCGTTAAACACTTTTCTGTACTGTATTTCTCCTGTATGTCAGTATCTTCTGTGCGAGGGGGCGACTGACAGCTTCGTTCTCAAACGGTTTCCACGGCATGGAACATGGCTGTACCGACATGCCGCGTGTAATGCCAAGTTTGAGCTGCCTCTTATCTACGTAACCGTCTTCACTCTCCCAGGTTTCCTGCCTCGGTTTAACTACACTTAACGCAAGGCGATAAGGAAAGTGCGAATGTTTTTTCCGGTATTTTGTAGCGAAGGCACCGCTATGTTTACGCTTCCATCTTAATATTCATATATTCATATGCATTCATATACGTCTCATAAATTCGTGTTATGCAGACGTACGCGCATAGCCTATACTGATTATGACACTTGCCTTCGCATCGTGAGGCACCAGCTTCAAATCCTGCCTTGCAGAGAATATTTGACTTTTTTTCTCGCTTGCGTGACTACTGATACTTCTATTATTGCGACGGTGTAAGGTTGTCTACGACAGTTTTGCGGTGAAAACCGTGGGCTTTTCGTGAGATGGAGGTAAACAGTGCAACGTGCAGAAATCTTCGAGCATTCAAATAATAATAATAATAATAATAATAATAATAATAATAATAATAATAATAATAATAATAATAATAATAATAATAATAATGTAGTGAAGAGAAGGAAGAAGAAGCGCCTTGGCATTTGTCGCTGTGCGCGTGATCTTCGTTCGTGTTGCGTCGTGTTGGCTCTCGACTGCCTTCTCGAACCGACAGCACCCTCTGCACGATAATAAATCGTCGTACGACAATAATAATAAACTCCCAAGGCGAACATAATGTGCACTCAAATTTCTTGAATGGTGCTAGCTCCTATACGTTTGGTGCACTGCTTGACTGGTGAAGACTTTAGGGGGACTGGTTCATATCATTATATACAAAGCGGGTATGACGCGCACGTTTGTCCTTTCTTGCTTAGGTATTCTTGGCTCATTCATTCATTCATTCATTACAACATATATATATATATATATATATATATTCTTACAAATACACAAGCATTGCTGTACCCATAGCCATAGGCTTGTCCCGGGACCATAGTCAACTTAATGTATAAAACGCAGCACGCGAGCAAACGAAACAGAAGAGGTAATACAAGAAATTAACATACATATCTCGTACACGAAAGTCTATATAAACTCAGCGTTCTTTTGTCCCACGCGCGCCCCGAGCAAACAAAACAGGCATAGCAATGAAATTGACATGCACAACTTAGGCAGGAATGTAAATAAAAAGAAGTAAGCTTTTATCGACAGTATTATCGAAAGGAGAACCTTTATTATTACAATAAAGGTTCTTCTCCCCATGGCTCATGCGCGCATACCAAGTGCGCTACACTCACACCACCATTTCATTAGCCTTTATCCAAGGTTCCGACGGTTATTGGCTCTTTTTCTGTACTAAACTTATGCTCTGATATCTCACCGGCTCCATGGAACTCTAAATTTGACGTTTTTACGCTCAGTGCACGTGAAAGAACCCCAGGTGGTCGAAATTTCCGGAGACCTCCACTACGGCTTCTCTCATCATCAGAACTGGTTTTGGGACGTTAAACCCCACAAATCAACCATGACGTTTTTACGCGATTGTTATTGTGACAGGTTTTCTTTTTTCTTATTTCAGTAACAACCATTCTCATTTCATTTCTTCTAACATTTCTATCTCCCCTTACCCCTTCCCCAGTGCAGGGTAGCAAACTAGGTTTTGTCTTCCATTTAACCTCCCTGCATACCACAATCTCTCTGTACCTTATCTTCCACGTTTTCCACTGTAATCCTGTACCTTATCTTCCACGTATTCCCCTGTAATTTCTTCATTCCCTCGAACCTTCCGTAGTTAATAAATTAATTAACATTTCCGCCCCATCGTGTTCCTTACTTTGTAGCTCGATATAAAAAGCTCTCGCGAGTTTCTTATCGCCAAGATTCTTATCACCAAAAACATATTTTCGAGCACACAACAGTGGGACATCTCGCTACCCAGCTTTAACTCGTGGTAGTATACCTTGATGTAAAGATAAGGACGAGTGTGGCTCATAGAGTTACATATTTAGGGCACTATTCATGGCAAGTCTCCCAGCAAAGAGCGTACGGCCCGACCAGTACACTCTCTTCATTTCTCTCTCTGTATCTTCACATTTAGCTACACCTGGGCAGCCTGGACTGAACCTTCGAGCTCAGAAGAGCGACGTCATAGCCATTAAGCATCCACCGTAGGCAAGAGATGGCTCACATATCCGAGGCCCTGAAGAATTAAGGGATTGCTCTGACGACCGTGTCCATCGACCGCTGCCTCGCCGTGGAAGTGCTCGGTCGGACCCACGGTCGTTACTCGGTAACGCCAGTGTCAGGAACAAGCTGTCCCTCTAAGGATGTGGCGCACAAGAGGCCCCTGGGGTACGCGGCTGTCGCAAGCAATCCGACTGTGACGCGTGCGGTTGTCCCGCGAACGCGGCGCTGTTGACGGCTCACATGGGAACGCGTTGACAGCTCGCTTAGCGCCTCCTAACGTTTTCTCGCAGATCTGCTTGGACGGAACAGTAGAAGCTTCGCGGTCGTTTTGAAACCAGGCCTTGAGTCGTTCGGCCTTAAGTGCCGACCGGGGCCATACATCAACGCGAGGGGTGCGTTTAACAAGCCTACTAAGAAAAGCTTACTTAGATCATATAAGCTTCTGCTCCGTCTCACTTTTTAGATAGATGAGATCTGCAAAAATACAAACACGTATTTTCACTATGTTCGTGCGTTGTCCATTCGACATCAAGTTGGTATATATGTTTTTAGTGAATAAAGCTGTTTTTCTCCGTGATACTAGTGTGTCCGCTAATTAGAGTTGAACGCACTCACCCGTGCAATCAACACATGAGAGGCTCACACGAAACTGTTGTATACTATGCTAAAACCGCCATGCTGCACCTGCCGCGATATCGTCATCTGCGTTTTACTCCTTTGTATTTCTAGGGCTCAATAGAGTGAAATGGTGTAGCCGAAACGTGCTTTACCTATATCTCTCCTAATTTCCCATACATAGGAGAACAGACCCGCTTCGAGTTAGCTGGGTTAAGTCACACACGTCACACACAGGCCTTTTCTTTTTTTAAACCACGCTGCGAGCGATGGCGGCTATGGACACTCCAAATTCGAGCTACTCGAAACATTGGTGCCACTATTGGGCGATGGTATTTAAATAACAGTACTTATGAACTGTCTCATCTGTTCTCGCTTGCTGCAGATAATTCGCACATCTCCTTGGTGAATGTGGAAAGAGTACCTCTGTCCAGTTCCGCATCCCATCGGGCTGCAAGTAAAAGAGAATAAACACCACTGCGCTGTACTGCGCTGTCTTCGCCCACGATGGCTCTTTCACTGAGCTAATGACGCTTCGTCTCCTTAATTGCGGCTTCATCAGAAAGCAGATCTGCAATGGTAAGTTAGTAAAATTTTATCTTAAGTATGCAAATTTCGTTCCTTAATGAAAACATGCGTCCTTTTCCGTTAATGAGAGACCGCCTTCAAACGAGAGTGACTGAGCCGGCTAACTATTTGTTTTTGATATTCATGTCTCTCTTTCCCTGAAATTTATTCCATCGAGCCTCGTTATTTAGACCATGCATGCCCAAGCTACTTCAAAAGCTCTTTCTTTCATTCTTTTGGCGAAGATCTGCGTGCGATTCACTTGCATTTTGGTTCGCGGAGCAAAAACCCTATATATATAGGCTAAAGCATCTAACACGCATCCATGCAAATTCTACAAACCAAAATAAAACAGGACATGGATACGTAATGCAACAGCTCCCCTATGTTCCTTCGCATGATTTATAAATATACTTCAAAACTTGCGCTGACCTAA
Organism: Hyalomma asiaticum; assembly: GCA_013339685.2. NCBI lineage: Eukaryota > Metazoa > Arthropoda > Arachnida > Ixodida > Ixodidae > Hyalomma > Hyalomma asiaticum. Next base: position 138,802,411 of record CM023482.1, read on the forward strand.
CATAGCTCAATATATTATGTTATCAGTGCCGACATGATAAAATAATATAACGCTATTGATTACAAAAGCTTCGCTGGGCACCTGGAAAGACTTCTAGCGACGCCAGGAAGCGGCTTATGTGTTCCTGATGTTCCATTTGTGCCTCTAATGCCCATACTATAAAAACTATGAGGAGGACAAACTCTCATACTTTCGTAAAAGATAGAAATGTTGAATATTTAAAATTACGCGAAAGGTGGTCAATGTTTGATTCGATTCAATCTGCCTCTGCATCAAGTACTGCTATCCGTGCACCACCCCAGGGAAAACATCTGCACCCAATTATACAAGTTATTTATATTACAGTATGCCGCTCGAAAACTGAGCTCAGATGTACGGTGATACAGCGTTATTTTTCATAGCTCTCCACGCTTACGTAGACATATATGGAAAATAAACCAGTGCTTCATACCGTCCACACGGATACTTAGGTTCGTTAGAATTTTTTTTTAATCTAATAAAGTATACAGGGTCGCAGTTACCGGCTAACCCTTTCATTCGACAAAGCTGTTGCAGGGAGCCCCGGAAATGATAATTGCTAACTTTCAAAATAAAAAGAGAACTTACTTTAAACCTAGTTATCGCCGCCTTTCTCGGTAGAGAAATCCGTTGCGCTCAACACACAAAGAAATGTGTATGTTATCACGTCGCTGGCGGCGGAATTTTTCGCAAACTTATGAGAGCATCGTGTTCGGTGAAGCAACACAGATGTCGATGGTGTGTCAACGAAATTTAGCATATGCCTGGACTCTCCTGCTTGGGGCTACCATATTCGCAATCTGCTAATGGCTGCCACTGACCCAGTAGCATCAAACATTTAAAAAAGTCCGAAGTTCCCTCTCGGCAGAAGCTGTGGATATGCAAATTATTTTTAAAATGTGATTTGCGCTGCAGCTATAAGGTCTAAATAAAAGTCGAATAAGTGCTGCATATACCAATGTATGATATAATGCAGATTCGTTCTCTCGTTCGCTGTCTGGGATAAACCAATGAATAAAGACAATTTCTTTTCCGGGATAATGTTGCTGCAAAAACCATAGCGAAAGTGAACGCTAACAAAGGGTGTGAATGAGCACAAACCCTACGAAAGCCCATATACGATATAGCGGGGCATTAGGAAAGAATATATTTTGCTTCAGATACAGGAAGACTATACACCAAAGCAAACTTGATTACTCTCTCCATGACAAAGCCAACTCCTGTAAGTGAGTCTGCTCGGCGTAACCTCACTTCTCTTTATTTGATCCTGCACTTCTAAGCGGCTACGTTTCGAAAGTTAGTTTCTTCTAGCAGTGAGATGTGTAGCACGCAACATCGAAGGCAACAGCACGTTGTAAGAGTCGATCTGCTCATTGACATTACGACCCCCGCCTACCCCCCCTAAAAAAAAAAAAAGTTTTCTGACAGGCAGACACTTAGCACCAGCAGGTAAGTAAAATTTGTAAATCGCCTCAATGTTAGCGTTGTGTGTCCCTGGTTGCACTCCGCATCATCAGGTGCCACTAACGGGACTACCGATCACGTATACGCCTACAGACCCCTACACTCACAAACATAAAGAAGTCAACGGAAAAGTTAAATCCTCTCACGTCTCTCTCACCGCATTGCTGTCAAAGCGTCCTTGCGTTGAGAGGATTTTCCTTGACGCTCTCTCGTGCAACATTATGTGTATACGCTCTTGTATACCGCTTACAAACAAACGCGACTGTCCAAGCGACCGAGCAGAATACGGGGCGTTTCTGAAACATTCATTCGGATAGGAAACAGATTCGCCGCGTAAACAATAATGCATATTGATAAATGGGTTCTCGAGTGGCGCATCAACCAGCGACAATACTTGTGTTCCAACAGACTGGCTCGAGTGTAGACTTTTGCGTGTCAATGTGTAATACTCATCCATGCATTAGTACGGACACGTGTGCCCGCGCACGTGCTTGTATGCAAAGAGAAATATCGTACCGCATTGTGCACAATAAAGCGCCACAGTCAGCGAACAGCGACGCGGGCACACTACACTTGCTGTAGTCCCAACACTAACTGTAAGCAATACGTCATTACCGTATTGGTTTCTCCTGTATACGCTCACATTGCAGGCGCCCGTACAATTCGACTCGATGCACAGCAATGTCTGTTTGATCTCGTACTGCTACATATTGTAGCAGGGAAGAGCACTGTAATCTGCACTTTTTACAGCGAAAGCTGTTATGAGATCACAACAAGGGCCGTTTTTGGCGCCGTAGTTGTCCGCCGCCGCCGCCGCCGCCGCCGCCGGTGTCGCTATCGCGCAATTTTTTTACAAAAAATAACCAGGACAGATGAATTCAAACCTACGTCATCTGCGTGGATTCGAACCCACACCCTCTGCGTGGCAGTCGAGCCGTCTACCACTGAGCTACGCCTGTGCTCGAAAAATCCCCGCTAAATGACCTAAACAGGTATAACGTCTCCCGAGGAATCTCATTAACAAATGTTCGCCGCTACACGTCGCGGAAAGTGGGTTGCATAATGAGTTCGAGGAATCATTTGAAAGAACACAGGGCTGCATGTTTTGTAGCTCTGAACCCATTACAGAGGCATCATCAACATCATCATTATGAAAATATCTTCTTCAACTTTTCCGTCATCATTATCACGAAGCGCTGCCCTTTGAAGCAGTTTTGTCGCATCGTACCATGCGACACGCGGCAGGCGACGTGCGCAGCCCCGACGGCAACCTGAGTTGGCTCTTCGATATCCTGATGGCACCTTCCCGCAAGGTGCGGACCGCTGCTGAAGAAGCGACTCGCAGAGCTACGCGCGCGGCTGCAGCGAGGCAACGTCGGGTACAACAGACAGCTGTACAGAGAGAAGCCCAAACCGCAGCTCGCCGTCGATGCTGGGCCGAGAGTTCGGTTCGTTCTCGGGAAAACGACTCCAAGAGACACTCTAAGATGTGCAGCTATACAGATTTGCACGTTACAATACCGTAGTAAATATGGCACAGTGGGTACTTCCCAACTTGGCGGAATGATAATCGTTATGGCGCAGGGGATACCTACCACGACTACTCGCACTAGTTTCCTCAGGCGTTTGAAATGGCCTCCGAGATGGTCGCTCCTCCAGCTTACGCTGTCACTGTCCTGCGGTTCCGCGCAGGCCTGGCTGTATTTTTTTAAATAAATGTAATTGAAGGAGAGGCTGGTGCCCATGTGCGGCGCCGGCTACTCCTCTTCTCTTACAGGGTGGCTTACATCACAGAGTGTTGAACTGTTCATCAAAGTGAATGAATACAAGCACTTCTGTAGCCTGCCCGGGGAAGGCTATTAGGTAATCCAGAGGAGTAGAGCGACGCGGCATAGCAATCGCTATGTCGAAGCTCGGAGAGCGTCTCAAGTGCTGAGAACTGTAAGCGAGCTCTGCTTGAGGATTAAGCCACGCGAAATGGTGCGACGTGCGCACCATTCAGGACTCCTTTCGTAATCCTCCGAGACTGTCGCAGTGCCACGAACGCAAGCAGCTGCGTCTACTTAAGATGCATTGCACGTGTACGCTCTGTCTGGCGGTTGTATACAGAGGGGCCAGACTGTATGCAATGCACAGAAAAGTGCTTGACTCACTCGCACTTTCATACAGCGCAGAATTATATGCGGCATAATTTTGCGGGAAAGGCTTTGTTGCAATGCAGGTATAAGGAGCCCCTTTTTCACATCACATATTCCTTGGCAGTCGTTATAGCGCACAAGGACGAACAACCACGGTTTGTTGTAAGCTATACCAAGTGTTGATGGTCTGGTGCTTAAAGACGCCTTGCAACACCTTTTTAACATGGTATAAAAACGGTGCCCATCAGTCATGGAGGCTTCTGTGAACATGAGAGTCAAATGTTAGTGCGCTGCGCAAATCAGCAGGGAATTCGCAATCTGGTTTCAAGTACGGATGGAAAGCACCTGCTTTTTCTCATTCATTCTTTCAACACATGACCTCATGAGGAACACTGAGTTCGTCGATTGAAGCAGAGCGAGCATTAGTCATTCCATAATCGATGAACTCCCTGCTCTATTTGTTCGTTTTGAGTTCAACGAATAAAGAAAACGTACGGTATCCCTCTTTCAGGACAACAAAAGAAGCTAAGCGAAGTTGTCGGTGCCCCTTGTGAGGTAAGTTGTTGAAAGGACCAGCACGCGATTTGTAGCTATAATTTAAACAAAATTATGAATTTCCTAGTGCAAGCCGCGCACTATTTGGCTCACACATTCCCAGGAGTCTCCATGACTTACTGGCACGCGGTTTTCAGACCATCTTCAAAAATTGCTGAAGGGACCCTTTAAGAACAGCAAATGTCCTTAGTTCTGTTGGCCTTGCTGCACTTTTGCCGTGACCAGAATGTTTAAAAATGTCCTCACAAACAGTGAGAAATCGACTACAAGCGTCAGCTGCGAATCGGGTGTGGAGGCTACGTCATCATATCATCGGTTAATCGTTGTCATTCCGATAACGTCACATGTGAGGTAAGAAATGCAGGTTTTATTACTAAATTCTTCACGTAGCCTTTACATAGCTCGTTGCATTGTTATTACCTCCTAGGAAACGTGCTAATGAAGCGATCATAGCAAAAGAAAAGCAACACCTGGGTATGTATTTCGTGCCTGAATGCGCTACGTTGCATCCGGCGTGTGAGCGCTGAATATTTTCCTTCATTATATTACTTGTAAGACCCCCTGCCAAGCGATGCTAGTGGCGATGTACACTTTTATTCATGTATTCCGATTACAACGCTGAGACAGAAGTTCGTCTTCGACCCGGTAAGAAATATACAGTAAAGAGCGAATGCACGCGCATGCGCCGAACCAAAAGAAATAATTCGACGTTTCGGCTGGGCAACTCTAGGTCCCATGTCCAAACGTCGAATCAAATGCTTCTTTTTGTTTCTGTACGTACGCGAGCACGTTTTATTATATATTAATGACCGTATCGAAGGACACTTGCGGGACCGCGGCGTTCTAAGGTGCATGCGTGAATAAGATACTTTAAAAAGAAGGCGCCCTGCTAAAACAAACCGTATAGGCTATCCCTAGTAAAGAAAAAAAATAGAAGTACGGGCATTGTTTTCTTCAAGACAATATGAATTATATACAAGGCAAACTTTTGAAATTTGCGACACGCAACGGAAGAGCAGAAAAAAGAAGCTATAGCTTGGTCTTCATTTTACGCTGTAGTAATCTTTTTTTATTATGTTAAGGAAGCAGAAACAGTCTGGGAAGAATATTTTCACTTCTAAACTTTCTTGGGTTTTACTAATTATTGCACGTTTTGCAAGACCGCGTTTTCACCGTCAAAACAAGCAACATGCACGTTGTTATCAGGTATAAGCGTGCTAAGCTCAACATCTGGTTTTGCAACAGCTAAGTACTTTTTGTATGCAGCAAAAGAGCGCAGCTTTATCTTTTTCGAATTAGTATTAATAGAGTGCTGATATAGTTATGCGACCATCGGATCATGTCTTGCCAGCGCGAAAGCTAGCCTTTATGAATGGTAAAAAGCACCATTCTTCAGAATGCAACGAGTGTGTGCAAACATCCTGATCTACGATAACAATTTTTCTTTGCCACCATCAGATCTAGACAAACCCATTCAGCTACAAAGTTTAATTTCGGCCATTTTCTAGGTGGTTACTCTCTGCAACTTGTAACAAAGCTGCTGCCTTCTTCCCTAAGCGATGTTGCTCTAGAAGCTGCATTTTCACTCTCGTGAATGGTTGAGTATAACCTGTAAGCTAGAAAGGTAGCCATTTGTAAGCAGTGCGTCGGTTACTGCATTGAAATAGGAGTTAAGGCTGGGGGCGTGATAACGTCAGAGCGGGTGAGAAGGGTCATAATATTGCTCAACCAGCCATCACTCACTCGCCACCAGCACTCACTCCGATGCTATGGTCCACGAAATAACACGCAAGCATATCTATCTCGTATTAAGTGATGGTGCAAGCAGTGGTTGCAACGCGATAATGACGATCATAACGTTGCTATAGCGGAGATATACAGAACTGATTGAAGAAAAGTAAGTAGTGTCCATATTAGAGCCTTGCATAACTAGGTGTAAAACTGACGCTCGTGAAGTTAACGCTTTAGCCAGCTACAGCTCCACAAGAAGCACACAGTTCAAATTTAAAAATGAGTCTGCAACGAAGGTCGTATTATATGGCCCCTGATTAATCCAGAGCAACAGAAAGAGTACTGACGTTGCTGACCGAAAGCACTATAAAGCTCTCTAACATTATGCACGCAGAACCGCCCCCCTCCCCGATGGTCAATCTTAATTTCGAATCTCTTGATGATGATGATGATGATGATGACCTTTGGGTTAATGGCTCGTACCCACTCTGGGGAATTGGCCATGAATCGGTATCGATAGCTTATTAGGAATTATATAGGGCTCTCTTGCACTAAATATATTTAAATTAAAGTAAATAAATGGACAAATAAGAACCAATATAAATTTGTAATAAAAATGAAAACACATGAAGTGAACTCAAGATGAATTGGAGGATGGTGCATGTGTGCAGTCAGAAAACATAGGTTAGTTGACCTTCCACTTATTCTCTCTCTCTTTCGCTTGCGCTTTGTTCTCTCGTCTTTGTCTTTGCGCCCGGCGATTCCATCCCGATCTTATGTCAAACAAGACTAAGAGGATTTGTCGCACCGAATAATGTCCCTAACCACAGGACTTTGGGCGATATAGCAAGCGATTAACACAGCTGAGTGTTGTAAAATGAGTTTGCAGCTTAGGACGACATAAAGCTGAGCTAGTCTCCTGAGATTCGTTGTAAAATAAGAAATGTAGAGGGCAAACCTCAGCATTTGAATTGTAGGATTCCGTTCTCCTGTTTTCTGTGTCCGCACGGGCAACTTTGTCTACGATGAACTTGCAAGCATTCGCTAAAAAAGCCATTTCAAAAACAGTTTTGCAAGTTAGAACCCACTTAATGCTTCTTTCAAGTCATGTTGCGCCTTTCGGAGAACAAGGTGCTGTAACAACATGCTTGAAGCGCCTGAGGACGATCTGACCTCGTCCTTGTCTGTAGTGTTTCTTTCTTGCGTAGGTCTAGTTGTAGTGCTTAATCAACGAAGCACCAATGTCAGACCAATCAGCCCAACAAGCAGTCATTCTTGCTCAGAAAAGAAAAATGAAAGAAAGACGAATCTTCAGAAATAAAAGGAATGACGATGTCAGGGATAACGAGCAGTCGAGGAAGTTGCGTAGACCCAAAACCACGTGTGCAGTAATGGAGGAAAAGAAGAAGGAAGCCACAGCTGCGTGGCTATATGTCATCACTCCAGCCAAAAGCAATGAAGCGATCTCTACGACATGTGACTGTCATTCAGAGACAACGAGCAGCGACAGACTCCGGAGAAGGGGCGACCTCTCGCCCACCGTCGTGTGCTGATAATGCCGCCAGGAAACGAAGTCGCGCCGAGGTTGAGCAGTTGTGAGCAATGGCGTAATATCTCGGATTCTTTTTCTCCGTTACACTGCTGAGAAGCAAAACTAACGAAGCACTGTATGGATGGTGATAATGTTGCTTGCTTAATGTGATTACTCGACGAGTGTCATCATATCTTAATAATAATGACGCTGATGATTATCATGATGTTTAATCTGGCATGTGCACATGTAAACAACCTATCATGCCATCTGGATGAGGCAAAAGGAGACATCCCCATTCGTAAACAACGGGATGTTGCCAACGGTATTTCAGAATTCAACTTAGTGTAAATGAGATGGAGTTACTCCGCCTTGCTGGCTTCCGCGAAACTTGTTTACCCTATTCATGCCCATGTGATTCGAGTTGTCGATGAATTAGCCCTCGCGCTGTCAACCGCTAGCCTCCTGGTTAGCTCAACTGGCAAAGCGAGCGCCCCGTACAGCCGTTGGTCCCGGGTTCGAACCTCGGACCAGGATGAATTTTTTGACAAATAGGAAACTTTCATTTCTGAGAAATTCATATGGATTTTCTTGTGGCCTTGAGCTACAAGAGGGTGGATGCCAATTTTCCATTTCATAATTCGACTTATATAGTCAAAAAGAAAAAGGTACACAAATTTATAGATATCGTTTTATGTCTTCTACGCTAATGTACTGTTACCACTCTTGCGTTAGCCCTATAAGGCATGGCTACAGTGTGCACTAATTAGTCACCAATCAACCTTATATAATAATACGGACCAGAATCATATCCTGCTCACAATACGTTCCAAGTTCCACGGGGCTAAAAGCCGCGGAAGCAGCTTGGCAGGGTTTGAATAACCGTACCGGTAGAAAAATTGCATCGTGTAGTGTGATTGGTTGGCCCAGTTGCCATACATGTTGATAGTGTGGAGATTCCAGCAGGTACTGAATCGAGCGAATGAACAAAGAAACGCACGAAAAGAGAGGGCGCTTACGCTTGCTGTTCTTGCTTCATTTAGTAGTTGCGCATGTGCGGTGGTGTTCCACGAGAACACGTTTTCTAATAAATTCCAATTCAAAGTCAAGCCTTTGCCCTGTGAGTTTCTCTGTTCCTCTGCTCGCGGCGGCACCTGCTGGAACCTTCACACTTGCATCGCGTTGTTGCCTCTTCCCGATACAAGATTTTTTTTTTCATTTTGTTTCTTTCAAGGTAATATGCCGAGCGTCCATAAAGCGTCAGGGCCCGTATTCACAAAAACGTCTTACGTCAAAAATAATGTAAGAGAACATTTCAGCCAGTCCTGACGCTGGTCATATTGTTACGGATGTAGAGAATTACGTACACTGTACATTTACAAAAGATACACATGCAACCGAGACAAACGGCCTTACTGAGCGTCTTAATCAGACCATTACCGATATGCTGTCAAAGTACGTCTCACCTGACCACTGCTACTGGGACACTGCGCTGCCCTATGTCACATTCGCACACAATTCTTCACGACGCGACACTGCTGGATGCTGTCCCTCTTACCTGTTGTTCGGTCGCGACCCTGTGTTATCAGTGGACGCCTCGCCCGCCTTTGTGCGTGATTTAATGAGCGATTCTGCCCGCGATGCCATCGTCCTTGCTGACCATTCGCGACAACTGGCCCGTACTCGTCTCTTGGCATCACAGGAAAATCAGAAGCACGTTTGCAATCGCCGCCACCAGGACGCATACACGGCGCCGAGCTCTCTTGTCATCCTTTGGTTCCCTTGCCGCCGAGTGGGGCTCTCTGGGAAGCTATTCCCGTGTTACAAAGGCCTTTACCGCGTACTACGTCAAGTTACCCATATCACTTAGGAAATTATCCCCGTCAGACCCACCACGCCTTCCAGTGCGATATCCCCTGACGTTGTTCGCGTCTACCGTTTCAAACACTACCACATACTAGCCGATGACTCTATATGATGCACCAGGACGGTGCATCTTTCGCCTGGGGTAGTGTTACGGAGAATCAAGGAAGAAAACGTCGATGACTAAGACGACGACGAAGCAACAACGCTTCGCTACATCACTACTTTTCGTAAATATACAGTGTACACAATTCTCTACATTCGTAACAATATCACCATAGAAGCTGTCTGGCCAATGGAAAACAGCACTTGCGAAATAACTTTTGTGAATCTGGCCCTAGATCGTGAGTTTCATGCGTAGTTGAGCGCTCTGAGCCTTGCATAACGAAGCGCAACAGGGCGAGTAGAAACAGATACCGCGATGGAGGAAGCACTTCCCCTAGAAACTCGGCGTATCTTTTCTTCCTGCGCCCGTTCCCCTGCTCTCCTGTGTTCCTGCCCTGAATTCCCCTGCTTTCTCCCCAATTCCTTGCTACGTTCCCTAGACACATTTCGCGATGTTCCCTATAGCGCGCTGTTTCATGTGTCAAGCGCTTTTTTCCCTAGATAAGTTCTCGCCTGACGGCCCCCAGACTACTAGTGTGATGCGGGACGCTTCGACATTTGCGAGGTCGGGAGTCGATGCGTGGCGCCGTTGTTTCTTGAACGTTGTCTGTCACACAAAATGACACCAAGGATGTCGTTCCCAGAGGGAAGAAATTAGTTACAATTTCCAACTCCAAGGGCATGGGAGATGCCTAAATTCTTTCATTACTGAACCCCTGACTGAACAGACTGTGTGAGAATCTAAGAACGAGAACTAGAACGAAATGTGTGAGAATCTAAGATAGAAATGTAACGCTTATAAATTATCAGAAGTTTAATGGGATGGATGGGAGGGGAGACACCGTGATTAGGAGTTATAAATAGCTATAACAGAGGTGGTGTAGTTACGGCGTCCGGCTGCTGACCCCCTCCCCCCCCCCCCCCAAAAAAAAAAAAGAAAAAAGGAAGACGCGGTTTAGATTTCGCTTGAGAGGAGCGCATTTCGATGGAGGCGAGGTGACAGAGGTCCGTGTACTATGTCATTTTGGTGCACGTTAAAGAACCGCAGGTGGTCGAAATTTCCGGAGCTCTAAACTACGGCGTGGTTAATTATGATATCTTGGCCTTGGCGCGTAGAGCCCGAGCAACCAATAACAATCATAAGAAATGATGACAGAAATCTGTTAACTAGAAGTAAGCAAAGCGGGAGCAGCTGTGCATATATGCAACCTTTGCGCCCTGTGTATCTGATGTTAAAAACATCAAAATTTTGTTCAGCCGCTATAAAAGCGAGCGCGTACGACGCATTAATTTTCAGCAGCTGCATTATAGCCCGCCGACAACATGAACAAGGTGTGTTCTCTCTCTGATTAGGCATTAGGGCGGTGCGAATTAGGAGTGCTGCCACGGAAGGCTGTCTGCATTCACGTAGTTAACACACTAGTCTGGACGACCCAGGCGTCCTAAACAGAGGCAAATACCGAAAAGCCTGGATTTCGACACGCGAGTCAACTCGAGTCCACCTGCCCCGAGGCATTGCCTCGCGACATCGACTAACGGTCACTACCCCCGCAAATGATTAGCTATGTACGCAACATTCCCACTGAATAGCGCATTTTACAAGTTGTTATTAGCGAATAGCGTTACAATATCGCATTTTACATTCGAGTTCTATTCAGAAGTCATATACACCCAGAGCAAGGGATTAATGATAGCGGAGGTTTTACGTGCAAAGACCTCGATATCATTATGAAGAGCGCCGTATAGTGGAAGGCTTCGAAAGCTTCAAACCCCTGGGGTTCTTCAACGTGCAATAAAACGCAGTACACGGTCCTCTAGCAATTTCACCTCCATAGAAAATGCGACCGCTGCGGCCGAACCCGCTTTCTTCGGGTCAGTAGCCGAGCCCCGTAGCCAGCGGCGGACCGCTAGTACCGCGGCGGACGGCTCGTACTAAAAATCATTTTAATACTTAAATACGAATTCTTTGTTTTTGCAAACATGCACCATGTACGGGTAAAAATAGGAATCTACAAGTTGTGATTCATTTACATGCAACTCTGAATCTCCCAGGGTTAGTCTATGTATTTCGTCGTTCAGGCCAAACGCTGCACACTGCTCCTCGCTGCTCTCGGTGCTTTAGAAAAACCGCGTTCGCTGTAGATCTCGTGAAGCGGTTTTACCTGGTGCAGCTGATTTACCGTGAAGTTCGACACCGGTGCCTTAAAATAACGCGAGTAAATATACAGTCCCAGATAGAGTTAGTAGTGTAGTGACGAAGAAACCTGTTGGGTTAGTCTTGTATGACATCTAAAGCGCTCTGGGAAGAGTGTCTGTGATGAAGGCGTAAAAAAAAAAAACAGCAGACAAGCGAGAATCAGCATATTAAAAAAAGTTATTTAGATGAACCGATTGCCACAAGTGTACGCGTTGAGCAGTGAAACACAAATACCTGCCCCCGCCCTCCTCGAGCTTTACGCGAGTGGAATGCCTCGTTCATATATCGTTGCAATTACCCCCGAAAGTTCTTCAAGCGTCGGTATGACGCATCTCAACGCCTCATGCGAGGAATGGCGTACATACATACAGAGCAGGTATAACGGGCAGTCGACACATACCCATTGCGTCACCGCATCATCTTCCAGTAACTGCGTTAAGATGACGCCAGCGCTCGAGTTATGCGCACGCGCACTCGCCTGACGTCCTCTCGTCTGCGCCGTTGCAACAACTGAGCTTCGTGAATACGTTATGTCACCTTTCCCTTTCTTTGTGTTGCGCCCACGTGCGCTTTACATGTCAAGCTGGTCGACGGTTGGCAGTGTTGCGCAATAGTACCTTCCGTATGTTCGTGTCTTGCGAAGGCTCGCTTTAGTTAGTAATGAATGGCGATTAAGCTAAAGCAACGCTAGCGCATACTGGTGATGAGTAGTAGACCCTCGGAATTGGCAACAAAATGGGGAAAGCGTTTATTCGATGTTTCAGCCGGAGACCGACCAATTCCGAGGGTCTACTACTCATCTCTATCTTCGGCCTATTCACCAACATGTCCGCATATATATATATATATATATATATATATATAGTAGTGTGTGTGTGTGTGTGTGTGTGTGTGTGTGTGTGTGTGTGTGTGTGTGTGTGTGTGTGTGTGTGTGTGTGTGTGTGTGTGTGTGTGTGTGTGTGTGTGTGTGTGCGCGCGGATGAAAATCGATGGATCCGGTGTAATATGTGTTTGAGGAAGAGGGTAATAAACGTTCGACACACAACCTTTACTAACGTTTCGGCAGGCGGGCCTGCCTTCGTCAGAGTAACAAGGACTGCGAGAGAGAGATAGAGATAAGTTCTTTATGAGATGCAAACGGCAAGACAAAACTGCAAGCGATGTACGCGGCCTCAGTTACGTCATTTAGCTCAGATCCCAGAGGTGAACTTCCAGAGGAGAGGTAAACAAATACGACCTAGTCCGTTAAGCAGCGACCACACAAAATACAATCGTGCAAGCGCCTTGTGGCCAATGGGCGATCGAGCGTATTCTGCGCACTTCTGTAGAGGGATAAACGAACCACTAGATGTCTACTGAGAGCTAAAATTTTCGATTTTCTCGTACCATCCTCACACCGACAATGATACATAATTTGTTCCGAAGGATACCCTCAATTGAAATCTCGTCCACTTGGTTACTCCTACAAGAACAAATCTTTATAATTCACAGAACATCGTTTCGCCAAATCATAATATTTCTAAATGTTCGCACTCACGCTTGCAAACGTGGAAGGCCCTCTTACTTTTTATCATTTCAGGATGGAGAAAACTTCCGCCTTCCGCAATGGTCGTCGACACGAGATAGTCATGCTCGTCTCATTTCATGCTCGTGGGAGCATTCTTTTGTCTTCTACCGCTACGTCTAATCCTGGCATTCTATGTAGCACGATCGCGCAACAGGAACCCCCTTCAACTTAAACTTCTTGCCTTTCTCAACGTAGAGAAAGTATTATAGCATATCCACGGAGTGAATGATGATGAGTGGGCGAAGCTCGGGAGGTTCATCGTAGATCGTGCCGAGTTCCGGACGCTACGAATCCTCATGGTTCAACTATGCACAAGTGAAATCTCCCACCGGCACTTCATTGCAAGTCAAGATCCAGTGCATATATATATATATATATATATATATATATATATATATATATATATATATATATATATATATATATATATATTTGGGTGGCCGGTGAACGGTTCTCCAACGCGAGCAGTCGGTATTTCTCAATAAACCCGAGAAGACGGGGGGCTTATTTGGTACCGGCACACTCTGGCAACCCTGGCAACGAGGCGGCTCACAATATGGCTCGAGGATCTATCGGCCGAGCCGTGAGCAGCAACTCGAGCCCGGAACGCGCAGAGGACGTTCTCATAAGCTTCCAGGAAATCACCCAGCACTTTAGACTAGCTCGACGAACGCTGCCGCCACCTCACAACAGTCTTACTAAGGCTGAAGAGGTTAGATGGAGGCAACTCCAAACCAATACCCTCCCGAATCCGGTCACCATGCACCACATCGATCCAGACCAATTCAAACCCGATTGCTCGAAATGTGGCCAGAGAGCCACAGTGCAACACATCTTTTGGGACTGCCCCGCAGACCCACCGCCCAAAGAACTCCAGAAGCTTGTAGGCTCGCAAAAGTGGGCGACCCTACTGGCCAGCTCTGCTCTGGACGTCCAAGTCCGGGTCACAGCAAGGGCCCAAGAGGTCGTCTTCAGCCCCGACTGAGGGCCAACTGGTGGGGTCGCAGAGCCCATCACTCCCAGTACCTATAACAAAAGTTTTTCACTCACTCAATGAAGAAACTCGCTAGGAGACGCTGCCTGCGCCAACGTTGTCTCTCTCGGGTGAAAGCGCGTTCTCCTTTGCGAGCTGGTAGAGCGTTCATCTAAGAAAGAGCGTTTGCATAGTCAACGCGCGCCTTTCGCTCTTTCTCTCTCTCTCTCACAAGACAGCAGATGGAAGAGTGAGAGAGAGAGAGAGAGAGAGGCACGCGCCGGGAGGCACGCGCCGAGGGCGAGCGCGTGCCTCCCGGCACGCCGGTTACGCCTGACGCCTGACGCAGGACAAGGTTAGACTAACAGGAGCTTCGCCCCTAAAACAGACAAACACTTGTCGTTTTAACGCGAAAGCGTTTCTTGGCTAGGTTGGCGAAAGCGCGCGCCCAGCTCCCGTCCGCGCCCCGCCACAGTGGTCTAGTGGCTATGGTACTCGGCTGCAGATCCGAGGGTCGCGGGATCGAATCCCGGCCGCGGCGGCTGCATTTCGCTGAAGGCGAAATGTTGAGGCCCGTGTACTGTACGATATCAGTGCACATTAAAGAACTCCAGGAGGTCGAAATTTCGGAGCCCTCCACTACGGCGTCTCTCGTAATCAATGGTGGTTTTGGGACGTAAAACCCCAGAAATCAATCAACCAATCAGCTCCCATCCGCAAAAAGCGTCCGCAAAGGCCCTGCCCGGAAAGCACGTGACTTCTCCCAGCGGAAGTGACGCCGGCGCCAACACACGCCGCAGCGTCAGTCGGCGCGCGCTCTGCTTCGCAGCAGCTACCTGTAGCGGCTTGCGGCCGCGTCAGCGCGTTCGCTGTGTTGGCGAAAGTGCTCGCCCAGCTGCGTGGCGTCGCCGTACTCGGCGCGCGAACGCCCCAGCTAGCCCATCGTTCCTCGCCGCCATGCGTGCCGAGTTCCATCTCGAATTGAAGACACCCACTGAGGCCATCCCGACAGCGAGATATACGTGCATCGATCTCGCATTCACAAACAACCTATACAATTGCGCGAGATGTGATGTGTCTCCACCTACTCGGATCACAAAGCCATGGTAGTGTCTATGTACCCCGGCCCAAGTACGCCGTCACCGGAATGATAAGAGGGCGACGACACCGGTGACCGTCTAATGACACCACCCACAACGCCGCGGCGGTCCTACTACTTCGATATGCCCGAGATCTGCCCGGGCATATCTGCATATACTGCCTGGACGACGAAATAGAAGGGGACATGCGAAGTGTCGGCATCACTTTGATGGCATCAAATCATGTAAATAAACATAATCCGGCCTCCCACATTGCCTCACTGTTTATAACACATCTCGGCAACACGAGTTTGCAGCACCCCCTCGCAACGACAATGTAGCCAAAAAAAAAAACGCTTTCGCGTTCTCATCTCATAAGAATATGCTTAGGAATTGTCGAACGTTTTTCTTTATCATCTGTTTTATCGAATTCTTTGTAAACGGCGCCCCTCTTCGCTCCTGCTGGAAGTGTTAGGAATGAGAAATTTCGCTCAACAGCGGTGGTTTTCCTTTCTTTTCACATGACTGCAAATTTGTGTTTTGCTTCGTCCGCTTTTTTTTTTTTTTTTGTATGTGTGCTTGTGTATTCGGGGATACGACTCTAGCACTTACATTCGAGAGAGATGCGAAAAAAAGATGCAAAATAGAAAAGGCATTAGCGAGTGCATATCTCGAAGTGTAAACAAGGTGAAAACTTGCGTGTATATTTTTATTTTCTATCCCGACATGCCAACTAGACGATTCATTGTTCCGGAACGAAATTCACAAAGAAGCTTCCGCTTACGTATGAGATTCTTAGCTGCGAAATCTCTTAGCGAGGAGGAATGCGATAGTGGTGGTGCGCATTTAACTTACTTGGCTGTATTCGTGTTTAAAGCAAATGCTTTTTAAGCGCACGAAAAAAAAAAAAAAGTTAATGAGGACGAAGAAGTCGACAGGACAGCGCTTGACAGGACGGCTGGCAGGATGCCGTTGAGTGACGGCTGGCAGGCCGATTGTACCGAGGGAAAGGAGGAAACACGATTGATTGATTTCTGGCGTTTCACGTCCCAAAACCACGATACGATTATGAGAGACGTCGTTGTGGAGGGCTCCGGAAATTTCCACCACCTGAAGTTCTTTAGCGTGCACTGACATCGCACAGCACACGGGCCTCGAGCATTTTGCCTCCATCGAAATGCAGCAGCCGCGGCCGTGACTCTATCCCACTACCTTCGGATCAGCAGTCGAGCGCCGGAGCCACAAGACCACCGCGGCAGGGCGGAGGAAACGCGAAAGCCGATTAGTCGACAACGATATATGTGTAGTCATACGATATCCCTATAGCAAGCAAAGCGTATGCTGTCGACATAAGCGATAACTGCACCGAAGTGCAGCGATTTTCGCTGCACTTCGGCTTCCTGTTCAGGACGTCTGCTACAGCGCTTACGCACTGTCGCGCTGTAGCTGACGCCCGTGCCAACGCCACCTAGAATAGGTGGTGTTGGCCCGTGCGGTCTGTGTCGCGTTTCATCGAAGACTAAAACATTAGCGACGATAATGTTGACTACGCCATTTCGGCAGGTGCAGGAAAACAACGGGAAAGAAAAACATTTAAGATTAAACATAAACAGTCACGCTGTCACACAAACTTACCTTCCTCCATGTACAGTTTAAGAAACATATTCATAAAGTGTTTCTATCCTCACAAATGATTCGGTAAGTTCGGGGACGGTGGAATTATTTGAATGAGAATTTTCGGTCGCTGTGACGTAAATTTTGTGCCTAAATATCTGTACAAGCTGTCAGTGTGCCCATTGCGGCTACGATGTTGTTCGGCTTTAGGAGGCAGCAGTACGGAGAGGTATACCGTGTGCGTCGTCGTAGGCACGATTACCAGCCGAATTCTGATAGGACCGAAATATCTAAGCCGTAGCTGAATACGTTGAGTGGCTTCGTTACGTCAACATGTCATTTGAATTTCTAGCGTAAGCAGTGGCTTTTAAACCTGTGTACAGTCCGCTGCGGTGACTTATTGGGTATGATGCTTGCATGTTGGCCTGAAAGACGCGCTTTCGATCCCGGGCGCGGCTGTCGAATTTTCGATGCAGGAGAAAATGCTAGAAGCCTGAGTACTGTTCGTTATCAGAGCTCGTTAAAGAACCCCTGGTGGTCTAAAATCGCATGTCCTCTCATCTACAGCGTGCCTCGTAACAATATCGTCGTCTCGCCTCGCAAAACCTCAGCAATTAAAACCTCCGTATATAATTAAAAAATAACCAGAATAAAGTGCAAAATTTTGCTGTTGTTGAGCGCACATATGAATCTAGGTGTTTCTACGGCGGCTATCTTTCCTTTTATTAATATATTTGCTCTTTATGTTTGTTTTCTTATCAATTTTTCGGCGTGTTTCGCCGTACCTTAAGATTTACCGATATAGTGGAAAGAGGGTATATCGACAACGCCATAAGTGTTGCGGTGGCCAGCTGTTACATGCATCAACAGCCTTTGACGTCTCTGGGTGAGAATTTGTCCTCGCTAAGTTATCGAGCGAATTAAAACGCTCTCGGCAGCGACATTTTTCAGCGGCAGCAAAAATGGCTGCCTTCGTCGACGGCTACGGTGCACAAGAGCAGGCAACGGGTGCGCATCTACTTATGCTATTATGCTAGACCCACTTGACTATATATTGCACCTACCGTGTCCTCAACTGCGAGACGGGAGTTGCCACTGGCATATAAAGGCAAAGCGAACAACATTACATACGGCCACATGTAATGCGTGATTCTTCGTCGCGAGCCGCTGCCTCAAGTCCTCTGCGTGTCTACAAAGCAACACTGCTCAGTCCAAGTATACGTCACTCGTCACCCGATCCCATCATTTCCTACGACTGCTCGTAAAAAATCGAAGCTCATAAGCAGACTATATCCAGTTACAGTACGTTTTCAGCGTCATTGAAGGAACATGCCCAAATACTTTCAATACGTAATGCCACACATCACCGAAACAAACGAATACAAAGCGAGGCAAGCGTAATATTACTGACCTTCCCACTCGCGACGAAGGCTTCGCAACGGCGATTTACAAACGGTACCCTGGTGCCGATCCCGGAATCATAAACACGCAGAGGCAGTGGCTTCAACAGCGGTTCACCGCACAATTGGACACACGGGCGCTGGTTTTCACACGGCTTTCACTTGCCGAAACGGCAACGGCGTGCACAGCACATCCCATCGAATGCTGAAGGAACTGAAGTGAGACACGTATGTGGATATAAGCCACAGACGGCGTTTACGTCATGTTCTCTTCGCCAACTGTGCCGCAAGTCTAAGCGCTAAGAAAGCTCGCAGAAAGCTCTGACGTGTTTTTTGCCACGTGATAAAAGATTCTCGTGTGTGCGAGACGGAAGACGTGGCGACCACCACAGGCGCGCCCGATGAAAGAAGTGTTACGTCATTTTAGCAGCGCCACAACAGGAATTCTTGTGGAGAGCGCCGCTTTCATAACTAATCACGAGCTGCAGCTGTCACTTCGGCTACCATCTGCTAGCATCGTCCTCTGCAACGATATGTATCTGGCGTTGAACAGGTCTCGGTCAAGCTTTAGCTGTGACACGGAAAATACACCTCGTGGCGAAACGAGATTCTTTCGTCTAGTTAAATACGTGCTAATTATCAAAGACCATTAATTCATATACATCCACATGAGTTACCTTTGTACTGGCGTATCTTTGTACCTTTGTAATGAATGGATGGATGGATGGATGGATGGATGGATGGATGGATGGATGGATGGATGGACGGACGGACGGACGGACGGACGGAAGAAAAGAAAGAAAATGATGGGGAAAGGACACGACTGCGGCAATTGAGCTTAACCATCCAAAAGAATAGCAACGACTATCCGCAGGTTATGCTGCAGAAAATCTCCTAAACCTTTCCTTTTCTCCCTTTCTTCCTCTTTATCATCCGTTCCTGTTACCTTCGCTCATCCATCACAGTTAGATGACGCTTCTCCCTTGACCTAGAGAACCCGACCCCGTACTTATACGAGTAAGTCGGCGCTCTCAGGTGTCAAAAGGATTTTACGCGATCGGACCGAGGAAAAGATATCAAGAAGCGTTCCCTTTTATTGCTCCCATTAACGTGCGAAGCAAATTGCGAGTCTTAACTTGCCACTGGCACACCATAAAGTAGAAAATAAAGGAGCGCTGAATCCTCAAGACAAATGCCTGCCACCTCCTCTTACCCTTCAAAATCGGCGCTTTCGACTGATGCTCTCAAAAAAAGCAAGGACGACTTCGCCTCAATTTAACGTGAGTCGGATAGCACCATTTCCAGGAAAATTGATACCGCCACTTCACATGCGTATTCCACGAAGCTCTCTCCTGCTAGAACATTTTAGCGCTGTCGCTTTTGCCCACTTGTGTTCCAAAGCATAAAGCGGAAATCAATCAAGTGGCGAAACAAGAAAAGGAAAAACGAGGTGCGCGGCAGAGTAGCATAAATTTTTTATGCATTTGCGCTAACAGGTCTTAAACGCGCCGCAGGGCAGAAGCTTCGCGCAGCAACCTTAGCATCATCGCTGCGTACAACACCCCATGATAACTATTAACTGTCCTCCACTGCCAAGGATATCCGCTTTCTTAAAATTTACATTATTTATTTGGCACTATTCCGCAAACCTTATGAGCAAAAACAGAGCAAATACAAAGGCAAGCTTATACAATGTTAACATCGATTCGATATATTAAAGTGCATAGAAGTTCAACGGACCACTCGAATCGCCTACAATGCTAGGGAGAAAAAACTGAAAACTCATGCAAGTCTCTGTGTGCACAATATCTCGTCAATAAATTCACAATAATAGCAGATAGAGGCAATTTTTCTTACTGAATAAGTTATAATTCTACTTTTTTGCAGTGTGTGCGCACTTGCATGTTCGAAAAAGCACCTACTTCAACAAGAAACACCAGTAATAAGCCGCTCATGGGCACCGCTTTGACTGTAACGGTAGAAGTGACGGATACCGCACTTACACGTTGCTACATGGAAGCTTGTGCACATTTTTGCACGCCGGAGCGTGAAAGCGCTTCTTCGTATTCAAGTTCTTTCACGGAGCTTCGAACAAGGGAAATAAATTGTTCTTCCTCTAAGGGCAACTTCGACGATTTTTTTCACCATGTTCTGATATCAATGTTTCCAATGGTACTGATAGTCCTGCAACAGCCATGGTGGTTCAGTTTGCTCAGAAACGCACAATGATTTTACATAAGCAACTGAAAGTCGTCTTCAAAGCGAAACCGAAACGGGTAGATGCTTCGTGGAGCGTGTGCGGTGATGTCACAACCTTCCAGTCCCCATAAATATGGAACTGGCGCCAAAGAAATGCCAGTGGCGAGGTCATCCGACGATATGTTGAGTTATGTCACCTTTTCTGATCTTGAAAGCGACGATTTCAACGCTGAAGTATCGCCGTTTTGCTTTTTAAGGCTCGTTGGCTCGGGTGGGCAGCGCGGAGGTGACGACGTCAAAAACACAGGGTGACCCACGTGAGAATCCGCTAAAAAAATTTAAAATTCATTTACAGGAAAACTAAATGACCTACATCCGCCTGACTTGGCATATATTATTGCAGTACTGAGGAGAATGTACATTCAAAATTTTATTGAGACCAGGGGACACAGATCTCTAACCTAACCTAACCTAACCTAACCACGATAACTCTTCAGTATTGTACGTGTTTGACCAGGCCTCCAGTAATATTCTAACAACATTTTTGTCTTGCTTTGTTTCTTGCACCTTCCCGAAGTAAAAATTCCACGAGACTCTCACCGTCACCTTTTTCCTTCTCATTCTTATAAGTTTGCTTATTCATGCGCTCTCTTCTCACGCGAGGCCACTTCGCTAATGTCGAAGGACAGTCGTCCACTCTCAACCTGAAAGCGCAGTTGTCACGTGCCGTCGTGTGAAGCAGTATCACTATGACCGTAATAATAATGTCACCTCGCCACGAAAGGATGCATTCTCCCTGTGCGCAACCGTGACCTCACACTCGCGACAGGCTATACAACTTAACATGGGCTACACATGCTCTTCGTTCTTATTCCTGCAAAGCGTAGACGAGACGTCGGATTTCGTTAAGCTCAAATAATAACCAGAAGGCTCTATCAACTTAGTTTGCCTTTGTCTCTTTCTGCACACTCGTTATTCATTGCATGGGTCAGTTCGGTTATGATTTCCCCCACACTGAGCCTCAGAAGCTCACCGACGACAACAGCTCGCACTTGCTGCTTTTGCAAATCACTCCCTAGGTTGCGAAGCCACGCTTGACGGGTGGCAAGGATGATAAAGCAGGAGTGTGCCCGTTCCACGTCATTAATGAAGGCAGCTTTCACTCCGAGTGGAGCCATAACGAAACAGGAAACGCGATCTGCCACCAATGTTCGAGACGTGCACGGGAACGATAAAGGTTTCATTGAAAGGCATCCACGTCCGGGAGAGGCGATGAATAGAAGGTGTTACCGGAAGATGGGCCTCGTGCGAGAGAATAGAGCCTCCGGCCATCTGTTCACATATAGTTTTCGTACTCTGTAACAGAGGGACAGCATTTTAAGCCACTACCAGCCTGCTTGCCGGTTCACGGCACGTGCGGATTGGGTTGTGACGTCCTGGCGCGAACCTGTCGGTTGTCAAGCCACACATACTGCTACCGCTGGAACCGAAACGTTTCGGCAGAATTGCCCGGTTGGCTGGACTGACAATTTAGGAATTTCGAATAAGGCTATTTATGAGTTGGGGCCCTTGGACAGTTTGAATTCAGTTATGAAAACAGTTTCACATTTTGCACTGAAAATGACATTTCGGTCTGGCGATTGTAAAGCGTTTTCTCTTGAAACACTACCGTTGACGTCCCGAATGGTTCACGTGCTAACCCTTGTGCCGGTCTTTTATCTCATTTTCGCCATTTATCCACGAACTTGAAAAAGGAAATAGAGCTGCACCTGCTTTAGCGCTTCTGATGCACATTTTATGGAAAGATGCTCAATTCACAAACGTCCTTACGCTAGAACCGTTCGCAACCCAGTTCTAATGCTTTACATGTCACTACAAATGGAAGATGCCAACGGCAACTACGCCGTACGAACAGAAATCTTCTGCGAATTCCACCAAAAGCTCCTAGAGGAAAACGATTGAGACAGACCAGCAGTGCGTCGCGCTTCTTCTTTTCCGATGGCCTCAGAACTGCGTCGTGCTGGAAACTCTTTATTGCATAGACCTAATTTATTTTGCCTGTCCTCTACTCTTACGTTGTCCACGAGAAGTGCCGGAGCCGGACAGTACCGCGAGTAAGCGAGGCCAGAACCTCTCAGGCAATCTGATTCCGTACGTACACGATCCGCCTTTTGAAGACAGTGGGTTCGTTCGTCACTTCCATGTATATTCTGTAACGGGGCGCGTTAAGATTACTTCAACTGTCCTATTTAGTTACGCACTACCAACACTCGTCAGCGCACGCTGATGATGACGTAATTATGAATATAAGGTCGGCAACAGTTGGTTAATGTTGACTAAAGATGGCTGAATGAATGACATTTGTAATGTTAACTATCCATTTTGACACCACAGCCATTGCACTCGGGAGTAATTAGCGTGGCTGCTGAGAATGTGAAAGATGGTGAATTCTCATCAACCCCCCTTCTATTATAGCTTGTAGGAATATATACGCACGCGCACGTACAAACAAATGCACGAACGTACACAAAGGGAACTACAACATTGTTTCCCCTCCCAAAATCAAATGCTGGTTAAGACCTTGTAGTATATGCAACATGCAATAGAAATAAAGCTGTCTCCCAATTGTCTCTACTACCTTCCCAAAATAACGTGCCTAGCCCTTACCGCGGCTTTGTTCCTGCTCAAATTTCATATCTAGAATGACTCTCACACCCGAATCGCTTAATAAAGCGTGTTCTATTTTCATTTCCTTGGTTTTTTTAGAAAAATGTGCCAGATTAGCTTTCTCTGCTTCGCCCTCGGTGCCCACGTCTCACTCCCCCTTGCATCAGTGATTATTAAACGTAATCTCGCAGGTAAGGCTTCCTTTTAAATACTGGTGCCAGAACAGACTAGATAATTTAACCTATAGTGGGAAACATAAGCAACGTCGTTGGCCTCTCCGTGGACGTTTCCAGAAACCAACATGCCGGATCAAGATGGAGTGTTCTGTACTAACGTGAGAGGCGGCCAAGTTAGTTAAACCCGCCTACCCTACCCGCTTTCGTGACGTGGTCTTCTCAAGAGGCTGCTCTGCTATCATACAAAAAATCATACATCTTTAAACTTTGCCCCCCCCCCCCCCCTCCGCAGAAATAAAAAGGGAAACCTCGGCGAACACTTGTCTCACTGAAAGTTAAAAATTTCTGCACACACTAATTAACTCGTCCCGGCGCGCCTGTTAAGATAAACGCATTATTGCTCTGGACTTTCTCATCCACGTTCCTCTCAAAGCCTGCGCCAACAACATAGAACGGACATGTGACTACAGTATTTTATCCCTAAAGTGCACACTACAAGGCTTCGCCTAAAACTGTCTGTTGATTGCAATTTGCTACCGTTTTGTCTCGAGCCCAATGTTATTCTCATGCCTGAACAGCTTCAGTGATGTTGCAACACAAGAAAAGATCAAAATTGAAGATACCCACCCAGCTGATTTCATCTGCAATGGCTGACGAGGACGAATTTTTACGCCACTTTAACTTCAGAGGAGTTCTTTAATATCCTAATTAGCCCACTTTTTTACGACGTTAACTCAATATTTATATAAGTAGAAACATTTTCGCTTAACGATATTGAACAGAGCGCCTGTCATACCCCTGTGAGAAGTAGCAGGCCAGAGACTCACTCTCTAGGCCGACATCTCCTCCTTTCCTCTCATTAAATCCCTTCTTCTTCTTCTTCTTCTTCTTCTTCTCGACATAAGCGCAAGCGTGATGTTGGAGGATGTAATAGGAGCCGCTTCTGTTTTGAGTATTTTTATTATATTCCATAATTTCCCATTTTTGCGAAAGATCACGTGTTCTTAAAGCGTTGTGCAAGCTCTTTGGTTTTCGCTTCCAAAAAAGAAAAAAAAACATAGACATGGCACATACATCTCCCAATGAGTGTTTGTACATACCAGTCGAGTAAGGAAAGATACGTATACGCCGAGTAGTCTAGACATCCCCCACTGCAGTGAAGGAATGATCGAATTGAACTGAACTTATTTATTTGCAGCACGATTGCGAGGATGATAAGGTAATAAAAAACTAAGTCGTGGCATGAGGTAAAACCTGGCCACCTCATACACGGTACAGCCTCGCCGCGGGCAGCGGGTAATCAACAGTGGTGACTAACACACTGATATATTATACACATGCAATTATTGTAAAACCAATAAACAAGAATGAAGGCGAAAATGTTGTACGAGAACACAGAAACACATCAGGATTATTATTTACGTACTATGTAGGAGCGATCTTCCTTTGCCCTTTATTTATTAGCCCTCCGCCAGCTAACCACGTACTAGTGCATGATACTTGAGCCAATTCGACAAGCTTATTGGGCATTATTCCAGTAGACGTGCAGCTCAACTAAGGTTCTAACCACTGACGAAGGTGGTGAAGAAGAAACATTGGTTTTCCATGTTTTCTAGGAACCTGTTTCATCAGACCGGAGTAACACCCCAAGCCTTACATTGATTCTATTTTACTTATCTACTATATCTTTAGAGCGTGCACAGCCGACGAATGATATATGGTATGAGTGCACAAAACACACAGGGACACAGAGGAAAGAAGGAAGAAGCAAGCTTACAACCGTGACCGAGTGGTGCACAACGCTTCCCTCTCTTCCAGGAGGAAGGAATACATAGAAGCGAAGATAAGGGGAGACAGAGACGACATAAAATAATAAAATGGGAGAAAAGGGGGAGGAAAAGAGGAATAAACAAGGGCAAAATAGTATGAAAGTCACAGAAAAGTGACTGTAAGCGGGAGGCCAAATCACTACTGTCCAGCGAGGTTAACAGGGCTCCATATGGCCTGGTCATGCTTTGTGGTAAGAAATTCGGCGTAAAGCGGGCGCAAGGTGGCACAAATGTGGGCCAAACGCCGGACCAAGCTAAACATATAGCGCGCAAGGACGTCTGGGCCCGTATTCACAAAAAAAAAAAAACACTTACGCTAATGAGGTTCTTTAGTGAATAGTTCAGCCGATCCGGGAAAAACGTTAGGAAACTCGGCCTGCCAGAGGGGAAAAGCAGTTACGAAAAAGAAGTTTTGCGAATCTGGCCACCGGAAGCTAACCAGTCACGAATTATACCGTACAGGAAACGAAAAGAGAGACTCCTCCCACTCCCTCTTTGGTTCCTGCTCCTTACGTGAGCGAGTAACCGCCACTCGTGGCTTCTTGCCGTTTTCAATATGCAGCGATGAAGTTTTTTGGCGTAAATGAACGGACCCGACCCACCATCTCAGAAAGGTTTGATTTGATTTGTGGGGTTTAACGTCCCAAAACCACCTCTCATTATGAGAGGCGCCGTAGTGGAGGTCTCCGGAAATTTCGACCATAGGGGGTTCTTTGACGTGCACTGACATCGCACAGCACATGGGCCTCAACATTTCATCTCCATCGAAATGCAGCCGCCACGGCCGGGATTCGATCCCGCGACCTTCGGATCAGCAGCCGAGTGCCAAAAACACTAGACCACCGGGGCGGGGCCCTCTCAGAAAGAGAGCATCCGCAGGCACTGGCCTTTTACTCTGTAAGGCATGCAGTAGCCACGATGAGGCCTCTCGGACCTCCTTCAGGTCACCTTCAGCAACACGAAAGTGTGCTCAGTTCCATTGGTGCGTACAGCGCTCGCATGTATAACACTTTTTCTAAGCCTCGTCGATGCAGCGCGTACAAGCGCGGTGACTGCGGTGCGTTTCGGCTCAAGGACGGAAAGAAACAAGGGAAAAAAAAAAAAAACAGTCGATGACGAGGCCCGAGATACTGCGGAAACGTACTTCCGCGGCTATCTTCCGTGGGTCAGTTCTACTCAGAGACGCATATCTCTTGGTACTGCTGTCTCTCTTCTTCGCCGGCTATGTTAGCGACGGCACTATTTCTGGAGCCTCGCTGCACTGCAGAAAAGAATGACAGCGCCGCTCGCTAGGGGAAGATAGCGCACGAAAGCAATTCGTTCCTCTTCCGGTGTTATGGCGTTCTGATGAGCTGGGGTCCGACGGACGAAACTATGCGCTGTATGCAGGACGGTATGCGAGGTGTAGACCGCCCTTGGCGTACGCATGAGGATGCCTCAAAATGAACTTTCCGAGCCTGTGAGCAGCGCAGATATGCGCAGGCATAATTATCTCACGGTAAAGCAGACGGAATACAACAACGCATTAATATGCGGGGACGCTTGGGTACCAAGCCAAACTAGGTGAAATGGTGTTAGTACCTATTTGTCTATCTAACTTTCATTAGGTTCTCGGTATTTGGGCTTCCCATTCTTCATCGGCCTAGGAGAGAGAGAGAGAGAGAGAGGAATATTTATGTGAGATAGTGAGAAAAGTCTGCCCATGTGTTTAGGTTTAAGTGCAATTATTCGCATAACGAGATCAAATTATGCAAAAATAATTCGAAAACACTGATGATAAACACAATAAAAGCACAAGGAAAACATAGGTCAATCAGTGCTCCTCAGTACGTATACAGCTTTTTCTGCAGTGGAAATGACTTAGCTTTTCCCTCATTTAAGTCTGCGTTCTTGGACCGTTTTGTTGAGGGAAATCTGCAAACCTTTGTTCCACCGCTCTAACATGTGAGCCATCTCGTTGGAAATTCTGTCGGTGTCACCTGTGAATGCTTCAAATGTTCTGTACGAAAGCTAACAATCAAATCATAGGGGTCGACAGCCAGCCAAGGTCATTCATTTCACGTGGTTATTAGAGTTAAGCTAGCTTGAGACGAGAAGTCAAGTTAGCGAATGAACGACAGTCAAACAAGGTGCTGTGTGTCTAATGTACTCGTCGATGAATGGAATTTTGAAGACAATAGCAACAGAAGGAGAACCGCTGCATTCGCTTTTCTTTTTCCTTCGCGCTACTATACATATGACGCCCTACCATCTATATAACGCCTTATAAGCCTCGTGAATTATGAAGCGACAGTATAGTAGATGTAGATTTCCCTAGGGGCAAATTTCTTGGAGAGGAAAATTAAGCGAGCCGCGTTAGGTGCTCCACGGCACGGCAGCTTTCGTTGCTGCCCTTGGTCATGCGTGAAAGTTTCGCCCCTGAAATGAAAAGCTACGTTTATATGACGCTGTAGCATACCTTCTTGGACGACGGTTGGACCTTCACCCGCCTGGTGTTCAAAAATTAGACGATGTGGCAACAAATTCAAATATTAGGAGGTTTGATGTTATTCTCTCGAAGAATAACAACAGTAACGTGTTAAGTTACGTGTTCTGTCTACAGGAAGTTGTCTAAATTGTGTAAATGCAACAGCGAGTGAACCAATGTTGTTCTAAGAGGCACTTTCGACAAAGAAAAAAAAAGCAAGTTCAATTATGCCACAGTCTAGCACCAGAACGTTTTAGTATTAGTAGTTGTACTGTATACAGTAACGCATTCACTCAGCGCTTAGTCTACTTTAAGGTAGTTTTGGCTTCATATATGCCGCAATACGTGATATTTTTCGACGTAAGTTTTATCGACCGCACCTTAATAAAAGCGTCGATTATTTTGGTCTCGCTTATTCTACCGGTTAAGGGGGGAAAAGAGCAGCAGATGACGAAACGTTATGTTTATCGAGTTTTTCGCATCCCAGTTAATCTCTATGCTTCGTTTTATTCATTTCAAGAAAATTGAACAAATCTTACTGATTTTATAAAATATATTCATTGGTTAGATGCATCTTCGCTGATATATACAACTACACCATTACTCGGAATTCTAGTGTGAAAATCGTGCATTGAATGTGGTTCGCAAATAGGTGGTCCCGATGCTGATTTTTGAGAGCAGCTACATTTTTATTGAAGTTGCGGCGAAAATGCGCCTCGCTACTTTAAAGCATAACCAGTTAAAGTAAGTTGCCGTAGCTCTTTTATTAAAGTCGAAAACTATGTGCAACGCCATTGTGATTACATATCTTTGCTGCTGATATATGTGATATATGTACGACATTCACTACAGCGCTTTATGGCACAGCTGTACCTCATTATATATATATATATATATATATATATATATATATATATATATATATATATATACGATCAGAAAGTCACAGTGACAAACATATTATTTAGGATTTATTCTGACGTTTCGGCTGGAGACCAGCCTTTTTTAAAGATCTTTGGAAAAGGCTGGGCTCCAGCCGAAACGTCGGAATAAATCCTAAATAATATGTTTGTCACTGTGACTTTCCTATCGTATATTTATCCCGATAGCCAGGAAGAACTTCTTTTTGAGGTGTGTGTGTGTGTGTGTGTGTGTGTGTGTGTGTGTGTGTGTGTGTGTGTGTGTGTGTGTGTGTGTGTGTGTGTGTGTGTGTGTGTGTGTGTGTGTGTGTGTGTGTGTGTGTGTGTGCGTGCGTGTGTGCGCGGCATCACACTCTCATTTATCAAGGTCAGTTAAGCCTTAGAAAGTTAAAATGAAAGTTAAGCCTTAGAGGCTCATTGACTCGAGTACTGGAAGAATGCACAAAAAATAAAAACGGGGGTGGGGGGGGGGCACCGATCGAGTTCTGGGAAAAGCAAAATGCGGGAACACTTCTCCTTGAGTCGTACCGGATTAGTTTACAGATCTGCCGAGCACATAAGCTCAGTTTGCTGGCAAACTAGTGCATTCTGCCGGCCACTTCGCTCGCAAAAATCGCATCAAAGCATCAATGACATCTCATCTGGCTACTCGAGTTTCACGTATGGGCTTGCTGGGACGAGGTTTGTGAACGGCATACGCTCAGCACGACGGTACCCGCACAGCCGCGTTCGGTTAGTGCTCCGTATCGCCGTAATGCGACCGTATCGCCAAACCTTAAGCGTTGCCCGCATAAGGAGACACCGCGATGAAAGAAGGGACACCTAGAAACCGAATCGATCATACTCTGTGCAGACATGCGAGCGGTTGACACTTGCAAGAAGCAGCAAAACAAAACTGGCACTCGCATCAGTCATGTTGGTCGAGCTCTGAGTGCACGCAACCAGAGACGATCTCGATGCTCCTTTTCTTTTTTTCTTTCTTTTTTGTGCGCGCGATGGCGACTGATCACGCTTGTCAAGTTCTCGCGCGTGGTGGTTATACAATATGGATAGATACAACCATTTCCCATTGGCTTGCCTTAGTTTTTTCCTCCGTGCTGAGAAAAACGCATTCAACGTATTGCTGATACCTGAATATATTGATAAGATGTGCGCCTTTCTTCACGCCGACGGGAAGTTGGCCGCAAAAAAAATGAAACATTGGAGGACGCTCAAAGGGCAAGTGAACAGGTTTCCGAAAATGAAAAATCGCGCTAGGAGCATCTATATTACTTTTGAACACCCTGAACGCGATAATCAACAAGAAACTTGGGACTGCTCGACAAAAATCAGTTATTCGCAAAAACCTACCAGCCGCTGTACTAACGGTTCGAAGCGAAACCGGCTCGCATCCGTGATTGGTGGAGTACCACCGTGACGTCATTGCGGGGCCCCGACGCCAGGTCGCCTGTCTCTGACCATGCACTGCGATTTCTCCGCGCTGCTCTCGCAAGCTCTGACTATTGGAAAAGAGAATGTTCGTAACCGAGCATGTCTGTACCAACATTCTTTTACCAGCAACATTTTGTACTAGAAATGTCAGATGTGACGCATCAGTACGCACATGGTCTCTCTCTCTCTCTCTCTCTCTTAGTGCTGTCTTGCGGCGCCTTCGAATTTGCTGCAACCTACCTGTTTTACAGCACCGTTCATTTTCAACAGATCACATGAAACGAATAGCCCTTTCTTTTGGTACCTTTCTGGACACAGCCGAACAATACCATATTGCAAAATTGTGGATCAGCGGTATCTCAAAGTCAACAAGGGAGTTATCCGTAGCTTTCTTGGAGAATGACAATTAACACGACAGCTATCTTGAAGGCATGCATAGTTGGGTTTCACACTGCGCGAAATAACGAAGCTGCTCAAAGCAGGTTTCGTTTATAACGAAAATTCGTGCTGTTGATGACTATTTCATCCTGCAATCCCATTTAATTTTCTCTGAATTGTGTGAATAACGTCATCACATTCAACACTTTTGAAAAAGAAAGCCACAACTTACATTTGCAAAACTGGAAGCATATGGATTTTTCATTCGCCGAATTCTACGTTAGATCCTATATCAGATCTTCCAAATTACTGATGTCGCTCTTCTTTTCCCACGCGTAACTACGTTATCACTTTTCTCGTCAAGAAGGGAAAAGGATATTGCTCAAGACATCTCATTATTTTTGTACTAGTATCTCGGTCCCCTTGGGGGCACCAACACTACTTTAGGTGTAGTACAGTCATTAGAACCTTTAATTCTGTTTGCAAAGGCTCTTCTCACGTGCCGTCTTTCATTGTGCTAATATTACTCTCGCTCATCCGGACACACCGTCGTGACAGCACCCTGAACTCGCTACGCTTCTTGTTTCCTAACGAAGATAACTAATGTCACACAAGATCGTACCAGCGTAAGAAATACGCGTAAATTTCATGCGACTTTAACATCTTTAGAAGAATTAAGAATAGCCAGGCGCAAGAAAAAAAAAATGCTCCCCCCACCCCACTTTCGTTCACAGAGTCTCGAAGAAGATAAATCAGAGGCTACTAATTAGCTAATTGGAAAATGGTGATGCGTTTCTACAGAACTACTGTCCAGCTTGGCAAGAAACTAATAATAACAAGGTTAATATCATCCAAATGTCCAACCTTATTGCAAAGCACTGATTTTACAGTTGGGAGAGTTGACATGGATCAATGGTGAAGTGGTGGCAGCATGAGAAACAAAAACAAGCGCGATGAAAGAGACACACGCGCACGCGCACACCATGTTTCGCTTTATTACTTTCGCTCCCTGCCTCTCTCTCTCTGTCTGCCTCTTTTCTCTCACCTTCCACCGTATAAGGGGTGGGGGGGGGAGGGGGGGGGTGCTGTTAATCCCCTTCGTAATTAGGCCCAAGGGGCTGCGTTTCTTGAGGTTTATTTCTATTCCTTGGATCGTAAACAACCAACAGTCACGCTTCCGTGTTTCGCAGCAGTGTTCTGTTGAAATCAACAAGGCTAGCAGAATCACTAATGGGTTTCTTGTCTCTGGTGCAACAAAGTGCCGCAATTCCTGACGTCGTAGCTGTTTAAGCTCAGAGAAATCCGTTAGGCGCTAAGAGAAATGATCATCATGAAATGAGTGCGCGTGCATTTTAGGGGCGAAGCTCCTTAGGGTGTGGGTCGTTCCCTCCTCCTCTGTAGTAGTAGTAGTAGTAGTAGTAGTAGTAGTAGTAGTAGTAGTAGTAGTATATAGTAGCCACCTCGCGCCGCCGGGAGGCTCGCGCTCGCCCTCGGCGCGTGCCTCCCGGCGCGCGAGCCTCTCACTCTTCCATCTGCCGTCTTGTGAGAGAGAGAGAGAGAGCGAAAGGCGCGCGTTGACTATGGAAACGCTCTACCAGCTCGCAAAGAAGGAGAACACGTCCTTACCCGCGAGAGACAACTTTGGCGCAGGCAGCGTCTCCTAGCGAGTTTCTTGTTGAGAAATACCGACTGCTCGCGTTGGAGAAGCGTTCACCGGCAACCCATATATATATATATATATATATATATATATATATATATATATATATATATAGGCACTGGATCTTGACTTGCAATGGAGTGCCGGTGGGAGATTTAACTTGTGCGTAGCTGAACCATAAGGATTCGTAGCGTGCGCGTTAACTACATTAATCCGGAACTCGGCACTATCTACGATGAACATCCGGAGCTTCGCCCACTCATCATCATTCACTCCGTGGATATGCTGTGAATTATTTATCTGTTAAATCCCCAGTGTGTGGCATTTGCGCGCGCACTTCCTTCCTCTCTTGCGCTCATGACCTCAGCCTAGAGCTATATAAAAGCGAATATGCGGCACAGAAAGTAGGCATGCGCCAAGCAGCCTTTATAGCATAGCCATGCATAGAATAGTATAGCAAGGCGGTGGTTAAGAGAAGTCGCGGTGAAGTGGTGTGATGTAATAGTAAGTAGTAAGGAAGTGCACAGGGGAAAGGGTGAAGCATGGCATCGCCTTCCATAGTATAGTTCAGCAAGGGTATGCGAAAGGCAAGACAGGGTGAGCAGGACTCGTGTAAAGATGAGAAAGAGGGAAAATCGGAGCGAAGGAAGTAGGTAAGAGGGTAAATCATAACATAGGCATGAGCAATCTAGTATAGCAAGGGGTGGGAAAGAGAAGCGATTGTGAGGAGGAGGGAAAGGAGAGAAAAAGGGGGAGAGAATGCAATTACAAAGAGATAAAGAAAGAAAAATGAGAGAGAGGAGATAGAAGATGTAGAAAACGATAAAGGAGGAAGGAACATGGAGAAAGAGATAAGGAAAGATGAAAGGAAGAAGACGAAGAAGGAAATAAAATCGGCATTCGCAAGGCAGGGGCGCTTGGAGGCCAGCTATGCTGTTTTCTCAGATTGCACAGGCGTAAAACTGGCCGCAGATTTCTTTTTCTCTCTCTCCTGGCTAATACAATCCAGTACGTACAACATTCTTTAGTGCATGACAGTATTCACATGATACCGCGTGCGCAGATCATTTTAGTTCTTATTTTTCTCATAAGAGCAACTGACTTAAGCAGGAATGGTGACTTCGTTTCTAGTGTCTCAGTTAACGAGAGTCTCTGAAAGCCTAGTTTAAAAATTTCCAATTCAACTCAACTGCTGGACCATCATTGAATGCAGGTAATATTACATACTTCAGCATTCTTGAAATATTTGTGTCGACGTCGTATTCTTATTCATATCTTCTTTTTATTTTAAGTTTACTGTGTTTCATTTCATTTCGTACTCACGTAAACATTTCGTGCTCATGAAAACGGTGAACAATACCTCATTTAGTCGGGAAATTGTGTGTTGCACAGAGCCATAGCCGTAGCCTTGCCCAGACAACGCCGATACAGCATTGCGTGCATGTTAATTATCCTGTATTTTCTCTTACATAACATTTCCGTCACAGAAACTTCTAGATGAATTGATCGCTTTGTTACGATATTCCTACACGTCACTGCACGTCAAAGCAATAAAGAAAAAATACGCATAATTTACAACCGCGCCTAGCATCACAGTGAGCTCATCTGCAGGAATTTATCCCGGACATACCTAAAGATTGTGGCATAAATTGTGTCAGAGCAAAAGAATAACGAGAATTACGAAACAATTTACTTCCCTTCCAGAATCTAAGGCATCCTCGTAAAAGCAGAAACGTCGAAGTAAATGTATTCCAAGGACTTCTTGCGATTGAAGCACTTCGAGGAATATCCTCCTTTTAAGCTTTGTCTTGGATAATCAAGTATCTCTTGTTTTTTCCACCATACGATTTACCGTGAGCGTGAAGCGACCAGATATGGTAGAAAACAAAACACTGAAATATACTTTTCGCTGGGCAGCTCCAGGGGCATAAAAAAAGGAGCTTTCTAGCAAACGGTGCACGTTTTCTGAGAGCTGAACGTGTCAGTCGAACTCGAGATATTATTTCTCAACAACATTCGCACACACGTGACTCAGCGTACACGCGCAAGGGGCAATTCACTCCAACACGAGAACAAACTCCATCGTACTCAGATCCTCCGCCTGTCTTATCGTTTCCAGGCAAAGGGTCGCTATAAGGACAAACAGAGGAATCGATATTGACTGCGGCTCATCTTCCGGCCCTAGACCCTAGCTGCAAAAAACCCGAGTTTCACTTTCCGAGTGAAAGTCCTCTTCTCTCATATAAGAAGGAATCCGATGAAGCCCCCCTATATAGAACACACAAAAAAAAAAAACTCAAAGCTGTTTTCTGCCCTAGAAACACGCGGTATACTTCGCAAGCCTACATTCACTTCGAACGCTTCTTGCATTTCGAATAGAAAACAAACTCGAACGCTTATGTCGAGTTCATGTTGTGTACAATACACAAAAGTGTCGACGTGAGCGTAGGTGTTCGAGGTACCTCGTGTTTCTAGGGAAGACAACAAAGTGAGCTCCGTGCCTCCGAAGCAAGACGTGTAGCACTCACGTTTGTTGCGTGGAAGCGATACCCCTGGAGGAAGCAATAAGAACCGAGAGGTCGAAGAGTGGCCAAGTACTTTACCTGTTGCTGTTTGCGTTGATCTACTAAGTGCGTGTTGCGTATCGATCCCACGTCCGAAACCGCGTTTCTCTGAAAGCCTCTCTGTACATCCATCGCTGTCATTCTCCGATTTCCAAAAAGAAATCTGGATTCTAAATGTTATTAGCACCCACGTACTAACTACGGCTTTCAGACCCTAAGCATACATTGCCTTCTCTGCTTAACAAGTTTTGCTTTTTAACGCGAAAGCGTTTCTTGGCTAGGTTGGCGATTGCGACTTCTTCGATATGTTGGCGACTACTTCGATATGTCTGAGACCTGCCTCGGGCGTATCTGCATATACTGCCTGGACGACGAAATAGAAGAGGACATGTGAAGTGTCGACACCGCTTTGATGGCATCAAATCATGTAAATAAACACGACCCGACCTCCCACATTGCCTAATTCTTTACAACACAACTCGGCAACACCAGTTTGCAGCACCCCTCCGCAACAACAATCTAGCCAAAGGAAACGCTTTCGCGTTCTCATCTCATAAGAATATGCTTAGGGGTTGTCGAACTTTCTCACACCTCGATACGCGAACTCCCCTTTAACTCTCTTCGAAACTTATTTAGTTAATGTGTGCATTCTCCCGCCACTGTAATTGCTTTTTGTGATCGCAACTTGCCGTGAGTGTATCCGGAGATTTAATGCATTTGTAGTACAGTCCATTTTATTGTGCACCGTGTTTTTTTTTTTTTCTAGTTTTGAATTTTCATGCCTATGCTATGTCTGTTCCGTGCATACTGCAGTACCGATGTATACGGGGGAAGGGAGCATCGTCAAGCCGCGACTGAGCGGCTTTTTTTTTTTCCTTCTCCTCAGCTATGCATTCATGTATGCATGTCTGGAATAAAGACTCAGACTCAGACATATGAAAATATAGTCATTGCTATGAGATCTTTGAAGCTGCTTGTGGCACTGTTGGGTGTACTTCTTGTGCGTCTTACGTTCTTTCTTCCTCGATAATGATGGGACGTTTGTACGCGCACCGAATTCCTGCTTCGAAAGTGCACCGAAACCGGAACAGGCTTGTCTCGAGCTCACCGAATCCTGCAGCCTAGCTCTCCCGCTCAGCCAACAGGAAACACTACTTTCTCCACGTGTCTCGTAATGGCTGTCGACACTACCTGTCTCCGCTTGTTCGGCCATGGTCATATTTCGAACATGTCGGCATTCCTCTCCCTTCTCGCTGCGAATACATTTCTTGCTTTATTACTCATCCATTTAACGACTCTCATCTGCTTGACAACTTTTTCGCTTTCTTCTTTTGTTTCTTTCGTGCTTCTTTTATTCCTCAACTCTGTTCGTTTTTGCAACCAAGGCGACTTGCGCTCATTAGGTGCATGATCGCGAACATCACCTATTTCTAGTGTTGCGTGAAATATCGTTCCAGGCTCCCGGAAGGTCATGTAACGCTGTCATTAGGGAATGTCACGGGTTTTCATTTTACTATTTTTCACTGGCGCTGTTCAGTGTTCTTAGTGTCCGCGAGTTCCCCCACTAACTCTTTCGCCAACATCCTTCGAAACCATAATTAACTTCGTTAGGGGTACCCGCTCCTGTCTGCTCGGTTTCTTTTTTTTTCAGTTTCGTATTTTAGGACTGTTTCACAGGCGTATGTCACACGTCCATAGGCGACTGGTGTCTATCTAAGCCTTTCATGCCTTATTAATTTTTATTCTTATCCGGCAACTCCATCTGTCCAGTACTTTTAGCAGCTATCTCCATTCCTTTGTTTCGTAAGTGCTTATATTTGTTTTCAAACAGAGGTACAACGACATGCAAGTGTGGCAAGTCTCAGATTTCGTATAAGTTTGCCTCTTCTGATTAAAAAAATTTCGACAGAGGACGGAAGTGTGTACTGTGTCGCGTTGTCGCTGCAGTGGTGATTCGTGACTTTCAACATGCCAACCAAACAGCCAAAAAGAAAGATGTAAAAAAAAGATATCCTTTCCCCCTCGAAAGCTGATCTTTCGGAAACCAAATACCTCGCTCCTAGATAACTATCATATGCCTTTTCTTTAATACGGGAAGAATTTTAGGAGTAATATCAGTGGGCTACAGCTCCATTATCGAACTAGGATGACCCTTAGGTAAATATTGTTCAGAGCAAGGTAATTGAACGTAACGTCTCCGAGTTCCTCGTCTGCTTCAAGGATCGTTCTCACCTCTCGTTGGGTGCACGGGTGTAGTTTCGTGTCTATATCTTGCGTGAGGAAAACATAACTCGGATAGAGTAATTCCTTGTGTGTGTGTGTGTGTGTGTGTGTGTGTGTGTGTGTGTGTGTGTGTGTGTGTGTGTGTGTGTGTGTGTGTGTGTGTGTGTGTGTGTGTGTGTGTGTTTTCTTTCGGCATTGATATCTCTACACTGCGGACACTCATACATCGCAATCGTGGTTGAGGTCATCACTTTCTTCGACTGCGTTATTTCCTACATTCCTTCGCAGATGTCGTGCGGCCTGCTCATATACGGCCTTTCACTTATCTAACTTGATATGAGGTCGTTGAAATTTTTTGCATTTCTTCCGGATGTTGAAGTAAGTGCAATCATGTTCTCGTCCGCCTGCTTAACCTTTTCGATGAGGTGTGTGTGTGTGTGTGTGTGTGTGTGTGTGTGTGTGTGTGTGTGTGTGTGTGTGTGTGTGTGTGTGTGTGTGTGTGTGTTTTCTTTCGGCATTGATATCTCTACACTGCGGACACTCATACATCGCAATCGTGGTTGAGGTCATCACTTTCTTCGACTGCGTTATTTCCTACATTCCTTCGCAGATGTCGTGCGGCCTGCTCATATACGGCCTTTCACTTATCTAACTTGATATGAGGTCGTTGAAATTTTTTGCATTTCTTCCGGATGTTGAAGTAAGTGCAATCATGTTCTCGTCCGCCTGCTTAACCTTTTCGATGAGGTGTGTGTGTGTGTGTGTGTGTGTGTGTGTGTGTGTGTGTGTGTGTGTGTGTGTGTGTGTGTGTGTGTGTGTGTGTGTGTGTGTGTGTGTGTGTGTGTGTGTGTGTGCGGGGGGGGCGGAGGGGGGGGAGGCGGGCGGGTGGGTGGGTGGGTGTGTGTGTGTTTTCGTGTGTGTGTTTTCGTGTGAATGTCACTTGTTGTGCAGACTGCATTCGTTCTTTCTCTGTCAATACAAGCCACAATAGTTTGTGGATTCCACCACGTGTAATAACCGAGACATCAACGTCAATACCGGAAGGAGAGACAACCGAACAATGTACGCCTGAGCGACTGTAATGCGACGGCATCATTATGATTATCAGGATTGCACTGCCTGCAATGTCGGTTCGCATTACAAACCACATTACACGTAGCTAACGAGACATATATCGCGCAGTGTACGAACCTATGGACTAATTAAAGCAGATATTGTGATGATAACGCTGAAGTAACTGGTGCGAGAAGGACGACAAGCAGCTAATTGAAAGTGAGCGGCAGTGCTCATGTTTCTAGTCCAAGGCACGCCACCACTGTGGTCCCAATGCGCTTCTAGAAATAGGCCCATTCACTCAACACCACTAATTACGCAGTCACTGGGATTGCTACAGTATTCATCACTAATATTTCTGGTGTTTCATTATCAAACTGTCTTCGGAACGACGGTCCAATTAGGAAACTCGTGTCGCTCGAATATTTATTCCAACATCGCCGGGACTAGCTTTCAGACTAACGTCAAACCAACTCCTAAGATGGCGGCTCGTTTTGATACACAGTGTGTCTAAGATCCGCCTACACTATTCAGTGAAAGACAGACCTACCTTTCCGCCTTCTTTGCCCCTTCTCAAAAAAAGAAATGGTAGCCCAGCATCAACGGTTACTCTTTCCACTTTTTCGTTCGCCGCATAAGCGTGTACACAGTTGCACTCAAGCGTATAGCCAACAACAAGGCCATATTTCCCCTGTGCGTGCGTCACATTACTAAAAGACCGCAATGCGGGAAATTCGTAAAGGCGTCATTTTTAGCGACAAGCGCTCGGAAGCAGAAGTGGGACGAGAAAAAGAACGGGACAATTTTTTTAACACTTCACAAACAAGACCGCTGGAAAGAGGTTGTTGTTAGGACTCTCAATTTTCTTTGCTTGATGTTCAGCGAGCACAACCTAAACCAAGCCTGAAAGTTTTCGCGCGGTGGTATAGCGTTCGGAATTACTTTCAGACCGTTTGCTGTCGTGGGACGCAAGTGCGCGTGTAATGTCTCACAAAGGGCATCAAGCACAAAACAAATAAAACAAACAAAAGCTTGAAAAAGTAATTTATATCTGTACACTTACTAACACCGCTCACCTTCGCTTGGAAGGCCCAGCGTGACACGTGGCACCGAATGTCCCAAAAATAGTCGCACCGTCCCGATCTCACGGCGCTGTTCCGTTCGCCCAGAAGCGCCACTTACTAGTACAAAACAATAGTTACAGCAGTTTCATTTCGCACAATTGAGCTTTACATTCTGTGTTTCTCAAACTGGTGCAGCTTCGCGGATTTCACGACCTCTTCGCAAATCTGTTAAGCGGGGCCAATGTCTAGAAGCGGCGCTGCTGAATGAAGATGAATATGCACTGCATTAGTTAAGTTAACGCGCCGACGCGCCCTGTTGTGTGTGTGTGTGTGTGTGTGTGTGTGTGTGTGTGTGTGTGTGTGTGTGTGTGTGTGTGTGTGTGTGTGTGTGTGTGTGTGTGTGTGTGTGTGTGTGTGTGTGTGTGTGTGTGTGTGTGTGTGTGTTAGCACTATCGCAACCTGCCGTGGGAGAAATATGTCACCTCACATTGCGTTACGTGATTTTGGCAGAAACATGTCACGTGACATTGCGTTAAGTGATTTTGGGTGATCACGTGACATGTTCCTGCCAAAATCACGTAACAAGATGTCGCGTGACATGTCCCCGCCAAAACATCATGACTATGAAGTGACCTGTTTCAGGAAACTATCGGCCAGATTCTTTGCCCGACCTAGCGGAAGCTGCGTACTCTTTTGTGTACTTGCTCAGAAGGATTTATCGCCGGGAGAGCTGGTAATCCATGACAATGAAGAACTGCGCTGAACAGACGCAGACAAGGAAGGCACGCGCACAAGCGCAGTGCTTAGATAGAATTCGCAATGCCCATGGATTACAGGGAGCGCGCTGGGCTATCTAAGTTGGCAGTCTGGAGGAAGGCCGTTCTCTCTATAGCGTAGGGAAAGACAGGCCGCACGGACTTACGCCCGTCCCGCTTTCACTGGATGAAGTCACGAGCTGCACTAAAATGGATGTCACACCAAAGTACTTGCCCAAGTCACAGAAAGGGTTATATGCTCGACACCTCTTTATTAACCGCGGTGTGAAAATGTTATATTCCAGCTCCACTATACTGTGCAACAACCATGTTTCGCGATGTCCTGTGGGCACTACAGAAAACCGCATGAACTAGAATTCAGGTATGAAATGGGCGGCACTGCGAAGTACGTAACAAGCCTGGCCGACGTGTTTGCCGCTGTAGTGAGCCGTACCGGGTGACGCCACAGCGCTGCTGCACGAAACCGCATAATTCGAAAACGCCGAGGATAAACACAATACGAACACAAGGAAAACAAAGGCGAATCACTTTGCAGTTCGTTTACAGGTTTCGATGCAGTGACACCGACTTAGGCATCTTGTTGTTCTTTTTTTTTTTTCGCGGGTAAACGAAAATCTGGAGACAATTGGCGAGACCTGAAAAGACGCTGTGGGTCATAGCGAGACATCGTGAGAGCTCTCAAGCAATCAATCAATCAATCAACCAATTAATTAAAATGTTTTATATTAACCGTTTCATACAAAAGGTGAAAAAGGGCGAACTGGACAGAAAGCCGTATGTTCGGCTTGACAAAGCTCCGGTCCCCCAGACTGGCAGTGGCGAGGCTGGTGTCAATATACATGGTGCATAAGAATCATAATTACAAGCAAGATCGCATAGACACAGCGAAGATGCATTCTGTAAAACTTTCAGTTTCTGAATCAATTAAAACATGCGACAACTGTGCGCACGTCAGTAATTTGTGGAATGTCGCGCTCGTATGGTCAGATACGCTATGTTGTGGTGCCGCGAGGGCGCAAAACTGTGGGAGCTCGTAAGAGCACGAGCAGAGGTTCACCAAGAATGTTTCGTTTTAGGAAAGGGTGAGGATAAATGAAAGGTTGTGGGATCGAATTGATAGATCTGTACAAATGCGATGTTGATCCCGCGACTGTATTTCCGTTATTTGTAATAGTTACCCGTCTTTATACTGTAATCTATACCAACGCATGTTAAATCTCAAAAGCCCAAGCCTTTTTGAGTTTACATACGTAGACGTCAGACAGCGATGCATTGACTCCGCTTCTGATAAACTAAAATGAAATGTGTTTTTTTTTATGTCGCTACAACGGCGCTTATCGCGCAATAGTGATGTTTGGAGTCATTTAGCACAGTGTTCAAATAAGGAAATGTCGTTCATTTCGCGCTTCCGTGGCTTTGTTGTGCGTCGATAAGAACTGCTTCTTTATCGTCATGTGTTTGTTTCCCTGCTGGGTGAATGGAACAATATTGTATTCATACACTATGGCGGTGTGTGTGCGAGTGGCGTCATGATGGCAGAGGTGCTTAATGAAGTTGCGAGTCGATAGGAACCCGCACGTTTTGTGGCTCATGTCTCGAGCTTCTTTTTTAAAAAGACCGAAGCAAGACAAACGTCCTGCTTCCAAACAAACGTCGTACAAGACAAACGCCCTGCTCGGGTGCTTGTTCACAGGATGCCTTTCGGCGAAGTTTTGTGAAACCTTAAACAAAGCAGTTCCGTGACATTTGCTTTACTCGTCGTGTTTGTGGACCAAGGTCAAAAGGGGAAAAAAGGTTTTGTTGATCAAAGGTGCGTGTAGGAAGAATACGTGTGAAGCGAAGCTTGCAAGAAGCGGTAGTCCAATGTCGCCCAGTAATTTGCGGCACGTACGATGTTGTTTGTTTTCTTCCCCTGGACAGTTTAAGATTTTGCAACGTTCATATTTTCCCGCAGCACAATTTACACATTCCGCTTGAATTCAGAAGACAGTGATTACTAAAAAAAACATG
Source organism: Hyalomma asiaticum (assembly GCA_013339685.2). Lineage (NCBI taxonomy): Eukaryota > Metazoa > Arthropoda > Arachnida > Ixodida > Ixodidae > Hyalomma > Hyalomma asiaticum. Next base: position 138,844,063 of record CM023482.1, read on the forward strand.
GTGAGAAATGGCGATGTTTGAACACTGTAACGACAAAAGTAAACAAAATGTTCGACAAAAGTTTTCACGGTATTATTTAGGATAATCATGCAAGGACCTTAATGTGCTTTAGCGTGCTGTTACAAGTAAACCGCTGCAATATTACGCACACAGAGGCGTCACTGCCGCCATGCTTTCCAAAATACACGGACGTCGCCCTGCAGCCTTTCTATATATCTGTGCGAACAACTCCCGATGAAAACGCTTTTATGCGAGTTCCTTCATTAATATGCGCGCACCGAGATTTCACAATTGCACAGCAATGTTCTATGAACGACATGCTTTAATCAACTAGGCATCTCAAGTAATGTCAGCCTCGCACAACCAAACGGATGCAAGCTTTATTCAGCCACGTAAATTTCACAGAAAGTTATTGGACGGTCATAACCTTTCCAAGCGGACAAAGCACGATGGAGCCCCTCCACCAACGTGCATTAGGTTGGTTAGCGAGAGCCAATTTAAACAATGGGCGAAGTGACGTTAGCATTACAGTGTAAACATATCCATATTGCACATGTTAGTCCGGCTATAACACGTATATTTCAGCGGTGGCTATATCAACCCCCCAAGACACGCGTTTTTCGCAAGCGCGCTAACGTTTACGTATATACCGGTTCACTACGGGAATATCGCGCCTACGTCAGTCCACTGCCCCCTTTTGCCCTCCATGTAATGTGTTGACTTTCGCCGCTCCTTTCAACCAATCAAGAGCCACCTACTTAATTAATCAAACGTGGCATAGGATGTCCCTGTACAAAAATCTCATATAACGCAGAACCAGTTACACGCATGACCGTACGCGATTGTATACATTTCGCAAGAGTTCTTTTACCCGGCGATATCACTGCATATGTGCCCCGTGTGTCATATCGGATTTGTTTACTGGGACTTTTACATTGAGCTGAGCAGAATTTTGATGAATAATATAAATCTGTCGAGTGAAAGATTGTGCCAAGAAATAGATATTTAAACGGTGCATTTATTAAAAGGTATAAGAATAGCTGGGAGAAAAATGTCTAAGCACTGTTCGTGCTTCACGATGTTTTATTTTCGGGACCTTTGTCTGCGAGCACGCGAACATTATTCCATCGTGTCCATGTTCAAACAATCCTCAACGTTGATGTTTCCCCTTGTTTTTCGTTCCTCTCTCCCTGTGCAGCTGTTGCTTTTCCTCTCGAATATCGAGTGGATCTGGAATCTTTGCCATGTAAGTTGCCGCTATGCTCCCTTAGGGCAGGATTGCTTTCATATGTTTGGTGCATGTGATGTAAGCGGTTGTAAAATGACTCACAACGAGCACTACGTACAACAAAACACGATTTAAAAAACACACACATAACATATATGCGATAACTAAATGTCACTTACGCTCGCTTGGTAGGAGCAAACGCGAGAGGGGTGGAAAGTGGTGACATGGTTGCAGCACACACACGCATACATACATACATACATACATACATACATACATACATACATACATACATACATACATACATACATACATACATACATACATACATACATACATACATACATACATACATACATACATACATACATACATACATACATACATACATACATACACACCTCTCCCAAACCTGGAGACACCTTCCACTGGTATCCACAAGCACTCTTGCGGGAAACCTGACCTTGCAGACGTTTAAGATAATTTCCGTACAAGGGTCTCCCTATTCGCGCCAGTGCACGCTGATGTCAATTCCAACATGAAGTTCGCCGAACAGAGCGAAGAATACATTTGAGTGCGACGGAGACTCTTCGAGCAATAGTCATGTGTTTGCACTGCTAGAAGGGACAGCCACGTTCATCAGGACAAAGACGACAGTAGCGGACGTTGACCTCGAACGAAATTCGTCGGTACTTTCTTGCTACTGAAACATTACAGCTCTCACTGCGCACCCGCCAAAACAAGCAGAAAGAAAAAACCTGACAAGCAGGGCCGACGTTCCTGCCCGGCAGAGAAGGTAGCTTAGCTTTCCAGCAAGGTGCCTTGAGGTGCACTAACCTGTGTTCTCCCACGGCGTCAATGCTCGGATAATGAAATTATCGTAATCGAATAAAGCTTAGATTAAAGGCAACTTGCAGGTATGTATACGGTAACAATTAAGGTTGTGTGACTTGCGGAATAACTGTCTGAGAAGCTTGTCTATAGTTCTGTGTGGATTTCTCTTTTCGGACATCGCATCTCCCTTGCGGTTAGTTTGAGCATGCCGATGTGGGTGATAAAATTTTGATTCAGTGTTTAACATGTACGTGCCGTTTAGACTTTGCGCACCCGCCATTATTGTCAGGCACTCCATTGTCAATGGTGTTTGTTGCATAATGGATGCATTTCTGTGCTTCTCCTTTATTTTGTTCTTTTTGTTTCATCTGACTGTACGTGCGGCTAACGACCTTTGGTGCTTTGCCTTATTGCTAGAGGTACATGGCAAGGAAGACAGAAAGCGTAAAGACAGATGAATACTTAGTGAAGTAGTCAATAGCATCAGGCCTGTCATGGTGCTCCAGGTAAAATGGTGAGGATTGGAATAAAATGACTGATCTCAATACAAAGCAAGCACAAGCATCAACGCATACACGGGCATCGCATGTATTCTGACACCAAAGCTATGTGGGCAGCCTCATGTAGCTACGTGACACAGCTACTACACCCACATTTTAGGTAACGCCAACAGCTGTTACGACCGCACAGCAGCCAAGAACACCATACAGCTGAACTAGAAGTACCGAGACTCCCTCTGACGGCGCGTTTGTGGACCCGGCCATCGTGGTTTCCTCCGCAAGACCACCGACCACTACCCTTTAGCCATGGTCTCCAAAATGAGCGTGCCCGACAAGGCGGCCAGTTCTCTTGAGCCTGATGTGGGCATTTCGAATGACCAGCCTTCGATATGCTCGGGATACCGGCTGGCAGTAAGGCTCTGCTCAATTACGCCTCGGACTTCGATCAGAGCGAGCGATGGACAGCCATTCTTCGCTTTCATCAACCTGAAGGACTCGCCACGAGATGGCGCCAACGCACGAGTCCTGTAAAGACAGATGAATACTTAGTGAAGTAGTCAATAGCATCAGGCCTGTCATGGTGCTCCAGGTAAAATGGTGAGGATTGGAATAAAATGACTGATCTCAATGCAAAGCAAGCACAAGCATCAACGCATACACGGGCATCGCATGTATTCTGACACCAAAGGTATGTGGGCAGCCTCATGTAGCTACGTGACACAGCTACTACACCCACATTTTAGGTAACGCCAACAGCTGTTACGACCGCACAGCAGCCAAGAACACCATACAGCTGAACTAGAAGTACCGAGACTCCCTCTGACGGCGCGTTTGTGGACCCGGCCATCGTAGTTTCCTCCGCAAGACCACCGACCACTACCCTTTAGCCATGGTCTCCAAAATGACCATGGTCTCCAAATTGAGAATCGACGGGAAGCATCTCGAATACATAGGCAGGCAAAAAAGGAGCAGAGGCCACAAGACGAGGTCAAGCAAAAATGGGAAACATATCTCGAGAAAAAAGCCCTGGTACAGAGTTTAGTTGAAGCCAAGATTAAAGGCCAAAGTGAACGTTGGATATCGGACATTCGCGAAAAGAAGGACGCATCTAGGCTTTTCTGGAACCACCTGCAATCGCTAGGGGAGAAAACTGTAACGATGCAACGGCATATTGTGGATGAAGAAGGAAATAAATTGGAGGGGTACGACGCATTGACTTATATTCGAAACGCAACAGCCGATTCCTTTAAGAAGCATGACGAGGCTCCCTTTACGACGTGTAACAGTAGCAAGGGAGACCAAGTGGAAGAACTAGTTCTGGAAAATTTCAATTGGAAGAAGGCGGAGGAAATGATTCCCAAACGAACAGCCACAGGATTAGATGGGGTTAGCATTACTGTAATAAATGAGCTCGGACGAAACAGCAAAGAAGCCCTATTAAAAGCAATTGAAAAAAGGTTAAAGGACAGGCGAATACCGGACAGTTGGCGTCAAAGCAGGATGAAGTTCATTTATAAGGGCAAGGGAGAGAAAAATAACATTCGCTCTTATAGACCACTGACCATACATCAGTACTCTACAGGTTGGCGATGCAGGCAATTAAATTTAAAATGCAGATATGGACAGAGCTTAATGGCACTTTTGGCGAACTCCAAAATGGATTTCGAGTCGACAGGAGATTAGATGATAACCTTTTTGCGCTTACGCAGTGTATAGAAATAGCCGGAAAAGAGAACAGACCTCTACATTTGGCATTTTTGGATATTAAGGGTGCGTATGACAATGTGAATCAGAATATTTTATGGGACATAATGAAAGAGGCTGGTATAGGGGATGATTGTATAGAGCTCTTAAAGGAAATATACAGTGGAAATACAGTATGTGTGGAATGGGAAGGTATGGCGAGTAATGGTAGAATGGAGGCCGTCGATATAGGTAAAGGGTTGAGGCAGGGATGCCCGTTGTCCCCACTATTATTCATGCTTTACATGAGGAGAATGGAGAAAGCATGGGAGATGAGCAATATTGGTTTTAAGCTGTCGTACAGACAGGCAGGTATAGTGATAGAACAAAAGCTCCCCGGGTTGTTTTATGCAGACGATATTGTGCTATTCGCAGACAGTCGAACAGATTTGCAGGGTCTGGTTAGTATATGTGGTCGGGAAAGTGAAGATTTAGGGCTAAAATTTATTGTGACAAAATGCGGCTGGATGATATTCAATGACAGCAACGATCAGACCATATCAATACAGGGCGAGGAGATACCCAGAGTACGAGAGTACAAATACCTCGGGATATGGATAAATGATGGGAATAGATACATGGAAGTACAAGAAAAAGCTATGATAGTTAAAGGAAAGAGGAACTCCGCAATAATGAAGCATAGAGCGCTGTGGGGTTACAACAGGTACGAGGTAATTCACGGTTTGTGGAAAGGTGTAATGGTGCCAGCACTTACATTCGGAAACTCAGTGGTGTGCATGAGGTCAGAGGTACAATCAGGGCTGGACGTGAATCAGAGGACGGTCGGACGTCTCGCACTGGGCGCCCATGGGAAGACCACAAATGAGGCTGTTAAGGGGGATATGGGATGGTCTGACTTTGAGGGAAGGGAAGCTCAGAGTAAAATTAGGTACGAACAGAGATTAAGGAATATGAAAGAAAGTAGATGGGCAGCGAAAGTATTCAGGTATTTGTATAGGAAGAACGTTGATTCACAATGGAGGAAGAGAACTAGGAAGCTTACCAGTAAGTATACATCCAGTAACGAAACGGATGGGACGAAAAAGAGCGTTAAGAGCATGGTCAGAGCGGCGGAGAACTCGGATTGGATAGCTAGAATGGAGAAGAAACCGGCATTGAACAACTACCGAAAAGGGAAAGACGAAATCAAGAGAGAAAAATTTTACGATAATTCAAAGGGAAGCGCTTTACTGTTTGAGGCAAGGTCCGGTTGCCTGAGAACCCGAAGTTACAGAGCAAAATTCAATAAAGAAGGGGATACATGTACGTGCTGTGGAAAAGCTAGGGAAACGACAGACCATATTTTGATTGAATGTACAGATGTCCACCCAGGTGTAGCTGTGGACACTACCCCACAGGAGGCCATGGGTTTCAGGAGTAACAGGGGAAAGCTGAACATGCCGGCGATAGATATAAGTAAAAGGCGCTTAGAGCATTGGTGGCGCAAAAGTATGGAGCAAACAAAAGCGAAAGGTAGTTCGGGTAAGATTGTTTCATCACAGAGGAACAATAATAGATAAAATAAATAGACGAAGTAAAAAATTAGTTGTGAAAATATGTGTGATTCGGGAAAGGAAATGGTTGTAAACGAAAAAGAAATAAAGCTAGAGCTTGGTGGCCCGGCCACCGCCCCGTTATAAAGGGGACGCTCCTAATATCCATCCATCCATCCATTGACAAGCCACTGAAGACTTTCCTTGCTAACCCAAAACGGCAAAACGTGTCTGTCGAAACCACAGTTGCTCTACTTAGCGATATCGGCGATAGTCACTGGGAATCGCTGGCGACGGCAGCGGCCTGCCTTCTGCTTCGTCAAGCTGGCACCACTGCTGCTCGAAAGGTTTCTCAGCATTTTTTTAATTATCGGCACTAAAACGTATTCTACAACGAGTCGAAAGCACTCCTCGTAGACTATTAATCGCATCCTAGAGTATTTCTTCCCCTCAGCATTCAACCTCTGCTATGATAATGACGGTGAGCTCATCGGCCTCCACACTGAAACGGGAGCGTAAAGTCATTATGGGTCCGTTCCAATCGAAGACCCCTAACTGACTGCTCGCGATGACGTCTAGTTGCAGTAGAGGAACCTCGCTATCCATTATTATTATTATTATTATTATTATTATTATTATTATTATTATTATTATTATTATTATTATTATTATTATTATTATTATTATTATCGTTAACAGCCGGCATTACACCCATTGAAGAGCTGATGTGCACGAGCTGATTCCATTTTATGTCTGCAAATTTCGTGATTTAAAGAGCCTGCCTAACTCTCCGCAGCCCTCGGTGGCGTTTCCCAGTGCTTCTGTTCATTCTGTCGCTATCACAGACCGTCGTTTCTCTGCCGTACGCATCATGTGTCCTGCCCAGCTTTTTCCTTTTTTTTTTTTTTTTGCTCTAATGGGAACACGGATGCCTTGCTGCCCCTATTTGTTCAGTTACCAACTCAGCGCTCCTCCTAAAATCTAGTGAATATATATATATATATATATATATATATATATATATATATATATATATATATATATATATATATATATATATATATATATATATATAGACCTGTGTTATATGTACATTTTTTTCTTCTTTGTTTGCTGTTGGTTTATGTCAGTCCTCCGGCCACTTAGTACTTCCATCAGCCCTGAAACACAAGACCACTGAAGGATGGGCTCCTTTCGCGCATCTTGTTGGGTCAATACGTGGCATCCTACTACAAATTTCTGTTGCATCAGACACATACTTCATCCAATTACTAATATTTTCTCCATTATTTTTGTTTTAGGGCACTCAGCTAGGGCTTCAAACAACGGAGTGCAAGACTTCGTTTTATTAAACAGATTTCGCCTTATTTGCTTTTTTGTCGCAGTTGTGGACATGGTGCTTTATTTGTCAGTTTTTTTTTTTTCTAGGCTTCGCATCCAATATGTCACCTCTATTTCGCTTTACTTTTAACAAGTTGCAGTTGCTTGTTTACATTAAAAACAGAGAGGGAATTTCGATACGATAGCAGCGCTGTTTCTCGTTACGCTACGCAAACGCTGAACAACAAGCCTTCGGAAACTTTAGCGTTATTCAGAAGAGTGCAGCTTTGCTCAGAACAACATAGCGGCGGAAGGGCTTCGAGTCGAGTACCATTTTATATCACGCTCAATAGGAAGACATAGCGACAAGCACGTGCGCTTGCTAACGACCTACAATACGCTACCTGATTATCACATGTACTGAGATCATGTTGACGCTTCGTTTTATTGTTGCGATAAAAAGGCCATTTCAAGGCTTTATTCAAGCAGGCAATACCTTGATTCACAAGTAGGTGTTTGTGCAATGCAAGATTTCCTGTCGGATTTTTTATTTCTTTTTTTGTGTTGCAGATGTTGCGCAAGGATATCGTCGGCAGTACCATTGTCTCCTCTCCATACATCACAGAAAAGCCGTGCCTTCCTAAAGTATTCAGCAAAAAGTCGTGACGCCTCCTGGCACGTCACGTTATGACTACTCCTGGCAAAAAAAAAAAAAAAAAAAAAGAAGAGTGTGTTCCACACACGCCGCCATGGCTACGAGTGGCGCTGCCGAACACTCCCAGGATAATACGTATATAAATACCCAACAAAGTGGACGGAGGGACGACCGCCTTCGTATAGCTCAGCGGTAGAGCATCGGACGCGTCATCCGAAGGTCGTGGGTTCGGTTCCCACCGAAGGCAGGTTTGTCTTTTCGTCCACTTTAATTCCTTTCTACTTTCTCCACAATTACAATACCACAAGTAACTTCCCCTATGCTTTCCTAGGCTTCGTTGTCTGTTTGCTCATTAAGTTTATTCTTTCATGCAGCTTCCAGCTACCAATGTGAAGTGTACAGCACAAATCCATTGCAAATATTTGCACAAGTCAAATCAAATCATGTCAAAAGAAATGAAAGCCGCTATGGGAGGAAAGAAAGACTCAAGGTATTATGTAGTGACGCTCACAGCACGCTCACGTGCTGTGAGCGTGATCACGGAAAACAATGTGTTCGATTGGACTTCTTCCGACTTCAAATGCATTCCGTGATGACTCCTTCCTATGACGGGAAAACTGCACACACGATGCTCCCAGTCTCCTCTCTTTAAACGTATATCATATACACAAACTTCATCGTTTAGTAACATCGCGCAAATTATGCCCCTTCCGGATTGTTCGCATCCCGAATTTCCTCCGATCTTTCCGTTCTTTTATTACATGCAGGGTTCACTTGCGGTTTGTGAAAGTCGGCTGTTCGCTGTTTCGATTGCGGCAGTTATTTGGCATAGGATCAAGCGCCTTTTATTTACAAAGGAAAAAGAAAGGCGAAGGAAAATGACGACGTGAGACGCAGAGGGAAATGATTGCGACACGCCGTCTTGACATCTCCTGGTTTCGACAAACACTATACTGTATGTTACCGCCGCGAGCACTTTTCTAAAATCAAGTCAGAAAGACAAGGACTGTCTGTACGCATCTAATCTTTTCTTTTCTTTTTTTTAAAATCTATCTTTCACTTCATATTCAAGGTTATGTTTGCCAGTGCTAGCGCTAGCGACATTTTCCTTGAAGATCAGATGTTATCTTGATATGATTTAACTGTAGAACGCCGCGCCATTACCTAATGTTTTATTTATTTATTTATTTATTTATTTATTTATTTATTTATTTATTTATTTATTTATTTTATCAAATTTAACCAGTGGGAGAGCTAAATCCTGCTCGTTGCCCCGCTAAGGTGACGCTAGCACAGACGGACGGACTGATGGATAGGGTGGGCGGACAGGTTGAATGGACGGACGGAATGACAGATGAAGGGACGGTTAGATAGACGGATGGATGGACGCACGGTTGGATGGATGGATTGGAGAGACGGACGTATGGACGGGCGGACGGACGGAAGGTCGAATAAGGCCGAAGCCTTTGGATCGGGTCGGGGCTCGCCACCGATCCTTGACCGATAATATTTATCGCATTCATTCTTAGTGGATGGCTACATTTTACTCTAGTCTTGACTATATCCACCCCATCGATTTGACAAATCAGCCTGTGGAGGTCGCCCACGCCAGATCCCTTTCTCCAAGAAGGTGGAAAGCACAGTTCATAATTCAATGTACCAGCGCACAACAAAACAAGCAGACTGATAGAAGAAGGAACAACGCACACAACAAACGCGTTTGTTGTGTGCGTCGTTCCTTCTTCTATCAGTCTGCTTGTTTTGTTGTGCGCTGGCGCGTTTGTTGTGTGCGTTGTTCCTTCTTCTATCAGTCTGCTTGTTTTGTTGTGCGCTGGTACATTGAATTATGAACCGAGTTGCCGTCGTACTACGGAAAGCACAGTGTTACGCCCTCCCCCCCCCCCCCCCACACACACAAACACGCACACACACACACACGTTCCACTGTACCTCGTTACCAGCGGCAGCTCTCGGCCCACTCTGACGAGGGAGAAGGGAGGGTTGGTGGTCCACGCTCTCCACGGCCTTCTCTCCCACGCGCGCCGCGGCCGTGGACTACCGCACGCAAGCAACATCTGGACAATAAAGGTTGCTGTAGTCCTACACCTTAAAGCGACCAGTCGTTTTTCTTTCAGCTCCCATGCAATGCGGCGAGCTGTAACAAGCCCCGTTTCTTTGTTTTTTCTGGCACCACCTGTCGATTGTTTCAGGAAGGCTGCCGCGTGCTTCACAGGGGCGAGTCACAAGCAGCAACAGTCCCGGAATAGATTTAATTATCGCGAAAGAGGCGTTCGGTGGAACGTGCTATAACGTGCTACATTCCTAGCTCACGCTTGGGCGCTTATGTCTGCATCTGCCAATTCATGTCTTAGCTATACGATCAGCTTAGGAGGATAGGGCATATGGCAAACATCATCATCTTACGAATGACAAATTTAGGGAATTGGGCCACATATGTCTCTCTCTCTCTGTCTCTTGAATCAGAATTTGACCTTCGGCATCCCAACTTTCAAACAACTGTTGTTGAACTGTTGTTGTTGCGCTGCTTGTCCTCTTTCTTGGTCCAGTGTCTTCTTGCGCCACATCCGATATGAGTATGTACCAACTAGACCAGTGTTCTTTATTACTTAACCTGAACTAACGCCAACGAAAGCCGTCCTTTCTCGGCTGCAATACCGCACAAAAAGGCCATTTTGCTCGGTCACTTTCCTTTCGCACCAAAAGCTCTATGAGCAGAACGTTTTACCCGGCAGTAAAAATGCCTCTCACGGTCATAACGACATTTTCTCGAATGAACCTGCCCTGCCTTCCGCAGCTATGTGTACTTATCAGCCATCCCCAAGGCCAAGTTCTCTCTCGTCGCCTCTTCACGGAAGGCGCCTGGTATTGACACGGGCCGCCGGGCAAACACAGCAAGCGGTCTATCTCGCGCCAAGCAGCCAGCTTCCAGCTATTGAAAAGTCCCGAGCTGACTGCGAGTTATCTCATCGCGTCTTCACCGGGTAGTGTCACGCCAAACATCACGACGCTCAAGGTCTGACAGCGCAGTAACCAACAATACCTGTCAGGCATGACCCTGGGAGTAACATCAATGCTGTCTTAGGTTAAAACTAAAGGACGTGCGAATATTCGACTGCTTCGAATTTTCGCAAATATTACGATTTTATTATTCCTATTCGGTTCGAAATAGAGACATTCGAAATTTTCGAATATTCAAGGTCATACAAAAATTCTGAAATATCGAATGTGCAATCAAATCTAGAGCACCGCAGGGGCTGCGATTCTCGGCCTGCGCCTGGTCCGGGCTCGGCAGGCGTCACTGTGTACTTGTCCGAGCCCGGCCCGGTTACTCAGAACAATACCCGGGCACTGCCCGAGCCCGAGGAAATATTGCACGTACCAGGCCCGGCCCGACCGAGAACCAGGCCCGACCGAGGCCCGAATATGCGGTAAAGAACGAGACGTTTTAAGTATAGTCGACTTTTTGTTCGCGCATGCTCCGGTAAAAAAGTGTACTTTAACCTTCAGAAATGATAAAATACTTTGTGGGGTCTTACTTCCTGAAACTGCAATACGATTGTGCGAGCTCCCCGTAGAGGAAGCTCCGGTAATTTCGCTACGGGGGAGATATTTCCGCTACGGGCGGGAACAGGCGATGACCGTGCTGGTATGCGTTGGTATTGCACGGAGGCGTGATGGCGTCCAACGAAGAGAGACTTGCCACTGCGTGCGACGCGCCGCCGCGAACATGCCGTCTCACGATGGGCATCTTGAACTACGTGCTGTGAAGCCCTTTTGCCGCACAAATAACCATGCTGGTGTGCTGCACGCTTTTCACAGCTAACAAAAACGGACTGCCCTGTCACTCGCAGCTACCTTCTGGTGCAGGACCTCTTTGGCACGTACTGACCCAGCCTGACCCATGTCGAATGAGCAATATTGCTTCGCAATGACCTTTAGTATTTGTCATCACATTTATTATGCTGTGTTACTTTATCAGTACAGTTAAGATGTGACCAGCTGCAATTGACAGCGTGTTCCTGGCAGTAATATATTTTAACTATGACTTAAATAAAACATTATTACAGAAGGAACGTTTGTACCGACTCTTGATATACAATATTCGGTTCGATATTCGAAGCTCAATATTCGCGGTCAATTTCTCTCCAGAAAGTTTCATATTCGCACACTTCTACTTACAATGAGAAAACGTGTACCCATTCAATAATGAGCATTTAAGATGGCAAGGACTGACTAATTCACTGTTTCACTGATAGAATAATGCAATCAATAATAATTAATTGCATAAATAATTATGAAATAATAAAACACGAGCGTATTCGCAAGAAACCAATGAACAATTGTTTGTCGGTTGCATGTTTAGAAAACGACTTATGCCAGTTACACGCTGTAGTACCGTAGAAACAGCGAAGCTGTGCTTTTATCGTTAGTAGTGACTTAGACGGCACGGGTGTGAAGTCCACTATCACTATCATGCAGCGGCAGGCTGAGGACAAGGCTGTGGCAAGACCGAGCCCGCTGTTCTGTTCTGCGTAACCCGTTCTTTCTTTTTTCTTTGTTCATGTCTTTCTTATTTATCTCCTTCTAACGTACGAACATTATGGCATCTTACTTATGTACGCCCACAATTAGAATTTTCTTCATCGACGCGGTCACCATATCAAGGTTATCTAATTCGTTTGTTGGAAGCAGCTGTAGGGCTGCCAGATTCACTTCTGGCAGATACGACTATCACTCTAGCATTACCCGAATAAAACGAGACCTTGAATTTCAATCGTTAGAAGATCGCCGCGTCATTGCTCTTTGATGTCTGTTTCACAGGTACACTTATAGTAATAAAGTACACTGTTTGCCGCTTCAAGTTCCTGTGCACACATCTCGACGCATCCACAACGCACTTAGTTTCGCGGGCATTCATGGTTAATTTAATACATCACCACTTCCTAGAGCTATTGCACATTGGAATAGTCTTCCAGATCACATTGCATCCATCACTAATCGCGAATGATTCCGCGATAAACTCATTTCGTTGCTTGTTAAGAATGTGCAAAGATGTTCACTTTCCGTAATCTTTGCTTTGTTGCTTTTTTTATTCTCTTTCTTTTTTTTTTTTAATGCGAAGCATTTCTTAGCGAACTTCGGCGACTTTGAGCGTATACTCTATCTATATAGCCGCCTACGACTTTGGGCTCTCCTGGACGTTTCGCTGATTGAATGTATACGAAAATTGGTATGCAACAACATGGCAGAATGATGAACATAGATCACAGGTCATAACATAAAAATCATGACATGCATGTCATGAGCGGCATGATTTACGTGCCACGGTCTTGGTGCTCTCCTAGCCTTTTCATTAATGGGATGCATGCGAAAATTGGTATGCAACAACATGACTGAATGACAAACATAAACGACAGGTCATAACATTAGAATCATGAATCATGACATGCGTGTCATGAGCGGCATGGTTTGCATGTCACAGTCTTGGTGCTCTTGCGGCCGTTTCGTTAACTTCACATGTACCAAAATCGGTATAGCGAGACAACAATGCAGATCCATTTCACGTTCCTGTTGCGTGCTTCGCATTTCCTTGATTCCCACTGCACGTGGGAAGAAGGTATGTGTCTGTGTGTGTCGTGCGCATTCTTCTCCGTACCGTCTTACGCATTGTGATTACGAAAACGGAAAATCACTGGTCCCGTAAACGCGAAATAATTGACTTTATTCAGTCACTATAGAAGAAAGCGGCTTTGATAAGGGTGTTTTCGCTGGGGAGTTCCAAATTTGTGCACGTCTTCTTCTTCTTCTTCTTCTTCTTCTTCTTCTTCTTCTAAATTGCGCTAACTTCATTCGATTAAGTCGATGGCGCTTACGAAAATTTCTACCGTTCAAGCGCATTTGACCAGAAGCCGTATTCACGAAAGCACCTTCTGCAGGAATGTTCACAACGGAATATTTAATCCAATCACGCAGCTGGACTTACTGCCAAAGCCAGTCGGCCAACGGGAAAGAAGCAGTTACAAAACACGTTCTGTGAATTCGGCCCCAGGACTTTGCCGAACCCATACCTCTAGCTTCACGCCCTAGTGAAATGGCACATTTAACCCAATATTATTTTATAGTGCTCAGAAAGCGTTCGTCCACTGATTTTCTCGCTCCATGTGTCCTTTTCATCGTACTGTCCATGAAAGTACTAAAGTGGGAGTTATCGGAGAGAAGCAATACTTATTTGTGGCATATATAGCAACTCGAGGCGCAGTACGGGCCTTTTGGTAGGCTCGCTGTTTCTTGATTCAGCAAGAACAGCTCCGCTTTAAAGGAAAGTGCATCGAAACTGACGTAACGGCGCTGTCGCTGAACAAGCATCGAGCGAGCCTCCACTCGGTTCATCTGTGGAAGCGAAGCGTATACCTTTGCAATCCAGTTTAGATGCAAACCAGCTGTTCAGAGCCGGCCTTCGTTAGGAGCCACTTCGCAGAGTGCGGGGAAAGATGCAGCTAACTAGACGTTGCTAACACAGGTGACAACACAATTTCGATTGCTTCGCCTTCCAGAAACACGCATGTCGCAAAAACAGCTAACGCAGACGCGATGCACGCGCGAGTAACCAGCATGCAGGAAATTGGTATTGCGGCTTCATTGGTGCTGCTATACGGTTGGCGTCGCTGCCAATGTATTTTTATTTTCTTTATTTTTTTGCTTGATGCCCTCACATAAAACGGCATGAGGACCATCACGGCGGGTGGATTCAGTCTGCATCGCAGGCGTTGATATAGTACATTGGCAAGAAAGTCCGGCATGAAATGGCTCCGGTGGACGTGCAAAGTTCCATGCTATACGAAAGCACTTTGTTGGGCCGTGTATACGCATATACCCAGCAATTTTGCGTCGTAAAAGCCTACTGAACGAGCATATCCGGAAGCGGCGAGACCTACTTGCAGCTAGAACGCACACACAATCACTGTCGCGGAAACTGCCGCATTATCGACATTCCTATTCATCGCACTATCTCCCTGTTCCGACGCGCTGTGTAGTACTTCATTTCGCTGCGTACGGCTCTGGATCGTGCCCAGCTTTTGTCCGCAGGCGAGCAGCGCCGCCAGGTCTGTCATTTCCTCTTCGTAGCGAAGGCACATATCGACTCGTCCCAGTGGCAGAGGCTCTCGCAATCCCACCAGGGCCCCTTCCCCCCGCCTGTACCCCGGCCCTCCTCATCCTCCTTTATTTTTGCATTTGCAAGTGAGCGTGGATTGCCCGTGCTACGAACAATGAGTTGTTTTCTTTATGTCAAAGTGCCGCCTTCTGGTGTTAATGCGAACGATAGGCCAGCGCTTCGCGTAAATAGAAGACGCCTGTCACAATTGATAGCAGGAGATCTCTCTGCATACCTCGTGCAGAGAATAACGCTTGATAAGAACGTTTTTATTGTTGCAGCGGAAAATTAATAGCTGTTATCTGTCGCTGGCAACCGCTCCATTTCAACTTGTCTAGCTGTTTTCCTTTATACGCACATATATACGTTGGAATATCCGTTCAGGAGCTTCCTAATTTGCGTTCGCTACCCAAAAGAGCGTCCTTGACGCCGGAAGAACGGCGTTTTATCCACTCAGACGTCACATCCCTTGCTGGCTATTTCCTCTTTTTTTAGCGCACGTGTGTGTGTGTGTGTGTGTGTGTGTGTGTGTGTGTGTGTGTGTGTGTGTGTGTGTGTGTGTGTGTGTGTGTGTGTGTGTGTGTGTGAGAGAGAGAGAGCAAACACAAGCCTCAGGTTGCGTAAAAGGGAAATGTGGTCTGATTGCGCTATACCCGCTACCCACATCATTGGCGTCAGCTCACTGCTGAATGATTGTGATAATGACAGTGCTACATGATAGTGATATCATATCATAATGGTCGTGTCATTAGTGTTAGTGGTCGTGCAACAATAGTACGAAGAAGGAAAAGAAGGAGAGTAAATAATGTGCGCTCAACTCCGAGAGGCATCAGACGACAATGCATGCCGTGTCGTTTTTCGGCAATGCACTCCTCTTCACCGGACAGATAAGCGAAAGTTAAAGCGAAGTTAGGAGACCGCTATGCAAGTTGAAGCCGTCAGCTTAGCTGTCCGACCAGTCTTCGCGACGTTGGATCAGTGAAGATGCTTCAATTTTTGTTATACATGACTGCGTTTCATACAATAACGAAAAAGTGACGACGGTGCTTTATTTTTTTTTCACAGTAACAGTAAAAAGCTATATCTAGAAAATCTGCAATTAACAGAGTTACTTTTTGGCTTAGGTAACTGCAACTGCAGCACTTATTTTCGCTGGTAACGTGTCCACGACTGATTTCACGTGCGAATTTCGCGATTATGAGGTACGCCGACTGTGGCACTGCCGAATAATACTGACCCGCTGTAGTTGCTTTCGCATTTCGTCCCTGCGGCCGGGAATCGAGCCCACGCCGTCGCGGTCACTCACACAGAAAGACACGTATTAGCGTGTATTGCATGATCGATCAGGTAACATATTCTCTAATCGCGTCTCCGCTCCTCTTCGAGTCGTTTCACGACGGCCCCTATGAGCGGGTACTCGGGCCCCCCGCAGCGAGCGGCGATGTCGTCGTGCTCGGGGTCCCAGAAGCCGAGGCAGTTCGTGCCCGCTTCCTCGTGCACGGCGGCAAGGAAGGATCGCGCCCGGCCCGGAGATAGGAAGGACACCAGGGCGCCGGAACCCCACAGGCGACCCATCGACGACCAGCCGTCTCTGCTATGCGAGAATGCCGGAAGCGAGAATAGAAAGGAAGTTAAGCATACCACATTCCCGATGGCCGTCTGTGTAAGTGGCGCTTTTATTTTTAGGGCGAAAGTCTTAAGTGCTTCGTGAGACGCGAAACGTGACCGCCCTGACGTCGACAATGCGTGAGATACCAGAAATGGAAACATATGTCTATCTCACTTCTTGCATATGTGCCAAAAATGGCACGCAGGATAGGGATATATAATTAACATGACTCATAGCTCATAAGAGCAATAACATGATATTCTGGAGGTTTACGTCATAATTAACGATAACAGATTCAATTACGGCGCATACCCACATCCCTCAACCAGGGATACGTGAGTATACGCCACAAGTGATTGAATGTTAAAATTTTCACATCTTACTTCTAATTACATTCATGTGGTGTCGCGTGAATTTAGAGGCAAGTTAAAGCAACTTGTATCATGTATTCCTTATGAGGATAAGGAAAGGCTGTTTCGATCAAGTCGTCTTAGAACGCCATAAGGAAACGGTGATATATTTTTAGACTCACTGCATCGAAGCGTGAAATATGATGTTCTACTTCATAGTTTGTTGTTATGTGGGGTTTAACGTCCCAAAACCAGCTCTGATTATGAGAGACGCCGTAGTGGAGGGCTCCGGAAATTTCGACCACCTGGGATTCTTTAACGTGCACTGACATCGCACAGCACACGGGCCTCAACATTTCGCCTCCATCAAAATGCAGCCACGCGGCCGGGATTACATACCCTCGGATCAGCAGCCGAGTACCATCACCACTAGACCACCGTGAAGGGGCCACACGATAGGACTAATACGCATGTAGTGCGTGAGTGGATGATATTTTAGACCCGTTGGTATTTAAATAACGGGGTGGAAGAAACGCAAGCGGCGGCGGCACCACCTACAGCAACATGAGAGTATGCCGCCATCTTGCAGCTGCGCAGTCGAGAGAAGTTAGGACAGACGGATACCGAAGAGAGAGAGTGATGTCTGAAATATTTTTTTCTGAGGAAGGGAGGATGCATAAAAAATGGCATCACCCGGAATATATCCGCAGTGCTCTGCGAATTATCTGTTTCGCTATCTAAATGAACGCCCCTCGTGGCCACATTGTACAGCTGGGCAGATCTACTTCTATTGTCGATTCAGTTTTGCTCTTCTCTTGGTAGTTCAAGCGACATATCTTAATCTGGCTGTAACACATCCGTTTAAGGCACGTCTCAAAGCACGCAAAAGGCAGTAGCCACGGGTCATCAAACATTTCAGCAGCAGCGTCCGCATGAATGGCACAAAAGGCGCATCGCACTGCATGTATAGCAAGATGCGTCAATGCGTCATGAATGTCCGTTATATCTGTTACCATCGTGAAAAAAAAAATGGCTGGGTGTTTTCAAGCAACCCGTAAACTCCGTTTTGCAGTTGCACACTGCCCAGATTACATCGTCCAAGTACCGACAGCGAACCACAACAGGCTTAGCGCGGGCTCACATCGTCTTGGGCGTCCTGAGGAAGCGCGCTGTGCAGATGCGATCGTAAGGCAAAAGCGTAACGTTGGCTGCGGTCATCGCCAAACCAGCCAAGCTGACGGTGTGGCAAGCGCGGGAGCTCTCGTTCCCGGCCAGCTCGGCCAGACGGCTGTGCCACCGAAGAGCCTCGTAGTTGTGGTACGAGTGGTACGTGGCACCCGACGAAGGTGGCGGGTACGGAGCTGGAGCAACCAGCAGGGATTCAGGCCCTAAAGTGGCCAGGAGCCTGCGAAGTCATGTTTAGTGCGTTCAACGCGAACCCGTCTGAATAATAATAATAATAATAATAATAATAATAATAATAATAATAATAATAATAATAATAATAATAATAATAATAATAATAGCCGGGGTTCAGTGCGCCAAAACCATGATATCACTACAGGACATGATATAGTGCGGACGGTTCCGGGAGTTTGAACTACGTGGCATTCTTTAACGAGAAGTGAAAATGCACAGTACACAGGCGTCCGGAATTATCGCTTTTATTGAAAATGTGACCGGCACGGCAGGGCCAAACCAGTGTTCTTTGAATCGGCAGACGAACATCATAAGCAGTGCAGGAAATGACTGAAGTGTGTCAGGTAGTTTTGACTGATTGGATATCCTACCTCGACTACACGTTATGGAAGTTTCTTTAGCCGGACACAATCTTCAGCATTATCCTCAGGTTGTGTATGTATGTAATACAGCCCAGCAGGGCAAAGCAAGGTGAAGTAAGGCAAAGCAAGGCAAAGCAAGACGTACGAACGTACGAAATAATAGACGGAAAAGTATGCGCATGCGGAAGCGGCACGACTGATTTAAGCACAATAAAAAAAGAAAGAACATGTACAACACAAATTACTGATATAAAACTCTCTTTTTTTTTTCTCGTAGCAACTACGTCATCGCGTGCAGAAAGCCACAGATGTTATATTTCATACTAGAAAACTTATGCTCTCGACTACAAGTCACGTGCAGACTGAGAGAAAAAACAAATATCAGGATTTCCTTATAGGTCGACCCCACGAAACACACAAGGCCGAGGTCGACTGTGTTTTTGCGGCCATAGTGACCGATAGTAATCACGAGAGCTAAGGGCGCCAATATTTTTTTAACTACCATGCGAATGCAACTGCCAAGAAAATAAGCATGGACGAGCGGGGAGAGAGAGAGAGGAGGAGGGGAGATAATAACAAGCCACCCACATTCTGAAAGTGAAATTGCCTATAAAAGAGCGATAGAGGAGGAGGGGGGAGGGGGGGCATAGCTGTCGGCAATATGAAGCACGTTTAGGAACGTGTAGTATCACGCGGAGAACTTCTAGCAGTCTTGCTAAGTGCCCGACATAATTGAAAATGACGCGTGTACCAGGCTAGCTGTGCTTTCTGCCAATGATGAATCCAATTAACGAGCCACGCACATCCAAAAGATAGAACTGCCTGCAAAAGAGCAATGCCGGAACTCGAGACAAACACAGCGCCTGAGAAGCGTTCAGTATGCCATGATCTTCGGTATCTAGACGAAGCGATAACGTAACTTCCCCAGATAGACGAGAGTAGCTCTCGTCGGTAATCAGTACAGACGAGAGCTACTTCGCGAACATACAACACCGATGACTTATAAGCAGTGCATGCGGAAACAAAGTCGGCCTAAGAAGCCTCGCTAACGTGCAAGTGATCTAGAGAATAAAGGGGACAAAAGTCCAGTAATGGGTTCATACGTAACAAGAAAGCCTTTCTGAGTGAAATTGATGTGTGTGCGTGTGTGTGTGCAGAGTTGCTTAATTGACCCTGCGTACTCAGGGGCTATTCTCATTCATCCTGAGCTATGTCGCTGGGAATTCCCTCTCATTATGCAAGTTGGTCAATACGGCAGCTGGCAAAGAAAAGCACTAAGGAGGGCGAAACGTACCACTTGCTCAGACTTTATCGGATAAGCTAATAAGGGCGTGCATGTAGATTTGTTTCTTTTTTGCGGGCAGTACGAGGCATTCATTGACCACAGAGCAGAAGTATTTCGCATTAGGCCACGCAACGCACTCCAGCCATTAAGTATGGAGCTCCAACCACACTGGCTACGTAATCAGCAAGGCGCTAGATGTATGGAAAATGAGTTCTGCGGAAACCCGCAAGGTGGAGTAACGTTTATGGAAGAGAAAATTAGCATCCACCCGAGTGGATGCTAATTTTTCCTTTCATGGCGCTAGATGCTTGGAATGATCGCAGCCCCAACAGGCTAGAGCTTCTAGGCCTTCGGACTGGCGCACATGATATAATTAAGCATTTCGTCATGATAAATTCTTATCTGTTTGCATCTGGGGCGTTTAGGTTTATAAAGACGCCTTTCCACGAGTAAAGCCAGTGAACAAAACGATGAAAGGACATTGCGAAAGATACCCCAATTTAACGTTAGCTGAAATTACAGTTGGGATATTGAGAATGCTTAAGGCGCACGTTCAAAGAGCCGAACCGGACCCTTTCATTTTCTGAGAAGTGTTCATTTGCTGAAAATCTCGAAACAAGCACCAGCTTTGAAGAATCCGCGGATTTATACTGCATAAGTACGTAACCCTACGTAAGATCAAAAGCTCTCCACCATTTTTTTATTTTTTTTTTGCGAAAGTAAACGCTGTGATCCCACAGCTCCGACTAGCCTGTTATTGTATCCCCATCAGTCGCCAGTTTGTATTTTCGAAACAAAGTATTTCACTCAGCAGAACCTGTTTCAGTGTTAATTTAACAAGGAGCGTCAGCAAAAACGTGGCATTAAAGGCGCGACAGGAGGAACATTCGTCCTGTCTTGTGTCCACTGTGCCAGCACTATATGGCTGTTTCGTTCATAATTAATGCCTCATGAATTAAGGACGCCGTTTGTTTGCATGAACTATATTCCGTTCACTCACGTGCGCACGTTCAGTGCCTCGACAGTAGCAGAGTCCACGACAAAGCCGAAGCGAACACCGTAGTCCCGTAGGGCGGCGCGTAGGTCGGACGCTAGGCGCGTAACGCGCTCACGGTAGATGGTCGACGGCCTGCGCCAGTGCAGGTAGACGCAGCAGAACGCCGTGCGTCGCCGTACGTCCAGCAGCCGCGCCGTGAATTGGCTCGCTCGCCACGCGCCGAACAACGCCGTCAGGTCAGTGTCTGTCTGGCCGGCGCCCACTGCACCGGCACATGCATGACGATGACATATCCGATGTACTTGGAGATGTACTATTTCCACGGCCTGATAAATACCATGATCCGAAAATGAACAGCAGAAGTCCACACAGAGAAACTGCTAACAGGGGATACACATTGCACAAGACACAATAGAATTAATACTCTCGCAAACCAACATTCAATCGCTGCATACGAATTCGTACGCTAGAAAGAGCAGAAGTTTGTGTATCTCTGTTGTTGTTGTTGTTGTTGTTGTTGTTGTTGTTGTTGTTGTTGTTGTTGTTGTTGTTGTTGTTGTTGTTGTTGTTGTTGTTGTTGTTGTTGTTGTTGTTGTTGTCGTCGTCGTCGTCGTCGTCGTCGTCGTCGTCGTCGTCAGAAGTTTCAGCTCATATGAGCCAGCGGTCCTGGCATCAAACTAGTCTACCGGCTTGTCAATGCCAATGATTCCATCAATATTTCTACGAAGTCTGTCAGCGTTCTTCAGCCTAACATTTGGGAGGTAAGGTACAAATGTATGACGAACATGAATGCCTGGTCCTCGCGTCACTGACGTGTCATCCTCGTCATGTACGTCACGATTAAAGATACAGCAATCACGTGTGGCTAATACCCGTATAGTTCTCAGCCAGTATTATTCGGGTATGCGTCACAGGTGTTTGAATTTCATAGGGCCTATGTCAGTCAAAGACGAACTGAAACAGTCATTAACACGTCATTAGAACACACTTGAAAGCAAGACGAGGCGTACCATTCGTAATAGTTTGCGACTGAAATGTAGACATAAGGAGCTCACAGACACACGCTGCCTATTAATCAGTAGCTGGGTATCGAACTCGGACCCCTTATGTGTCAAGCACGCTACCACTAGCTACGGCGGCTCATCCCACATGGTATACGTTGTAAATTAGCCTGTTACACCAGCATTTGTGATGATGCTGGTAGTGTAACGTGAACAGCGCTTCTAATGTGTGTTAAGCGCTACCATACCAAAGTTATAAACAATACATATGTTCTACTGCCACTAGGCATGTTCTTGTTCAACTTTACTCGATACCGTAGGGATATATCAACGAACGACATTTGTGGTACGCGCATAAGCACACTGTAGCGTGAATTTCCCCAGTAAAATACCGACGTCTGTGCTGTCCTCTAAGGTTAGTACCAACATTACGTCGTACCACGAGCTACAAGTAAGTAGCGACCGTGCTGCCGACGTTCCTGGTTAGCCCACATTAACCATACGCTCACTGATGCGCTTTGCGCAAGGACTTTGAAGCTATTCGTAACACTTGGCTTGATCATAAACATCATCATAAAGAATTTCATCAGACAATTCATCATAAACAATGTCATCGCTGACTGCTTCGCATGAGACCGGTTCACACAATGAGTGGTATCTGCAGGATTTTTTTTCTCAATTCTGTCAAGGATAATTCAGAGTATAAGCTTTTGACACGAGCGAGCAGAAGGAATGGCGTCCTTCGCTCCTTTTACATTCGCATCACTCATTGGCACAGAAAAATGTATGACCGATGGTGGTATTTGCCATGCGCTCATGCATTCGCTTTTCTAAAGACGTCTATGTCTTACATATGCCATGAACAGGTGTAAGCGGGAGTACACACTGAGCATGCGTACCTTTGACGATGATTGCAATCGGTTTGTGGGCCCTGGCCAATCGGGCGATGCTCTGTAGCGCCTGCGTGTCTTCGGGAGCCGTGTTCACGGACAGGCAACAGTAGGCCACCACGTGGCAGTAGGCGTAGGGAAACGTGTCCGGACTGTATCCCGGCCGTCTGTTCTCCTCGTGGTACACACACACGAACCTGCGCCGGAAATGGCGTTACCTTCCCCAGGATATGGGGGTTTCGAAGGGCGCGGTACATTAAAAAACGAGCTCCTGTGTAAGCACATGCCAGCGATATATCTACTGCTGTTTGGTTCGGCATGGTCCAATTTAAATCAAGAACCTCGGTAAAATCGGTGTCTAGCTCGGTCTTGCGTGACCCCCCTCGCTCAACCACAGATCTCACGCATTCAACGAGAAGCGCCCAATATCGCCCAAGAGGCGTGAAGGCGAAAGCGTTACGACATCTCCTGCGCACCTCAATCTTCCTTAATTGTGAATTAGGATTGACTGCAACCAATTTTCATTCACGTTAGGTCACCTTAATCCACCTCACAAACACTGGTTGATAAACCAGCATGGTCAGACTGTCTGCGCATGCGTAAGCGAGCCCACGTCAGCTCATGCGCACTGGTGATCGTCTTGCGCAGTACATCGCCTTTTGCTTCCCTGACAAAGCCATGCCTTCTTTTCGAAACGTTAGCTCCAGTGGCACTTTCTGCCCAACGGTTTCCTATTACTACACATAAACTGAACAATACATAAGATCCTAGGGAGATGGAGACTTGTAGTGATGGAGTTTAATCCGTGGTGGGAAATATCAGAGATTAAACTGAAAGAGCATCGATATAAACTTTCCATATTAAATAGAACTGGTCTGCTTGCGTCAATAGCACACCCATCACAAACATATTTTCTTGAAAGACTGATTCCATTATCACCCCAATCTGCATCGCACCTTGGTTGTGATGCGGGAGTCATCCGTCTGTGTCTGGGACTTTCATCAATCAGTTCGTGTAGCTTGCCGCTTTACTGTCTGCCTCTCCTGTGTTCCTTCTGGCGGTGGCGATATTGCGCCACAACACTGAAGAATGGAATAGAGCCTTGTAGGCTCAAATTTTTACTGCTTCCCAGAATACCACGAAAACAAGGAACGCCACACCAACAAAACCTCCGGCTCTCAACTGATCCTCATTTTTAGGAGCAACACGTTCATACGTCCAACACGCAGTTACACTAACGGGAAAGCACCAGAGCTATTCAGGCACATACGTCCTTAAGCAAGGCAACAGGAAAATAGCAAATGCGCGTTTCTTTTCTTCCTTTTGTTTTGTATTTAGAACGCTTCCGTTCACTTTATGTCGCGTTTCGTGAAAGATAAGTTATGTACTATCATGGACATATGGAGACGCGAACAGCGGTGCGCGTGGTTCAAGAATTAGCAACGGTACAGTGCGCGCCGTCCCGTCATCAGCGCTCAAAAGCGCGCCCATCCGGTTTGGCAGCATTGCGCCATCACATTGTTGAGCGATAGCCTCGCTTCCGTTCTAGTTCCGATATTTGACATGAAAACAAAAATAACATAAAAGTTTCACATACAGCAGATGACGGCTAGTAGTGTAGCGCAGTTCGTCAAAGATGAGAGATGTCGATGCCGAATGAAACGCGAGCAGTGCTGCGCGTAGTGGAGTTTGCATAGTCATGATTAGACATAGATGCTCTCGTGCGGTTTGCCACTACACGACGGTGCAGCTTGCCTAGGCAGTTGTAGCCGTACTGCTGCCAAACCGGTTGCGCGGGATTTTCAATGCTGATGACTGGACTTTTCTGTGACAGCCTGTGATTACGATGACACCTTTGTGACAACCTATACGTACATGTAATTTGTAAATCTTTTTAACGCAGATGGATATTAGTTCAAAGCCAGCGCACATGTGCGTGAGCCCGTGTTTTCGCGCTTGCTGCTCTGTGGCGTCCGCATGAAGGAACCTTGAAGGAACCTGGTTTTACTTTATAGTCAAAACTGACTTAGCCCTCCTCCTGAGTTCGCCTTACGACTTCTGTTACACGCCAGTACCTGGTGTTCTCGGGTATAGCGGCGCCCACGCCTGCGGCGGCGAAGCTTTCGCGCAGCGGATGCCTTCCAGGGGCTGGTCGAAGTGCCCTGCCAGGGTGGCTCCGCCTTTCGACCCCGGCTGTGTTGACAGTTCCGGCACTACGAACCGTGTACACGACGAAGAACGTGACGAGCACGCAGAAGGTGGCAATGGCCAGACCGTTCAGCAGGAATAGCAGGCGCGACCGCGACTCCTGCGAACCGTCGCTGCCACCATACACACCGGCTCGGTGCCGTCGGCTTGCATTCGGTCTCGATGACGAAGACTGACCACCGGTCCTGGCGGCCTCAACGCACCGACTGCCACATCCTTGAGTCGTGGTGCCCCGTCTTGGCGAGTGGCGCGGGCTTCGAGAAGTCGTACGAGGTTCCTTCGCGGGAGCACCCATGCCTCTGAACGTTGCCTTCCTCGCCTGCCTATCAGAAATAAGTGGCACTTGCCCACTACGGTGCATCGGCTGCAGAAATAGGAACTAGTAGGATTGCTCATACAGCGAGTTGTATCGCACCACCTTTGCATATGTCATCATTTGTCAGTCTTCCGTGGTCATATCCCGCATTCGTATTAGCAGCGCCGATTTCAGAAACGCTCGCAGAGAGGAGTACAAGTAGGCTGGACAAACTCCAGATATCAGCCGAAGTTGTTCCCCACAAACACACTGCTGATGCGACAATGTACAGTCTGTGTGTGTGTGTGTGTGTGTGTGTGTGTGTGTGTGTGTGTGTGTGTGTGTGTGTGTGTGTGTGGTGTGTGTGTGTGTGTGTGTGTGTGTGTGTGTGTGTGTGTGTGTGTGTGTGTGTGTGTGTGTGTGTGTGTGTGTGTGTGTGTGTGTGTGTGTGTGTGTGTGTGTGTGCAAACTTGCCCCCCTGGTATGGAAAAAAAAATTAAAATAATGTGGGGGTAGCCCGCGCCACCAGAAGGTATATCGGGCTTAAAGCCAATCGCACCATAAAGAAATAAGGGGAAGTGTTCCCAAAAAGAAAATTTTGTGGAAAAGCCAATTGAAAAAAAAATGTATGTATTCGGAAGCAAGGCCTGCAGGGCTTTTCCTTCTATAATAAAGGCAGGAGATGAAGACCGTGGTAATGAAGACCGTGGATACTGGGCAGGTCCTCTTTGTGTGTCCGTAGGAGGCGCAGTACGTGCAGAGTGGGATGTGCAGATCTTCACTGACGTGCACCATGGTCCATCCAAGCATTACCCGGCCACAGGCTAAGAGTTGTCGATAGGCAGAGTGGTCGACCTCCAGTACATGTGTATAATTGCCTGATCGTTCGCGGTATGAGGTAATTGGACGGCACGTTTGTGGGTTCAGATCAAGGCCATCATTGCGTTGATTAAGACACTGAACCAGTGTCATTACCGCAACGTCCGGGTCGACGCCTGTAAGTTTAATTCGTGGCATTCGTTTTTGTGGGATCCGAACAGAAATGGACGTGCTTGTCAGGGTGATATTTTCGATTGCTCTTTTAAAGTTCATTATTGTTTGTTCGTCATTAGTGAAGACTGTTAAGCCATACGTAGTCTTACGGAGCATCACTGAGCCGATCTTCTCTTTTGCAGGATCAATGTTTGATTTGATAAGTCGGAATACATCATTGGCCGGCGATGTTGAAGGTTGAAGGGGTGTTAGAAACATAAGAAATGCATGTTCTTGCCTGGTTGTTGGCAAGTGGCTGTCATCAGGAGGTACCGTATGAGGTGGTAGTGTCGACGGAGCGGTCATCCGCGAGGCGACGTGGTCGCTATTGGGCTTGCCCGCAAGAACGGACGCATAAGATGGACCAGGGACAGGATGAGCAAGGTTGATGACTCCAGGCACAGCCGTAGAGACAGTACTGGGTCGAGCGAGTTGGTAACGGAGTTCATCTACCCGTCCCGCCTGCCTCGCCGCCACGGCCCGAATGTCAGCGCATTCTTGGAGGATGATGCGTAGCAAAGCGATGATCTTAGAACGTTGTGTGTTAGTTACCTTGCAAGCCGGATCAAAGAGAAGGTCTGTGATGTCCTTTTGGTAACTGATGGCTCGATGAAAGGCAGCCTGTGTGACTTCTTCGCCGGGCTCGTTGTTTGGAAACAAACTGCCTGATGGCAGGGCGGCAGGCGGCGGCGCTGGGACACCCGACGGGGCAGCAACATGAGCACTCTGCATCTGCAAGCCTAAATTGATTGGGGGTATTCCGATTAGCGTCCTGTCTCCGTCGGCGGAAAAGACAGAGCCGCCCGAACGCGGCGAATCTCCAGGAGCTGGAGACACGCGTTCGGACTCGACTGGGCCTTGTTCAGCCATTTCGCCGTAGCGGGTGTGTGTGTGTGTGTGTGTGTGTGTGTGTGTGTGTGTGTGTGTGTGTGTGTGTGTGTGTGTGTGTGTGTGTGTGTGTGTGTGTGTGTGTGTGTGTGTGTGTGTGTGTGTGTGTGTGTGTGTGTGTCAGCTTTTAGAGAAACATCAACATTCTGCACTCGTTGAATGTGTTAAGTCTTCAGATGACAGCTTTATTAGCGTCTTGCGTTGATAGCAGTCGGCTGGCTTTCTAATTCAAACAGGTCAAGTTGATGCAAACAGTCGTAAAACTGTGCAGAATTACAGCCATCCAAACTGCACACCTTCGCTATAAGGATCCCGACGAAATTGCCCTGTAGATACATCGCATCATATCTACTTCAAGTCTTCTGCAACACGATTAATCTGAACACACAAACAGTAGGAACAAATCTCCCGCCCTCGTGCGTGCATTTCATTAACGACTTTCTTGAGCACCCACATTCGTGCCGCAGAAAAAGAATTTCACAGCCCCAAGCTTCCCCCCACTTGACGCGTTCGTATTCACGACAAACTTGAGTCTGAAACGAGTAGTAAACAATGCAGCTGCGTCCCATTGACTTCCACCACGCCCAAAGCTGTCAGTAGGTGTCACAAAGAGTTCGTGTGGTACATAAATCTAATTTCCATATTGAGCCTCGAAAGTCCGCCTGTTTCAACAACTCGCGGGTGCTCGTCTAACTAGACATAGACTAGCTGGGCCTCTTTTGCCAAATAAAAAGAGCGATTCGTCATCGAACGGTGCCTGGGGCCCTACACTGACGATTCAGTCATCCCCACTCGTACTTGAACGAGAGGAGTACGCCTGCTCCGGTGATGCGCTCGCCTCTCTTTCCTGGCTTCCAACAGCTGCAGCTGAGTTTTATGAGGACCAGGAAGTCCACGAGAGTTTAGAACACTTGCATCGAAGGTTTGAGTGCGTCAAGTGTTTTGTCCTTCACTCTGTAATGACGAGCCAAATTAAGTGGAAGTCGGGCGACGTCGTTGACTTGAATGAGGCTAAACGTAGTTACGATCGCGCCTCTAACGTGGGACGCGTTTGAAATAATTTGGGCAAACATCTCGAACACTCGGCTGCTTCTAAGCGTACGCTCCGCTTCATTGAGGGTTATAGGCTCATGAAATGTACGTTTTCGGGCGCCAGTTATTGGTGTCTATCTCCCGCCTTGATTTCATTGTATTTTTGACACATAAGTATAAGGGAAAACATTGCAGTGTAGTTGGACAGGAGCTGTGAAATCGTTCTTGTCCTTTCGGACACCTTTGTGATGCAGCCTTTTTATGCATTGAACTTGTCTGAAACGTCATGAAATGGTTGGCGGGGTGGATAGTAAGACGTAGACGCAGGCTGCAGAGTATTAGTAAGGCCTAATAACTAGACGATCCCTGTGATGAGGATAGTACCTAAGACAAGTTATTATAAGATGGCGTTTGTGCAAAACACGCCTCTCATGGTATATGGAAACGACGGAAGGCACTGACTATCAACCGGTGGATTTAACGCGAAGTCGACTTAATGCGCTACACATATGCCCGCGAAGAATTGTAGGTACGCGACAAGGGTTTTCGATTTTTTCGTGATCTCTTGTCGCGACGCTTCGACACCATGATACACGCGTAGTTCACGTGCGTATCATCTCGCTTCAGTGATCAACTTCCGGGTTGATGTAACAGCGTCCGCAGGGTCCCCAGGGTCCAGCGTCCCGCGTTCCATGTCCAGCGTCCCCAGGGTCCCCGCCGTCCACTGTCACGCAGAGGGAAAAGGCGGGCCCACGCTTGCCGTTTGACCCGCTACACACAGCCTTGCCCTGAGCGCACTGTTACTTGACAGTGACAGTACACCATGATAGATAGATAGATAGATAGATAGATAGATAGATAGATAGATAGATAGATAGATAGATAGATAGATAGATAGATAGATAGATAGATAGATAGATAGATAGATAGATATTCGACGCATTCTCAGAAGTCAGCCTTTGGTCGTTCAATGAAAAATTGGGGGACAATTTTCAATCTACATTATCTAGCAAGTGACTTGCTGAAGTCATTCTAAAAACTTGCACGGCAACTAGAATAATAGGCAGTTGATGTACCCGTACTTCACGGCGTACACGCCACTCTGAAAAAGGCCGAATACGTCGATACCTAGTCAGTTTGTCATTTGCTTCACTGAGATTATGTGTTTCTTCATAGGCATGCATATATTTCATGAGTTAACGAAACTTTAGAGACAACAAAACTGTCTACGACTCGCCTGCTAATATTTAACTAAACATTGCGTGCGCAGGAAGGGTTTCGCATGTGGGCCGCAAGTTACCCACCTACCTTCCGTAATACGAAATGTGTACGAACGTTTTATTTTACCGCTCGATATTGAACCGCCGCAAAGTCTCAGAGGCAAAGAAATGTAGGAATCGCATCGTACTGACAATGCCACAATTGCAAGAACAAATGACGCGTGCTCCGCCTCGTATTTCCGGTCTTCGAGGCCACTTAATAGCACAAAGCGCACGGAGCGGCCTTCGCACTTCCGTGCCGAGCAGACGACTTGCCGAGTTCGTCGCCGATACCGCGTCTGAGAATGCGCTCCTACGCAAAACTCAGTTCTTCGCGCTTTTCCCCCTACAATATTTCTTTCCTCTCCCTTCCCCCGCTGGAACTTGCTCACATTATTCTCCTTGCTTCCTTACTTCACCAAAGGCTTCCCCAGAAAGTCTCCCTAGCGCAACGCCCCATTTATGCCAGCGCTTCCCTAAAATCCCTACATTCCCCTACATTTCCGTCGTCCTCGCATCCTGTCGTCTTCGCGTCCCGGCATCCTGTTAGAACCGCCGAGGTGATGTACACCCACGCGCACACCATGAAATAATAAGTTGTCGCAGTCGCAAACGCGTGGGATCAACAAACCGAGTAGATGAATAAAAAAAAGCATGTATAAAGGTGAATAAAGCGTAGTTAATAACATGTAAGCTTTGAGCTCATGTCACCTAATATATAATTCTGATGATCAGTATGTGAAAGGGAAAATTAGCATCCGCCCATTATGTAGCACAAGGCTACAAGGAAATCCATACGGAAGCTTTCATTTCTGAGAAATCCGTATGGATTTCCTTGTAGCCTTGTGCTACAAAACGGGTGGATGGTAATTTTCCCTTTCGTAAACGTTGCTCCACCTTGCGTGTTTCCGCAGAACTCATTTGCCATAATCAGTAGGTATGGAAAAGAAATCGACTTGATAGTCGGTGAAAGGAAAATCATAATGTGCATGAAAGCTGCTGGTACTTAAGCGCTTTAATTGATTGATTGATTGATTGATTGATTGATTGATTGATTTGTAGCGAGAAGGTCACATATGGCTGTAGAGCACCATATCGTTTGGTATTTAACTCCCAATGAGTTCTTTTAATGTGCAGCTGGATAACGAGTATTGGCTACATCTCTGCTGTATATCGACCTATGAATATTAGAGTTATTTGGTGTCAAATATGTACCTATTAAAATAGCGTTCGCGAGCAATGTGTCAAATTGCCGTGACGGAGTGGGAAGAAGTGTTAATAACTCGGAAATGTTGATGCCGCAGCGCTGCTACTTCAGCAAAGCTCTTGAACACAAGGACTGGGATTTGCGGGATTTAAATGTGATCGCATCGAAATTACAACCTGCAATGAGACGCCATGCTAATGAAAGGCGCTGCTGCATTATGAACGGCGAGTCAGTATATTATTACTTGATGTTTTCTGTAAACCATACGTAGTCAATGCTCCAAACGTGGTATACCAGGCGTCAGGTTTTCGAGCCTTCCTCGAAGTTCTCCATAAAATTTCCGGTCTTGTCGGTCGCCTCCACTGTCATAACTACAAGCAACAGCTTTCGTTTTGACGCGTCAGAGAGCCACCTTTTTTTTTTTTTTTTAGGAAATGCAGGAAAGGAGTACCAGCGCGAATTCTCGAAATTTTATTTCAGGAAGGCTACATAAGGAAAGGAGTTAATAAGAAAAACGTTCAAAGTTGTGAGCTAGATCCGAGCCTACCACCGCTGCTGGTGCGGTCATGGAAGAAATCCTATCATGCGTCCAAACTTCTACGCTGCGCACGTCTCCGTGCATCTATCTATCTATCTATCTATCTATCTATCTATCTATCTATCTATCTATCTATCTATCTATCTATCTATCTATCTATCTATCTATCTATCTATCTATCTATCTATCTATCTATCTATCTATCTGTTTAAACGGAGGAAGCGACAGAGATCGTGGCTCATAAGTACCTTTTACCTCTCATTTTTGTCGGAAGCAGCCAGCCAGCTACGGCTGGCTTCTACCGCCTCGGTACACTTTGCTCATCGAAGCGCAGATTTACACCAGTCGATGCGATTTTCTAACTAGTTTATATAATAGGTTCGTGAAAGCGGCGTGGGGAAACCCGAGGCGACATTTCTTCAAGCTAGGTAATATTCGCGTTCCACTACCGCATTTCATGCAAAAAAGCCTCCTGTAGAGGTTGACGTCAGCAACGGATGTCCGGCGAAATTTTCAACTTGCGTCTTCCACATGTGCTCATTTCCTTGTTTTTACTAGTTGGTCCTTTACACCTAAACGGTCGAAAAGTGTTCGATGATGAGCGTAGGCGGACACCATCAGCAATATTGAATCTCAACATGTTCCTAAGGCATTACAATTTGCATAACAATATCCCTACCCGTATTTTTAGCTAAATGTAGTGGCGTGTGCAAACATCTTCTCCCGTGTGGGCAAATTGCACTCCCCGTTAGCGTTTATAAAGTGCACGCCGGTAAATGAGCTTCGACAGAGCTGGTTTTCTGCCTGTGCTCTTCGTCAGCGCTTCGATTACCGCGGAGGGATAAACACGTATTTGTGACAGTTTGCAGGTCGTGTGCTCTTCCGTTCTGCATATTTATATGCGTGCATGTGCTTTGCTTTCACATCCTTTCATGACGCTTCCTCTATTGCGCCTAATGTGGCCTTTGGATAACCCGTTCTCGTTATTCAAGGTTAGGGCTTTATAGCCTTTCTTAATTGCTCAATGTTTCCTTCAATTCCAAAATATTTTGTTTCATAGATGTTGTGAAGTGTGCTGCGCAATTTCGGGCCCTTGTTCGCAGAAACGTTTTGCGTTAAAAATTGTCGTAAGAGCACGTTTCAGCCAATCACGATGCTGCACATATCATTAGTGAAGCAAGCTGTCCAATAGGGAAAAGCACTTACGAAAGAGGCGTTTTCTGATTTCGGTCCCTGGCTTCTGGGCGCGGAAGTTTCTTGAATGATTTGGAGTGCATGCCGGAATTAAAAGTAGTAGTTTCGCAGTCGTTAGTATTTAGCAACCTTCGGTTTGTCAAATCTATCACTGCTATTTCTTGGGAGACCATGCAAATAGGGCGTTGCAGATGTCAAAACGCAATAAGCCGCATATTTTTGTGTCATCGTAGCGCTTCATTAGGTCTAACTTCCACATGCAGCAAATCCGCCAACGGAAATCTTTTTCGTACCAGTATCCTCAACTTTAGCCACTTGGGGAATCCTCGATCGCCCTCTGTCAAAGTCGTGCCAATAGACTGTCGTAGGGAAGGGGTATCGTCACATTGTCGTGACAATGAAAGACGAAGTACCCAAACCTTTAAAGATCAAACCTTTCACTGGGTGACCTCGTGCCCAGCAAGGAAAGCAGCTCTAACCCTAGAAAGATAACGGCTGCACAGTTGTCAGTCGTCGATAATAACTGATCGACTGCGAAACCCTCCGGCTTATATCTGCGTTGCAGTACCATCAGTCTTACCACTGAGGCTCGTGTAGAATCTGTACAGTATGAACCTTGTAGAACAGTCGGCGCCATTCATGAAGTAGCTTGAGCGTCTGCGCACGGCCTGTGCCGAGTGATAAAGCGCGTCACAAGAAACTGAAAAAAAATCTAAGCCAGTTCCACTGCACCGATAGCTGTACGAAGTGTGGAGCAGTGTTTCACGTGTGTTTTCCTTGTTTTTCTTTCATGTCTATTGTTGCCGTCATCGAATTATGTTTTGCCTAATTTTATCTCATTATTCGAATATTTACAGTCAATGTGCATCTTTTATTTCATTGCAATCTCCCTACTCCGTGTTTCATTACGGGGTAGGGAGATTTATTTCGATCCCGCCACACTCGGATCAGCAGCCGAGTATCATAGCCACTAGACGACCGCTGCGAGGCAACTGCTGTTTTCTGAGTGTGAGCACGACAGCATGAGATCACAGTAGACGCCGGTAGCATGGGCCCTTAAATGTCCTCCGCACTTAAAAGGCGGTTCCCGTCAAACGAAAATTTGTGCGCGTATTAATACCAAGCGTTACGAACGGCTTTAGAAGCGTTTCAAACTTCAGACATGCGTTTGAAATGCGTTGATTGAAATAAACTTCAAATGAGGAGTTGTCGCCATTGTCTAGTGACAACTAGCTTTTCCCATTGGTTATTACCACAAAGAAAAATTGAAGGAACGCACTCTTTTGTGCTTCAGAGAGGCGTGTACTTGAACAGGGCGATAAAATGGACGGCTAGGTTTGTTGGCAGGTTGCATCGGTCGAATGAAGACCGTGAAAAGCACAAGGAATTGACGTGGAAGCTGAACTGATTTTGGTAGGAAAAGACTGCTGTGACTCTTCAGTCGTTCGTTCCCTTGTGCGTGTGTCTTTCGCACTCTTGGTTTTAGGTGTGCATACCGCTTTGTAGGTGGGTGTGAGTACTCTAAAATTTCTAACAGCGAGTCGAATAGCGTTCTATTCGCTCAGGCATTCAAATCAAATAGTACTAATTCGAAATACCAAACATTTTTCGAACAGTTGACGAATAGTCAGCACCGACGAGAGAACTTCAAAGCTAAGGGAACGTCGTAATTTCAAGGGGTTAATTACTTTTTAATGAGTGAACTACTGCCAAGCATGTAGCCCAGTATTTTACGAGATTATGAGGACAATTTGATCCCCAGATATTGATGTTTTGGCATAAACCTCTCTCATTCCCAACAGCGGCCAAGAGCCGCCCTTTTATCACAATATAGGTCGCCTTCGTTCATTCATTCGTAAAGTTTCTGTTTCGTGGAAGCGAAAGTGTCATCAATCCGCCATCATCATCATGATATCCCCTGCTCTGCTCGCCGAGTTCCTGGCTTCACGTCGGAGCGCTCTCTAACATTATCCCGCGCACAGAGAAAGGAACAATGCTATGGGAGTGCGTCAGATGATGCTCTTGAAGGCTTGTCGTGAGAAATCTAAAGGGGAGAATCGTGGCAAATAGGCCTCGGTCATGTGATAGGCAAGCAGTAGATTAATTCACGGCCAAGCGCCACCTGCGGTTACTTAATATCTCAAAGACTCTAGCCATTGCCACATGCAAGCCTACCTTAATTGACATAACTGTATTCTTTGTCGGTTATATCTTATGTTCCTTCGTCGGTGTTTATGAATATTTCTTTCCAATGGATGCTGTGGAATTTTCTAGTTGTTCCAAAAGTTATTGCCTTATTATTCGAATAATGTTCTACCCGTATTTCATTCATTCGGTAAGTCACTCTTTCATTATTTGTACTACGTAGATAGTTTAGTTATTATTACAGGGCCAGCTCTACTGAGCTCTTCCATCGTAGAGTAAAATGTGTTGTGAATGGTCTACCTGTTGTTCTAAACGTTATATACAGCAGCTGCATCGTGCTATCACGTTTTTATTCATCGATTTATTGTCTGTCTCATCTTCCCTTTCAATCTGTCTGCACCCTTTTCTTGCATACAAGTAGCGTAGGAAAAGCTCCACTCACAAAACATTTTTTTTCCTGCGTCTTATTATTTGACTCCCAACGTCATATTAAAAATCACGGGAACAGCTGATATCAGAAAGCGCCACTGGAACACCGTCTGCAACGAAGCTCCTTGTGTGTGTGTGTGTGTGTGTGTGTGTGTGTGTGTGTGTGTGTGTGTGTGTGTGTGTGTGTGTGTGTGTGTGTGTGTGTGTGTGGTGTGTGTGTGTGTGTGTGTGTGTGTGTGTGTGTGTGTGTGTGTGTGTGTGTGTGTGTGTGTGTGTGTGTGTGTGTGTGTGTGGTGTGTGTGGTGTGTGTGTGTGTGTGTGTGGTGTTGTGTGTGTGTGTGTGTGTGTGTGTGTGTGTGTGTGTGTGTGTGTGTGGTGTGTGTGTGTGTGTGTGTGTGTGTGTGTGTGTGTGTGTGTGTGTGTGTGTGTGTGTGTGTGTGTGTGTGTGTGTGGTCCTGCTTGTAGGGCTCTTTAGTTACACTTTGCGCTCAAATTGCTGTTACTACAATTTCTACCTATACCGCAAATGCGATCAAGTACAACTTTAAGAATGGTGGATTCCTTGGTTCATTTTTCATCAACATGTTTATAACGCAACCCAAGGCCAAAGCGCCCTTTGATGTCTTGCTTTTCATTTTCTCGCCTTGTCCTAAACGTTTAACCTCAGCTATAGTTATATTGGCCCAACCTACAATTTTCTCTGCCGCTAGGACGGACCAGGCCAGAAGTGCGCAAATAGAACCATTCACGACGAAAATGGAATGCAAAGCACCCCTTAAACGGCTTCCAAACAATCCAATCAAAAGAAGTCAAGCTATTCTAGACGCTTAATCTTCTTATAGACATCTCCAACACGTAAAACTAGTTAACAAGTTGAGCAAGTTGGCCAACGAATTATACTTAATACACACTTAACCTTTATGAATGAAATCCCCATTCTAGCCTGTATGTCCACTTTCCATCTTTACGCGGCCTTTGCCTCACGTACTACGTAGAAGTCGCTTCGCTATATAAAGAAAGCGTTCCAGTAGGACTGCTCAAGGAGCTGTACGGAATTAAATTCCGTCCGTTTCTTGGGGGTGGTTCCGTCTATTCATGAGCACTTTGAATGTCTTTTCTATTTGCAAGCGTATTTTTACGCAAACGACGGCGCTTGAATAAAATATGAGGACCTCAAGTCCACGTGAGGAACTCAAGTCCACGGGCGCCGCAACATGTATACTCGGTGCTGCGGCATTGGTATATATATTTATGTTTTTTGCCACTACCCCGCGATATACTGGGACACGTTTCGAGAGTTTCCTATATTTACGGGTTCGCGAAATAGTTTCTGCCGTAGAAGTACCTGCCGCGCACGCCCTTGAAAGTAAATTTGCAGTATTTACTGTACGCCCTCAGAAATGCAGTCACCGTAAGGCATTACGTCTTAGGTATTAGAAATTATAGTAGCCATGTATAGGGCAGGTGGCAACACATCGTGCATTCACTTCCATAGTCACACTGTCATATTAGATGAAGTTCAATAATGTAGCAGATAGAGCGAGATGGTGCGTAACATGTGTTGTTCTCGTAGTTCTACGCAACTCGGATCGAGTGTCGAAAGGAAAGGACAGGGCTAGTGACGAAGAGGTCAAATAGGCAGAGTCCTAAATTCCATGTAGCAAGTACTCCATAGCCTTACGCCTGTCGTTAACACTCCACAGGTTACATATTTGTTGGCGTTCAGGAAAAATGGGCAGTATATATGAGAACACGACCACAAGATTAGCACGGAAGGAAACTAAGGCTAAGGCATACTAAGATCTAACGACTCAGCAAAAAAAAAAAAAAAGTGCTCAAGTCCAGTCAGCTCGAGCTAAAGTGCCGAAGATCACTACCAGCTGACAATAAAGCCAGCAATACTTCGACGATGCATATTTTCTTTTTCTTTTTTTTTACTTGCTATAAACGTGTCCGAGGAACTTCAGCCGTATAGAGAAGCAGATTTGAGAGAACTAGAGATACGCTTTGCCCCACACGTAAAAAATAACAATAATATAACTTTCACAACTCACTCGGCTGTGCGCAGATAGAACGGAACGTTTAGGAGCAAAGCAACAGAAAAACACATGATCATGCTGACAAGATGGAAAGAAATATTCAAATTTCTGTGTTCGAACAGAATTGGTGTTCGAACAGTCCATATCGGTGGCAGCGCCGTATCTACTTTTCCAAATCGTTTAAGGAGGCCCAACCATTATTAATGTTTCTGTTTAATCACGTTACGCCAGCACTCAGTGATTATTAGCATATATAATAAGCGTAAGTGGTATAGAAGAAACAGGTAATGTTTTCTACAACTTGGATTTATTGCTATTACGAAGGAATAAAGCAAGCTCCGGTAGGACTGCTCAAGGAGCTCAGCTTCTAACGCAAGGAATAAACTAAGCAGTCATTTCCTACTCCCTTCATCCGTGTCTGGCCCCTCGAACTCCTCAATCAACTTCAATGTCATCATCCCCAACTAAGCAAGGCATGGGTCACGTGGATTTGTCGAACACCGGGAACGCCCCAGAAACACGCAAGCAGATTTCTCGAGAATAATTTCTTTCGCCTAATTAGATGTGCAAGGAGAAGACGTGATATATTTCAAAAGATTCATTATATAAACGTTAAAATTTATGCTGCTTCCTAGAAGCTTAAAACTGAGAAAGACACATTAACGCCTGCATACGGTCGCTAAGTGTCGAAGTATTAACGAAGAAACCTTCGTTAAAGCACGCTACACGCGAGTCGAGGCAGCTGATGTTGGTTCCGGTGATAAATGAACGCTTTCGTTGACGCCAGGGCGGCAGACGTGTGAAAGGCTATCAGCGTCAAACGCTTGCCGTCAGTAAACTTCGCTTTACGCGCCATTAGGGAGTGTCTCCGGCAGGAGAAAGATTGCTGTTCACTGATGGACGGCTGAAGGTCGTTACTCAAGACCCGAGAAGAAGCAAAGCTAATTGGCTCACGTGTGCATTAGTGTACATAATATAACATAGGCACGAAGGAACAGGACAGTGAACATGAATGCTAGACACAAACTTCCTGGAACATTTCTTTAACTGTTCTTTTGCATAATCAAAGCGCCAAGTTTGCTTTTTGTTTGTAGGCTTATCAAAGCCTTCACTTAATGGTGTATACGGCACGGTGTACTCATCGGACAGACGGACGGTCTAAAGAAGAAGCAGGAGGTCGGACGGATGGATTATAGAACAGAGGGCTTTGCTCAGCTGAGGATAGAAAGACTTGAAGGATCGGCATATTATATCACTCGTTCCGTTGCACACTACATTCCTACAAAGACTGTGGAACACAAATGCAAGGAGAAAATGTAACATTTCGTCAAAGCTGCTCTTGGTCACTGCTGTCACAGAAACTATCGTCAACGATTCCCAGGCTACAAACCTTTCTTTCTTTTTTTTTCTTTTTTTTCTCTTTTTTTTATTCTTTTATGTGAAATCATGAGCGGGCAGGCTACATTAGAGCCCGTTATCTCAACATCATGATATTGATATTAGAAACAATAAACACGCATACAGAAAAGTGAACCGTAAGAAAGACTAAAAGCATAGGGAAAGAGAAGGAAGGAGGAGTATTGTAATGAAGAGGAGGAGCACCGGCGCAGAGGCAGCGTCGTGCGCGCAGCAGTGGCTCGAGTTCGGAGACAGTGTTTGGCATATTCTTCAACAGGCTGCCGATATAGCAGCTTCAACATATCTCCTCTATATTTGTTTCAAGCTATGCACAAGTATATATGATGGCTGGCGTGTAAGGAATACCTGTATAAGGTCCGAGACCAGTACATACTGGTGGTCACACAGACTGCCGTGAATTGATTGCCTACAAATATTTTATGTAGTGCGTCTGGCAAAAAAAAAAAAAAGTCTATGCGTTACGTCCGTTATCAACACATAATAATAAGTAGTATAATGTCAATCACAGGCAGCTAATTAGGTTTGTGGACATTAAAAAATCTCGAAGGGC
Source organism: Hyalomma asiaticum (assembly GCA_013339685.2). Taxonomy (NCBI): domain Eukaryota; kingdom Metazoa; phylum Arthropoda; class Arachnida; order Ixodida; family Ixodidae; genus Hyalomma; species Hyalomma asiaticum. Next base: position 138,883,158 of record CM023482.1, read on the forward strand.
GCCCGCTCCACGTCTTTGGCTGTCAGGGTGTTCCCACGGTCCAAGCACTTTAATGAGAGCGAGAGGTCGTCTGTCGAGGCTATCCAACCAATCTCACAGTTGAACGCGTTGTTCTTTGTAATGCGGGCACTCCATGACGACATCCTCCACCGATGCGTCGGCATTACCACAATGATCGCACTGCGGAGACGTTCTTCCTTTGATGCGGCACAAGACGTTAAGTGTATGGCACAAAACGTTGCGTGTATGGCACAAGACGTCGCGCTTTAGACGCTGCGTGTATGCAACGTCTATGTAAATGATATTCTCTGCAACATTCCAAGTTGTTTTAAGGGAACCCAGTTCTTTTCTTGTAGAGGCAGGACATATGACCTACTTTCGCAATAAAATTAAACACATAGCGGATATGTAAGGCGCAAGTTCCCTTGTTTAGAAGGAAAACAAGGACAGTCTACACTGCAGCCTTCACACCTGTCGACAAGGCTAGCGTTTAACTTCATGATAAAGAATGTCGAACTATCAAGCAGTGCTGCACAGCAAATCAACTTCCAGCGCTATGTATTAAAGAAAACGATAGTAAAGGTAGAAGCCGAAAAAAGTAAAAAAGAAAAAAAGAATTCACCGTCCAGCGTACGTCAGTAAACTCTGAAATCAATGGGGTATAGTTCCACGCTTGCTAGAAGTTAAAAGAAATTAAAGTACGCTGCGGCCACGCCTCCCAGAAGTGGCCTTAACTGCCTAAGCGGACCCGAGCTTCCGAAGCGCTAACTTCTGGAGGCGAGCGAGACCGTCTCGTTCACGTGACAAGCGCCGCCTCCATATATATATATATATATATATATATATATATAGAGAGAGAGAGAGAGAGAGAGAGAGATGAGTAGTAGACCCTCGGAATTGGCAACAAAAATGCGGAAAACGTTTATTCAACGTTTCAGCCGGAGACCGGCTGAAACGTTGAATAGTGAGTGTGTCCTGATGAAGACCGGTCTCCGGCTGAAACGTTGAATAAACTTTTTCCGCATTTTTGTTGCCAATACCGAGGGTCTACTACTCATCTCTGTCTTCACGCCTCCGGCCTATTCACCACCATGACTGCAGCTATATATCCGTTCTGCGTGAATAATCGGACACACACATCGTGATCACATAAACGACTAAGATTACCTGTCTTCTAGATAGAGTGCATCTTACGTGGACGTTCCCTAGAAATGCGCTTTACAAGGGAGGGCGGGTGGGCAGTCTTCTTGTTTAAATGTTGAACGTTCTCGCGCCACACGAGCATGTAATACTTTGCGGACACACTCACAAAAGGCGGATCTATGCGCTGCGCTTCTTCGTTGGAAATGTCCAAACCTGTGGAGGAGCCCTTTCAGGAAAAGCAAACGAACGTCAAACACTGTGAAATAGTGCCAACTCCTGCAATTCAGCAAGTGTGTCCTCAAAGTTGTTGTTGTTGTTGTTGTTGTTGTTGTTGTTGTTGTTGTTGTTGTTGTTGTTGTTGTTGTTGTTGTTGTTGTTGTTGTTGTTGTTGTTGTTGTTGTTGTTGTTGTTGTTTGAACAGGCGGTATTACACTGTCAGCAGCACGCGACCCATTCAATATGCACAAAATAAGTATCCTATGCGAAACAGGTTATGCGCTTATTTTGTGGTTCCCTTGGTTCACTGAGACTGCGTGGCCTGGTGATCGTTTTAAGCTCGCTACGCGAGCCTCTGAGCGGTCTCCTGCGTTTGACACGCCCTTTCCGTGAGCACGTGCTACTGAGTTTACAGGTCGCCGCTTGCAGCGGCTTATTTTATCCTGCTGTACTCTCAACAGCCCCTAATATCCCGTCTTTCTGAATTTTCTACCTCATTTTTTAGCGGTGGAGCACCACCGCGTTGGCATTGCTTACGAGGATGCCTTGTAGTGCAGTTGCTGTCTACTTGTTTTCCAGGCATAGTGTACAGGCCTTAATTACCTTTTCTCATATGTCTCGCCGCTGTTAATCAGCGAACCAGTTTATACTCGCGCTCGAAAAGTTCAACATAGCAAAGATGTGAGTAATACGTGCATCGATTTGATCCAACGTGCCTCCTAACAACGGCACCACATCTCGCTTCGCAAGAACTCTGTGCTTGAGGGCCTCATAGCATTGGCTCTGCTGCCCGGAACTACGTTCGACGTACAATAACTTCTCCTTGGGCGAGTAGGTACCTCCTGTAGGTCATGATTTTGTAGAGTCACACTTTTGAAAATAATAGGCTAGAAGAAAGAGAGGGACGAGAGGCTAGGAGGAATAGAGACGTAAAGAAGAAAGATACGAGCGCCCATCTTCCCGCACATTGTAGACTAAGCTTTTGTGAGCCACTGTTTCTCGGAGTAAATATTGCGGGCAGAATCAGGAATAAAACAGCGCGGGAACTGCTTGAGGCCTATCATATTTGTATTAGTGGTGAAAACTGCGTTAGCCAGACATCTGTTTCATTACATGATACGGAAATGAAATTGCTGAGTTTGTCTTCTGTTTCGTAACTTGTGTCTTGCCTTTTTGCCGCCCTGGCTTCGAGAGTGTATGCGCGTGTTTAGACGTACTTGCCTCGATATCAATAAAAACTAGTAAGCACGGCGCCTTCTTTGCTTCGTCTCTCTTCCTCTTTGCCTACTTTTTCAAAAAAGTCGTGCTACAATACCATCATATACATTCGACGTGCTATGGTGTTGCTAGGTCGAAGTCCCGGCATGCTGAACTGGAGAACCATCGCGTAACAGTTCAAGCTCGCGCCGTCCACGAGTCTTGAGTAAAATGGTGTATATAAAGCACGTTCTCTTTCACAGCTATTCAAACCATTGGTCGGACGAGTGAGACATTCTCTAATTCATCGGGGCCGAATTTACAAGGAAATGAGTAATGATTCGACTTGAAGATCCAAGTTTCGGTGAAATCTTCGAACATTCATTCAAGTGGTACGGATAGAAAAGTTTTAGCTTTCTTTTCTTTCTTTCTTTGTCTTTTGTTTGTTCGGAAACAGTCCCAGCATGCGCGCTGCTAGGACCGTGTATCTAGCAGATACCCGTATCCCTTGCAGTAGCTCTTCGCTTGTTCTTGACGGTATGTTGTGGATTACGCCTTTGGCGATACCCTCTGGTGCCCTGACTTTGACTTTGACTGCGTAAATGGATCCTCCAAGCAGGATGCCGGTGATCTCGAGAAGCATGTTGTATACGCTATGTCTTTGTTTGGTGTACTTCCGATTATTGGGTTCCCAACTCCTGCACTTGAATCCGGGTGATATCGTAGAAGTCTTTGGGACAGCTGGCTCGCTCAGCCGATTGCGTATGACACTGCCACTAGGGACCACATGAAAAGTTGTAAGCCAACCTGGGGTCTGTAGATAACCTTCCTGTCGTCCAGCAGCAATGGCGGAAGTTTCGGTTTTCTGTGACGTGGCACGTCTACCGGGGCAGAGTTTGCTGCGCCAGCCTGCTGCACACGCTGTGGTCGCGCATCCTCTTTTGTGGGTTTCGTGTGCACCTGAGTCTTCTCTCCTGTGGCGTGTCTGCCACTTTTCCTGGATGTTTACTTCCCGTCCACTGCTTTCGTCATACGTCCACTGCGCCTGCGTTGTCGATCTTGTGGAGTCTTCACTTGAAAGTCAGTCCCGTTTTGCTTTCTTCGCTCTTGTCTCGTGCAGTTAATGTGTGCGATGCGTCAATCATTACGACTGAGCGGCGGCGCCGAGTCGCCTTCACAGAGAGCGAGCGTCGGCTCACGAGCACTCGCGAGCCAGGGGTCGCAAGTCACGCGCGGGCGACCGGTTGCTTGACCCTGTAGGGTTAGCTCCATGGCGTGCTGTGAACACCTTAAATGACCAGAAAACGATGGTGACTCCATGATTCCGCGTACCACTCAAAAACTACATATCCTTCCGTTCCGTGTTCCTTGCCGATCCTGCCAGTGCCACAGCGTTGATGCCTAAAAGCAGATGTATGATCGATTTTGGGCGATTTGGCTGGACAGAAGCGTTTAGTTAAGGTTTGACGAAATAATACCATTTTATCACAACCAGTCAACGCGATCAATCTCGCTTTGCAGTGTGTAAATTTCGTTGCTGTCCGGTAGATGAGAAAAAACCTCAATACGCGATGAGCAGATGATTACGGGGCGCCTTTAGCATGCACGTCCGGCTGGAAAGTAAAGGAATTACTTGCAAGAACATACCCTTGGCAGAAGTATTGAATGGATTGCGTTACAGGAAGCAACTTGTCGACTTATTCGTCTATGGCACTAATGGCGACTTGACTCCGCATGCTCTTTTTGCAACATTCACCAACAAAAAATAATAGTAAGCCACTAACATGTAACCATGGACGTATATATTTGAGCATGAATGAGCTGGTAATAGAATTTCCACGTGCTCGTTACCCAGCACACGGTATTAAACTGAATGACTTTCCAACAGTTAACGTTCCCGCATTTAGCTCATAAACTAAGGTAGTTCATGAGCCTAAGGCGCGCAGGTTAGCTGTTTGATAATCATGCAAGTTTTCATGCCATATACACCGAGGAAGTGATTCGCGCGTCTCTTATGCCTTCCCCTGAAGCCTTTAACTGATGGCCTCTCCTCGCGCGAATTTCAGTGGCGTAAGTGCTGAAAACGTGTACTTCCTGGATAGAACTGTGAGTGCTGATGCATGCGTGTGTGATGTTCCGTAATTCATATCTAAATCTAGAAGCATTCACCAACCTGAACTAGGGTCGAAAACGTCTAGTTTCGTTGCTTGTTGCGCCATCACTCCGTATAGCAATTGCACGAATACTAGAATTGTCTGAAAAATTCACTTAAATAACAGCACTGTTGTCGTAAGGCTCCTATACATACGCGCACTGTCTTTAGCTGCAGGTCGTACGCGCAGTGGATATCCCAAAGCCTGGGCTGTGTCCCTACCCATATTCATCGCTATGGATCATCGAAGCAAAGAGTAAATATAGTCCTCAAGACAGATTCTTTAGTATTCGTTGTTTTCTCTACATTCGTAGATACGCATAAGTAAGCCGCGCCTCCGTGTTCGTGATGAAATCGCCATGGACATTGTATCGACAAATTAAACTACGCATCAGCTTCTGTAACACTGATTCCGCTGTTACTCTGATGTCATGGTTCGCAAATTCAAAGCGTGTTGCTAGCGGACGTCCGCGTTCTGCCGACCTCGGCACGTGTGCTCCGAGTCAAAGACAAAAATATATTTCCGTTCCGGATACTAGCGTCCCCATTACATTTCTCATTTTTTTCTAACTCTGCGTGGTGAATTTTATTACCGCTCTCATGGTGCACATCAAAGAGAAACCCGTCGGGTCTCTCCAAGACCGTGTGTAGCAATACCGGTACACAAGTAATATCCAGCTTCCTGAATTCGGCTCTGTCGCTGAAGCTTTTTCAGTCACTTTCCCGACACTACACGGTGGTCGGTCACGTTTCTGTTATTTGTCAATGTCAAATATCATTCATACAGCTTTAAGGATGAAAAAGAAAAATGGCTACGACAACAAATAAAAACATCGCTCTCTTGGTGTTACGCACGCTGCTTGCGCTGTATCTTTCTTGAGATGCCGCCACGTGGCGTTGGACTTACAAAAAGACGTTTGCAAAAAGGCAAGCCACATCAAGCAAGCAAAAAGACACTACTCGGCAATTGTCAAAACTGTTCGTGGGCATTACACTGAAATCTCGTTGATAACATATTCGCGGCAACCGGAAAATAGAACGTTCCATCCCCAAATCGTATTATCCGATAGTAACCTCCAAGGGCAAGGAAACTCGCTTACTTCGTAATAAGCACACAAGCAAGGCTTCATTTCATGTTAGGCCGAGTGATAATGTTCCGCACAGCACACTCCCGAAGCGGAGCCGCGTTACTTGATGTCACACGAACCGCAGGCAGTGTACACGTTCCTTCAGCGACTATGACAAAACTCTTCAATTTTCGATGAAAGTATTGTTTCTTTTTTATTTCTGTAAGCAATATCTTTTCGTGAGTAGTAAAATGGCGCACATCGTTTTCGTGCTCGTATGTCGCAGAACCCGCATCTCTCATTGGTTTCCTTCGCTCGCGCCTCGTTTGCATTCGCAGCACGTCGAAATTTAAATCTGTCGTGACCGCTGCCCCTCCCCACCCCCACCCATTTCTTGGCAAAGGAAATTTGCTTCGTGGCCGTTTTTGTGGCGTGCGTTTTACCGCTCTCAGCACATTGTTCGTGTGTCGTTGGAATGTAATTGAAGCCATGTTATCCAATTTCAGATGAAAATGCGATCGTACCAACCTTATGAAAATACATGGCGCTATGTGGTAATAGCCGGGGCGAAAAAGAAAAGAAGCGTACTATCCCGCAAAATGTAGTAGGCGGGACCGAATCACAGAGATCACACTAGATCTGGAATTATGTAGTTTAATCAAGACGGAAGAGAGATTGCCGACATTAGCCATCATTGACCAAAATTAGCATATACTTATCCAATACTGTCCGAAATTATCCATTAGTCCGAAATACTTTCCGAAATTAGCCAGTTAGCAGCTATGAGATAAATCCGCCATTTAGACATGGATATAAGCAGCCCTTGCCGACTTATGCTACGTTATCCGACACTAAGGGACATCAGCATTCACAGACGACATTATCTGGTGCTACCCACTGAGGGTGGTATATGCGAAGAGATACACTATAGTCCACGTCAGCCACCACGGATCACGGATCTGCAGGACTGTATTCAGGATAGGTCCGCTTATTATAACGCGTAATGACCTCGGGAACATTATAGACGGGCGGCTGTACAATATTTATAATAATGCTTACACACTAATCTAAATGGTGCACACTCCACCAGCCCTTTGCCGCCATATACTTAAGAGGTACTGACATCGACGTTTGCAAAAAAAAAAAAAAAAAAGGAGAGAGAGAGAGAATTCCTTCTTTAGTAAAAGCGGCGTAAAAAAAAAAGCACTGAAGACGGCAAAGGGACACTATAAGAGACACAAACGCTCGCTATGCAAGAGTAAATCAACTAAACGGCCTGAAAACTGGATTGGCTGTCTAGCAAAACAATTTTTCCGTTTCCAAGTATTTAGAGAGGAAATGTTAAGGTGGAGTCTTCCTCTTAAAGCAGGTTAAGTGCACGACCACCGCGTTCACTGACGTTTTAGTTTAAAAGACACAGCTTCTGAAAGGACTGCCGCACTTCAAACAAGCTTCTGATGAAACCCACTGGCATTCACGCTTGCTGTACAAGCCTAAACGAAGATTTTTCATATTTCTGAAACACGATACTCACTTCTTGCCTCACATAAAGAGAACTGAGCACGCGCGCAAAATGTTGCCTTCTTGATTTCGCCAGACATGGGAAGTTAAAACTCAGTCGCATGTCCTGAGCATTAACCAAACAGTTAAAGGACATGTTACTTGATACAGTTACGGGTGGAACGTTGGGTAGTTGGTAAAGAGCAGAGTGAAACATAAATGACTTAAAAAGAAAATAACCATGAAAGAGCATCGTGAAACGTGGTACTGTGTTGTTTCTTATAGTGCCTCTATTGTTACTCTAGTCACGGCCACTTTCTTATTGAGCGGGCATGCTCTAGCATTATGAAACTCAGAAACATATGAACGTTGGCATAACCTACATTACGGCGTTCAGCGCCGTTTAAACTCTCCTGCAACATATTCTGTGCGACTGTCCTAGATATTATGTTCAGACACAATCCCAGACATCCGCCCAAGCGCAAATTGACATTGGACCAATTAGTCTATGTTGAAACCACTCTTGATTTGATTGTTCGCTGGCGTTTTACATCACAAAACACCGATATGCTTATGTGAGACGCCGTAGTGAAGGGCTCCGGAAATTTTGACCGCCTGGGGTTCTTTAACGTGCACTGACATCGCACAGTACACGGGCCTCAACATTTCGCCTCCATCGAAATTGAAACCGTTCGTAGATGTCGTCGGCAGGCGACATCGCAACTATAGGCAATGAAGGCAATACTCAGGTTTTTAAAGGAAACAGACTTGGACAAGCGGCTGTTTTACCCGTGGATATCGGTTACCCCGCAAGTGTGTGTGTGTGTGTGTGTGTGTGTGTGTGTGTGTGTGTGTGTGTGTGTGTGTGTGTGTGTGTGTGTGTGTGTGTGTGTGTGTGTGTGTGTGTGTGTGTGTGTGTGTGTGTGTGTGTGTGTGTGTGTGTGTGTGTGTGTGTGTGTGTGTGTGTGTGTCGCTTTCTTTTCCATCTTTCAATCTCCCTCATCCCGTTCCCTTGTGTAAGGAGGCAAACCTTTAGTCCTGAAGTGGTTAACCTTCCTGCCTTCCCTCTTTACTATTTCTTCCCTTAACTGTCCTTAAACAATGTTTGGTGGCACGATCAGATCATATCGGTGCAAGAAGATGGGTCTAAAATTGCGCTGAAAACTGGAACAAGGTCTTTATTTATGGCCTCTGGCTGTCACTTCATGGAACTGCCTATGGCATGGCCGTAATAGCTTGATGGTATCAGCTATGCAATAGGCTGAAACCAATCAGCCGAAAACAGAAAAGGAGACAAGTAACTGTTCATTCATTCCTAATCCTCCTATGAACGTACCAGCTGTTATAGAACAAAAGCAGCCCCGCCACGGTAGTCTAGTTTGGTCCCGCGAACATCGGATAAGCAGCCGAGTACCATAGGTACTCGGCTACCGATCCCGGCCGCGGCGGCTGCATTTCGACGGAGGCAGAATGTTGAGGACAGTCTACTGTGTGGTGCACCTTAAAGAACCCGAGGTGGTCTAAATTTCCGGAGCCCTCCATTACGGCGTTTCTCATAATCATAGCTGGTTTTGGGACATAAAAGCCAAGAATCGATCAATAAAACTCATGCACGTCACCGCCAATTATTCTTGCGATAAAAATGAGTTTGCATGTTAGTCTTTGCAATATAACGTCTACTGTTTGCCTCGTAGCGGGAATCTATGTACCGTGAACGGTTAGGCGAACGACAGAAATCGAGCTCTCCACGCAAGTCTTAACGGCTCTTTCTTCCAACTGTACCCTGTTTATCTCTGTTTGCTTTTACTTTTCTGTGCGAGCGTGGATGACGGCAGACGATCGAATCGAGAAACAGCGAGGGAATAACAGAGCGCCTGCTCGAACAAACGCAGAGAAGGTCATCGGCATCACAGGCGTGTTCCGGCGCTGTCCAGTTAGCCTCACTCGTAGTCGACGAAGTAAGCAATGCGCGTTGTGTACAAAACGGCGATATCAAACGACTGCAGCATCTCAGAGCGCATCTTCGCGTAATGTAGGCGTCGAGATCCACCTCACGCGTTACAGGAAACAAGGCAAACATGTAGACGGGACCGTTAGACGAGCCGAGTTCAATGGCCGCATACGTACGAGCTACTCATCGCATCGCACACTGCTCACGTACATATCTATATGCTGGTCGACGTGGGTAATGCTTTTTTTCCTTTGCAGCTGATAGTGCCGGTCATTGAGCAACGACAGCTTTCCGGCACCACGTTTACACTCCGGTTCTTAACAATATAGTAAAGCTGACTACACGTGGCCACTCTCCAAGTGTATGCGCAGAGGGTCCTAGAGGGTCCTTTGAAGACATCCTCTGGAAGGATCTCGAGAGGAAGATGAAATTCCGCAAAAACATTGCTCTCTCGTGGTCAAAGTCGCGTCGTTACTCAGTGAAGCGTGCCCATAGCGGTCAATGCTCGCTATACGAATGCCCCTGACATGCGCATATATAGAAACATGAGCTACAAAGAATCAACATCCCTAAAGCGAACGGTTCTTTGAACTAAGGAGAGTATATGGACGCCCGACCAGGTTGGTCCAATGGCAATGGCACTCGGCTGCTGATCCGAAGGTCGCGGGGTCGAATCCCAGCCGCGGCCGCTGCATTTTAATGGAGGCGAAATGTTGAGGCCCGTGTGCTGTGCGACGTCACTAACCGTTAAAGAACCCGAAGTGGTCGAAATTTCCGGAGCCCTCCACTTCGGCGTCTCTCATAATCACATCGCTGTTTTGAGACGTCAAACAACAGGAATTATTATTAGTAATAGTACGTGGTCATTGCCGCAGCGTTTAACTTAATGCGGAGTGGATCGAAAACATCACAGACAGTTGCGATCCTACACAACATCCGCCCACTGTTTTAAAGTCAATTCGTTTTGCTCTTGGAACACCCTCGAAAATTTATCAGCCTTTTGGCCTTAGAACAATAGGCCCGCCATTTAAAAGATACGTTTATTATGACTATATACGTATATACGTATATCAACAAGTATCAACAAAAACACTGAAACTACAGGCATGTGGTACAAAAACGCAAACCTTATGGTCTGTGTTTCCCATTTTCGTTCACCTGACTGTTCTGTAGCCAACCTGGTGTGGCCATGTTTAATGTCCTGCCTTTCCATTTCCTTTTCTTTCATCTGTCTGTCTGGCTGTCCCTTTTGACTTCAGAGTAGAGAAGTCGCATCCATGAGACCACAAACCAAGGAGTCAAACCGCAACGCTAAACTTGCGCAACGTTTCGGAGAAAGCACTTTTCTCCCTGCGTGCGACTGCACGGCGGTGCTCTATAGCGGATATATAATGTTGAGAAACAAGACAGTACCCAGAAGAAAGAGACGTTGCTCAAGACACAACGAGCTTCCTGCGATCTTGTCCGTGAAGTGAACAGATAACGCTGAGGATCAGGAACTTGAAAGAAAAAACGGAAATAAATTAGGAAAGAAGCAAGTTAGGGATGAGGTGGAGCAGCGCATATACTACTGGGGCTACCGGAGTGTCTTGTGTGCTCCGGAAGCTTTTTTTTTTATGAGATTAACTTTATTCGATATCCTTGTAGGTATGTCTGGGGCTCATCGCGACATTCAAGAGTGAATTTCCTGACTCGAAAACAGTGGCAGTTTGACCGATGGAAATTTGGTCGAGTGTCATCCCTGTGTCTTGCCTCTGCTATTTTTTTTTCTTTTCTCTTTTTTGGAATTGCAGTAATACTCAGAAACCTCGCATGATTTGACTTTTGCGTGCAATACTTTCTGGATACTGTCGTCACTGTAATATCGAGGCAGGACATATTGTCACGCAATTTCCTTTTGAGAAACGGTACGTTTCTGCGTGAGAGGTGACTTGCATGCAGAAAAGCGTGTAGGTTAACCAGATTGCAACATCACAGTTTCTACCCTTCGCTGAAAAAAAGCGAAAAAAGGACAGAGAATAAACATTAAATGAAGTCAGTAAAAAAATGCCAGCGAGTGAGTGAAACAAGCTAGGCGTATGCAGTTTGGGACGTAGGTCTTTTACCTTGACACGACTTGAAGCCGAAGCCTTGCGGCAGTCAAACCCCTGCTTCGGCTGACTTTTAGATTTTGGACGCTGACAGAGCCGGAGACTTTAAATCTCAAATGGTAGCGTGGAAACCTCATTTAGAGGAACATTAACGTAACTAGAGTGTTTTTTAACATAATGTGATTCGAAAACCAGCTGTAATGCTTCCAATTAAGCTGCTTTACTCCAAAAAAGTGACCATCTGCAGCCAAGTGTCATAGCCACTAGACCACCGTGGCGGGGCTCCGCACTATCTGATGAAGACACTACGGTAACGACACACACATAACATGCCTACGGTCAGAATGTAGGGGACAAAGTATGTAATAGCGTAGCGAGGGAGTAGAGAGCCTTGGTTCCGCGTACTCATGCTTTATGCACGCACACAAGCAAACGGAAGGTCGGAGCGCATTGAGGTGAAAAGCTGTGTTAGCTGTTCGCAATTTTATACGAACGAGTGTTGACAGTGTGGATAAAGCAACGTGATTGAATTCTCCTGGCCGGAAGCAAAATGCTTGTGAGAGAGGCAAGTCAACATGGAATCCTAGGCCAAGTGAACGAGGAGGAGGACAAGGAACAAACGTTTATTTTCGAAACGGCGCTCCGAGTGGTGCCAGGTACCAGCCGAAGGTGGGAGGACACCTCAGTCCAGGAACCTACTGCCTTCAACTGCCCTCTTGGCCCTGGCGACGAGTTGTGAACGAATTTTCTTTTTTCCTTTTACCTCGAAACAATCTGGAGTGACCGCTGAACTTTCCCGCTTACCAGCTCTGAATCAATAAAAGCTCTTCCGATTCAATCTAAACGCGCCGGCCTTCATCATTCACGCGTTCTCCCGGCACTGTCAAGCCTTCCGTATAACTAAATATTATGAAAGAATGATTTTTTTTTTTTTTTGCTATGAAGTGCGCTTCCACGCATTTCCGAAGGATCAGCCTGATTTCTTTTTTTTTTCTTTTGCCGATTGTGCTAGCGTAGAGCAAGGTTTCTACGAAAGCTCTAAAGGAGCTTAAATCGAAGTCGTCTTCGAAGTCACGATGAAACGCAACACCCTAAAGCGATTACGTGTTCACTGATCACATTAGGTGACAAATACGTCATCTCAAGTAACGCATGACGCACCATGAAATGCGCAAGAATGTGCGTGTTGCCTGTCCTTGATTTCTTTTTTCGTTGCGTTAAAATAGCTGCGTAAGATTGATAGCGCTTGAGTAAATCATAGCGCTCGAATTATATGAAGCGCTTGAAGTAAAGCGTTCACGTTAGAACTAGACATTATTAGACGGCTTGTTGCTGCGTGGATACAGAAGCAGTGAGGCACAGCACTTTTTGAATTCCTCCGGCTTCCGAACGTCCGCCATACAGTAAGGAAGTTGTGCAGCAGGGCACTCTTGCAGATCGAGTCGCAAGCAGAAAGACGTCAGTAGATGGGGCGGACATTTCACAGTCGTTGAAAGGTTAGGGGCAGTCCAGCTAATTTGTTGATGGCAACGCCTCTGCTCAACAATATTTTACAGCGAAGGCTGTATACCGCTAGGCGGTGTTAAAAATTGTGGCGGTTCGTGAGTGCGCAGAAACTATCATCCTCTGGAAAGACTTGTGCACGCAGTAGTTGTCTTTCGCGGCTAACAGCGCACGCACTTCTGTTTCCTGCAGTCGACCAGCTCGTGACCTCAGCCAGCCACTCCATGTTGATTACGTGAAGCTCATTGTGCGGCACTCGAAAAAGAAAATGATTTGATTAACCCATGCAAAAGGTGTGCATAACCTCATTAAGAAACCCAATGATAAACTCTGGGGCATACGTTTCAGCTGCGCTCATTGACTATCTTCACGGAGTGGAAAAGCCAAACACTTCTTTGAATATGACTGTTCGCTATCTGAATGTTCGAATATGAATGTTGAATATGACGTGTTCGCTATCTTTCTTTTCCTGAATACGCCTGTCAGCAAGGCTGCAGACCCCGCCACGGTGGTCTAGTGGCTATGGTACTCGGCTGCTGATCCGAAGGTTGCGGGATCGAATCCCGGCCGCGGTGGCTGCATTTCGATGGAGGCGAAATGTTGAGGCCCGTGTTCTGTGCGATGTCAGTGCACGTTAAAGAACCCCAGGTGGTCTAAATTTCCGGAGACCTCCACTACGGCGTCTCTCATAATCAGAACTGGTTTCGGGACGTTAAACCCCACAAAACAACAAACAACAACAAGGCCGCAGGACCATGATCTAAAATCTTAGATGCGTTGCATTCGAGCTCTCGTTTTTGTTTTTTCGCAATATCGGAAAATCAGGCGTAACTCAGATTGTTTCGTTAACACGTTAATTTGCATACGTGTGAAAGTAGTACGTGCGCTTAAATATTATGCTTCCTTCCTTCTCCTTTTCAGGTCAGAGCACATATTCAAACCACTACGAAGGCCGTGGGCACCAACAGAAGGTGGCCACTTACGGCCTCGCGCCGAGGGCAAATAGGTGTACCATATGTACCGGTTTTCCCATCAGCCCCGAAGCTATATAAGTACTGCGCTCTTGCTTCCTCATTATTGCTCTCCCCTTGCAAAACTCGCGTTTATCGAAGGCGCAGAGACAGCCTGATGGTCGTAAAAACTTCGCTCAACCAATCATTCCCTAGAAACTCACTACTTCCCCCTCTGTTATTATTCTCCCTGTCTATATCTCGAACAGAGTCATTATCGCCCGAAGCCTTCTTTTCAACTCCCTTCGTTGCCTTTTGATTAGATTTTACTCAATGGACTCAAACACTGGAAGCAAAGGTTTAATCTGAAGAAATAAATTGAAACAGCGAACTGTCAGCCAACGCCAACTTGAGACGATCAGCCCTCCTGATAGCATTTTACGGGCGATCGTCTTTTGTTAATCTGAGGGCGTAAAAAAGGCTACGTTGTTTCCTGGGTTGAAAGCATAAAAACTGGAGAAGCTGGATCTGTAGCGAGTTGGGCAAGTGTCACACGCTGCCTTATTCTTCGCCTTGGACTTCAGTTTTACCGTCGCCTTCGGGTACGTCGATGCTGCTCAAGACTCGCGTGAAGCGGGGCTATTCGCATAAGCTGCGTTTATCCTCTGTTTCACTAAGTATCATCCTGACGATCCTCACATTGCTCACTTTACTGCATCTGAACCTAAGACACGCGAAAGATGAAGGAGTAACTTTTGCGATTTTACTTATCGGTGCAAAAGATATTAATTAAAGCACAGTCAGATTGGCAAAGCGATAGACAAATCTTCCGAGGAAAATAATACAGCGTGGAATTAAACGATATTTCACGATTTGCAAGATGACTATATTGTGCAATGCTGTCATTGCACCTTTCCTGCTTCTTCATTTGTATAAGATGTGATTTATCAATTAATTGATTTGTGTTTAACTACTCAGGTTGCGAGCAAGTCATGCCTTGCTTCTGACTTCCATTTGAACTGTTTGAAAGCTCCAAGGTTATGCTCTTTCTATAAACCTGCGTGTATGAACTGGCTAACCCAGAAGCACACTAATTTTGGGGCGCTTGAATTAATTATGCCTCGGAATGCGTTGGTAACGAGATCATTGAAGTGCTTCTAGGTAAAGAAAAGAGAGAAAAGGAAATAGTCTTACGCTAAGGATATCAAGAAGAGAAGCCTAATGAGTGGGCAGAATCTATCAGTCGCTCAAGCGGCTGTTCCGAAAAGACAAAGCAGTGGGTGGCTCTAGATAGCAATACAGCTCTCCGTACGAACCTGGCCCAGACCGAATAAATTAAGTTTAGGCGCTTTCATTCCTCTTCGTTATTTAATGCAGTTGATGACTTGCTGTTCTGTTTTTCCTTCAGTTGAAAGCATGTTCTTCCACTTCCTCCTCTCGTTTCCGAATTCAGAAACGAGCTAAGCTAGTGAGTCTCGTTCATTTACATGGTTTTTGGGCGTCTCCCAAGAACCAAATCATTAAAAAATACTTTTTAAGCTTGATTACGAAACCCCGCGTGCTACGTTTCTAAATTGTTCTAAGTCGCTCGGCAAGCCGTCTATACGGCTGGCGGGAAATTCGAGCGTTTAGCTCTCGGACAAGGAAATTGCACTGTCCAATGAATGCAAACAACGAGTGCCTGATGCACGTATGACGTCACGTTACGGCGCATATACGAGGTAATTTATAAATAAACGCCCCAGGCTTTCTGCACGGTCGAGACGAGATGTTTCATGTAGTGCTAATAAAGCGATTTATGCTGAGCTACAGGCAATCTCCTGTAAAGCAACTTGCTCTTTACCGAACCTTGAAATCAGGCTAGGGTGGGGGCATCGGCGCTACACATGGTTCATCTTGCAACGAAGGGAAAACAGTGCTGAATTTTTGAAGACGCACGCAGCGCCTGTCGTCGTCTGTTCTCCTTTGTGTGCCGTCAGAAATTCAGCGCTGTTTTCAGTCCTTTGCTTTAAATCACTCTCATCTTTATATCACCGTTGCCCCAGTAAACGTAGAGCAGTGGCATGGGAAGAATGCTACACCGCGTCATTTTATGAAGAATGTATCTCCGCTATTAATCTGTAATAACGCTATAGCACCTCTTATCCTGCCCCCCCTCGTCGCATCCGTTATTTGTCCCTAAACTCCACGATGCAGTGGGCGTCGTTGGAGCAAGTATCGTGGCACAGTGAAGATTTTATGAAATTCCGTACGGTGCGTTGTCGAAGTGCGAGTGCGGGGGCGGGGAGCGTCCATTTTGCGTGCATCTCTGCATTTGTTACCGAATTCGCGAGCAATCTCGTGGTCCCTATCCTTTTTTCTGCATCAAGAGAAAACTTAGTTTGCTGACGTCAGAGGAGGGACGCAAGTTGACTGCAAGCACGTCGGTTGTCAAATGCCACGAGAATTTATGCATTAAGAAAATAATCTGCGCATCCTGGAAGGTCCAAGTTATGGTGATTATGGAATCGGGGAAATTACAATATATTGAGCAAAGTGCATGGCCACCTCGAAAGAACGAACCTATAAAAGTGATTTTAATATATCGCCTAGTCCCGCTTTCTCATTCTCTCTGTACCCTGTCATCACACGTGCGCGAAGGCCGCGAAAGGGTGAGTTCGTAACAGGAAAGTAACAATGCTCATTAGCTTCAAAAGGCGTATGCTAACCTTTTAATCTCTTGTTTTTTTATCTTGGCGTAGTGCTGAGGGCGCAATTTGCAGCTAAGTGCCTTCTTTCAGGACCATGGACGCGACGAGGGCTAGTTTGGCTTTTGCGCAACTAAGCAATCTCATGGCTATATTTAGAAAAGGGGGCACGGCACTAAATGACCTTCGGGAATTTGTGAGCGTCATGCACGTCAAGGAAAGTTTTCAAGTTCTTGGGTGAAATTTTTGTATCCATTAACGCCGGGCGAGTTTGGACGTTTGTAAAAAGTAATTATTATGTCCAGTAATCAGTCTGCCGTGTCTCCCTTGAAGGCCCCTGACTTATGGCGTTTCTCACTTCTAACAAACTTCTCTGTGTTTTTAACAAGGTGCTTTGGTCGCTGCATCTTCAGTGTAACATCATGCAATCATCAATTTGTTCGCGCAACAGCAATGTGCTAGTGATATCTTCAGTTGCCTGTTTTGTGTACTCCTCGAGGCTTCTACGGAAAAATAATTAGGCTTAACGATTTTGTTGCCTTTGAATCGCGGCATAAGACAATGAAGATCAGCAGCCTATCAAGAACGCGAGGATTTGAAAAGATATTATACGGTGCTGTTGATAAAAACACAAGGAAACACTAAAGTTCCTTAGGGCGCATATTTTAGTCATTAGGTTCTTTGAAGGCTTAAATTGTGCGCATTTCACAAAGGGCTAAATTATAGGTAATTCCACAAAAAAAATTTGAAAAAGAAAAAGTAAAGCCAGCTTCCCGCCTGTACAAGCTGAAGAAACAGCGGAGATGGCACTCAAGCACCACCGCCTGGGAAACGCAGATTGAGTTCTTTCACTTTTCTTTCTTTATCTCTTTCTACATCTTCTTTCTCTTTCCTGTCACCTTCCCCTTTTTATTTATCCCTATAATGCACTCTCATCGTTTCGCTCCTCCTCATGCTCACCTCTTTTCCCACCCTTCGCAATATTATACGGTACATTGTTATGCTAGCGCTTGCCGTCTCACCTCTTGCTCCTCCTCCTCTCATTCCCCTTCACCCTATCATCAGCTCTCACCTTCAATTCTCTTTCCCATCCCACTGCCAAACTACACTGTACAAGGCTATGCCATGCTATACCCTCTCCCCTCTCCTTTCCTTCCTCCTAGCCCCACCTCACTTTTCATAAGCTGTAAAGCTAGCTTCCTTGCAATGCAGCTTGACCTACTAATGGCGCCACTGGCAATCCGGCAAACAGCGTGCGCAAGCGCAATGTGCTTGCGATAGGGCATGTAAAATGTCGACGAAGCCCCTTCTGATACAAACTTTCCCAAAAAACGGGCCGCAGCACGTGCAACTTGAATTTTGACAGTATTTGAATAAAGAGCCGTCGCCATTAGTAGGGCAAGCTGCATTGCAGAGAAGCTAGATGTACAGTTTATGAAAAGGGTCTATAGTATGCATGGCTATGCTATGTTAAAGGCTGCTTGGCACATACATGCTTTCTGGGGCGCACACCTGCAAAGGACCGCTTTCGCTGGACACCCACGGGGTTCTGTTTAGCTCTGACTGCTCCGCTGCTAAAAGAGACAAGCGGCTAAAAAGTAAGAAAAATCACTGAATGGAACCATATGTCCTCATAGTGGCTATATATAATTCTTTAATAACAACATCAGTGCACTAAAAAAAAAATCAGATAAGGCAGAACAGACACAGAACAATCGCTGACAATCAGCACTTTTCTTTTTGAGGAGTGGAGTTAAAGTACACATCAACGCATATTCCTGAGGTACATCGGAGTATCGCGTCGCGTTTCTACCGTCTTTATTCCGCTTGTTCCTTCGTTTACTTTTTTTTGTCTCTCTCTCTCTGTGTTTTTTGGGGGGAGCGTCATGAGTGCGTGATGGGCTGTCGTTCGCTATTCCACTGATAGGTTACGTTTTAAAAATGCCTAGACCCGCTTTCAGCATGCGTATGCAGTACTACGTTCTCATAGCAAAATTAGGGAAGCTTGCATTAGTGGCGCAAGGCCATAGCGTAGCGTGGAGTTGAAATGTTGACATAACACAGGCCCACGAACGTGATGTAATCTACGAAGTAGATTAGTAGGAGGGTGTCGAACACGGGCACCAAAGGTGCCAAGCAAGCACGCTACCACTAGGATACGGTGGCTGCTCCCAGGCGGTACACTTAAACTACAGCACCGGCACTTCATTGTGATGAGGTTGCTTGTGTAAAGTCAGCTGCGCTAATGTGTATTAAGCGCCATATTAGCGACGTCATATAAATGATACATATGTTATACTAGCACTTGGCACGCTTTTGTCCAGTGTTGCTCGATCACATAGGAATACGTCAACGAACGACGCTCATGATACGCACATTAGCTCACCGTAACGTGATTTTTTTTTCAGCGAAACAGACGTCTGTGCTTTGGCCTAACGTGAGTGCCAACGTCGCGCTGTACCCTGAGCTTCCCTTCTGTCGCTACGTTGGTGTCGAGTTTCCTGGTTGGCCCTCGTTGGGCGTACACTTACTCATGCGCTTTGCGCAAAGACGTCCATCCTATTCGTAACACTTAGCTTAATGTCACGCGATTCGTCACAGGCCATTTCCTGGCTGAATGCGCCGCGTGTCACCGGCTCCCACAGAGGGTGGGAGCTGTTTTCTTCCCCTTTTTTTTTCTCTCTCTCTCTCTTTCTAAGCAAAGTCGGACCTCGCTTGCATAAGCTTTCTCATATGAGAAAGGCCAGGTTTATCTCGTGAAATCCATTCGCACAGGAGATTGAATGTGAAAGGACGCACTACACATCCCTCCTAACTCGCGTCGCAGTACTGTAACCAGACAACCTACGCTGCGTAAGCAATAACTGCACGCCATTACGAAAACGGTACGGCACAAAACAAAGAAAAAAGATCCCCAGTTTGCTAAAGCTACGCTTGTAGCACATCATCTAAGTCGAACCTTCGCAAATTGTGGTACGTGATTGACTTCCTGTGCGTGGGATTGCAAAGGAAGCTGCAGGTCATTTGTTTGCGTGCTTCCGGAGCTCTTCAATGGTGGAGCCCCCGGGAGATTGGATGTTGCTAGACAGGTGGGCGAGTCCGTTGTCTGAGGGGTAGTATATGTTTCCTTATAGTTAGTTGAAACGATGCATAGCAACTTGTTTGCCGGAAATGAACACCAATACGCGTGGCAGTGCCAGGCGCCTTCGGGGTGCTTAGCTGGCAGCTGACGCAATTTGTGCAATGGTTAGTGACGTCAGTAGCCCCAACTCCTGGACGGAGTTGTGATGGACTCACACCATAAAGACTTGATTTCAGAAAAGAGGGAAGAAAGATTGAGTTGGATGAATCGACATGTGTACCCTTTCGCCTGATTATTTCCTTAGGGGCGTAGTATGTCGTATTCTCTTTCTTACAAAAATCAAAGTTTGCCTTCGAAACACTTGCTGAAGATTTTAGGAGATTCATATGTTAAATATATTGCCATAATCTGTTTTTCTAAAAGAAATATATTTTGCAAATTTGCGGCAGCTATACCGAATGCACGTACTGAGGCACCGTTATGAACATTACCTTCTTTTTTTTTAATGTGGGAACATGAGGATGTAGGCTTGCACATTACTTGTACATCTTTCAGAGATGTTCCATTTTCCTCTTATATTTGTTAATGTTCACGCGCACCAAAGTGCCTTTTCTTCCTTGTCTGTTTTGTTTGTTTTTTCTTGCTTACTCTACCTACTTTGGGCGTGTTTACATTTCGATAAGGCAAAGTGCGGCAACCGAAAGCGCACTGCTCGCTGTGTCTCCCATTGGGTCCAATTGGACCTCATGTGCTTATACATATTACACGCTTTCATCGCTATACTGGCTTATCCAGCCTGTTTGTCCCTTACCACTCTTTCGTTGACACAGTCGTAATATCGCGAAGTGCAGTTTGCAATAACGAGTGGAAAACTTCGATTCCATCCTTCAAGCGAGTGCTATTGCAGTAAAGCGCGTCCTATTACATTGAGATTTTTTTTAAATATCATTTCAATCCTGTGCCAAGTGCGAGTCTCTTTCATTTTGTCTATAGTGTGTTGCTTCCTAAAAGTTTAAATGTAGAGTCATCGCTTGGTTCCAGCCAGGCGCGAAAATAAATCTTACGGTAGCAGCTTGTTCTGCTCTGTTACACTATATAGGATGTCGTCTGTCATCTACGCTCCATTTGTAAGGCTCTTAAGCTTCGTGCAAGTTTCATTTCTTTAGTTCCGTGTAAGGAATGCGCTCTCTTTTTTTTTTTTTTTTCGAGGACGCGCGTTAATCCCGCGGGTCTAGTAAGGTCAGACAAAACGAACTCCGCTAACGCGGAACCTGGCGAGGTGCGAAGTCCCTCGATTTCTCGCTTTTTTAAACCAAAGAAATATCTCGGCACTTTAGCGCGAAGCAGTGATGCGCCGGTGTTTTCCCCAGGAACACATCAATGGCTGCGCTGGACCGATTTTGATCAAGTATGCCCTTATTTTGCCCTGTCGACAGAGAGTGCGGGCCGATCCCGGAGACAGTGCAGTCAGACAGCGTTTCGTATAGGGTTGTCCTGTCAAAAGCGATTTTAACGCATTTCTATTAATTATTACAATTAATTTCTAATCATTCATCTACATTCAAATAGATTAAATTATATTAGTTTATTCTGAGCCGGTTTTTGACCAATTATGCAATTATAAACAATCCGCGAAGTGTGTGTGTGTGTGTGTGTGTGTGTGTGTGTGTGTGTGTGTGTGTGTGTGTGTGTGTGTGTGTGTGTGTGTGTGTGTGTGTGTGTGTGCTGTGTGTGTGTGCGTGCGTGCGTGCGTGCGTGCGTGCGTGCGTGCGTGTTTTCGCTCCAATTATGCCCTGCCAGATAATATTCTTAGGGGTGCAGTGGCATAAACATATCTGCTTACTTGACCAGCTGGCTTTCTAACTCGGTATCGGTGGCCTCTGTCGCTTCTTTCACTAAATTTGAAGGCGTCGGTTTTTCATCGCCACGATATCTTTGATGCGCGTGCGCCCCGAAAAATTCCGACTATCAAACGCTCATGAGCTCCGCCGTAAATGAAAAAGGCGAAGTGGAAATGACGTCATATTGATAAGTTAGAAAATATCAATTTACTGCGCCTTAATCGAGTGAGGTCGACGTACCAGCAGTGCATCGCCGTAGATCAAACTATAAACAGCCACGCGAGAGAGTGTTTTCCTTTCCGAAAAACCTGTATGTGTACATATTTTGTTCATTCACTCCAGATACAAGATAATTAAGGAATAAACAAAAAACACAAAGACTACGGTAGCGCTGCTAAATTTGTGGCAGAAGTTACCGCATAGCGAATACAACGAAACCTAAAGGAAAGGGCAGTCACCGCACGCGGTGAAATTTATGGCGCTGACTTAATAACCCGCATTCTGGCTACAAAATGGTGGTTGCAGTCCGCGCTCGGACAAGCATTATGAACGAGAACGCTGATGGTTCTTGCGAGTCTGCATGGGCAGAACTTCGTTGTGCTGACTCAACATGCGTAAAGGAACACCGTGCTCCTAGGAGCTCACGCTCCCGGGTGAGCAATAGCCCTTCTCTTTCGAACGCTCCCGCTGCTGCAGCAGCGCACGCACTGCGAGCAAATTTGGTTATGCGAACGGACGACGGGTCCATAAACTATACTCCCGCCATAACCCAGCTTCACAAAAGGAAAAGGCCTTCATGTTTCTTCTTGCGGCACTGACTGCAGCTCACTAAGCTCGCTCCGTACATTTTAAGCTATTGCGCTGTCGCAAATCATCGCTTCCTCGGATGTGGGTATCGCCTTGGGCTTGCCTGTTACGCCACAGACAGGTAGCTACAGCGCTGCTTAACGGCAAGAATGCCTGTTATATATACATAGAAGCAGATCTTCTCCAAGTTTCCAGTCATTCTTGCACATAGTAATAATGCAAGCCCTTTGAATTGAACTGACCTTTATTGAAGTGTACAATATTATACTTAAAAAGTAGAACACAAAAGGCACTAACGCAAGGCAGGGTCTTCCAACCTGGACCACAGTTTTCACACAAGCCCCGGGATTGAAACGAAAGTTGTGATATGTCAGATACGTACAGATGGACACACACATATAATGTGAAAGCGCACGTGCAAGATTGAATGTCCGTACAAAGACAAAGACATCTCTAGAAGAAAGCGAGCAGTGGTGACAACCAGACATAGTGAAAGATGCGCTTGTGCTGACTTCTCCAGCGAGTCCTTTTCGTTTTCGCTTCTCACATAAGTTTTAGAAGCCTTGTGTTCCAGCTGACTTTGCAGCAATGAGAGATGAATATCTCTCAAGGAACTTTTATCAAGTATTTTCACAAGTTGGAATACTCATAGCACCGTGAAGTGTTCTTTTAAATGGTCTCATAACGGGCACATGACAGTGCATACGAATTTGTTTCTCAAATAGAATGTTTTGGCTACCATCCCACGTTACTCGTCCTCCTTCACTTCTGGACTAAGAGTTGTGCCGAATTAGTTGGTGTACGTAGAAAGAAAAGCGTGTCTTTACTTTTGCTTCTTTGACCACGCGTAATGATTCGCAGATTAGGCTGCGCTACATAACTAGCTACGAAGAAGAACAACCCGCCCTTCCATGATCAAAAAAGAGAAGCACTTCTCCGAGTGGTGGAGAAGCGATGGTCGAGTGGCCGGCCGCAATAGGTTGGTTACACGCGCTGCATTGACACCCAGGACGGATATGCTCTACCCGTTGTCGAGCTGTGGATATGCGCCGAAAGGCACGTCTGCACAACGGTGCCCTCGGTGGGAGTGCGCCCGTCCATAAGACCTGCATGCCCCCTCGTTGGTATTGACGGGAACACTACATGAACCCTATTACGGAATGGACGCGGCCTCGATGCAAACATGCCGCTGACCGCACTTTCATTTCCATGAGACCTGGACCACGCCGTGGCCATTTGGCTCGCCCTTTGTATGCAGTTCCGTGTATTTTATCACTCCTTGTTCACTACGATCGCTACTGTAACCTGAATTTGACTATAGTCTCTTCCAATAAAAAATACGGTAACCTCTTAAACCCGGTTTGACGCAGTGGAAAGGGATGGTGTCTTTTTCGGCAAACCACAGGCTTCACGTTTTTAATTATACTGAACGCCAGGACGCTTGACGAGCTTCGCTTTCACCACGTGCGTGCGGACCACACATAGCTCGACGCGCAATGCCGCCTTTTGCTGCGTGATTCAAGCGAAGTTTCGCGTTACTTATAAGTGTCACCTACAGTAGAGGCTACAGCTTTGTGTGTGTGTGTGTGTGTGTGTGTGTGTGTGTGTGTTGTTTTCTGGGGTTTTACGTCCCAAAACCAGTTCTGATTATGAGAGACGCCGTAGTGGAGGGCTCCGGAAATTTCGACCACCTGGGGTTCTTTAACGTGCACTGACATCGTACAGCACACGGGCCTCAACATTTCGCCTCCATCGAAATGCAGCCGCCGCGGCCGGGATTCGATCCCGCGACCCTCGGATCAGCAGCCGAGTACCTTCGCCACTAGACCACCGTGGCGGGGGTGTGTGTGTGTGTGTGTGTGTGTGTGTGTGTGTGTGTGTGTGTGTGTGTGTGTGTGTGTGCGTGTGCGCGTGTGCGCGCGCGCGCATTCATGTGCAGCATTCATGTGCTTATTCATCGAATGTGCATATCTAATGGGCATATGCACGTTCGATGTGCGCAAGTGAACACGTTTTTCCTAGAAGCCCGGAAAAAAATAAAATTGCTGCATCTAGCATTATTATTAAAGTATACTATCCGGAAACTAATTACCACGTGTTACAACTCCTCCATTAACATTTTTCGTCTAAAGCAAAAGTTTGAAAGTTCGTTGATTAATATAAACTAGAAAAGAAGCTCAGGGAAAGATGGAGGCTTGAATCGATGAGTAGATCGCTAAAAACGACGTAGAGCCGAGAATGTCGCATGAGCCACCGTTTCGACAGGTGGACTTGTCTTCGTCAGGACGGTTGCCGGCAACTGCTTGCCGACCATTTTTAGCAACCTATTCATCGTTAATTGATATAGTTATATGCGAAGCTCACCTAAAAGAAGTGTGTGTCGGTCAAGACGACCGTAAATAACACTATGATGGCTGCGTTCTCGTAACGCACGCATGCATTTTTAAAACCTGGCGCAAGTTAACTGAAACACTGTCTAATACGTACGTAAGACCCCTCGCATTTCTGTGGACCATAGCACGTTACTTTGCCAGCAGACAAGCACACGTCTTCCGAGGGGAAGCATGTCTAAGCTGCTTATGCAGTGACGCCATTAAGTAAAAGAAAAGAACATCGGTTTCCCGCTTGCATCCTAAACATGACACTTCTCGAAGAGGAAAGCATGGCATTTCCATGGAGGGAGATTTTGGCTTACTGTCGTGTCAGCGTGAATCCTTTGATGAAAGTGGATCGACGTGCAATAATTAGCAATCAGACGCACGTGTCCTTATAGTAATAAGAGAAGAGGAAAGAAACTCAGGCCCGTGGTCCCCCCTTATTTGCACACCACCTTTATGATTGACACCGGGAGATTGACCTATCAACTCAACCGTAATTAATCTCTTAGCTTATTAAAACGTGATCACCGAGTGTACGCATGCAGTATATATAACACTTCTCTCGCTCTCTCTTTCTCTCTCTCACAACGACCTGAGCCGTCGGTTACAAGGTTCGAAGTTTCGAAATATCAAAGTGCACACGTGTAGATGAAGCCCCGTGGTTACTTAATCTATCAAATAACAAAGCGGCCATCGTGTTTCGGCGCATTCCATACCGATCAGAGGCTACGTAGGCATCAGTATCTATCTATCTATCTATCTATCTATCTATCTATCTATCTATCTATCTATCTATCTATCTATCTATCTATCTATCTATCTATCTATCTATCTATCTATCTATTTATCTATCTATCTATCTATCTATCTATATATATATATATCTCAGTAAGCCTTGATGTCGCTTTAACTTGAGCGAGCGCCATTGTTATTCACACGCACAGACACACACAAACACACACAAACACACACATAGGCGGGATCGTAGGCAAATGCACAAGAAGAGACATCAACTTCCAACGCTTTTTCTGTTCGAATGCAATATGTTCGGTGCATTGGCACGGGGGATTATAAATGAGTAGCTGTACCACTGGAGGCTCAATGAACTTGGTTGATTCGTCATTCCGCTGGCCGGTCCTTAGATGAAATGTATGACGTACGACCACGTTCATTATTTTTTACTGTATGATGCTTAAGACATCTTGATGATGTTTAATGACTTTATGAGACACCGGCGAGTCGTTTTCACAGAAAATATTGGACGATGATGGCCATAAACATAAGGACGGTAACAAGTTCCGCCATTAAGGACGTCTTAATGTAACCAATTTGTGTTTTCAATTCCAAAATTCTATCTTGATATATACCCGTCTTTTTCTTCCGTGATAAATAAGTGGAACCATTTGCCGGTGTCTGTGTATTGGAAGCCTTGAAGAACGCGTTAAGAATATTTTTATAAAACTGATTATCACTAGTGCTGTGCATGTATACACTGTCGTGCTGTTAGAAAATACATCTAGTAATTTGATATTGCATCTAATAACACCGTCACATTGTCACGAAATATGTATTTTTTTAGTATTAAGTAGAGGTTTCTTTCTGCCTTGTCTGCTAATCCGCTGTATTCGGAATAGTATACGGAATTAAATAATTAATTTCATAATTATTAATTACACCCACGGTGTTTAACTCATGACATGAGGGAAAAGAAACTCGACGTTACCCGCTCATAGTTTTGGAGCAGCCATACACTCTTAGCACGGTAACCTTTATTTTATCGGTACACAGAAATGTAAAATGTGCTCTTTTACTAAAGGTTAAAGTGCTTTAACCTTTAGTAAAGGAGGATATTTTCACATTTTTGTGTACGTATAAAATAAACTAAAGGTTACCGTGTTTAGATGGTACAGTTCGTATGCCATTATATCGCTGGCAAATTGACAGGACGAAAAAATACTGCAGATCCCACGGATTGTGGAAATCGGTGTCATGCGAAACAGGCAGCGAGAATATTGCCTATGATGAACTGCTTAGCGTTCAGCCAACTGTTATTATAGAGATGAGCGTCTCCGGAAAGTGCGCGAGTGGGTGTACGCATAAAATGGGCTAACCAGCAACGTCGACAGCGCAGTGGCCACTGAATCGTAGCTCAAGGTACGACGTAAACTTGTCACTCACGTTAGTTCACAGACGTCTGTTTTGTGGAAGTGCACGCTACAATGGGCTGATGTGCGTATCATAAGCGTCGTTCGCTGGCATATTTTTACAGAATCGAGTGGAGCTGGACAAAGGCATGCTGAGTGATTGAAGAACAAAACTGTTGCTTATTACATTGCTACGATAGCGTTTCATTAAAACACACAATGGAAGCGCATTTGGCGTAACAGAAATGTCATAATCACAACTGCTGGTGCAATAGGCTTATTTACTGTATGTTCCGTTGAACCCTATAGTGGTCGAGTGCTTGCTTGGCGCCGCGAGTTCGTCTGTGCATGCGCGCTTGTTTCTACATTCTTGTTCAAGCTACGGTAAGCGGTATGTCTATCTTGTATTTTAGTATGTTTGATATGTGAAATGTTTATTGTAGCTGGCCCTTGATTGGCACAGCCTGTATAAAATTCAGACAACGTAGTGCGCATACTCGGATACTATGGACGGAGCACTACGGGTACGAGCCACACGCGATTGCAGTGTCGTTAATCGCGACGTACAAGACAAGCATGTAAATGATGCGAAGAGTAATCATTGATGTTCGCCATACATTTATACCTACACAGACAGACAGACAGACAGACAGACAGACAGACAGACAGACAGACAGACAGACAGACAGACAGACAGACAGACAGATAGATAGATAGATAGATAGATAGATAGATAGATAGATAGATAGATAGATAGATAGATAGATAGATAGATAGATAGATAGATAGATATGGTCGAAGTTACTCAACTTCGTCAAGAAATGCTTCGCATTTAAGAAGATGCAATATGTCTCGTTCACGATTTCTTGCTACCAGATAGACAGTCATTTATATCTTGCCCAACAACAGAACCCACCAGTCGTCTCAGCAAATACAAGCTCGAAGTTTGCTGCGAGAAACCTGAGCCGATAATTTTAGGAGTCTCACAGGCCTGGCGAAATTCATCTTTCCCTAACAGCATTGGCTCTTTCCTTGAAAAGCCAACAGAGAACCTTTCGGGAAACGGGATCCTTTAACGCAATGGTATTCCGCAGCGTCAGCAGAAAGGGCGGGGCTTTAATAAAAGGGAAACGAACAGATATTGCCAAAAACGAAACAAAAAAAGACGCCGATTGTGAAGTTTCTATTTCAAACACGTCAAGCTGAACGGAGACATGCCTTAAAGAAAGTGACCTGTTCTTAATATACCCACTTAACATAAATTATAAATATAATTAGACATAATTTTTATAATTATGTCCGCGGTGTGTCTTCAGATTGGTATCCCTGTAAGATTTGCACAGACTCCGCTCTTCTCATTTAGTTCTCGTGATGAAATTCTCGTTCAACGCATAATGAAACTGTCTACCCGGCATACAATCTTGTCTCCTACTTGATTTCAGTTGTCAGAAAATAGGTCAGAGCTCATCGTTCTGGGCATGTAATTATGATTCTTATGGCCTTTCTGAACACTGCTCTGTACACTGATCTATTATAAATGAAACAGCTGCTTTAGAAAATTTGAATTGATCCTTTTTGCGAAGATGATTAGGACACTCTTGGATGCGGCTGCAGAATATCTGCTCACCGCAGGGACTATTTCCTGTTTGTACACAAAATACTGCCTACATTCTAGAGAAGGGTTTCACCTGCTTAACAGGATCACCAATTTCCATGAGATGTCTCTTAAATTGATTTCAATGCTGTGCATCTGTTTCTTTTTTTTTTTTTTTTTGATGTAGCCTCCTACTACACCGGAGAAAGCATCATGAGCATTATTGTTCCTCTAGTTGTTTTTCAGTAACGTCCAATAGCAATGTCTGTTTTTCATTCTGTTGATTATGTTATCATTATTAAGGCGTTACACAAACTCATGCTGTCTTCCTGCACTGCCAGCCTTGTAGATCACACAGTCGCATTTTCTATTGATAAGCTGCGTCTACAGTTACTCTACTCAGCCCCACTATAAGTAAATCAGCAATAACGCCCCTTTTCTGGCGCCAATTCATTACAAATGACCACTTCGAAATCACTTCTGTGGGGTGATGATTGTCTTTCCACAACCAGGAAGCCTGAATTGCTAAATAGTAATGACTTTAACCAACACCACAAATGTGTTTAAATGCATGTCCAGCGAGACACTCCTGCGTATTTTGACCAACTGGGCGCTCTTTAACGTGCGTCCATGCACTACGAGGTCGTTTCTCGTGTTTCTTCCACGTCACAACTCAGCCGCCCTGGCCTGGAATAAATAACGGGGAGATCGCGAGTTCTAATATCTCGACACCACAGACACTTGATGACCACGACGGGTGCGCTTCAGTCTTGTCAAAGTGTTCCAAGCAGCGCGCATGTCATTCTGGCCACTAACTGGCCCCAAGACTGACCGTTCGTTTGGTCGTTCTTCTTCGCACCGTTTTCTTCAGAAAAAAAAACGGAAAATAAAAAAGCTTTCTATTCGAGATACATGTCGCCTGCGCACATGCTTCGCCCCAGAAATCATGGCCGGTAGTCTGGCCTTGGTACAGGTTTCATACATTCCCTGTACCAAAGTGTCTAATGTACTAATGACTATTGTTAAGATATTTCGGCTGCACCCCAAGTCGACTCTATCTTTTCTGACAAAGTATAAATGAGTAAGCACAGGAAATGTGTCATCCATCACAGAGGGTACATCTCGTAGGCCGCTTCTGGCTGAGAGTGCTCTTAAGGTCATTCTCCTGCCGCACGGCCAGACGTGATTCGGCGGAACATGTCCTTCCAACAACACACGGCAAAGACACGACATAGGCTGTATCCTGACCTTCGGGTTACAGAATGTCCTTCTGTTCGTTCCGGTCTCTCTCCTCTAAAACGAAACTGCTGAATAAATGAGATAGCGAGCCCCGAGTGAGCGCGAAGCAGAAGAACGAAATCGGAGAGGGACAGAAAGTGCTTTCGAAATTGTGTCTTCGAATGTGAATGAAAGCTTGGCTAACTCGATCTATAGAAAGCTCGCGTTTGCACGGCAGCGATAACTGTAGGCAGCAAATGTATCTCCAAAGCACGAGTATGTATGCACAGTTCGCGCGCGCTCGTGCGTGCGTGTGCGTGTGTGTGCATGTGCGTGCGTGCGTGAGTGAGTGCGTGTGTGCGTGCGCGTGTTCACTTCAGTCTCGAGTATCGTGCGCGAATTGATGCCCTCAATATTTGGGCGGCCACTCGCATTTCTCTCCACACGAATGGCCCCTACACTTTCTCCTCGCTTTTCTGCTGACCGCTTCTTCTACATTCTGTCGAAAACAGCGAACGCGTGGGAAAACTTGAAATGTCTATCATTGCTCTGTATAGAGATTCACACGTGCGTGTACGTCCAGTCTTGTGCCTTGCGCCGACAGCGGGCATTACTTGTGGGCGTTGTGTTATAGTGGCGAGAGTGTTATGTACGCGTGAGTTGTGTTGTACATTCCAGCACCACTTGGGACCCGCCGTGTTTATTCACAGCCTATACCGTTTCAAACCACCATCTTCATCTCATTTCTCTTCCTCTCTCTCGTCTTCTTTTCACAAGACCGCCGGCAAGCATATGCCATATCATGAGCGATATTTCGTGCATGCAATATTTCTACTCGTCGCCGTATCCATAATCACTTGCGGAACAAGCGGAGATCACGGGGAATAATGGCGCATAAAGGGAACTGACGGAATTATCAAGGTCTCTGCTGGAGCTACGAACTCGAAAACGAAATGCGGTGCCATTCTAGGTATTGCCTTTGGTTAATTGTTTTTAATTCATCTATGCAAGTCGATGTAACTATCGAGTGCGGTCTCTTGAAAATGCTAATTCACTGCTCTGGGGTGTGATTAAAACTGACGTGGCTACATATGCAAACGCCCTTAAAAAAAGCAGTTTGCGTAAAACGCTCAGAAACACTGGAAGAATTAAATATTTTAATGGGTATTCGAACTTTTGACTCACTGGTACAGAACACGTTAGCTAAAGAAAACTTCGCGAATAGGTCAGGATTGTGAATGTTTGCATTCAATACTCGCAAGCAACTACACTCCTTTGCAGTCCGGAGTAAGCAAGGGGAGAAGATGTTTCGCTGTCTCGTGTCGGGAGGAGAGCGTTCCCGCGCTACTCCGTAATGAAAATCTGGCTTCCAGGACTGGGACGTTCAATGTTGAGAAGGCTGGGCAATCTACGAAATTCTAGCGGTATTGCGCAGACCTTTATCCTTTATCTCAGTCAAGTTTAGTATAATAGTGCTGACCGGAAGCATGTGTAGGAGATCCTGTCGTCAGTGCACGTTAAAGAACCCCAGGTGGTGGTCGAAATTTCCGGAGCCCTCCACTACGGCGCCTCTCATAATCCGAGCTGGTTTTGGGACGTAAAACCCCACAAAACAGCAACAACAGATCCTGTCTGTTACGAACTGCACGTCACAGAGTTTTGTAACGGCATTTGTTTCGGACAGAAAGGAGGACATGACACTGCTAGCTTTGAATGAGACAACACAAACGTGCGCGTTTGTGTTGTCTGATTATTTTATCTTCTGTCCTGATCTTTCCCGACGAATTCATACCAACTAGCCTAACCGTCTCTTGTTTACGAAAAAGAATATGTATTCTTAATGTTCTCTTCAGTAACGTTTCGGCGTTAGCCCTCGAGACTTTAGGCTACATCTCAATCTAGAGTCTACGTGAATATGAAACGGCATCTTATTATCCTTATTTTCTTTACTCACCGGTGAATTCAATCATGTCTGGCTGATGTTCGCTTATCCAACGCGGATGTGGGCCGCACATGGCTTCCCTTCTATGAGTAGCTAATACCCTCAAATCTAACGTGGGTACGAGGCCCACGGGAGTTTATTAGCGTTAATCGTGCAGTAAATGAGTACGACATCGTGTTATTGAAGTCATGACGTATCAGTCGTGTTAGCAATATATTCCTACTATTCCGCGCTAATTTAGCTATATACCAAATAATTAGGACGCGAGTTCTATATTTTCGTAAGAATTTATGGCATTTTGTGGATGACCTCAATTTCCGATTAGCTGAAGGCGAACGGAGGGTGCGCCGCAATGAACATGATGCCACCATAAAAATTAACAATTACTGATCTATGCATGCCTAAAAAAATTACAGCATATCGACGGAGTGAATGATGATGAGTGGGCGAAGCTCGGGATGTTCATCGTAGATCGTGCCGAGTTCCGGATTAATTTAGTTAACGCGCACGCTACGAATCCTTATGGTTGAACTATGCACAAGTGAAATCTCCCACCGGCACTCCATTGCAAGTCAAGATCCAGTGCATATATATATATATATATATATATATATATATATATATATATATGGGTGGCCGGTGAACGCTTCTCCAACGCGAGCAGTCGGTATTTCTCAATCAAGAAACTCGCTAGGAGACGCTGCCTGCGCCAACGTTGTCTCTCGCGGGTGAGGGCGCGTTCTCCTTCTTTGCGAGCCGGTAGAGCGTTCCTCTAAGAAACAACGTTTCCATAGCCTACGCGCGCCTTTCGCTCTCTCTCTCTCACACACACAAGACAGCAGAGGTACGCGCCGGGAGACACGCGTCGGGAGAGAGAGAGGCACGCGCCGAGGGCGAGCGCGTGCCTCCCAGCACGCGGGTTACGCCTGACAACTGACGCGTGACAAGGTTAGACTAAGAGGAGCTTCGCCCCTAAAATAAAACGAGAATAAATTACATCGTCTTCCGCTAAAGGGGACCATGAGGCGATGCGAAGCAGCACGGGGGGGTGCACACCGCGTTTGCATCGGTTTGACGCTAGCAGACGCTGCCTGCACCAGCGTTGTCTCTCGCGGGCGAGGGTGCGTTCTCGTTCCTTGCGAGCTGGTAAAGCGTTCATCGAAGAAAGAGCGTTTCCATAGTCAACGCGCGCCGTTCGGAGAGGAGAGGAGGAATGCCCAGAGGAGAGGAGATGAGACAAGGAGAGGAGGCGGAGCAGGATGCGCATGCGCAGTGCGGGTGTGGACGCCACACGGCGGTGGGAGTGACAAAGCCCCCACCATAAGCTGCTTCGCATCTAAAAAATGACAGCACTGCGGGTGCAATTGTGTGGAACTCAATAACCATGTCCCTTTCTGTGAGGTACAGTTCGCGCCCTCGTCAGCTCATTTCCACTCGTTTTCCTTAGAAGTCTCCGGCTGAGCTGTGGTAACAATAACGGCTCAGTCTTTGCCTGTTTCACGCTTTCAAAGCACACCGAAGCCAATCTCACGCCAGCTGCTCGTTCGCACCGGCATCGCCTATGAGCACGTACCCCGCATACATAACCATTTTTTTATTTTTTTGATACCGCGGGTGTTACGCTGACGACAACTGTAACAAGAGGAGAAAACGTGACGCGGTTTCCAAATAGAGTTCTGCGCACAGCACACCTCAGAGCTTGGCGCGTACTCATCGGCAAAGCAAAAGTGCTGCACTCGCGTTCGCTCGAACGAAGCCACGGTTGGCGAAAATGTCACGTCCTACGCAGTCAGCGCTTGATCTGAATGCAGTAAACGGACCCAACCAGCCACAACTAAACCAAACTCCCAGCTGTACGCTGCCCGTACGCTTCTAATGATTCGTGTTGGTGTGTTACGATGCGCCTACCAGCTGCTCCTTTCGTATTATCGCTTCAGGCTGCTAACTGCGGAGAATTTAATGTAGTTTGCAAACACAAGTTTATTCCGCCTCAAGGTTTCCTCAAGGTTCTGCCTTCTATGTTAAGAATTCCTCCATAAACAAAAAGTGCGATACAAAATTGTGCTACTTCAAAAGGAAGCTTCCTAAATGATTAGTAACTCTGTCAGTCCTGGCGCCCTCCTTTCCTTAACGCCCCCCCTCCCCTCCCTCTCATTTCCGTACAGCGTAGAGCATTAAGTGCTTAGGTGGATGTGCCACAAACTTGCTGCCTTCCAAGTGGCACAAGCTTCATTTTAATTATTTGTAATTTTAGCTGTTCGTATAAAAAGAATACTACTTATTTCAATGGTCACTTAATGCAATAAATGCTGCACATCACTCGTAATATACGGTAATTCAACTAAGTGATACCCACAGCCTTTTAACTTGATATATCATTGTGCTAGTGTCGCACAGTATGAGGCATGGGTTTGAAACGTCCCTGCATGAAATAATCATACTTAACTACCACCACTACCACCGTTTCCCGAAGCAGCCGACCACGCGAGCCCTCCTCCATGGCGCGAGTGCGTAAGTGAACAAAAGTGAATTTCTCAAACTAAAACCCGTCAGAAAAATCGTAAACCACTATCTAATGGAATCCTACATGCATGACAGCTCGGAGTGTAACTTGAATGTACGAAAAACATAATTCTGTTACGTGAAAACACAAATAATTCCAGCACTTTGTATACAAGGTGGTAATTTAAATGAACGTTCTGTGAGAAGGCGATCCGGACGGGGCCGAATGACGCTGTAGCGGTCCGACTTCTCAATTTCTGCGCACCTAGTTCTTCACAAACACCAGATAAAGAGTGAAATTGGTGAAATGACAACGATGTTTCGAAAGACCCAAAGTAGGATCAATATTATATATGTAAATGTTAAAGAGGACCACGTCGAGACTGTAATATTTTGCGTATGTTGACTCAAATGCCCACTTTGCTCGTTTTAAATGCGAAGCAGCTCTTTGACTAGCCTGTGTAACGCTGTCCCTCCGTGCGTCCGTACGAACGCGCAGCAACGCGCTCCCCTCGCCGCAGGTGTTGGAGCGGTGCCAAGTAGGTCACGCCGCATCTGCGCGTTGACGTCACGCCCCCCTCGCAGTGCTCGCTGACGTTACTCTCTCCCTCGCCTGCCGCGCGCTCGCCGCAGCGCCCGCAGCTTCCGCCTCGTCCGTTCGCCCGCAACACCTGCCGCTACCGCCGCTCGCTCCGCTACCGCGACCGCCGCTCGCTACACCGCCGACTCGTCGGTTCACGCGCAAAAAATTAACACCATCTTCCCAAAGAGAACCCTGATGGGATGCGAAGCACCCGCGTTAGCGCCGTTCAACCCGTGACGCCACCCGTGCGCAACGCTGCTGCTTCGCATCCCATCAGGGTTCCCTTTGGGAAGATGGTGTTAATTTTTTTTCTACGCCGTGCTTTGTTGTTTACCCCTATTTCTGCCCGACATCGGTGGTATAGAAGCAACCAGCATTTCGCTTCCGACATCTTGTTATCGCGAGTGTTGAAAGTCTCGCACAAATTCCCTTGGGAAAATCCATTAGTTGGTCGTCATCTCACAAGCCGTAAACTGACGTCTAGTATTTAGGGGACGTGTTGAACTGATTGTACTAGTACTACGTCTGTTGAATTAAAAACGACAATGAAAAACTTTCACTTCAGAATGACGGTGTCAATATAGAGCATGCCTAAGAGGTCGGTTAGTTGGAGCGTCTCCTCTAAGTACACGGGTGTCATAAGGTGATGTAATTCACAAGCACGCTTCAGACATTAAAAAATGGGGGAAAGTGATGATGGAAAAACAAGTACAAATACTCACTTGGATGCAGTAGGCCTTTCATCTCGACTGTGTGCATTTCTATCGCTATCTTTATCTCTGTTTCTATCTGTCTCTCTCTTTTCCACTATCTCTCTCTGTTTATCCCCGCAACTTGTCCCTCGGGCAGGGTAGCTAACCTGAACTACCTCTGGTTAACCTTCTTGCCTTTCCATGCATTCTCTCCCTTTCACTCGCTCTCGCTTTAAGACTCGTGTCATATAATGAATATCTTTCGACAGCGGCATATATACGTCTAACAAACGAACTCTCGCAGGCGTGTTCAGAAAATGATTTCTAATATGAATAGATCTTTTTTTCCAAGTCGCAAGCGTCATGCATAAAGTGCGCTCTTAAGCAGGCCTACAAAGCCTCCCTTTGATCTTCTGAGCTAAAAGAGGCCCTGACTACACCGCTTAGTCGATGACTTAACTGAGGTGGAGCGCCCAGTTTTCTTGGCACCGGTCGTACCAATAATGCCGCGCAAGAAAAACGTAGATGGCATTATCGGCATACAGCATATTCGGTGTGCTCGTACCAGACGCACGCTTCAGTAGCGCACTCTACAACAGCAAACTATTTTTAGTCGTAAGCTAAGTCTACAATCGCGTTACAGTGCAAGAGCCGCAGTCCTCATGCTTTCGAAAATGACGAGAAAGGGAACTTCCGTTCAACGCTAAGCGAACGTAAAAAAAAAAAAAACGGATGCCGCTCTACGACGGTTTGCAGGGGCTGTACGAATGCCAAGAAACGAAGCGTAACATTCTTTTAACTGAGATAATGCGGACATTACGATAGGGCACTCCCAAAGCTCAGTCGCGTCAACGGCCACGCACGAAGTCCACATTAACACCATTGGGACGCACTACATATGGCGCAATCGGGCACGGTAAAACGGTTGTTATCCTGAATGAAGTCAGTGTACAAAGATACGAGAACTTTCCGTGGGCAGTCGTTTATTCCGCTGAACAGCTGCGACCCAGGCATTCCGTCGGTCAGGTCACTGGCTCCCTGTCTGTAGGAAAATAAAAAGCACGCCACCAGACTGCAGGCTGGTTCGAGGCCGCAAGCTGCAACGCTGCTGAAAAAAACATGCTGCAGTGATCACGAGACTCACTTGCGCACAAAGAAACAACACAGCGGCCGAGAAAAAACACCCACGCAGGCTTGCATTGCAAAGATTCCGGAGGAGCTGGAGTATCCTTGTTGCCCGGCTCCTGGGCACACCCCGGAAGCCGTAGCTGCCGGGCGCCGGCGACAAGGCGTGCAATAATATGACATGGCATGCGTTATACAGCTCTGAAGACATCTCACTGTCACAGCGAAGTTGGTATTTTCTTCCTTTTCTCTTACTTTCACAATGGTTAGAAGCTGATGACTGGGCTTGTATTGCGCACCCGATATTTCTGTTAATCCGTCGTCACATTGTCCCCATCCTTGGTAAAGTCACAATACGTCTTCAGCCTCCTCTTTTATGCTTTCCAGCTTCCATATCCGGCTTTTTTTATTAGAGATAATAAGACTGGAAGACGCTTCCGCCTTCACGTTTCGTTCCCCTGAAACGCGTTAAAGACACATTTTTATTTTAGAAAAAAAATTCCGAGTGGTCAAAAATAACACTTAGCCCCGTATTATGATAACCTTCAAGACTCATAAGCACTCAAGAGACGCAAGCCGCGCAGTTTTGCAACGCCTTCATAAAGCGCGCCGAGCTTTACTGACGTCAGAATTTTAAGAAAAGAAGCCTCGGTCATCCACATTATCTTCTCCTTGTAGTATATTTCACGCAATAGCGCCACTGATGCCTGCGTATGGCACAAAACAATTTAAGCAGTGTTTCGTATCCACGGTCTTTGATATTATCAAGGAATGAGTTAACTAAGTTGCCTAGTATCTGTACAGCTTGACAAAAAAAAACAAAGAAAATACTTTATTATTTGCACTGTGAGTTCGTGTTCAAAGCAGTGTATGAACGTTACGTTCTGTAACGTTTCCTTTTGTAATTTCATTTTCAGCTCGCGATAACTCATTCAAGGGCGATACAGCGCTGCAAGTGGTAAGGAGTAAATTAAACAATGAACGAGAGCGTGCCGATTTTTTTCTTCTTTCTGCTGTTAATGTTGTAAAGCAGCTCGCAGTTCACTTACCATCGCGCGCTCGTGGCCTGAGGAAACGAAGTTTTTCGTTCGCTGACTTCTTAGAAACTCGCAACGTGCTTGGGTAACCTCAAGGACAAAAAAGGCGGGTGCCTCGAGCGTAAACTCTCCGGTACGCGACTTTAAGTGAGTGCGACTTTCTTTGTCAAGTGTCAATGAAGAGTCACCAAGTTTACACACGTGTCCGTGAGACGCAGCGAGACCTTGTTCATTGTTTAACCTTCACTATCTGCTGCCGATCAAAAACTACCCTCCTTTATTTCTTTTGAAAAGCAAACTAATATATATATATATATATATATATATATATATATATATATATATATATATATATATATATATATACACACACACGCACACTGGTCGAGGTAAGCACACATACTAGATGATTCGAGATTTGAGGAAAGGCGCCATTGTTCCGGCGCTCGCATATCGGAAACTAGGTGAAGTGCTTGAAGCCACAGGCGGTATCAGGGCTCCCATTGATAGACGACAGATGAGACTGATAAAGGCGCTGTGACAAGCAGGAAAATTAGGACCGCCAACAAACTAAGGGTTGACTTGTGGGGTTCAACGTCCCAAAACCAGCTCTGATTATGAGAGACGCCGTAGTGGAGGTCTCCGGAAATTTCGACCACCTGGGGTTCTTTAACGTGCACTGACATCGCACAGCACATGGGCCTCAACATTTTGCCTCCATCGAAATGCAGCCGCTGCGGCCGGGATTCGATCCCGCGACCTTCGGATCTGCAGCAGAGTGCCATAACCATTAGACCACCGTGGCGGGGCAACA
This sequence comes from Hyalomma asiaticum, assembly GCA_013339685.2. Lineage (NCBI taxonomy): Eukaryota > Metazoa > Arthropoda > Arachnida > Ixodida > Ixodidae > Hyalomma > Hyalomma asiaticum. Next base: position 138,921,373 of record CM023482.1, read on the forward strand.
AACTAAGGAATATGCAAGAGTGACAACGAACGTGTTAGGCGTTCGTGCAGGAACACAGTTGACTCGCATTGGAGAAGAATGATCAGGAGGCTCAACAGCAAGTGTACGATTCGGCAGTACAAAGCGATACAGAAGCAAGGAACGTAAAGCGTGACCTGGAAAGGCGGCAAAAGAACCGACTCTGAGCAGGAGGACGAAAACGGAAACAATGCAATTCCAGGTTAATCAGAAAGGCTTCCAGTTGGCTACCCTACGCGGAGGAACGGCAAAAAGGAACAAAAAGATTATAGAGAGAGAGGGGGGGGGGAGAAGGGGAAGAATGATTGCGTGTAGGATTGCGCCATCCTCATAAGCGTCCGCGCAAACGCATCGTCCTTGAGAAACACATAAAGTGCTTTCAGTGCCTTGTGGGCCGACGAGCGATGAGGCCGGTGTTCAAGTAGTACCTGCACGGATAGTGGCCGATCGTCAAGTTATCGTAGAGCGTGAACAAGTGGTTTCATTTCCGCGTCAAATCGTGGACAGTGGCACAAAAAACGGTGGATGGTTTCATCGGTGTCGCAGACCTCGCACGCTCTTAATGCGGTGCATGTCTGCGACACCAATTGACTCACACGCCACGGCTCCGCTATGATTAAGACGGTCACTGTCGCGGATACGCCCGCATTACACATACAGAAAAGAAATCAAGAAAGTGGACAGTGGTGTAGAACTGGCGCCGTAGAATAGTTGGTAGAGCAACGCACGCGTAAGGTGAAGTTCGTGAGTCCTAGTCCGACTACTTGAGTTCACTTGTCCTTACCGCAAATATTTCATGCCTAATGAAAAGTCCAATAAGATGAGCCAATGGGCTCATTATTTCTTGGACACTTATGGTAACCTCCACTGTAGCGCTGAAAGCAGCACGTTCTCGCATAACTCCTGCTCCGTTCTACCACGGTGCGGGAGTTGTTTTCTTCGCTGAGCTTTGAGAGCGACGGTTATAACGCATTTGTTTTTTCAGCGGCTGACCTACATATATTCTTGCTGAGGCATTGATGAGCATGTATATGCGTTCCTTCAAAACGAAATGAACCGTAGTACGTTCGGGAGAAATGCCGTTATTTTTCAGAGCTTTAGGTATAAGTAGAGCGAAATTTTATTTACAGTTATGTCAGGTGGATATGCCACAGACGAATCCCTCTAACTTGGCGCGAAGCACGGCATGTCGAAAACAGTTTGAGAAAGAAAAAACATATAGCTGTTCTCAAAGTATTTGCGAGTGCTGTAGGTGGAGGTGATGGCCGATAATATTGGCCACTAATACGTCATGGTATTTCCATCTCCAAATCTCTTTAACGATACAAATGCGTTTGTGAATTTTACACTGCAAGGTCACGTAAATCTGTTACGTTCATTGTTCTTTTTACATTTCGTTTCTCGCCTAATACCGACCAATTCAGACTGACCAAAAATTCCTCACCTTAGGTCCTCCTACGGTGGTACTTCAGGCACGATATCTTGAGATCTGCAAGGGTATGATTTCTTTTTAAAGAAGCATGCAAATCAAGATTTTTCGGCGAATATTGTCGTGCCCAAAGAAAAAAGCTATGGGAAGCCTGCATATTTTTGCAATACGGTCTCAAAAACGGCTGGTGAGGGTATACATTCGTCGGCTACACAGTGGGCGTTGCTAAGGCACGACAAGCCATAGAAACAGGCATCGACACAAGCAACCGCCTGATCAGAGCAGACTTTACGGAAGCGAAGAAAAGCCGAGGAAAGTTTCGATTCATCGCGTTCGTGTAGGTTTCCCTGACCTTAGCGAGGCCTGGTATGTCGTAAGCTTTTGACCCGGCTACGTGCAAAAGCGGCGAAATTTTTCGCCACACGCCCACCTACGTGCTCGAAGAAATGGAATAACTTTCTTTTTTGACTCCTTGTCCGTCGACAACAGGAGAATAAGCCTTTCGCGCGCGTTTAGCTCACGAACGGCTTCCTACACGTGCTGTCTCTGACAGGAAGGAAAATTCCTTTTATTCCCAGCCATGCTAAGCTACTCGGCAACCGTTCATGGTGACAGCTGTGACGCTGATGTGAAGCTCATATGTCAGACATGTCTTCTGAAGGAACGAGTATTTCATAAATAAGGGCACATCCGCGTGACATTTCTATTTTTGTAGCGTTTGCACAAAAGAAAGCAAAGCAATGATACCCTTTTACTCTTTCAAGTTTGGTGAACTAAGAGTGGTGACACTCGCTTAAGCGAAGGTGATTTGGACGTAAGGATGATGTTTACTGATGAAAAGTGGCTAAAGACCGCGTTGAAGCGCTGATTTACCTCGTAGCAGCTTCTTAGTCAAGATGAAACCGTTTTCGATGAAATGGTGTTTTGTTAGACAGCTTTCGAATAAAAGGAAATTCTGTGAAACATGGTATTGATGAGCTTGCCGGAACCACAAAAACAAGAATAAGAAAATCAATGTCATGAGCGCGCGCGTGTGTGCGTGTGAACAGTTCCGCTGTTAAAATTTAGAAGCACATGGCACATACCACCTACAGCATACACTTTGCCAAAATAGCACTGCAAAAGAGAAGAAAGGAACTCGCAGAAATACAAACACGAGCGTCACGTAAAGAGGTGCTCTCATATTCAGAAGCTGGCACGTACAACGTATGTAGTTGCGTTATCACATATAGTACATAACATAATGAAAAATTGGACTCGAGCTTCTGAACACCGTGCTGAAGATAAACGCACGCACTTTTTGTGTTCACATGCCTACACTCTTAGCACGGTAACCTTTAGTTTATTTTATAGGTACACAAAAATATGAAAATATGCTCCTTTACTAGAGGTTAAAGCACATTAACCTTTAGTAAAGGAGCATATTGTCACGGTGCATATTTGACATTTTTGTGTACCTATAAAATAAACTAAAGGTTACCGTGCTAAGAGTGTAGTTTGCGGGCAAACTAGGTTTGCGAGCTTCTCATCAGAGAACTGCGAAAAGAGCACTCGTAAAGGCTTCCCCGAGAACCGGTTCGGGCAGGAACAGTACTAGGCCGTGCACTTGACGCTAACAGCCAGCGGGACAGAGTAGGTGTACACTGACGCGCCGTATAGGTATGGTCGAGACTATTATATTATGAGACATATACAGGCTTCATTACGGAAGGCGCTTTCTCGGAATAGCGTTAGTACAGCGCCAAACACTGTGGTAAGCGTCTCCACCGTTATGAAAGCAAAATGACAAAAATGGGTTACGTCGCCAATAATGAAGATTGCATCCTTTGGCAGGCCTCGGTTACGTGCAATAACGGCTGCTCTCGCAGCCACCGTAGTTTGTTCCTGCTATTTGGCAGGCCGCTGACAAATTGTATCAGATAACAACACATCTATTACCTGCCGTTTTTCGTTCCACTATTTCGAGGTGTCCGTTTCGAGAACACTCCATAATCACCGTCTGCCTCGTCCCTCTTGATTATCCTGCTTTGTCGACGCAAAGTGCGGTGCATTATCTCCTGCGCTCGAGTTTCCCGGATGTTATTTGCGTTCGCCATTATGGTGAGCTCATATAACCCTGCCTGTACATATGCCCGTAAGGAACGCACGTTAGCTTAACTATCAGTGCGCTGGAGCTAAAATAACTCGACCGTGGCTTCAAATGCGAGGTGTATACACTGTTTTAGCACTTTGAACTTAACCTTTCTGGTTAACCTCCCTGCCTTACTCCAGCTCCTCCTATGACTCATGAGACTTGCGTGTAGAAAAAGCGGTTCCATGCAAGAAGCAGCTTTTTGGTATCAAATCATTAAGAATGACAACTGGCACTCGCAATGAATTCTTGTAAGTACGCTTATTTCATTTCTTCTATGCGTCTCCAGCTCCTCTTCGCAAGAACCCCGAAAAGCATCTTCAGAACTTTGCGCGTCATTTTCGCACGATGACATTAAAGTGCTGCCGAGATAGTATGCTGTTAATAAATCTCTTGTTTTGTGCGCGCCCCCACGAGACATGGGGGTGCGTGCAACTAGCGCTCCTGGATCAAGTCCGGCGGGTAGCCAAGGCCAGTAGAGCCCTGGACGTAGGTCCTCAACCATTGAACCCTCAAGATCACACTCCCCCTCTAAATCGGTAAAGTTACTTCTCTCTCGCACGATGATTTTTTTTTACCTTCCACCGCCTAACGGCCCGCTTCAGGGCTATCAGTATGATAATTATCCAATCAATCAAGCAAGCAATCACTTGCTGGAAATAATAATGTCACCTCGCTACAAATATAGCCGATGAAGGTGACGACTCTAACGACTTTACAAGGCAATGTTGCATTGACGTAGCACAAACTGAAAACGCTGGAAACGAGAGCACGTATGCATTACTTGACCATAAACTGACGTGATTCACACCATGAACGCTGTACGCACATTTGGTCATGATAATGATAGAATTCGCCGTAACAGAAAGAGAAAATGTGAATGACTAAATAACGAACACAAGCTCCGTTCGTTTCGAACCTGTAAGCCTGCACATGAGTGCTTTTCTGTGATACACAATAAGCGTACAAACGAAAGGGATGGAGGAGGGAAGGGTAGGAGGACATGAGAAGCAGGAGCACAGAAACAATAAAAGGCAGTGAGGTTAACCAGATGCATGTACCATTTGCTATCATTCATTGTAGGAAAGGGATAAAGAGTGACAAGAGAGATAATTGAATAGAGACATCACTAATCGAGCGCACACTGACGTGCACATCACGTCTGCAGGCGCTTCCAGAAACTTGGGATACTACCATAGTGCGTTGCGGAACAGCGCGTGATAGTCATGAATAAGCACTGGCGAGAAGTAACTAGAACAAAACATCGAAGGAGAAAATTGTGCTGTCTCTTTAAGTGTGTAGTGGACGTTACGCCATCGCGGCGTCAAGGTCTGTGTCTGTCCTTAGCGAAACCGGAGATGTGAAATAAAACTCTGCAATAATTAAGGAAATAAAGCTATTCATACTGTCGCACTCAAAGGCGTCACTAAGTAAGATTACGAAAGCGTAATGGAACAGGGAATGTCGCCAGAGGCAGCGTTCCAATGAGTGGTCTGGTCTTCGTCAGGACCATGCTAGCAAGGAAAGCACCCACGGCCATGACGAAACTTTGCCTTTAGCGACAGTCTCTGTTCAATTACGTCTTCATCACTACAGGCCCCGTCTTCCACTGACCTCCTTTGTTGTTAAAATATGATACTGCCATAGGCTCGCCACTGTGGTGTATACACGTTCCTGCCAACTCTACTAAGTGTTCTATATACGTATGACATTGGACCCGTATTGCGAGTTTTACGAACGTTGGCTGATTTTCTTACGGAGAACTGGTTTTAATAGAGGAAAATTCCTGACCTTCCTAACAAAACTACGTTGTTGTTACTTTGCTACAGTACAGCAATATCAAGCACTGAAGCGTTACACCACGCGCACGTGCGTGGTGTAATTGCGCGTACAAACTCCTCTGACAATCACCCAGAGCTGTCTGTGGCGTTGCAGTGGCACTGGTAAACAATAAATGACGATATACGCGATATCCTTTAATCGCATGTGCCCTGGTTGTGATCCTGACAAATCCCTAATTGTGACCCTGAGACTTGCTGTCTTGAAAGGACCGCGTCTCGGTCTGTTGTGTGCCCCGAGCTCAGTATGAGCATGCTATCAAGAGTCAGCTGATGTTGTGCCTGCACCCATTCCACACTGCTTCTTTATTTGGCCTTCCTAATCGTGAGAAATGTTCTTGGTAGCGCGCAGAATTCGCTAATGAATCCCCAGGCGGTATTTTAATTACTTCTGCCAGCGTGCGATGCTAAGTGGTCGCTATAGGAAGAAACCTCGGGTTACCCTTGCCGGTGAGTTTCCTAATTGGGAAAAGGTTGAAGAAATCTGCGCGGCATGTTTTGAAGAGCGCTCGCAACACTTGCGTCGGTTTGGTAAACATCGCGCTTATTCTCAGGGACGCACCTACGCGGATGAAATAGAGAATGCTGCGTGTTCTAGGTTTCGTGTGCATGGTTTCAAGTTTAGTACTGTCGTGACCATGCTGCTTTCTGCGTCAATTGCTCGTTTAAATGCGCTTCCTTAGCTTTCCTCGGCTGTTCCCCTACGAACGCCCTATCGTCTAGTCTCGAGCGAAGATGGTGCTGTACGTTGAAACGATGGGCACTACCAGTAAGTAGTTTTGACGACCCGCCTGGTAGCGAGCGACGTAACGCACACGCATGCAAACACGAGTGGCGTCAATGCAGTGCATGGACTAAGTGAAATGAGTAAAATGACCTAAATGAAATGGGTAAATCATTACACTCTGTAAAGATGGATGACTAGCGGAGCTGTAGCGACAGAATGCTTGAAGCTTTCTACATCTCAGACAGTTTCGCACAACCTCAGGGATCGGCCCACAGTTTTCCTCTCTCTCTCTCTCTCTCTCTCTCTCTCTCTCTCTCTCTCTCTCTCTCTCTCTCTCTCACACACACACACACACACACACACACACACACGCATGCCAGGAGATTGAAGTTTTCTGCACCCAACGTAGTTTCTTGTGATATTTTATGTTGTATTGAAACCATTGATCATGCCATCATAGGGACGGTCGATACCACTTTGCGGCTAGTGTGAACGTCTATGATTCCATTGTTAAACAGTTCTGTGTTTACGCTGTCTCAACAAACACCAGATGTACAGATGAGCTTGATTACGTTATTCCTAAACGAGCCAAGCGTTTTGAGTGTTATTTCATATTTGCATGAACAGCGCTAACGAGGAAGACGAAAAGAAAGACGAAACAGGAAGTCCTTAGTTAAAATTCAACACTCTTTCGCTCCTGACGGGTTCTGCATTCGTGTGGTGCTCTTGTCTGTTATTCGAACTGTACTTAAAAACTTGACAGTGCTGTCGTCAAACCTCTAGTTATAGGAAGACACCATTAAGCCAACGAAAACGAATACGAATCATGGCCTAAATCATGCGCACGTCACTTTCGTTAGACAACTGGTATCATTATTTGTGATGTATTATTAATGAAACCATGTCATTTCATAGAACAGTGCCGAGCAAAGTACAGTGTTCAGTGTCGGAGAATGGAGGCTATTATTCGCTTTGCACTCGTGCACAGACGGATGTAGATCATGAAAGTTGTACTCATAATGGCAAAACTTACTGAATAAAAGTCCAGCAACGTGCAAGCTTTTTTCTTTTTTTCCTCTCTACTGCTCCCTTTTTGCCTCATTTCGCGCGCTCTGCATTGCGCTGTGTGCGCCGAGTTAACATTGCAAGGAGAGCTTCCTTTTGTAAAACATCATATTAGTGTACATACAGCGTTAGCAGGGACCCTTTTCACTGAGCCACGAGCGTCCAAGACTAATATCTAGAGTTGTAATAACGCAGCCGGAAAGCTGCATTGTTACAGGGCTGCAATCAATTGGTGTTCCAATTCATGGCATTCGACAATCACGGCGCTCAATCATGGCATTCTGATTCATTCCTGCAGTATATTTTGTCGTTCCAGCGTTTTCAGTCCACTCATCTCGATTGAAATACCGCACGACGTCAGTATGTGCGTGGGGTATATCAGTGTATACGCGAACTGGGGCTCATAACAGCGGCTTACTCAGCAAGCTATACAGACGTGCAGTAACAGGCGCACTAACTTCCATCAACGAGATCTGGGCGAGCAGTTCCGAGTCTTTAGAGAACTATAGTGTTTGTTGCTCCCGCTCTAAATGAGAAACCAGTATGGAAATCGCGGTGCAAGTGGAGCGAGCCGTTAGCAATGACAAGAAACGAAGTACACTTGGACAGTGAGTTAACAATAAGGCACAGTATAACGAACACGCTGACGCACTGCGCTTTTATTGCTCGGCTGTATCTGCTCATTTTAATCCAGGTTTACGTATAGTGAACCCCCCCAAAAAACTACGGATGTTGTCCTGTCCACACACGCGAAAGGATTCGGCGATTGGCGCTGCCCGTTGATGTATTTCGGCGCGCATGCATGAGCAAAGCTAGCGCGCGCGTTTAGCCATGTGTAATGATACGCGCCGCGCTCGTGCATGCTGGAACGAATCAGTCCGTTCGGATGTTTGCCGCAGGACTCTGAAATGCTTTGATGAAGCACGTGGGACAGGCATTAATGCGATGGCGTATTTGTCATTCTGTTGCAAGTACAAAGTTCTGTGGTCATTTGCCAGGAAACAGTCGGCTATAAAGTCACATAGGAGGATTATACTAATCATGTAATCGCGTGCATTTATTACAATCTTGTATTTTGCCTTTGCCCTCGATAACTTACTCTTTCTTGAAAACATATTGGCCACGCGCTGGCTCACGCCATTTCTCTCTTGGTATCGACGTCCCAGTTTGGTTCTTTTCAGCGGCTCTTGCTTTGGTGCGTGACAATATATAGACTTCGGGTTTCCCACATATACAGACTTCAGGGTCTCCCACAGGCCAGCAACAATTCCAGTTCTATGGTTTTGTTTGCCGATTTCGTTTCGCCGTCGTTCTGAATTCCGAATGTATCTTGATTAACTAGACTTCTTTCTAGTCATTGCTGCCATCCACTTTTAATTCCATTGCTCGTGTAGCGTACGCGTCCCACAGAGATTAGCCTGGCGACAATGTTCTCATAGAATTCATCATTATCATACTAATCAAACTGTGTACGCCCCATGCAAGGCAAAGGTTTCCTCCATGTTTCTTGGTTTAGCCCAGTCCTGTGCTAACAGCGGCCGCGTTATCCCCGCAAACCTTCTTCCCGCCCCCTGCCACGCTTGCCTTCTCTTGGGTTCCATTCTGTTGCCCTTAACGACCATTGTTATCTTGCCTTCTCGTCGCATATCCTGTGTGGACGGCAAATCGGGAGAGACGCAGCAGCCATGGAAATGAGAATCATATGTGTAACGTTGAGCATTAAGATGAGAGCGTTAGAATATATAGGTCTGGCAACAAACACATGTTAACGATATACACTGTGAGGCCTCCAGGAGATCAGATGAATATCAGGCACACAGAAACAACCCATGGGTGAGCCAACAGTGGAGAGATGCCGGCAGAATAGCGTTTTCGGGGGTGGTGGTGCTGTTTCAGACGTTTGTTGGGCATGAAAAGCAGCTCAAGTGTCCCTTGCTAACTCATCAAGTGCTTTGAGAACAGGGAACAGGAATATATGAAGCGGATTACACCAGAGAATGTGAAAAGGTGGGGGGAAGAGGGATTACTTCTCAAAAAGCGCCCCGTACTGCGGATACTCTGCTGACATATGCAACTTATGCACTAAACCTTGTGCACACTCGGGAATCTCGAGGCACGGCCCTTTCGGTGCCCTGAAGATCCTGTGCGGTATAATGCAGGTGCTCTCCTGGGGCCTCTGTCAAGCAGCATTCTTGCTCTCGAGCTGTGCGCGCTTCCTGGCGCGCTGAAGGCAGACATGCGTCCTCCGCACGAAAGTCTGATTTCCTATGCGCATAATTTGCGGACGATCATTGTTTGCGACGCTGAGCCGTTCTTCCAACTGGCGCTGCAGAAATAAGCGCCTTTTCCACACCTAAACCGCATCTCTAGCATTATTTCGCGCCACTTATTTGCGGCCACTCTGTAGACGCCGGCTGCATGTTTAGGACAGGCGCATTAGCAACGCAGACACTTCCACTAATGCGAAATTCATAGGCCAGAGCGCCGTGGCGGGGCTGTTTCAGATAATGTGTCCAACAATCTTATAAATGAACAAAATCTTATAAGTGTGCACTTTGTGCGGAAGTGATTTTCATGGTGACGCTCGCTGTAAAAATGAGCAAAAATAAGTGTATTTGACAAAATTAGGCTAATTAACTTTTTAAACCAGAATAACTAGACTTCCCTGCCCATTTTACTCCCTCCGGTTTAGAACGCTGCTATACCCATTTTACAGTGCGTGCCACCGTGAGCAAAGCAATTCCGCAAAAAGTGCACAAATATTTTTTTTTTTCTGTTTATAAGACTTTTCGGACACACCTTCTGAAACACCCGGTATAATATTAGACTAGCCACCAGTAATGGCAAGCGCAGTCCACAAAATTAAATTCGTTGCCCCCTCTTTTATCGATACGACGGAACTATATACGCTAAATCTGTTTAGATAGGTTTAGTCAGCAACCTAAAAATAAAAACATAACAAAAACGGGGCTTTTGCAAAATGTTGGCATTCCAATTTCTCTTTGTGAACCAGGATAAGAATATCCCGATGAAATAATAAAAAGCCAATGAGACGCCAGTGACCTGCGTCTTTGTTTAGTCGACAAGCAAAAAAGGTAACAAGAAACCCCGAGGCAATGTAACCGCAAGTGAACTGCGTTCAGCGCTCGTCCGTGTCTTCTTTTTCCTGTCTTTTATCTCCGTTCTTATTTTTATGTATATTTTTTGTTAGCCGCGCTGGTCAAGCTAACTCAAGACCTTGAGCCAACTAATCCCCTCCAGTGTTCTAAGAAATTCCCAGACCGCCATAGGGGCAGGGGAAAGAGTCAAGTCTATCATAATCGCGCTTCATTTGTGGCGAGCTACCACAGCCGTGGTTCAGTGTGCGTATAGAAACCTGCCTGGGCCTATACGTTAGTGGAACAGTACAACAAAGTGTTTTGTTGGGCTCGAAGGGTATGGAGAAAGAATAAAACAGTGGTAAAAAGAATGCTTGCGCTTCGTTGAAAGCAGAATCGGAAGTATGTTATTGAACGAAGGAAAACATCATTACCCATACCGGAAAGTAAATAGCTCTCAATGTCGGATCCAATATAAACATTTTCTTTTCGTGATCGCAAAGCAATCCTTTTCTTTCAATGTGCTGTATGCGACTAACGGCGACGCAGTCAATTCTGCAAAAGGCGTCCACGAAGAAAAAGCGCAGTTTGCTTGTGTTAAGACATGGTTAACGTAGGCACGCCTCACCTAATAAAAGTGTGCTCATTAGACAGACCCAGACATGTGTTCATTATCGGTTTGAACAATAACCACTGGCGCAATTAGGCGGGAACATATGCAATGCACACCAGTTCACTTCCGAATTGCACGGAATCGCAGTTATAGGGCATGTGGTGGCTGAATTTTCTATCCATTACCGACAACTAAAAATTATATTCCGAGAAAAATACACGTTCTTTTTGCATAGCGCCCACTTCATTATTCTGTTTAACACAAATGCAATAAAAAATGTCCCTGGAGCTAAATATTTGAATAATTGGAGCGAATAAGTAATTAATTTGATTGGTTGTTTGATTAGTTGGTTGATTAAGTAATTAATTGGGTTGACTGTTTGATCAGTTGGTTGGTTGTTTGATTAAGTAATTAAATCATTGGATTGAATGGTTGACTACCTGATTAATTAGCCATTTAATTAATTAGTTGATTGACTGATTGATCAGTCTGTTGACTGATTGATTATGTAATTAATTAATTGGTCGGTTTTCTAGTCGTGTGATTGATTGATTAAATAATTGGTTCGACCGTTTGGTTAGTTGATTGACTGATTCATTGCGTAAATAATTAATTTGATTGATTGTGTGATTAGTTGATTGATTTATTACGTAATTAATTATTTACTTGACGGCTTGATAAGTTGATTGATCGGCTGTGTAATTAATTAAATTTATGAATACTTTGATGACTAATTATTTAATTAAATAGTTTATTGATTACCTGTTTAATACACACTTGCTTGATTAGTTTATTGCTTGATTGATCGATTGATCTATCGATCGATTTATTGATATTGAGATAGGGACTCTAATAAATGGGTTCCTCAAGGGGACTATGTCCTACAGGGCCTGTCTGACACTTGTAATCGTGCTTTCATGGCATCATGGAATTGCCACCAACTGCTCCTGTAGCTGACAGTCGCCTTTCGACAGACATGTGAAAACCTGCTCTGTAGGATACGCCTAGGATTCAGAGGAGAGATGGTGAATAATACGCAGGTCGGCAGCCTATGAACCACGCAACGACCAATGTCGATCGGGTACGCCCACACGCCACATCGACCGCGACGGTCTAAAATACTAAAAACAACTTTCCCCCAAAAACAGAGACGGCGTAACTTTAAATGTCTTACTTTCTTACTGCAGTTACTAGTTACAAGGAGCATGGAGGCGCAAAGAAGGATTTGAGAAACCGCCCGTGCTTCTTTCTTTTTCTTCCTTTTGCTTTTTCTTTTCTTTTCTTGGAATGTCATGCCTAAGCATATCGATGCAGTCGGAAGTTCACTTGCGCAAGAAATATCCTTGAACGCCCACTGTACTCGCATTACATATACTATAGAGTGGTGTGAGCGTAGGATAGTCTGCGTCTGCAGTTAGGAAACCTGAGTAGCGGCGACACAAACGGAAGATAACCGGGACGAACCCTGACACATTTGACGCTGCTAAGTGTGAATAACGGCAGTCACTGTAATTAGAAAGGAAAACTGCGAGACATACCCCACGACGATGCCGAGAATGCACGGTTAGCTCAGTTCTGACCGTCACCTTTCATTTTGGAGTAACCCGAAGTGCGGAACAGTCGCTCCAGGTGACCTCTTTAGTGCGACACATATATATATATATATAAAAAACGCCAACGAACTCACGGTACTTTTATTTTACGCTAATGTGCCAGTTCCGCTTACGCTCGCACAGTTTTCATACGGCCGAGATAACACATTTCATTGCTTCGACAAGTAATGACAAAGGGCGAGAAGTCATGCTGAATGATTCACTTCTGGGCTTTTACGTCCCGAAATCGCAATATGATTATGGGAGACGCCGTAGTGGTGGGCGCCGGAAATTTCGACAACCTAGTGTTCTTTAACGTGCACTGACATCGCACAGTACACGGGCCTTAACATTTCTCTCCATCGAAATTCAGCAGCCGCGGCCGGGATTCGATCCCGTGACCTTCCGACCAGCAGCCGAGTGTACCATAGCCAATATAGACCACTGTGACGGGGCATAGTCGCTTAGTATAAGCTCCTCGTGAATAAGCACGACTAAGTGCGTCATGGAAGGTAAGGAATAAATGGAAGCACAAAAATAAATGGAAAATATTCAAGAATAACGAATGCTGCGTTCTTGCACTGAAGAAATAAGGATACTTGGGAGATTAGAAAATAGGGCCAATAATAAAAAAAAAAAGAAAGACTACTACTGGGTATTCCTTCTTTTCTTCTCTGCAGTATAAAGCGTGTCTGTATCGACAATGGTGCTTCATTATACACACATCGACGACGGCCCAATGCACTTTTTCCGCTGTTCAAAGCATAAATGTCTATGCCGACTCAAGGAAGCTTCTTAAACAAAATTTTTTTTTCTTAAACCTCCTTGTGCCGACCCAACAAGAGATGGGTCCGTGCACCCGTCCTGAAAGACGAATCGCTGTAAAGAAATGAATACAGGAAAGAAAATGAGATATTGCTCCCAGTAGTCGTTTCCCCCACGACGTGAAGCCGAGTGGCCATTAAGTCGTACACCACCGGTTTCCAATGGCGATCGCATCTGAACCACGTTAATGCGTTGTACCAATAGTACAAAAAAAAAAACGAAGAACAATTGCTGGGGAAAAAATAGCTCTCTAGCGTAGCGTGTAAGGCCGACATTGGTCAGATTTTGAGAAAATTACGTGCCAAACACGTTACACATTAGTTGCCTTTCAATGGTCTGAGGAAGCACCTTCTCTTGAGTCGTTCCGCATGCTGACGAATGGCAAAATAAAATGAAAGATACTGCGCCGCTGCTGCCCGACGAAGACGTTTCAGGGAAGACCGCCACGCGAACGAAGCAAGCACCGGAAAATACTTGATACCGGACGGCATCGGCTAAAAGAGCGTACAACTCGCCCTAACCGAGCATCATACAATGACACAGCAGATGGTTTGCATTGAGCGCCTACGCATCACTTAACACCCATGGCTGTTCAAAATTGTGCACGTGTAAAACAGCTCGCAAGTGGGTCGGACAAAAGGAAAGCACAGTAGCAGATTCCAGAGCAGATCCTGCGAGCAGTTCTTTTCTTTTTCTGTCTTTTTAAAGACGATAGTCTTTCTTGCGATACTTCAACACAGAAATTTTGGTCACAAAGGGAAGTTTATTTGACACAAAACTCTGTCAGAAAGCATCCGCAAATACAAAAGCGCCGGGAGACTCGCGTCACTAGGAAAAAAGGGAGAAAGGACCGTTATACAATTTCTAACAGCCGCTTGGCTGAACTATGGGGCGCAGACACGCGTACACAAAATTTAAAAACGTGTATTCACGCGGGGCTACGTGTACAAGAGTGAGCGGCTGGTTCATGTGCCGCTTAAACACAGAAGAGGCGTACACATATGTAGGGGAGTAGTCCCAAGACTTTATACAGTGGAAAACCCCTGTTTCCATGAGTACAAAAAAAAAAAACACAGGAAAAAAACGCGCAGATCGTGTAGTTATTTCGTGGGCAATGCCGATTACCAATAATACATCACAGATTCATTTTAATGCAGGATAACCCGGGGGGCCGGGGCTTAGTAAGGCACAATGGGGGGGTGAAATGCGCCCATTCTTAACTAGGAAAAATTTTGTGTGCCAGCGGCGGAGAAACATTTCCTCCCCGGAGGCCTCGAGTTCCCGAGTAAGAAAACCCCAGAGCAACCGTCTGATCCGGGAAACCGCGGGGTACGCAGCTCTTACTGAAGTGAAATTTTGGTCTGTGTGTGTGCGTGTGTGTGTGTCCTGCTTGTCGATTCAGTAGAATAGCGAAAGTTTAACCCCTTCCTCAATGACCACCTATCTTGAACTGGTAGCTGCGTTCATACTTGTGAACACAGTCGACCAAAAAGCAAATATTACGCATATCTGAGGCGCAACATCAATACGTAAGTATTAGATGGTGTGTTCCTTTAGTAGAAGATACAGATGCGTAATTCTAAAGACCCTAGTGCTTGTTAGGATGCGCTAAAAATGCCGCGCGTATGAACGGAAAAGCGGACATTTCCTACGCTTCGGTGAAACGACACGGTGCTGCCACCTACCAGTAGCTCTGCGTACTACGCAAGCTTCTTGCGTTTCCCGATATCATGGTCAGATGGCGTCCATATCTCACGCAGCGCTGCCTCCTCCATTTCATCAATGCCAGCCACATGCGGCTGATTCAACATAGACGGGGCGCTGTCTGAGGCAAGGCAAAACATAAGTGGCCGTTTGATGATATAGAACACACTCTACAAGACATGCTCAGACAACGCAGGGAAAAGACCGACGAGCAGATTGCAGCGGAGAAGCGCCGGCGTGCCGATGCCCGTCGTCTCAAGCGTGCCCAGGAAACGTCAGAGCAACGAGCCCAGCGGCTAGCGAAAGATCGTGAATCGAGGCGCGCCCGGAGGCAACAGGAAACAGACGAGGTGCGCGATGCGCGAATTGTCACTGACCGAGAGGCTAAGCGAGCGTACCCGGCGGCTGAACAGACGCCCGAAGCTCGTGCCGAACCGCAGATGAACCGGGACTCATGTAGTACGGCCGGTAGAATATCGTCTTTCGACGACATTTGCAGCGAAGCACGGAGATACGCGGCCAATTTTTTTAGGGGCGAAGCTCCTTAAAGCGGCACCCGTTCGTCCCTCGTCGTAGTCGTAGTGCGTAACCAGTCTTACGCTTTGACCGCCAAGGTGGTGCCGGTGGGAGATTTCTCCTGTGCGTTGTTGAACAATAAAAAAATTCGCAGCGTGCGCGTTAACTAAAAGCCGAATTCTTCTGTCTCTCATTCCCCATTAGCAGCCATTGGCATGTTCCAGTAGGAAACGTTAGTAGAAGTGTAAGTGTTAGCTAAAAGCCGACTTCTGCTGTCTCTCATTCCCAGTAGCAGCCATTGTTTACCTCCAAGGTAGTGCCTGGTGAGATTTCTCCTGTGCGTGATTAATGTTCAAAACGCCGTTGATTGATGAAATAAACCAACGAAAGACGCCAGATGTTTTCTAAAAGCAAAACGAAAAGACGCCAGATGTTTCTAAAGCAAAACGAAAAGACGCCAGCTGCTTAACGAAAGACGCCAGGTGTTTTCTAAAGCAATGGTTTTATAATCAAAACCATATCGCGATACAGGTTTGTAGTTGACGATGCTCGTTGCCGTCGGTGTGTGCTCGTATGGATAAGGATGCCGAAAGGCGGGCGCGCAGGGCAGCGGCGGCGCGCGCTCGCAGACAGGACCCTGAAGTGAGAGCCCGCGAGGCAGAAGCGCGCCGGGAAGCTGCGCGACGTCGCCGCCAAGATCCTGCTGTACGGGAACAAGAAGCCGCATCAGCAAGGCAGCGTCGGCAAGATCCCGCCGTACGTGAACAAGAAGCTGCAGCGGCACGTCAGCGTCGGCAAGATCCTTCCGTACGGGAACAAGAAGCCGCATCAGCAAGGCAGCGTCGGCAAGATCCCGCCGTACGTGAACAAGAAGCTGCAGCGGCACGTCAGCAATCGTTTCACGTCAATTTTATCGGGCGAATTAACGGAAGAAATTTCACGGTTTAACCGATGATTACTTCCAGGAGCTTCGCCCAATCTCATCATCATTCACCTCGTGGATCTGCCGTCAATTTTTTTACTGTGTGTATTGTCTAAAGCGGTACAGAACGTCGACACATCGACGTAGACATGCGAAACGGTAAGCAGACTAACTAGGCGGGCTCTTTGGAAAGTGAAAAAGCGCGGATGGTTCGGACGGAAAGTGCGAACTAGGCGAGGTTGAAGAAATACACGCAGCGCTACTGCGCTTAGTACGGACAGTTAGTAGGATGGCTATTCGGAACCCAGACATTTGGTTTAGGCGCTTCACTATCAAGTGACACTGGATGCACGTACAGGACAAGGAAGCTTGTTAGCTTCTCAAGAAATCTTGAAAGTGGTAAGAGTCTCGCTCGTGGCTTGTAGCTCTCGGCACTTTAGGATATCTTCATTATTTCATTATTTCTTTCATGTGTTTGATGGACGAAAGGGTCATCTCGTGTTGCATGACCCGCAAGTTGCCGGCTTGCGTCCCATTGCACCACGGTATGCTCTTGGTATTGGTTTTCAAAACACAGCAGTGATAAAACACAGTGAATGGCAGCAAATACCGCATAGCTGCTGACCACTTTAAACAATAGCCAAGCCCAGCCACGGTGGTCTATTGGCTGTGGCACTCGACTGCTGATACCAAGGTTGCGGGATCGAATCCCGGCGTCCCGGCTGCGGCTGCTGCATTTCGATGGAGGCGAAATGTTGAGGCCCGTGTGCTGCGCGATGTCAGTGCACGTTAAAGCACCCCACGTGTTCGACATTTGCGGAGCACTCCACTACGGCGTCTCTCATATCTGGTTTTGGAACGCTTTTGGGTTTTGGGAAACAATAATCAAGCCCTGCAGGAAATATGGCGCTCGCGCCTGCCCTCCTAAAGCAGCGTTTTCTTTTCTTTCTGTCTTTTCCTATTGTGTGTTCGTACAAACATTTAAACAACCAACCGACCAACTGATTGGCTACCGTAACGAACACGGTATAAGCGACAACAAAAGTAAAGAACTGTAAAGAAAATTACTAGGATCACTTAGCTATCGCTTAAGAGACGTGAAGGCGAAATCTAAGACCTTTGGCTGTCGAACCCGGGGCGTAGGATTTCGAATTCGGAACCATTGGCAGGGAACATCAAGTGTATGTAATTTGGCGTAGGCTTTTAAAGGTTAACATTCAATTACATGTGGTTCATAGCCGTATATATATATCCAACGGGGTTATGAACAGCACGCGGTTCTTTTACCCGTTTTCTGCTTTGCCATGGTCATTGCGACACCCACTATATTTACCATTGTGATAATTGTTGGTATTTCTATTCCTCCTGAATTTACCTGAACGTTTATATATAATGCTACGCGGTATTTTCTGTGTCATCCACATTCATTTCCCGCTCATATCACAGTTGTCACATCTGGTACACTTCAATCGAAAACATAACATGTATGATTTTCTTTGCTACGTGTTCTGTAGTAAGAAACATTTCACTTCTTGTTCTTGTTTGTTTGTTTCTTTTCTCTCTCTCTCTTTCTCTCTCTCTCTCTCTGTTTGCGTGTGCGTGTGTGCACCTGTGCTTATTCCTCTTCTTGCTCAATGCACACGTTGTTACCTCAGTATTCAACACTAACTAATCTGCGTCACACGTGGACACCTGCCTGCGCTGCCTCGCACAGGCACACGTGCCTTGCAGTGCCGTTGCGAAAGCGCACCCGAACTCATTAATTCCGAACAGGATTAACTTATTATAAGGAACGTCTCAATTCGCGCTGCTCTCAATTCGCGTTGCAGCTCGATGGCTCCCCACGTGCCAAACAAGATTTAGCACGAGGTCGCCGTGATGCATAAAACAATAAAATTATGAAGATTTCTGGGGTTGAACGTCCCAAAACTACGATATGATTATGAGAGACGCCGTAGTGGAGGGGCTTCGGAAACTACGACCACTTGGGGTTCTTTAACGTGCACTGACATTGCACAGTACACGGGCCCCAGCATTTCGCCTCCGGCGAAATGCAGCCGCCGAGGCCGGGATTCGATCCCGCGACCGTCGGATCAGCAGCCGAGTACCATAACCACTAGACCGCCGTGGCGGGACTAAAACAATCAAATGTTTATAAACAATTACCCGACAGACTATGGTTCCTTGCTTCCTAAACGGAATCTTGTAAACATACAAATGCGGGTCTTTTCATTTGTATTTAGGTATTTGCGATGTGTTGAGCTTGTATTTTCTACTTTTAATTGGAGGCCTCAATATCGCTTCTCGGATTATGTGAACGATGCGTTTTATGTCATTAGGCACATTCCGAAGGTGCTTACGAAACTGATGATAGAGTGATTAACCATCTCTGTGCTCTTGTTAATTGGCTTAATCAGACGAGTACTGCGTCTTGTACTTTAAGGTTGTCACTGCAAAGTGCAAGAAAATAAAGAAGTGCTTCCTACAATGTCCTTGAATTCGGTCTTAGAATTACCGTTTTTCTTTCTCCGTGTAAAAGGACACGCTGCCACCCCCCCCCCCCCACCTTTTTTTTTTCTTTTCATTGCTATTTCCTGTATTGCTAACACTTTCAACTTAAGTAACAATTTAACGCATGTTCAGGTTAATAACATCTATAAAACAAACGATTTTTTTTCTATTTACTTCACGGGAAGGCAAGTTCAGCACCCAGCAGTCGTGGTCAAGCAATATCCGGGAACGCTTGCGAAGAATGATTCGCTTTAAAAGCTGAGAAGAACGAGCGATGGCCATAACCAAGGACGCAGCCACGGGAGCGATGTCTTGGCCAGGCAAGCGCAAAATGTCGACATCGTGGAAAGCAAGCCAGAGTGACGAAAGTATGGTTGTGCAAAAACAAGAAGCTGAGGCGGATAAAACCAGACACAGGTTGGCGCCCAGCATTTCGCACAATGAATGCTGAGCATTCGATCAGCATTGCAACATCGTCGAATAAACACAGGTATGTGGACCTTTCTGTATAGAAAAGACGAGATTCCCCAAAAAGGCGTCGACACGGGCGTGACGAACAAGTTTCTTGGAACGCATTTTTGAAAGCATCGCCTGCAGTCACAATCGCACTTCGATCTTTACAGACCAATATGCGTGGCGCCGTGAAGGGTGCAAGCAAAAATGAAGTGCGTTGTTACGTTACTTCGAGCTGCTGTTGTGTTCACCTTTCTCTCGCACTGAAGACGACCACGAACTCTCATCGAGAACATACAGGAATTCTTTTTGCTTGCTTGCTTGCTTGCTTGCTTGCTTGCTTGCTTGCTTGCTTGCAGCACTCGGACGCGCGCCCTCACAGTGTTTCTTCATCGCGCCGGTGAACATAGAAGGCGCGCACGTGGCGAAGAGATTGAATTTACAAACTGTCGCCTTCTCACGCGCCATTGGAGATGTTGCCCAGCGTACGTTTGAAATCAGTTGTAATCCGTCCGTCCGTCCATCACTGTGATTGCTGGGGTGCCGCAGATGCGACAATACTGAGCAGCAAGGTGAACGGAAGCAAGCTGTGCGCTACGGAATAAGTAGTAGCTTTATCCCTCTGTATTGCTCCCAACGTTTGTACTTCCCTGCATATAAGGAAAAGGCATCGCAAATAAAAACGTGACAGCTCCTTATGACGGCTTCGGATGGAGAGTCGTCTTGATAGCGTGGCTCACGGCCGTCCCTTCTATCTAAGTCCGAAACAGCTGTGCTCGATTCCTAATGGCTCGCTTTGTTATGAAGCGGTCTCGCGCCTTCGAGCGTAATGGATCGGCCACAGCTTTGAGAGACCCGTGCCATCCTGCACGTGTCGGAATCGACCGCAGTGGACCACTCTTACTCTTCCGAGTCTCAAGGCATGGCTCTTTCTCGGGAAACATTGTGATGGCAGAAGACGCACCATTCCCAATCGTCTTTGTGGATTATAATTCTTGTTTGTCTTGTCTTGTTGTTCAGCGGCCGTGTGTAGCGTGAGCTTTGAGTCGTGCAACGCGGCTCGAACGTGCGAAAAATGTTTGGGTATTGAGTGGTCGTGGCACAGCGGCTGTTTTTTTTTTTTTTCGCTTTTTGTGACATTTTTGTGTGTGTGTGTGTGCGTGTGTACGTAGGGGTGAACACGCAAGAATGTTCCCCTTTAGGAATGAAGTGACGAATCAGTGAATAATAGTATCGGATTTCCTTAAACGAAAGCCTTACCTAGATAAATGTCAGACTAATAACCTGAAGGATTATTATTATTATTATTATTAATATTATTATTATTATTATTATTATTATTATTATTATTATTATTATTATTATTATTATTATTATTATTATTATTATTATTATTATTATTATTATTATTATTATTATTATTATATTCGTTACGACTGAACGGACTAACTGAAGAAATAATTCAAGCGCTACATTCAATTTAAGGTATGTAGCGCACGACGATCTGGGGCACGTCGGCAGCGTGTCACGCTAATGCGTTTGCGCCGCGGTCGGACCCGGAAGAACGGAACAGCGTTACGGAGCTGCGTTAGAGCTTCGGTTTCTCCTCCTGGAGGAAGTCTGTGCACTCATTAATGCGAGGCTGGATCTCGCTCTTGGGAGATCAACTCTTTAGAGCGTGACTTGTTCGTCAGCGCCGACAGGTATATGCAGCAGATCGCTGTGACCACGAGAGAGCAGAGCACGCGCGGAAACTGTCCTGTAGGCACGTTTCTCAGAGGGCGGAAAAGTTGCGTCGTTTGGAAGTGCACTGAATTCCGGATGGAAATAAGGATTTATGAGAATTTCTCCCCATTACGGGCGCATTAGGAAAGACATGGCTTCGGTTGAGTGTGTAACTGAGGCTTTTCAAACAGCAGCGCCTTGCTCTCTCTCTCTCTCTCTCTCTCTCTGTGTGTGTGTGTGTGTGTGTGCGCGCGCGCGCGTGCGTGTGCGTGTGCGTGCGTGCGTGAGTGTGTTACGGAAAGGGGTGGAGCCCTGGACGGCAGAGGGTTATGCACGGTGATGAAATTAGAAAACTCACAGGCATAAGGTGGAAGCCGGTCAAGGTCATTTCAATATTGTTACAATATTGTTGTTATGGACACTCGCGTATGTGCCGTGCTACGGCACATACGCGAGTGTCCTTCATGCCTGGCCCGAAGAAGACGACGACGAAGTGATAACCGAACGCTGGCTGTTCTTGCTGTGCACGGTTAAACTCGAGCCTGTAAATACAGGTGTAGGTAGCCTTGTTTGTGCGTAACAATATCATTGGGAGAGGCATTCGTCCTGCAGTCTGCCACTTATCGCGAGCGTCGTGCCCCGGTTGATGCCCGCAGACAACGCAATTATCAGGCGGTTGCCAATTCAATCAATTAGTTTATATGAATAGTTCCAATACATCGCTTCTGTGACCCTCACTTTTGATTCCTTAATCTCTTCGCCCCAGGGTACGGTAGTAAACCGGACGCGCGTTTGGTTAAGCTTCCTGTCTTTCCTTCGTCCTGCTCTACCTCATCATCCTTGGGAGCACCGGTTTCGAGACAGACGGGCTCGGATCACGTGACATTTCCCTCATTTGGTGCCCTGAGTAAAGCACCGTTCAAGACATTACTCACGCTCGACTTGGCTACCTGAATACGATTAATGGCGATGTTCTGGCGCAATAACATCTTTCCGCCTCAAGTTGTGTCACTGATTGAAAAATAAAGAAGAACGCCTAATTATTTTCTCTAATCAGCCGGACCATTAGAATTCACGAACACATACCGGTGGGGAAAGATGGCTAATTACATAGCGACGCACGTCTCATAAACACGTAATCTAAATTTCGCTTCTTTAAACAGCCTGGTCAGCGTTATAGCTGGGGCATTCTGCATACATGCTGTCTGTTGATTAATCTGTGACAACATTAGGAAACGCACACCACACAGGAAGTGCGGGCCACATGGGTAATCTTATCAACCTATTCTGTTCGCGCGCATGCTACCGAGCGCGGCTCTGAGATGCGTGCGACCAACAGCTGAGCGGGGAGTCGTTAAATTAAGCGGCCCAGTTTATGACGTGGTTTCTTTCATCGCCACATTCGCTCAGCGTGTCTCGCATTTTATTGGGCTTCAGTGTGTACAGGGCTTCTGCAGGGAACGTGTTCGAACAGCCTCTTCTTTTTTGTCGTCTGCAGACACAGCGTCTCGTGTCACGCTATGTGAGATGATGTCCCCCACTTAAAATTCTTATTAGTCGTTATCAGATGTGTAACAAAAGATTGCGGCAAATTCTTGTAGGAATAAAGCGAGAGAGCGAGAGAGAATAAACTTCATTTACGTAACGAAGCCTGCGTGACAATCTAGGATGGTGCGCTCCGGCAAGGCCCCACTGGCTTCTGCGCCTAACCGGACCTTGTCTATAGTGTCACGTGGTAGTGACTCACGCAGCACTCAAGGCGAAGCACGCAAGACTCAAGCGATGTCAGGCGAACTGTTTATTGGGCGAACTTGTGCCCAGCAAAACAAAGCCAATGACAATGCACAGCAATAGCGTCGTGGACAGTCGTCGATCGACGGAAAGACTGAAAAGCGGCGTAATGCGTCGGCTTTTATACACGCGTCATAACGCGTTCTCGCATTATCTCTGGAATTTAAGAAGTCACTGAAATGTGCGCGTCAAGCATGCAAAGTTTTCAAGAATGTCGACACGGTTCCAGAAGTGGCATGCAAGAAAAAAAACGCGGCCTGCGTTGTGCGTAACAGAAATTGATAACGGCGCTCCCCGCAAACAATCAAAACCAGCGCGCGTGTCACTGAGAAGTGATAACGGCTTTCCACTTAAACCAAAACAACCGCACGTGTCAATAGGGTTGCAATCGGCTTCGCATGTCCGGTTGCCCCGCCACGGTGGTCTATAGTGGTTATGGCACTCGGCTGCTGCTGATCCGAAGGTCGCGGGATCGAATCCCGGCAGCGGCGGCTGCATTTCGATGGAGGCGAAGTGTTGAGGCCCGTGTGCTGTGCGATGTCAGTGCACGTTAAAGAACCCCAGGTGGTCGAAATTTCCGGAGACCTCCACTACGGCGTCTCTCATAATCATAGCTGGTTTTTGGACGTTAAACCCCACAAATCAAGTCAATCAATCGCATGTCCGGTGTTGAAAGTCACGCCTCCCTAATGTCCAGGAGGGGTCAATGACAAGACAAGGGAAAGGTCAGTGAAAAATCTTGATTTTCACGCTTCCGAAGCTGGCCGTTTGGGGCCTTGGGAGCCACGGCCGGTCGACGCTCGCGCGATAACCTTCAAATCGCGACTGTACCTGTCCTCGTAGTCGCGGGCGTGCACAGCCTGCGCTCTAACACGGGCGCCGACGTAACATCGGACAATCGCCGCCCCTTGAGCGTCACAGTCCAGTCGACGTGCCCCATAAAACTGCGTCAAGCGCGTAACTAGTCGACTTTTAACGCTTGGCACAGTGTCGAAAAAAACAAAACAAAAAGCACCATAGCCGGCTCTTTCTCGATTCCTTCGCAAAACATCAATTTCCACAGTGCGCGGAGTATGATGATGATCCTTCACATTTGGCATCTACCGACTTGGGGGGGATTAGCCAAGACTCAGGCGGACTTGACTAATTTACAAAGTTATACTGTCTGAAAGGTTTATTCGTCCTTTGATGTGAATTTGAATATTAAGAACGTAATCTTTTGATACGAAATAACTTAATAAGGGAAAATGACAAACAATCAATGGTAGAGAGGATAATGGAATAAGTAATTAGGATCTATTAACAGAACAATCAAAACGATTCGAATCCGTAACGAACTTCTGTGGAGCAAGGCATATATTCCTATTCGTGTGTCCCAGCACGGGAGAGCCGAATGAAAGAAGTATGCCGGAGTTTTCGTCTCTTCTCCTTTTTCGACCGTTTTCGTTCTCGTTTCTATGCATTCCTATTTGCGGTACCGTTGACGTGAAGTGCTCAGCTTAAACTACACCGGAGATTCATTAGGTATTATGACCCAGAAATCCTGACATGTTTCCGCTCTTAGCTTGAGGCCCCTTCACCCTCAGTCCCAGTTCGAAGTCGCAGTCTGCGCCAGTCTAGGCCGATTGTCATTTTTCTGGAGAACAATTAAAGCGTAGCTCGCGCTAAGTCGCGGTTTGTCGTTCTCCTACGCACTGCGCGTAATCCACTCTAATTTGAGAAATCTGAACCTCGCAGTAGGCTCATTAGAATTTGTAGTTATTTCTTGTACAGCGACAGCTGACTTACTCTAATGATATTGTGTTTTGAAAAACAACTATCTAAAGACGTTTTTTTTTTTTCGTGATTATAGGAAACGTCTTCATTGGGCAGCTAATGAACTACATGGACGCTGCAAAATAAACGCCTGTTTGTGACAATGAATAGCTCAGAAGGTCAATCACCCAGCAAAGTTTAATTGCTATTGAATGAATAATTAAGGTGTACAATTTGACTAGCATGCGTCCGCGTTTTCTACACGCTTCATGACTGACTCCTTTAGGAAAGAACTCCATGGCCACTGAGCACGTAGCACATTTTGCGGATTTTACTAGTTCAAACTCTGAAATTTACCCGGCTTTTTTCTTGGTCAACCTCTGAAAAGGAGAGTGAGACAGACTGTGAGCATAGTTAGGTATATATGAAACACCAAACCAACTGGCTCAAACATTGACTTGGGTAACTCATGTTGATGGACGCTTTATGGAGGCTTTTTTTGTGTCAAAGGGTTTGAGACACCAAATTTGTACCTTGTGCTTTCATTGTTTCAAACGTTTCTTGTTGCTTTAGAAAGCACGACGCACACTCGGAGGACATCATATTATGGGTAAATAAGTCAATATCGCATTATTTATGTGAGCGATTTTCGCTTTCTGTTTTTGGGGGCCGAGTTTAACAGCGACGTCACTGTCTGGGCACGCACACACGTCGCCTGCTCTCGCACACACGTGCTGCATCTGCACCAACACACAATAGAGAGCGTGGGGGCCTTATTCCACGACAATGTGGGCCCCCAATTCTGGGGTTCTCGCCTCCTTTTGTGTCGTCCATGCCTCCTTGTGTTCGCCAGACACCCGCAGGGAAAATACAAACGAACACCGTCGCGGCTTCCCCAGTGCGGCGGTTCACCACTTATTGTGCGTCACTGTTATGTGGTGTGCCATCTCTAAATCTTTCGCTGCTATTCCAACGCAGTGACGTAGGTGTCCGTCACGCTTACGATGGGTCTCGATCGCGAGAATGAGCATTTAGGCACTCTTCAGAAGAGAGTTAAAATATGTTGTAAACGTTTGCTGTGCCCCAACACTCCGTGGCGAGTGCCCTCGCATACAGAGGAAGCCTACAGCAGGCTTTTTATAGCCTCAAAATTTGGTGTCTCAACCCCCCTAACAATTCATAGGGTGCTACTTGCGAATGTCAAGACATAATCATGATATGCGCGGCATAGCGTGAGGGCTCTGGAAATTTCGATCACCCAGAGTTGCTTCACGTGCATGAAAATCTAGCCTGCACGGACATCTAATATTCCGCCACCATCCGGGGCTGTTCGGAAGACCATTAATCTGCATCCGCAAATGTCGTTGGCGAAACACCGAGACAGCCGCTTTAATGACTAGCGGAGGCTTAAGCCATAAACGGCGCGCAAACGACATACAAACTGCCATACTCCACCATGAGGTTACTGTGCCAGTTCGCGTTGACGCAGGGGATTTTAAGAGCGGCCTCTTTATTCCGCGGCCGTAATCAGTCCGGTGTAGAAAAGAATTATCGTAATGAAATGTGTGCGCGCGCACTCAGTTATTCTCTTGCGCTCGAGCCATTAAACCACCATTACACAAAGGCAGATGCGTTTCATAGGATAGCGTACTTTGGTAGCACAGATCGTCAATAACAGAGCATGGCGCGTGGCTACGGCACGGCGAGCGGACCCGGCGCGGCACGCCGAAGAGGCTTCGGTTAGACGGAGGCGCCGAGCCAAGGATCTCGAGTTTGCCCAGCGAAATAACGTGAACGGTCGGAAAAGGAAGCGACGATGTAGCGAAGATGCTGACATTCGAGAAGTCGAGAATGGCCGTGCATGCCAGAACGTTGGTGGGTGGCGCGAACGACCGGTTTACGCGAGAGTTTGGAATGTGGACTTTCGTGCCCTGTCTGTGACCGTATCTGGTTCAATACGAACCTCTCGGCGTTAAGCTCGGTGCGTAACAGCGACAAGCGTGTGCTCGGTAGCTTCGCGAGACATTCTTCGATGAAACGGGCCGTGTCTTCAGCCTTCAGCGTCTAGTGCAAGCTACCCTGGATTTTTTTAGCCTGTATATATGTTTATTTTACTCATTTGTCGAACATTTACCGCTGAAGAAGGACTGGGACTACGTTGCAATGTGAAAAGTACCTATAGAAAGCCTCGAAAGCTCGTTCGTTTCCAGAACCTTACGTACCAATTTTCTGACGAGCTTATTCCGAGATCCTATGTCCATCAAAAGCACGATCATCGTAGTTAATACGTGGTGCCCAACTTCGTCGTTACGTATTCAGCTTTAATTTTCGCCGCCTGCAGATTTTCTGAGCACGTTTCAAGCTCGTAAGATACGCGAGCGCGTGTGTGCGTCCTCTTCCACGGTGCGTTGCTTCTTCGCACGACTGTAAGATCTTGAAATTATGCCAGTTCGCGCAATATATTAATTTGCCTTTATGTGAACATAAACATAAACAGTTTTCTTGCATTTCGGTCACATCAGAATACAGCCAGTGCAGTCGATATCAACCATGTTACTTCAAGCTCAGCAGTGCAACGACATGTGTGCGATGCTTTACTACGGACCATGGTGCATTAAAGATAACGCAAAATCTCTGACGTCACACTGACGCACTTGTGACGTACCCGTGCTTGGTTACAAAGGATTTTTTTCGAACTAGTTTGATCATTAAGTGCGGCAATGGCAGACCTCCTGGAGAAAAATAAGTTAAAATTGAAGATCTTGAAACATCGATTTACCCATCATGAATTGCAGGACGAATACAACTCAAGTCAGCAATGAAGCCCCTCCCACGGCCTTATAACCGCCAGCCACTGCACCTACGCGAAGCTTCAAATAGTTCCTGCTTTGAACTTTCCATGTTACCAATATGAAGTGCAGGGCGGCAACAACAGTATAAACTGCACAAACTTTTCTGTCTTCATTCGTTTATCAGAGTGGAACTCGAAAACGATAATTCTTTATTGAGCTGAAATAAAGCGCTTTGCAATACAAGAACTACAAGCGCCACCCGAGTTTTTCAACTCAGTTCAGCGAAGTTTCACGCGTATAAAGCGGGCTCGGAAGCGAAATGAACTCTATACTGCGGCAATTTGCAGATGGAAACGCTGGCACTCCACACATTTTTGTCCATGCTTCTCGAGCACATCATGGTTTATATACTATTGAAATTACTCAAAAACAGCAGACGCTCCCGAAGTGCCGAAGGCATAAACACTGCACCATTTTGGAAAGGTCGCATGACGACGATTTCGTTCGCTGCTGCGATTGGCTGGCGGAATGACACCGACGCGCCCGGTCCGTCTGCCTTTGTTGCCATCTGCTGTTTTCTATTTTTTTCTTAAGTTGTATCCCGCTATAGAGTATTTTTAAGTAAACCCCGGAACGAATGGTCAGGAAGCAAGCGCATTCTCTCTCTCTCTCTCTCTCTCTCTCTCTCTCTCTCTCTCTCTCTCTCTCTCTCTCTCTCTCTGGTTTTTTTTTTCTTTTTTTTTTTTTTTTTTTTTTGCTGTTGCATTAAGAACACTGAACAGCGGTATTTTTCCGACGAGGATTCATAAAAGCGAAAGGCTCATGTTTTTCAGGAGCGCTTGGCTACGGGGTGGGTTTTATAGCGAGTTCCGATACCGCGTCCTCGAAACAAACAATACGTCCAAAAAGCAACACGTTTCTCTAATTAAGGACAAATGTAAGCGCTGCTCTTTTCGTTTCTTTTTAACTTGGATTTTATGTCTAACTTCTCCCGCCGAGAAGCTCAGCAAAACGACAGCTATACCTGGAACGAACGTTGTTTCTTTCTCACAGCTTTCTCCGTTTTACTTTTTGTTTGCCACGTGTATATTTGTTTATACGTGCGCCCGTTAGGACACGTGCTCATTAAAACATGCTAAAACGAAATAGGGCTCCACGTGGCTGGGGGAGAAACAACGTAGGCGGCGGAGAAACTAGGATCTGGCTCAGGAGCATTGGTATGTACTAAGAGCAAGTCAGCCGTGCTTTGACTTTTTTTTTCCCCCGCAGTGCTCCGATATCGCTTTGGTAGGCGTTCTACTTCCGGCTTAACGTCGGTCTCAGCACGGCATTAAGGAACGGCACACAGCTTTCTCTACTCCGGCAGTCCGCGCGAGCGCCGAATCAAACGGGCCATGTGTTTCAAAAAAATAAAGAAAAAAAAACAACTTCACAGCGAACTTTGTTATACTTGATATAACACTTGATACAACACTTGATATATGTCCTGCCTTGAGTCGCTATACATTTTTTCACCGAACTTTATCTTGGAATAGAAAAAGTTTTATGCTGGCCAATAAACTGTTTGTGGATACCTAGTTTCCTCCTCCTCCTTCGCACGAAAAAAAAAAACGAAAAAGAAAAGAGCAACGCTAACCAAGACAAAATCCTGTTTTCTTGGAAGAGCCCCAAGACTATCGAGACTTCTTGGTTATATTTTAACGGCATTGTCATACGTTTCATAAATCGAACAACTTGGCGCCCGTCATGGCCAGCGGCGTCGCCACCCGATGGTATGGAGGAAAAAGGAGTTAGGAGAAGGCGTCACGTGATGTCCCGGCAAGCCAACTTCCTCCGACTCCTTGTGCGCGGTCCCTCTCTGGTACAGAACTGGACCCACACAGTTGCCGACCACTCGAGGTTGTTTGGACGCGGTAACATTAATCTACCGCTTGCCTCTCACGTGCCCACGGCCTGTTTATATACCACGATATACCAGATGTCCCTTGATAATTCCGGCATGATGGCGTCACATGAGGACGTCACAATATAGACGCCAAAATTGTACGAACGTCGACGTATAGCCATCACACACAGACATGCCGTGCATTCGCACTCAAGGCAAGTAAGAAGGCGGTAAGGTATGATTAGAACTATACGTTAAGTTAGTGGTTCAGAATAATATCTCAGTTCTGTAATCCTTCATCCCCGGTCAAATCTTAATGACTTCCTCCGAGGCGCTCATCGTCTCTGCAAGCGGTTGTACGACGGAGCTAAATTAGCTCGCTTATTAGACGGTCCATGGAAATGTTTGTGTAAGTGCTGACGGGAGCATAGTCGGCTAGCCCGTGCCCTGAGCCTCACCATATCAGCTACCTAAAGCATGCACTTGACATTGCCTATATCCATGAAATGGGACGGGAACGCGGAACCGGAAGAATATTTTTAGACCGATAGAAAATCCCGAAGCGGTAAACTTCGCAGCAGACCATGAGCATCACTTCTTGACCTCTTTGCGTATGCGCGCACTATTGATCCACCGATAAATCAATACGCAGAACGGCGCCCAATAAGTGGAGCGAGAGAAATAATGGGTAAGGAGGGAAGACGGAACTTTAGGCTTAAGCTCAAGCCGAAGCTCGAAACGTTTCGGGCTAACGTCTATGAAACCGAAAAGAAATATACAAAACATATGTACGAAGACGCCTCGGGTGCCAAACTTTCGAGGTTCACGGTGTATGTACGGAACTGTACATACTCTGAAGCAGCAAATTTCAGGATCTGAGCTCTCTAGCCGTACCAGCAGCTGCCCGCGAAGAGTGAAAAATTGCCAAGGCAAAGTACTTTAACGATGGTTCACAATGAAGAAAGCCGAACGGGCTCGAACAGAGTACGAAAGTATATTCGCGGAAGTAAGCAGCAAAGCACTGTCGAAGCCTATATTCAATGTAATCGATACAGCCTGGAACAGAACATGGTACTTCCGCGACCGTCGCAGCGTGACAAAGACGCCGAAAAGTTCCTGGACACGAATTCGAAGCAGTGTGTCGTTGTCAAAAGATTCGCGAGTTAACCCTCGCTCCACTTGGCAGCAAGAGAGATTGATTGCGCTGTCGTTTCAAGCATCGAAGCCGTTACATCTTCTCAAAATAATAATTGTAGTAATAAGATCGTAAATATCTCTGCAAGCATGAAAAGCTATATGTCGAAAAACCAAGGCTCCCTTCGAAAAAATATATAATCAACGAAATGAATTCAGCAGCGGCCCGCTCAGAATACCGAAGCAACATGCATTTTTCGCTTCTCCGTCCATGAAACCTGCGGCTCAGATTATATGTATTCAACTTCGTACATCGGTTGATGTACGGCTTCGGCTTATAGAAATATATGCTCGTTAACAAGGATCAGTTGTCTTTCATGCCATGAAAATAAAGCAGGAAATTGATAAATGCACAGAGAAGCATATAAAAAATTTGTATGCGACCCTAATATTTTATTGAGGTGTCTCTTACAGACTCTCGCACATCGGCGGTGTTGTAAACTTAGTGTCACACACATTATGTAAAGGCGGAATCCAGGGCCTTTGGCAGTCAAACCCGCGACCAAGGGGGTTCAAACACGGTACCTGTGACAGTATAACGCCACGTGCACATAGTTTGGCACAAGCTGTAAACGGTGACATTAGGTCACGTGTGGCTCATACGGCACATCCAATACGGGCTTGAACCACATGTCATCTGATTAATCACGAGCAATTGACGAGCATGTAATACTGCTGATGTCTAGTAATAATCCGTACTCTTTCAGGCCAACTTTGCTATATAACAACAGACGTGAGGTTTCGACTTATCTTTTTTCTTGTCATAGTTTTTCTACCTCCCTTTATTCGAAGTCACGTTCGCATGAGACCCTATAAGACCGTCACCTATACATACAGATATATACCAACATACATATACATACATTACATATACATACATATGCCCCGCCACGGTGGTCTAGTGGCTATGGTACTCGGCTGCTGATCCGAGGGTCGCGGGATCGAATCCCGGCTGCGGTGGCCGCATTTCGATGGAGGCGAAATGTTGAGGCCCGTGTGCTGTGCGATGTCAGTGCACGCTAAATAACCCCAGGTGGTCAGTTTCCGGAGCCCTCCACTACGGCGTCTCTCATAATCAGATCTGGTTTTGGGACGTTAAACCCCACATAACAATATATATCGTTGAAGAGTGGTTGGAGCAGTATGACCGCGTGGGTGCTATCAACCACTGGGACGACCCTGCGAAGCTCACACACGTAGCCTTCTACCTCACAGGAGTAGCCAAGACATGGTATTTTAACCACGAGCTTGACTTCGTGAGTTGGGCCTCCTTTAAGCAGCAGCTACGGCAGATTTTCGCGAACCCCTCAATCCGATCAGACATCGCAAAAAAGAAGCTAGCGGAGCGTGTCCAGCAAACCGGCGAATCATACACTTCATACATCGAAGATGTCCTGGCCCTTTGTCGCCGCGTGAATACCGCTATGACGGAGACTGACAGGGTACGCCACCTGCTCAAAGGAATTGGACCTGCGGCGTTTAACGCCCTTGTAGTGAAGAACCCGACTACGGTCTCCGATATCGTAGCCACGTGTCAGCGCCTTGACGAGCTTCATCTGCTCCGCTTGCAGCCTGACACTGAGCTGAGGGCCACCAATGACAGCGAGCTACGGGCGCTAATCCGTTCCATCATCCGCGAGGAACTCCAGACACAGGCTACGTCTTGTGCACATGAGCTCCGTACGACGCATCCTGGCAGCAGCCTCGGCGACGTTGTCAGGAAAGAGCTTGTTGCCATGACGTGCGCACAAGTTCCTACCCCACCCCCCTACCAACGCCCTCCCAACCCCCTACCGACGCCAACTTATGCTCAGGTTGCAGCCCTCGCGTCTCCTCCACAGCCACTCGTCCACACGCCCACAATGCACGGTTCGGTGAATGTTCTCTCACCACGAACACCACTTCCACCTCCAAACGTATGGCGCCCACCTCGACCTGTATGCCATTATTGCGGGATCCGTGGCCACATCTCGAGGTTTTGCCGGCGCCGTCAACAGGACGAAAGACGGGGTTATGACTATTATGAAAGGGACGAGTTCTCTGCTCCGCCTCCGCAACATAGTCGCCCCTACCAACGTTACGAGCGTCGCTCACCATCTCCACCGGGCTTCAACGGAGCCGGCCCTTCCCATTTTTCGCGTCGTCGCTCTCCATCACCGATGCGGCGCTCCACTTCTCCCCTTCGACCAGCTACTTCGTCCTCGGACCACCGACCGGAAAACTAAGCAGTGCAGCTTCGGGAGGGGAAAGCTGCATCTTTCGGACTCAGTCAAACTCCTCCGCAGCGGCCCTCAAATGTACTGTTGGTGTGTGTTGAAGGTGTATGGGCTGAAGTATTGGTAGACACAGGTGCAGCGCTTTCCGTCATTAGTATTGAACTATGTTCGCGTTTGAGAAAAGTGAAGATGCCGTATACTGGACCTCCTCTTCGATGTGCTAACGAAGTTCTTATCCGGCCCGTCGGTGTGTGCACAGCGCGAGTTTTCATCGATGGCATACTTCACCACATCCAGTTTATTGTCCTGTCTTCATGTACTCACGCACTTATTCTAGGATGGGACTTCCTCTCTTCAGCTTCAGCAGTGATAGCTTGTCGTCAGCGAGTCGTTCACATGAAGGACACGGAATTTTCATCTGGTGGTAATGCTCCCAGTCTGCGTTTTGTCACGGTGGCCGATTGTTCTGTACCTCCGGGCGAAGAGAATGTTCTAACGCTGACGTCCGATACGTCCATCGTTAACGGTGACGTGTTCCTTGCTCCGTGTGATCGCTGGATTTCTGGTGGGCTTGTAATTGCACCTAGCCTCGTCCGGTTTCACGACAGCAGAGCGTTGGTCACTGCACGCACCCCCACTACTTGGCCCCTTCTTCTACCCCAAGGTACCGTTGTGGACTGCTTTGCTGACACCGAACCTCTTGCCCTGATGCCGCTTAACACAGGTACACCACCGCTGCCTACTTCTACTGATGACCACGCGACGACCGTAGCGTTAACTGCCACCATAAACCCCGACCTCACTGCGGAGCAAAAGCAAGATCTGTTAGCTCTACTTCGAAAACACCGCACTTCATTTGACGTCCACTCGAAGCTTCTGGGACGCACTTCCGTCGCTGTGCATCGCATCGAAACCGAGGGCGGTTCGATTGTCCGCCGACGCCCTTACCGCGTATCTTCCGCAGAGCGTAAAATCATCGAGGACAACGTCAGTGACAGGCTCAAACGCGACATCATTAGGCCATCGTCTAGTTCTTGGTTGTCGCCTGTTGTCTTGGTCCGGAAGCAGGACGGCTCGGTACGGTTTTGCGTTGATTATAGAGCACTCAATAAGATCACGCGAAAAGACGTATATCCGATGCCGTGAATTGACAACGCCCTTGACTCTCTTCAGGGCGCGGAATATTTCTCAAGTCTCGATCTCCGCTCAGGGTATTGGCAAATACCTATGCACGAAGCGGACAAGGACAAGACGGCCTTTGCAACACCCGATGGCCTCTATGAGTTCAATGTGATGCCATTTGGTTTATGTAACGCTCCCGCAACGTTTGAGCGTATGATAGATACAGTTCTACGTGGCCTCAAGTGGAAGACTTGCCTATGTTATCTCGATGACATAGTTATATATTCTTCTACTTTTCGTCAGCATCTAGAGCGGCTGGACGAAGTCCTGACATGATTTCTACTGCCGGTCTTCAACTGAACACAAAAAAATGTCACTTCGCCAGTAAAGAATATCATCGTGCTCGGCCACCTTGTTAGTAAAGATGGTGTTCGACCGGATCCTGAGAAGGTGGCTGCTGTGACACGCTTCCCTCGCCCGGAAAACCAAAAGCAACTACGAAGTTTTCTGGGCCTCTTATTTTCGCCGCTTCATCCGCGATTTCGCCTTCATTGCGTCGCCGCTGCACAAGCTACTTACGTCGGGCACTGCCTTCGCTTGGACGAACGGCTGCGACATCGCTTTTGAAACGCTCAAGAAAGCGTTGACATCCGACCCTGTCCTGTCACTTCGACGAGAATTCTCCTACTAGTCTGCACACCGACGCAAGCAGGCCATGGCATCGGTGCCGTCCTTCTACAGCATGATAACAGTGGTCGGGAGAGAGTAGTCGCTTACGCCAGCCGAGCTCTCACGACTGCTGAACAGAACTACTCAATAACAGAACAAGAATTCTTGGCTGTAATTTGGGCCGTACAAAAATTCCGCCCATATCTTTACGGACGCTATTTTACCGTGATTACAGACCACCACGCCTTATGCTGGCTGTCGTCCTTAAAGAATTTGTCCGGACGCCTCGGCCGGTGGGTGCTACGGCTGCAGGAGTACACTTTTGACGTTGTGTACAAATCTGGGAAAAAACATCAAGATGCCGACGCTCTCTCTCGTTGCCCCCTGCCGCTCCCACCTACTCAGAGCAACCCTCTCCATCGCTCGGTCCCCGATGTGGAGGCTACGAGTCCCTTAACGTCACCAGAAGTAGCTGTTGTTGGCACGCTGTCCTCCACTCACTACACTCACTTGGCCTCCTCTCAACGGGATGATCCATATTGCCACCGCAATATTCAACGCCTTTGCGGAGAGTCTCCACCACCAAATGCCAGAACACGCCGGCAACTCAGGCAATTTAAGCTCGACAACAACATCCTGCATCGATATGTTTATAATCCGAATGATGGATACCAGTGGGTGCCCGTTATCCCACGCTCTCTTCGTATGCAGGTCCTTGACGCCTTCCACGATGACCCATCTGCTGGTCACTTGGGATTCCACAAAACGTACAACCGCATTAGGAGTCGTTTCTTCTGGCCTGGCCTCTCCACTTCTATTGCCAAGTACGTCTCCTCTTGCTCACTGCGTCAACGACGCAAGCAGCCAACTTTGCCTCCTGCAGGCTTGTTGCAACCCATCCAATGTCCCGCTGCACCTTTTGCCATTGTTGGTATAGACCTGGTTGGTCCTCTTCCCGTAACTCCCACAGGGTATCGATGGATCGTAACAGCGGTTGACCACCTGACGCGGTATGCAGAGACCGCTCCCCTCCGCTCTAGTTCTGCCTCTGACGTGGCCACCTTCTTTCTCGAGGCCATTGTCTTGCGTCATGGTGCGCCACGCGTCCTCCTAAGCGATCGTGGCAAGACTTTTCTGTCCTCACTAATCGAAGAAGTTCTTAAAACTTGCGGCACAGTTCACAAGACGACATCACCATACCACCCTCAAACGAATGGTATAACAGAGCGATTCCATCGCACCCTAATCGATATGATCTCAATGTACATCGGACGAAACCACGACAACTGGGACACAATCTTACCATTTGTGACCTTTGCCCATAATACCGCTTCTCAACGCACTACAGGGTATTCGCCTTTTTACCTGGTTTACGGCCGTTCGCCGACTTTTACGATCGACGCTTCATTCCTCAACACTCCAAGTGACAGTTCGGCAACTATACCTGAACAATTTGTCTCCCGCCTTGAAAAATGTCGGCAACTTGCTCTACCCAGGACAGAAGCCAGTCAACATGATCGCAAGGAGCGCTATGACAGCACTCACCGTGACGTCTCTTTCCGTCCCGGCGACGAGATGCTCCTATGGACGCCCACTCGTGTTCCCGGATTGTGCGAAAAGTTTCTGTCGCGATTCCTCGGACCCTACATAATTATTCAGCAAACATCCCCTGTTAACTATCTTATCACTCCCCTTGAGGGTTCTCCAGACCGTCGCTGCCGTGGCTCAGAGATTGTCCATGTTTCGCGTCTCAAGCCATTCGTTCGGCGTATCTCCCCAGTCTAAGGCACGGCCAGGCTGGCCGCTTTGGCCCGCGGGGAAATATGTGTGAGCATTGTTCATCTGCTTCATCTTCTCACCTGTAAATATTCATCATCACCGCTTAGGCTGGGGCAGCGGGGCTCGGTCTCGACAATAAAGAGGAAGAGTCTTGCGGCCTGAACGTTGTCTCACAAGATATATATATATATATATATATATATATATATATATATATATATATATATATATATATATATATATATATAACAGAATTGACGATGCGCCTCTTAGAGAACGACGGTTTATTAAGTCAACGTTTCGGTCGGAGCCCGACCTTTTTCCAGACATGTAAACCACAGGCCAGTATGGCCTTATATACACACTTTGCCTTGTAGTAAGGAGAGAAGGACAAGGGTGGGAAAGCGAATGAGTGGGTTGAAAATGTACGGAAATAATAAAGTAAAAAAATAAAAATAATAATAAAGATTGCCGGCATCTTCACTGCAACAAAAGATGAACAAGTCACGCAAAGGGAACTCGCACACACACACACACACACACACACACACACACACACACACCACAGAGAGTGAGAGAGAGAGCGAAAGAAAAGAAGAAAAAAAGAAAAGAAGAAAAAGAGAAAGGGGCGAAAGTCGGGGAAACAGCGAGAAGGACGAGTGCCGCCCGCCGCGCCAGTGCTGTCCGAGTCCGTAGACATCTTTAAGAGCAATCCATCAATTAGGTATTGTAAACAGTGGCGCCGGCTTATATCTGGTGAAACTAACGACACTTTCCGTGGCCTACCTTATGCGGTTTGGATATTGCCTCTGTGGTGCCGCTGCCCAGCAACGCGCCCCAGGAGGGAAGAACGGGGGAGGTATTCAGGCATGAAAGGCACAGCGTTCTTGTTCCCGGTTGCAGCCACATTTGTAATACGCACTCGGCGCCACCGTGTGGCGGGGTAAGGTAGGCAAGGAAGAAGAAAGGGCGACATGAAGGAAAAGAGCCGCACAGAAAGGCGAGGTTTTGAAGCAGTGAAATTCTGTGTACAACACAATGACGTATTGTCCCCTCTTGTCGTACGATCTCCGGAGCCACATTGCGTGTGTCGGCTTGTACTGCACGGGTAATGCAAACAGGGCCAGGCCGATGGAATCGGGCGTACACAGCTTTAAAAAAAAAGAAAAAAGAAAAGTCGAATGAGATAATGATAATTGGCGGGAATAGCCGATCTTGTAATTGAGGATACAAAGTTTATCAATTCGACTGTTCACTTCCTAACGATCGTAACACCGAGAGAGCGCCAGGATGTTCATTTATGCCATGCTTAATTGTGCCAAATTTGTAGATAAAGTAAGATTCCCTTTGCTCACGTTCTCTGGTGCTCCGAAAGTTACTTTCCAATAGTGTGACCCTGACATCCTCAAAGCTGTGACCTTTCAAGTTGATATGTTTAGAGAGCGGAAGGCCAGGTAGTGAACGCACATGGGACCGATGGTTGTTGAATCTTATCCTGAATGGTGTGTCCGTCTGTCCTATGTACTGCTTTTACATATTCCACACTCTAAGAGATAAATAACATTGTTTGAGTCGCAGTCAAGTTGTCCTTTTATTCTGTGCTTAAAATTCGAATGTGTGCTTTCTGCAACTTTTGTTTTCTGGATGTGTTTGCACACGCCGCATCTGGATTTCCCACAGGGTCGACACCCGTCGAGAGGCACTGTTCCTATTTTTGAATGTACAATGTGATCCCTTATGCTTTTCGGTCGCCTGTATACCACACGCGGAGGATCGGTAAAAATTTTGGAGAGTCGCTCGCTTTGTTCCAATATGTTAAAATGTTTTTTCAAGATTTTATTAACGTTCGGTGGATTGCTAGTAAAGGTTAGAACAAGGTTTTTTCGGCGTTCGTGGTCGGTGTCTTTCTGTTCATACAGGAGCGCCTGGCGGTCGAGATTTTCAGCTTTCACAATCGCATCCTCAATGATAGTTGGTGGGTACTTTTGATCGACAAGCACTTCACGCATCCGTGCGGTGCTTTTGTGGAAGTCTTCCGTGCGGGAGCATATTCTTTTGAATCTGTGTGCCTGAGAATAAGGAATGCTAGTTTTACAATGGCGCGGGTGGCAGCTATTGAAGTGCAGGTACTGTTGTCTATCCGTAGGTTTTCTGTATACGCTCGTGACTAGTGCACCGTCTTCTATCCGTAGGTGAACACCAAGAAAATTTATTTCGGTGTTAGAGTAAGTGTGTGTAAACGAAATACTTGGGTGCACTTGGTTGAAGACCTGTATGAACTTGAGAAGTTCGTTTTATGAATGAGTCCAGATCAAGCATATGTCGTCCAGGTAGCGTTTATAGAACATCGGCCTAGTCTTATAAGACGATAGGAAATTAGATTCTATGTGGTGCATAAATATGTTAGCGTAATTTGGTGCCATCTTGGTGCCCATTGCCGTGCCGCTGGTTTGAAGGTAGTACCGATCATTAAATTCAAAACTGTTTAATTCCAGGACGAGCCTCGTTAGGATTCCAATTACTTTTTGGTCCGGATATGCGGTAGGGTTGTGATTGCTGTAGGACTCCACGAGAGCTTTTATGCCGTCGTCATGTGGAATATTCGTGTAGAGTGAGCTAACGTCCAATGTTACAAGGAAGGCGCCACCTGGGATTTTTAGGTCCGATATTTCGCGGAGGAAATGGTTTGTGTCGCGTAAGAAAGATTCATGTGTAAGCGGTATGTCACTGATTAATGAGTCAGGAACCCTAACCGGAACCCTAACCGAACAGGAACCCTAACCGAACCCTTATCTAGTTACATTGACTCATTAATCAGGGACATACCGCCTACACATGAATCTTTCTTACGCGACACAAACCATTTCCTCCGCGAAATATCGGACCTAAAAATCCCAGGTGGCGCCTTCCTTGTAACATTGGACGTTAGCTCACTCTACACGAATATTCCACATGACGACGGCATAAAAGCTCTCGTGGAGTCCTACAGCAATCACAACCCTACCGCATATCCGGACCAAAAAGTAATTGGAATCCTAACGAGGCTCGTCCTGGAATTAAACAGTTTTGAATTTAATGATCGGTACTACCTTCAAACCAGCGGCACGGCAATGGGCACCAAGATGGCACCAAATTACGCTAACATATTTATGCACCACATAGAATCTAATTTCCTATCGTCTTATAAGACTAGGCCGATGTTCTATAAACGCTACCTGGACGACATATGCTTGATCTGGACTCATTCATAAAACGAACTTCTCAAGTTCATACAGGTCTTCAACCAAGTGCACCCAAGTATTTCGTTTACACACACTTACTCTAACACCGAAATAAATTTTCTTGGTGTTCACCTACGGATAGAAGACGGTGCACTAGTCACGAGCGTATACAGAAAACCTACGGATAGACAACAGTACCTGCACTTCAATAGCTGCCACCCGCGCCATTGTAAAACTAGCATTCCTTATTCTCAGGCACACAGATTCAAAAGAATATGCTCCCGCACGGAAGACTTCCACAAAAGCACCGCACGGATGCGTGAAGTGCTTGTCGATCAAAAGTACCCACCAACTATCATTGAGGATGCGATTGTGAAAGCTGAAAATCTCGACCGCCAGGCGCTCCTGTATGAACAGAAAGACACCGACCACGAACGCCGAAAAAACCTTGTTCTAACCTTTACTAGCAATCCACCGAACGTTAATAAAATCTTGAAAAAACATTTTAACATATTGGAACAAAGCGAGCGACTCTCCAAAATTTTTACCGATCCTCCGCGTGTGGTATACAGGCGACCGAAAAGCATAAGGGATCACATTGTACATTCAAAAATAGGAACAGTGCCTCTCGACGGGTGTCGACCCTGTGGGAAATCCAGATGCGGCGTGTGCAAACACATCCAGAAAACAAAAGTTGCAGAAAGCACACATTCGAATTTTAAGCACAGAATAAAAGGACAACTTGACTGCGACTCAAACAATGTTATTTATCTCTTAGAGTGTGGAATATGTAAAAAGCAGTACATAGGACAGACGGACACACCATTCAGGATAAGATTCAACAACCATCGGTCCCATGTGCGTTCACTACCTGGCCTTCCGCTCTCTAAACATATCAACTTGAAAGGTCACAGCTTTGAGGATGTCAGGGTCACACTATTGGAAAGTAACTTTCGGAGCACCAGAGAACGTGAGCAAAGGGAATCTTACTTTATCTACAAATTTGGCACAATTAAGCATGGCATAAATGAACATCCTGGCGCTCTCTCGGTGTTACGATCGTTAGGAAGTGAACAGTCGAATTGATAAACTTTGTATCCTCAATTACAAGATCGGCCATTCCCGCCAATTATCATTGCCTCATTCGACTTTTCTTTTTTTCTTTTTTTTTTAAAGCTGTGTACGCCCGATTCTATCGGCCTGGCCCTGTTTGCATTACCCGCGCAGTGCAAGCCGACACACGCAAAGTGGCTCCGGAGATCGTACGACAAGAGGGGACAATACGTCATTGTGTTGTACACAGAATTTTACTGCTTCAAAACCTCGCCTTTCTGTGCGGCTCTTTTCCTTCATGCCGCCCTTTCTTCTTCCTTGCCTACCTTACCCCGCCACGCGGTGGCGCCGAGTGCGTATTACAAATGTGGCTGCAACCGGGAACAAGAACGCTGTGCCTTTCATGCCTGAATACCTCCCCCGTTCTTCCCTCCTGGGGCGCGTTGCTGGGCAGCGGCACCACAGAGGCAATATCCAAACCGCATAAGGTAGGCCACGGAAAGTGTCGTTAGTTTCACCAGATATAAGCCGGCGCCACTGTTTACAATACCTAATTGATGGATTGCTCTTAAAGATGTCTACGGACTCGGACAGCACTGGCGCGGCGGGCGGCACTCGTCCTTCTCGCTGTTTCCCCGACTTTCGCCCCTTTCTCTTTTTCTTCTTTTCTTTTTTTCTTCTTTTCTTTCGCTCTCTCTCTCACTCTCTGTGGTGTGTGTGTGTGTGTGTGTGTGTGTGTGTGTGTGTGTGCGAGTTCCCTTTGCGTGACTTGTTCATCTTTTGTTGCAGTGAAGATGCCGGCAATCTTTATTATTATTTTTATTTTTTTACTTTATTATTTCCGTACATTTTCAACCCACTCATTCGCTTTCCCACCCTTGTCCTTCTCTCCTTACTACAAGGCAAAGTGTGTATATAAGGCCATACTGGCCTGTGGTTTACATGTCTGGAAAAAGGTCGGGCTCCGACCGAAACGTTGACTTAATAAACCGTCGTTCTCTAAGAGGCGCATCGTCAATTCTGTTATAAACTAGCGGCAACCCAAGCTATTTTTGCATATACAGTCCTATATATATATATATATATATATATAGTATGCGCACACACGGATCATTTGCGAGGGCTTTCGTTCAAGCTGCTTCGGTCGTAATCGGTGACAAATGTTCCGATGACACATCGCCACTTTCTTTTCAGTTCAAGCACACGACGTGCTAACGGCTTCGTGACCCATGACATTGACAGCCCTATATGCTACGAGCCATTGAGAACAGCCGCAAGTGGTCATGAACTTGTAAATATGTGCAGAATATTACGTGCAAGCAGCAAGTTCATACGAAAGGTGAGTGAGTGAGTGAGTGAGTGAGTGAGTGAGTGAGTGAGTGAGTGAGTGAGTGAGTGAGTGAGTGAGTGAGTGAGTGAGTGAGTGAGTGAGTGAGTGAAACAACATTATTGGGTCCAGAAAGAAGACGAGTAAACTCAGCGTCACCCGGCTAGGCCCACTCGGGGACCATCAGGTCTGCTGGCGAAGAGAAAAAGAAACAAGCAGTAATGGAGTGGTGCAAAGGCCGCGGTGCTATAACATACAGTATCAAGAAGCAAAATAAAACGGCAATCACTGTGTGGACAATGGATGCGCATATTGGGTAAAGCAACGCCGTATGGTGCGTCATAAAGCGCGTTGCCGGCGCTCAAATTACAACCGAAGTGTCATCATCATCAGCCCATTGTTAAGTCCCCTGCAAGACGAACGCAGCTCCCAACGATTTCCAATTTGCCCTATCCTGAGTGAGTTAGTTCCACTTTATGCCCGCGAACTTTTTAATTTCCTCGCTCCATGTAACCTTTTGTCTGCCTCTGCTACGTTTTCCTTCTCTTGGTATCCATTCCGTCGCTTTTACTGTCCATATGTTATCTGTCCTCCGCATGATATGCCCTGCCCAGCTCAACTTTTTTTCTTTTAATTGATATAAGAATATTGGATACTCCTGTCTCAAAAGGACAGGACTCCTGTCTGTTCTCTGATCCACTCCGCTCGTTTTTTAACTCTTCTTATTTATGGACGTTTACTAAAGAGCACATGCATAACGGCTTCAGAAAGGACACAGGGGAGATGGACGCAGTCGCGTGTCGTACACCATACTGCAGCAACGAATTGCCTAATTCCTTGTCCGTGATACAGAAGGTGAACTGATATTGGATATTTGGCTTTACTTTCGACTTTTTGAACATCTTATACCTTGTATCGGGGCACAGCCGCAAAAATTTGGGCTACACCCCGTGTATGGGACGACGTCTAGTTCTAAAAGCTATTTGTCGTGCGACAGCATGCTTAGACGCAATACAAAAAAGAAAGAAAGAATAATCACTATAGTTGGGGTTTCTCTTCTGCACTTCCTGGAATATCCGAATGCGTGGCAGTGATATAGAACCAAGCATGGGTGTGTCAGTCAGTTCCACTCACGGAAATAACGCGCGCTGTCTGTTTGCTTCTATGGTCCTAAATAAATAAAGATGAGCACGTAACTTTTTTTATTATAATATAGTTTCTCCAATAATATCGACTTCATCTATCTCCACTGTGGATTGAAGAAGCAGCCTACGGGTAAGTTTTTTTTTTCTTCTGCCGTCACTGGAAGGGAACTACAATTTTAAATGTAAGAATAACAACAAAAAAAAAAAGAGAGGGAACGCCGTCACCGTAAACACACAATCACAAACCCCGGCCCAGTGTTGCGCACTTGGCTGCTTCGAGGAGGAGGAGGAGGAGGAGGAGGAGGAGGAGGAGGAGGGAGGAGGAGGGGGGGGGGAGGGAGGGAGGGAGGGAGGAAAGACAGGGATGTTAGCCAGTGCTGAGACCGGCTGGCTACCCTGTGCAGGGGAAGAGGGGTGAGGGGAATGAGAGATAATAGAAAGGAGACACGACATGAAAAAAGAAAAGGATAGAAAAAAAAACACGCACAGAAAAAAAAAAAGAAAAAGAAACGCAACACTGCTTAGAGTCTGTCGTTTAGACCGCTCGTCCTTAAAAATCGTAACAGCGCGTTGAGCGCTTTCCGTGCTGACGATGGTCCTGGCCAGTGTCCCAAAACTCGTCGCTCGGACAAAGGGCGCCTGTCAAGTCTGTCTAGAGCAGCGGTAAGTTCTCTCCTGGGACCACTGAAAGGGGGACACTCACATAGAAGATGCCATATCGTTTCGTCGAAGCCGAAATTCCACAGGTGCCTTTAAAGCGACAACATTCACTCGACATGCCGAAGGAAAATGAGGCCGCAC
Organism: Hyalomma asiaticum; assembly: GCA_013339685.2. Taxonomy (NCBI): domain Eukaryota; kingdom Metazoa; phylum Arthropoda; class Arachnida; order Ixodida; family Ixodidae; genus Hyalomma; species Hyalomma asiaticum. The sequence continues at coordinate 138,965,290 of CM023482.1, forward strand.
TTCGGTTCTATGTGAAACTGCGGCCCAGGAGAATTTGTAGTGAGTTACCTTTCGAACAGTCTGTAGTATGCTGTATACGAAAGACGCTACTTTAGCGTTTACGGAGGATGTGCTATTTCCATACGCCCAGTACGTAGAGAAGTGACACCTTAGGGCAACATTGCAGTCCTGATAAGAAGGGGCCCCCCTTCCTTGGGAGATACGTACGCCGCCACACGTTCCGTGTACATTGAGCTATGTCAACGCCGTGTCAAGAAGTTGGCACACACTCACACATCCACAGAGGGCGTGTTTACTGACATGTCCAGCGCGGAAGCCTGCGTCAGGAAGCGACATTCGCCTTTGCGGAATTCATCGATAGTCACATGCAATGAGCGGGCTTCAGCTTATATGATGAGGGGGCTGTCCCCATCTGCCGAATCGATTTTACGGGGTCTTTGTCGCCCGTCTTAGGCTCTTGCAATCCACCAAATATATGAAAGCCGGTGTTGACTATGCATGTTTTTTTTTTTTCTTATTCAGTTTCCTTTTCTCTTTGTTGGGTTGTGAATGGAAGCGACTCAATTACACGGCTATTTCAATATTTATTGAATTGTGTACGTCTCCATTTCAAACGGAGTCCGCCGCCTAGCGACGCAATTACTGCTGAGAAAAGGGATGTCAAGAAAATTTCTATTTATGAAGGTACTTATTTGTGTCGACAGAATAAAGCCGTAGTCCTTCACGTCCTCGACGGCACTCGAGTTCTACCTGATTAACTGAGCGCGCTTTGAGACGACCTCATACGTCAGCATGAGTCGTCATCGACGTCATTGCGTTGTCCTGTGATGACGTCATCATCATTTATGTTATTAGCTTTACGCTATGTGCTGTCAAAACTATCCCCCAACCAAAATTCCGGACCTGCCCCCTTGGCACGGGCCTGCGCCGTCTGCCCGACGTAAATAATGTTCGCGAAAATTTGGCAGGGGAAAGTGATGCATTGGTGTCCTATCATGTTCATAACCACGTCTTCTTTCTGCAGTTCCATAGTCCTCTTCTCAGTTCAATGTACTCAGCGTGGCATGGTCTGCAAAAGCAACGGAAATCTCAAACCACACCGGTGAGTGACAAGCAAATACATCTTTATGCATTTGGGTATCACAAATGTGTAAATATCAAAGAACGAATAAATATTGCAAGTTCTCAGAGGCGTGTTAAGAACGTTGTCCTTTCTGGGAAAGCTAGAACGGTGCTGCTTGGACAATGTCGTTGAACTTTGTCAGTACATTACCGTACACGGGAAAAAGAAAACCTCGTCGACAGTCGTTCACACGTTAACGGTGGTTCTTGTGTGATCACCTGATGTGACGCGTGCCACGGTGGAAACCACAGTACCGTACAGGACATATCCTTGCCGTGTCAGAATTCGTCTCCCCTATATAGCATGAAACGCAATAAGTTACGCACTACGGGTGTCTTCGGTGGAAAACAGGTTCAACGACACAGCCCCCGACATTGCCCAACGCTTCAGTGCACTGCCTACGAACGTACTACGTGGTCCAACATCGGCGCCGTGGTCCACTGATCATTTATAAGATCTACCGCGAAAGCTCAGTCAGCAGTGACTGCTCTATGGAAGTAACGTAGCTACGCAGCTTGCATTGCACAACATCGAAGACACGTTCGAGTTGCCGACCGTCACTCGCGTTCAACGCACGGCATGTAGAGAGTGTTCGAAGGTAACGCTTTTCTGTTTACTTGATCCCATTCCCGCAAATTCTGTCGGCACAATCTTACACACTTTTCTGAACTAATTCGAATCGCCAAACCACTAATTAGAAAAAATGCATTAATTCCTTTATTTTTACTATCGGAATTATGGTATCGCATTTGACGGTGAACACCGCTTTGATTATTCTGAGCTAGCCCTCCGGTTTCGAGATATTCATAACCGAGTGTACACTCAGCCAACTAATTTTGCCTTTATGAGCTTGGATCTCGACGACATCAAGCCTTTCGACTACGCTGCAGCGTGCGTAGAGTAAAGTGAAGCAGATCAGCCGTTGCTTGTTTTTTTTTTTTTTTTCTTAAGAGGGCAGAAGTGCCGCGGCTATGTCGGCGACGCCCAGCATGCCAACATATGCACGCGCACTGAGCCACTTCAAGAAGGGGGATCCTGCTGAATGGTGAAATTCGTGGAAATTTTTATTATGAGCGTCTCCGTACATGAGCGCTCCAAAACAAGCGAACAAAGCGAAATATCCGACTGCAGTTTTCTCGGCACTTGAAAAATAAGCATATACGTACCACTTAAATGTAAAAAAACATACTTTGTGATGCTCCTCGATTATGCATTAGAAACACTAATTTCTCACAAGACTTGCTTCACAAAGCACATACAGAGTACCGCTGCCAGCATACCTTGCGTAGCTAGCGTATAATTTCTAATAAACTATTCTTTAGTAAATATCTGAACATCATGTGTACCTATACGCTCAGGGAAGGACTCGTAAGGTACTTGGCCCCATCGCGCGACTAAACTTGCTCGATGAGCCAGTGCGGCGGCACTCTCTCGTTTGTTTACGAGCACACGCAACAAGGACGAGCACTGCCACTCCAAGCCCACGCTCGATATTCAAGGAGCACTACGAGAGCAAGGCGATTGGCCAGAGCTGCTTCTGCGTTTGCTATGTGTGGTCGGATATGACGCCATTCATGCCAGAAATGGGGAGCTTTCATTTCCAGGCGCTCTTCTTCACTGCGCCAAAGTGCATCTTCTGCTTCAGTAAATTTGCGCTGAGCTCATATATCTTATTGCCATTACGTCACTCCTTAAGACATATAAAAGCCGGGGAGCCGAAAGGGGGTTTTGATTTCTCTGTCGTCATCTCCACTGCACTCGAGCGTGCATCTTGCTCAGGTAAGCTCTCGTTGGAGCCTGTTGATATTATTGGGAAAAGGGAAACAAAAAAAAAAGATTGTCATAGAATGTGCCTTGTGTTGAAGACAGTAAGTTTGTAGTCGCGCTTAATTACAGCGGCTGAAGCTTCCTGTTCAGACCCCGTACACTGATCGGAATTGAACCTTTGTTGTGTCGCGTTATGGCCGCTTGAGGGACTCCTTAGAAAGTATACGACAACGACCTTTGTTAAAGAATAATAGCGGTTGCACTTAATTTTACCTGCTCAATAAGGCAGGCATTACTTCTGCTTGGTTGCCTGCACTGAGGAGCAATGGTCATACGATGAAGTCGTTTGGGAGACGATTTTAACGACAATGGAACAGCCGAACAGGACACAACGCAGCTATTGATGTTGTCCATCGATCCTGACTAGACATGAAATCTTTGCGAAACAAACGAGGGACCGTACACAGGAAGAAAGAAAAAAAAAGATGTTTCATTAATCAGGGACCCGTTGGTAAATTTATAAGCAATAAAAAAAGCTTCCTAATTACAAAAACGGGCTCCTTTGATGTCTCAGGGACCAAGATGGCGCGAAAATTTGCCTTTATTCGTCGTTTGACCGCTATTTACCACCAATAGATCCTATTTCACCATTTTTCGATCGCCCATCTGAAGCAACATGTCGGAAGCGACAGACGGGAGCATTAAAGCAAGTACTTTATTAGCACGTTACTGGGGTAACGTTCCCGTTCAATAATCGACAGCTCGACAGGTTAGTGCACTTCGGGAATCTAACTATAGCGCCCAAGGAATAAAGCATGGTGTCCTAGGTTATGATCCAATCTTTGAGCATTTTTAACTATTTAATTTTTTATTTTGCCTTTCGAGTTTATGAGCCAGCCTCATGGATGTTCGCACTGTGTGCAAAGAGCTGTTAAACAACCTTGAACTTTCATGACATCGAGAAAGTTTCACCTGTAACTGATGACAGCGATGATGTTTTGATTTAGGTTCTGAAATGTTTACACAGTGTGAAAAAAAATAACGCACTTTGTAACATCGGTAATCACGAAGTTTACGAAATTCTGCTCACTAAACTGGTTACTTCGACAATGTAGCGATCAAGTGCCAACACTAGCGCGAATCTGCCAACATTAACCAATATTAGCTCTCATATAGCCACCACTGTCCGACATTAGGAGTCAGTAGAAGATATTAAGTACCCATAGTCAACGCTAGCAAACATTAACCGGTGATAACCACTGCACGTAGCGCGCAAGTAAATGTGGAGATCAGGTGGCGGTTGCGTTGGCGATGCAGGATTCTACGAGGCCGTATATCTACACTGACTCACGCGCAGCCGTGAGGGCTTTCGCTTCCGGAATGATTGCGACCCAGGCGGCGGCGCTTTTGAGAGGCAAGTCCAGCGCTAATTCCGATGCTGTGCGCTACATCACGTGGTTCCCCGCACACATGGGCGACAGCGTGCTGCCGGGCCACCCGAATCCCAATGAGATTGCTCACCGCCGTGCGCGAGAACTGACGTGTCCTGTAACGAGCACACATGCCCTGGCAGTGTCCTGCGTTACAGGACACGTCACTCATCTGCGAACAGGACTGGGACGAGGTCATCACGAGTTCAGAACTCAAGCACTAGTCCGAGGCCGTCCAGATGGCCCGTGAAAGAGTGGAGAGGCTTGGCCTCCCGATTCCGACATGGGAGCAGCCAGCGGCGAACCGGAGGCCTCAGCGGGGATTCTCCGGCTAGTCCCTCAGGACCTAAATAAAGTTCAATGTCTGTCTGTCTGTCAAAGTGAGCCCTCACCAGTTACCGCTCTTTCAAAGGCAAGCGAGAAGGGGCAAGGGGTGCACTAAGGAATGGTTCCGCACAAGGTATACAGTTACTAGTTGTGGCAACTGCACTGTCCTGCTTTCCTTTTGCACGAAATATGTGACACCAAGTTGCAGTAAGTGTCCTGACCATAAAGCCCGCTTGTTACATCACCGACACACGATTTTCCGAGAGAACTGAGTATAAAAGTCTTACGCACTAATGAAGCGCGATCCTGGCCACTCAACGGAATGCAAATGAACGGTTCACTTTCCGATTCATTGTAAGATCACTGACGAGACTGAACCGATCGCAGTGCGTTCCACTGAAGGGGCGATGACAGCCCGCAGGACATTGATCAAAAATGCTGTGATCGACAGCTGTGCCGCGCGGATGAAGCCTCGTGAGTGCATTCATACCGACCTGTCCGGAGATGCCCCCAAGGGACACGAATATCGATTCGAACACGGACACGCAGGGCCTGTAGGAGCGCCATCAAATGCGTTTTGCCTTCACCTTTCAAAGCTTCAACGGTACGCATGTCTTTTAGAGAAAAGCTCGAGTGGATGCCTTGGAACGTCAAAGTGCTACATGTTATGGCACACACGGAGGAGTGCGCCTGACGTTCGGACGTGTCTGGTAAATGTTGCACAATTCTTTCTGCAATCATACTTTCCTGTGACGTAGTTTTCTTCTTACGTAGCACGTTTCTCGCTTTCTCGTTTAGGCGCACCGCTGTAAGAACAAGTGTTTATCATACCGCTGGAACCGGTATGATAAACACTTGTTTGTTATTCCCGAGTGCGGCTTTGTTATTTACGCTTTCGCCACTAAGAAAAAAAAAACGGAGTGTGTGTCTGGTGGATGTGCCAGGAAAGGCACGAAGATCGTGTAAGGCAATGCGAGTGAGCATTTAACTTTTGCGCCTGGTGCAATGTTATTTTTTGACTGGTTCAAGTCCCTCGAGTCATTTGCTGGTCCAAAAATAAGTCTCTCGCGTAAAATTGTTGTCCACCGGGGCCAATCGCGAATAGGTCTCGGCGCCCTTCTTTATGCGCTCCCTCCATCAAGGTTGCTCTAGAGTGCATGAAAAAAACAATTGATGTGACCTTGCGCAGGCCTCGTCGCTACACTCGAAAACACGAGAGGTAATGTGGGCAAACTTTGCCCCGCTGAGGGTTTTTTTTTTCTTTTTGTAAACAAAGAGAAAAGCTTCATACCGCAAAAAGGAATGGCGGGCACCACTCGGCTGTATGTCTCAAAGGCATCCCAGCTTGCCCGATATAAAAACCGCAAGGATGGCGATAATGATGGCGCTAACTCTATGCGGTCTACGTGTCGTTCGCCCTTTCTGGGTGGCGCCATTTTCGCTTTAAACCGCGGAGCTGGTTATGGTTGAGGTGAGGCCGTTCGTCGTAGACAAGCTTGGTGGGCGGAGCCAATAAGCGCGCGCCCTGAAAAGCTTGCGCCACGCAGCTCCGCAGAAGCAGCTAAGAAGAACAAAGAAAAAGGGAATTTCGATCCAGAGAAGCGGTTGCCGAATTCCCTTCCTAAATTTTTATTTGCACAGGTCCGGTCTGGTTCCTTCCTCACTGTGCCCCTTCTGTAATGAGGAGGAAACGATTCACCACTTCTTTTATATGTTGTCGCCGCTTCAAAATGCAGCCAAAGAAAAATCTCGAACCAACTATTCGCCAACTAGGCCTGGAATTTGCTGAAATGAATCTTCTTTTGTTTGGAGGGTCCACTTTGTGGTAAAGTCACAGGGGACGTCTGTTTATCAATAATCAAACTTCTTATTCAAACCAAAAGAATTTTACCTTAATTTTCATCATTTGTGCTTCGCCAAACCACACATATAAAAGTACCCTTTAAGCCAGAACACTATTGGCCAATCCCCTGCATTGGCTATGTGCCAACTTACAGAGGAGAAGAAGAAGAAGTGTTGGCACCTCGTCTTGCTATATTTGAAGGCTCATCATCATCATCATCACCATCATCATCATCATCGTCGTCGTCGTCGTCGTCGTCGTCGTCTTGCTACGGGACAACGAAAAGAGTCTGACCCGGGCCTGTAAGTGCTGAAAAGCTTTCAACGACGGGGAAGGAAGGCAGCAACTGGAGCCGACGGGCGTTTCGCCCGCGAGTTCCGTGAGGTAGAGCTCGAACACACTTGTATAAAGTGTGCGGTCATCGCTTACGGTTCAATCTAAGTTTGGCTACGATCACTATAGCGTAGGAGACGACGAGAAGCGCTAATTGGCCCGTGCCGTCTTGCGCGACGCATTCCCCGATGAAGCTAACGTAGACAGGCAGCCATGCAAGACGTGTAAAGATGCTTTAATGATTGGGAAAATTCCGCAATGCCCTTACAAGGCTGCATACTGGGTTGCAGTTTTCGCCAGATTAAACCGTATTTATGGGCGCCTACATGCAAGGGGATTGAATACACAAAGGACCAGTATAAGGGCGCAAGGGCAGGAAAGGAAAAGAAAAAAAGTATGTGGTAGCAGTACGTGCTGTGAAATAATAAACCTCATCAGAAAAATATTCATTTGAGCTAGTTGGTGCACAGACGTAAACACTTAGACCTGGTACTTAAAAAAAAAAAAAGAGATGAACAAAGAAAGGGCAGACGAAAACGTCACTGTCTGGCCTCCCTTTGTCCCTGGTTTCTCTCTCTCTCTCTCTCCCTCTCTCTCTCTCTCTCTCTCTCTCTCTCTCATTTTTTTTTTCAATTCCGCTGCTCTAGGTATTTCTATAAATACAATGGTTGTGTGTAGGCCGGGTTTAAAGCTTATTATCATCACCATCATCATCATCATCATCATCAGCCAATTTTTATGTCCACTGCAGGACGAAGGCCTCTCCCAATCCTCGCCATCCTTGCCTGTCCTGCGCGAGCTGATTCCATTTGATGCCTGCGAATTTCTTGATTTCGTCCGCCCATCTTACTCTCTGCCGCCCACGGCTGCGCTTACCCTCTCTTGGTATCCATTCCGTCGTTCTAACTGTCCATCGGTTATCTAGCCTTCTCATCACGTGGCCTGCCCATGTCCATTTTTTCTTCTTAATATCGTTGATTATGTCGGCGACCCCCGTTTGTTCTCTGACCCACTCGGCTGTCTTCCTATCCCTTAGTGTAACGCCTATCATTTTCCGTTCCATCGCCCGCTGCGCGGTTCTTAACTTCCTCTCTAGTTTCTTTGTAATTCTCCAGGTTTCTGATCCGTAAGTCAGTACTGGCAGGATGCAGTAGTTATAGAGTTTCCGCTTGAGTGATAGTGGTAGGTTTCGGTTCATGAGTTGTGAATGTCTCCCATATGCACGCCATCCCATGTTTATTCTACGGTGGATTTCTTTTATATGGGTGGGTTCTCCAGTAAGTAGCTGTCCTAGGTACGGATATTCTTCTACGACTTCTAATGTATGGGTTTCGACCTTGAATAGACGTTTTTTCGCCGTGCCACTTAGCATTATCTTTGTTTTCTGCATGTTCATCCTTAATCCTACCTTAGCGCTTTCTCGGCTTAAATCTTCAATCATCTTTTGCAATTCGTCGCCATCATTGCTAAAGAGTACTATGTCATCTGCAAATCGCAGGTTACTCAGATATTCGCCGTTAATCCTGAGCCCTGTCTCTTCCCAGTCTAACCTTTTGAAGATTTCTTCCAAACATGCAGTAAATAGCATGGGAGCAATTGTATCTCCCTGTCTGACACCTTTCTGTATTGGGATTTTTCTGCTTTTCTTATGGAGGAGCAGGGTGGCTGTAGAATCTTTATAGATGTTGGCTATTGTGTTTATATAGCTATCACATATTCCTTGACGACGTAGTGCCTCCAGAACTGCTGGTATCTCTACCGAGTCGAAAGCCTTTTCGTAATCTATGAAAGCCATATAGAGGGGTTTGTTGTATTCAGCGGATTTCTCGATTACTTGATTGACCGCATGCAGGTGGTCCATGGTAGAGTATCCTTTTCTGAACCCTGCTTGCTCTCTGGGTTGATTAAATTCAAGCGTGGCCCTTATTCTGTTTGAGATAACCTTTGTGAATATTTTGTAAAGTGCTGAGAGTAGACTGATCGGCCTGTAGTTCCTCAAGTCTTTAACATCTCCCTTCTTATGTAATAATATAATATTTGCGTTTTTCCAGCTTTCGGGTACATTTGAAGTTTTGAGGCATTGAGTGTATAGTGTCGCGAGCTTTCCAGTTAGGAAGTCTCCGCCATCTTTGATCAAGTCCGCGGTTATGCCGTCATCTCCAGCCGCTTTTCCGCGGGACATGCCCTGTATTGCTTTCCTAACTTCGTCCGCAGTGACGCATGGGATTTCGTAGTCCTGCTCGGCATTTAATACACTCATGGTGGGGAGACTCGTATTTGAGCTGTATAGTTCGGAATAGAAATCCTCGGCCACTTTGGTTATGCCACTGAAGTTAGTAACGATGTTGCCCTGCTTATCTTTCACTGCATACATTATGTTCTTTCCCGCACAAAGCTTCCTTTTGGTTGTTTTGATGCTGACTCCTTTTCTAACGGCTGCTTCTATTTCTTTCACGTTATGGTTACGTACGTCCCTGACTCTACTTTTACTGATGAGCTTAGATAGCTCGGCGTATTCTATCTTGTCTCTTGAGTTAGTTATTCTCATCTGTTGGCGTTGCTTGATTAGATTTTTAGTAGACTCCGAGAGTTTACTCACAACATGTCTTGGTGCTTTGCCCCCTACTTCGATTGCTGTTTCGGTGATCAGATTAGTAATGTCTTCGTTCATCTTCTCTATATCCTCATTATCTTCCTGTCCTAGAGCCTCATACTTGTTCTTAAGTGCAATTCTAAATTCTTCTCTTTTCGCCCTGACGCTATCGGGGTTGGCCTGTTTCCGTGTGATTAGCTTTGTCCTTGTTCGCTTTAGATTGAGGGATATCTTCGCCCTTATTAGTCTGTGGTCACTAATTCTAACCTTATTAACCACTTCTGTGTCTTGTACTATACCTAGATCAGTGCACATTATGAAATCTATTTCGTTTTTCGTTTTTCCGAAAGCTTATTAAGCTGACGTCTACTGATGTTCAGGCCATTCATACACATATAATTTGGTTCACGGTTAGTGATACTTTGCTGATAAAAGCAAAGCAAACGCAGAAATCGATTCATTTATAAATATGCGAGCTGTTCCCGTGAAAGAAAACGTACATCCATTGAGACAATTTTCCTCAGGAACAGAGTGGTCCAAAACTAAGTTAACGCGCCTCATTTTGCTGCTGTCCAAGACCTCTATATAGCACACGTGGGCGTCCATTGCGTTCCTTAAAATCGTATTACTGAAGGTGACTATGTGGTCATGCCCTACAGGACTGCGTGTATACAAAATCACGCGTCGCGTTCATCTGCTACCCCTCACCTGTAATAGTCCTTCCTTTCTTTTTTTTTTTTTCGTGCGTGTTCTTGAAAAGGCTAGAATACGCAAAGTCATATTCCTTCGAATAAGGCACCTGTATTTAGTTGTACAGCTGTCTGTTTTACATTTCTCTTCATCTTCTTATTACAAAGTCCACCAACAACTGACGCAAAAATCAGCTTCTATACGTGAAGCATGCCTGAAAATAGGTTCCTCACCTGCCGCCGCATTTCATTGTGAAATAGCGTCCGATTTTGTAGTTATTGGAGATAAGGAGAAAAACTGAATTCTTGTTACCATTGGATGGAAGTATATGCATCCGAGAAAATGACTACATGCATTGTTCATTGCACAAACGCATAAAAAACATTTATCAGAGCATGCTGTACTCTTTTCACATCTAGCAATATCTGGCCCAACAACATTTATGGTTATGTTTACTGGGCAAAATTTGTGCTCACACCAATGCTATCGCACTCTCATGGGCTATTTGTGCGTCTCTTTTAATTATGTATGTGTAAGCACTTCATGCGTGAAAATTTCTGTAACTCATCTTTCGAAATTAACCTGTGAATGTTCATTTTTTTTTTTAAGAGGGAGTTGCACACCATTATAAACTGCGGTCTTCAATATAACGAAAAGAAAAGGGTATGTGACCTGTTGATACCTTGCTGACGGCTAAATTGAGACTGCCGCTTATTTCACCTACACGTGACATCAGTCCATTGCTGCAGTCGACTTATCACAAGATGCCAACGGCCACGGGCTTCCACTATCTCTCAGAGAGCAACTGCAGCCGCTGTGCTCTCGCTTAATTGAATTTCAGAAGAGTACTCGTTGGGGCGGGGGGCTTCGCCGTGGCTTGTCGTTGAACTCAGTGGCACGTGCACGACCTGCGTCTTTGCACACTGCGTCGCACTGCGCAGCCAATTTCGCTCGACCGGTGATATATATATATATATATATATATATATATATATATATATATATATATATATATATATATATATAGAGAGAGAGAGAGAGAGAGAGAGAGAGAGAGAGATGAGTAGTAGACCCTCGGAATTGGCAGCAAAAATGCGGAAAGCGTTTATTCAACGTTTCAGCCGGAGACCGGCCTTCATCAGGAATAAATAAATATATATATATATATATATATATATATATATATATATATAGAGAGAGAGAGAGAGAGAGAGAGAGAGAGAGAAGGAGAGAGAAGACTTGGATCTCGCTATCAAGGCAAACCCACATGATATGCTGTGCGCGGCGCTCCTGCGCTGCCACATTGGTTGAGAGACACCGCCTATGCAGAAGAGGCAAGCTCCATCTTTTACTGCCCCTCGGGTGTCTATTTCCATTTAGCTGAAAGCTACCTAGCTCAGCTCATTTATTTCGAACTTCACAAATGCCTCATGCACAGCTGCATCAATAATAACTGACACCTCAGAGGCGCAACATTGTTAAAGTTGGACTCAGCGAACGAACAAAAAGCATGTCTTGCTTAACTATTCCGTCAATCGCGACATCATCATCGAACCTCTGACGCGCGTATGCACTGGCATTTTTCTGCGTTTGCAAGCGCAAGGCTATATGGGTAATCGCAGAAACGTAACCTATTTGCACAGCAGACGTTGCAACCTCGTCCAAAGCCCGAGCTGGTTGATATTTTTGATGACTTCCCTCAACGCCGAAGGTTTATGTTCGGGGGACGTTCTAAGTGCTTGGCGCTTTAGGGGCTTGCCGTATCAACAACCGTCACCCTCCTCCTGTCGCGTGCTGACACTACCCGCCCATACCCGCGATGCACAAGAGAGCGCGCCACCGCCTCGCCGAGCTTAAAGCAGCCGAGCTCGCAATTGCTCCTCCCAAGGCACTACCACGACGCACAACGAGAATCGCTGGGTTGCCCGTCTCTGGGTTACGCACAGAGCGTGTACGAAATCGTGATCACCGACCTTCACTTTCACTTAGTTTCTCATTTGTCGAACGACGGCCAGTTACGAAACTAAGGCATATTTTGGGCCATTCTTGGCACAGCGCCTGCCAGAATTTATTCCTGGCCGTACGCACGGTGGTTTAGCCATCTACAGCGCTTTGGCTGAATTACGTACAAGTCATCTGTCCTCGAGTGAAATCGCTGATTGATTTCAGGGGCTACACGTCCCAAAACTGCGATATGATTCTGAGAGACGCCGTTGTGGAGGGTTCGGGAAATTTCTACCACCTGGTGTCCTTTAACGCGCTCTGACATCGCACAGCACACGGGCCTCAACATTTCGCCTCCATGAAAATGCAGCCGCCGCGGCCGGGATTCGATCCCGCAACCTTCGTATCAGCAGCCGAATGCCATAGCCGCTACAGAGCACCGTGGAGGGGCCAGGGTGAAATTGTCGTGACTACTACTACTACTACTACTACTACTACTACTACTACTACTACTACTACTACTACTACTACTACTACCACCACTACTACTATTGTTTTATTATTATCGTCGTCTAGTTTCACATCCAAGAAACAACATATATGTTTTCTCTGTCGACATTTTTGTTGGTTGATTTCTGCCATAGAAAATAAAGTAGGCGTTGTTTGTAGATGTCAGAAAACACGGCACCTAGTACCACCGTCTCATCTCTGTATCGCAGAAGTCTCAGAAGTATGCATCCGCCTCTTGGGACCTCTAGCAGCGCCCTCGCGCGCGTACTTGGCGAATTCCACTCAGTCAACCCGGGTCTTACGCAGGGAAAAGAATAGCTTTCAGCGAATGTTGCTAAGCGAACACGGAGCTTGCGCCGTCGACAACGTAGCACACTTGCAGCTTCTTCCAAGCTTTTAAGGTTACGCATACTTGGTAAATTTAGCCCAATAACTGCGACTGAATGCGTCGTCGGGTTTGCAAACGAAAACAACGCCTTTGAAAGGAGCGCTATATGGTAATAAGAGATTATGAAAGGGCTCAACTATACCCGAAGCTTCAAAGTAGTTGACTTGCTTTCATGTAAGCTCAAAACACTTAGGGAGCTTTCTTTGCTGCAATGAAAACATAAAAAAAAAGATTTTTTTTTTTTTTGTGCCTGTAATACCTCAATAAGCTCGAGCAACGACCTCAGCATATCCCTGAGATCAGCAAAACGGCGGAAGCTTTGGAGTCAACAGACGCTGGGCCATGCTTCTTGCTCCAGAAATAGCACTTAGCATAACAAAAAGCCAAGCAGCGTCTTAGCTTACAGTGCTTGTTACTAGCAATCTTTTGCTTGCGCTTTAAGCCCAGGGGTGCTCGAAATTGATAACCAGCTAAACGTGGCGGCTATGCGCGGGCTTTAAGGACCGTTTCGATTAAGAACACGCTAAAGACGTCGGCGCTTCCCGTCTTTCAAAATACTTGGAGACGCTGAACACTAATGAACTTGGACACGGCATTCTACTTTCCTTTCATCTTGGAAGCAAGCTTAGCAAGATGCGAGCGTTACAACAAACTGCAGTTCACCACGGCTTTGATGTTCCTGCTTCATCGAAATTTTGTACAGAATAAACGGCCTCCTGCTTGCCTGTAAGCGCATGTGTTCACCATAGTTCAGGCCACGCAATCGAACTCGCTCCTAATCCTGTAGGGCCTTATTTTCAATGATAATAATTGTTGGGGTTCTACGTGCCAAAACCATGCTATGATTATGAGGAACTCCACGTAATGGAGGGCCTTTTCTTTTTTCTTGACCGCCTGGGGTTCTTTAACGTGCACTGACATCGCACAGTACACGGGCCTCAACATTTCGCTTCCATCGAAATGCAGCCGCCGAGGCCGGGATTCGATCCCGCGTTACCCTCGGATGAGCAGCCGAGCGCTACAGCCACTAGACCACCGTGGCGGAGCATGTTTAGGCCCGTGCACTCTGCGATGTCAGTGCACGCCAAAGAATGGTCGAAATTTCCGGAGACCTTCACTACGGCGTCTCTCATAATTGTAGCGCAGTTGCGGGACGTTAAACGCGTGAAATCAATCAGTCAGTCAGTATTTATAAAAGCAACTTTATCTTCGCTTATCAGCAGTACAACGGCCGAGCTGTCTACAACTTAATTTCTAGTCTTTTCTTTTTTTGTCATTCCTTCAGTTGTCCCATGGCCGTGCTTTTGCGATACACTTGAACATGTAAGACAAGGCTTCTCCTTGAATTGCACAGTTGCACTTGGGCGTGCTTCTCGGACAAAACACGAATAGAACGCGCCGTAAAAGCATGCGAGAGCTTCAAAAGAACCTCATAATGCAACACAAGCAGAGCATATGAGAGGCTTCATGTTATCGCGTTATGGTAGACGGCAGCTCTCTACTACCGAAGACTACTGCAATATTTCTGTTTACCCTAGTGCACGTACATCGAGTTTGGTGTGGATATTTGAGAGTGCTCCTTCTGCTCAAGTTTTCTGAAAGGCATTCGGTATGTGAGCCATTCCATCCTCCTTTCACATCTCTGTGTTGCGTGCGTTGACAGCCTAAAAGTAGCCGCGGCAACTTTGCCAGTGTGAGCTTCCTCAGATGCTGTCACGATACGTGCCATGTTTGATTTCTCACTTCCATGTGGTTCTCCTGTGAAATCCGATAAGGCGTGTCGTTTGTACACTTACATAGCAGAAGCGACTATGTACACACAAGCACATCGCCTCGTGTACATCTGTCATCTGACAGGAATATCCGGAGGCATGCGCGCTGCCGAGTTCACGAAGAAAAATAGAACAGCAGCAAAGAAAGAGGCTGCGCAGTTAAGCGTTGCGTATTGCTTACCCGCACATGCATGTCTTCCTCTCCCAACATCGAGCCTCTTTTTAAACCTTGTTTATTCCTTACGTCCAATTCCAGGATAGCGTATCTCCTTAAAATCAAAAGGTAACAAAAATACATTTCAGTCGCTTGCGTTTACCTGAAGATTCCTCCACACGTGCGCCTACGTTGCCCGTTTCATTCCGATTGACGCAACGCGGACACGCGCCTCAGAGCCGCGTATTTTCTCTTTGTCTGATTTAGGCAAATTATTTCGTAAGTCGCATTATGACGACATTATGTTATGTGACGACGTCACACGCATCGAAAAAAAAAAGAAAAAAAAGAACCTACGCGGCACTCGCTCGCGTTTGCACAATCGCCGGACAAGCTCGTGGGTAGATTTCCAGTCACCAAGAAAATCTATAATAATTGAAAAAAAAAACTGATATGATTATGCAGAACTCCGTATAGGAAAGCTCTCCGGAAATTTCTAACACCTGCGGTTCTTTAACATGCACTGACATCGCACAGTGCACGTGCCTCTGGCATTTCATCTGCATGGAAGTGCGATGCGCCGCGGCACTTCATATGCATAGCGGCATAGCGTGAAGTCAGGAGCCGAGTACCTTGACCTGTCCCTTTTTCTTTTGCGTTGTCCATCGTTCTATTTCTGCTTACTTTCTTTTTCTGGTTGTGGTGTTTCCATCGTGAACGAACTTGCCCAACTTTCTGCTTTGGCATTATTCGTAAAAAAAAAACAAAAAAAAAACCGAGAGGACATATTGCCGTAGAAATGCGCAAAACAGCATCGCCTCAGGCGCTCATAAAATTGCACCTCACGTGGGAAGTCACAAAAACTTTCTGTGATATAGAAGAGATCGAAAAATGACATATTCACCACCGTGCTCCACTACACACGTATTACTGGTACACATCTTCCTTGCTGCTTGCCGCTTGGTAGCACGTGCGGTGCTTATTGCTTAATATCACCTAACAGACGTGTCAAGCAAAGGAAAGTGGTTTGCGCGCAACGAGACGAAGTCTGATTACTTGATCTCGGAGTACTGCACCGGCCTACACGTAATAAAGGGAGGGGGTGGGGGAATGGAGGGAAAGGGGGAGGGGGAGGCTACGTAATTTATGCAGGTTTCAGGCGACGGGCGTCCCGACCACAGCCTTGATGAGCGGGAAAGGCGGGCCTCCGCATGTCGCTGCGTAGTCGTCGCACTCTAGGTCCCAGAAGGCGACGCAGTCTGTATTGGCCTCTCGGCAGAGCGTAGCCACGAAGTCGCGGGCATTGGGCGGCTCCAGAAAGGAGACAACCTCACCTAGAGCGGTCACCCCGATGGTGGACTGTCCGAGGCTGCGTTCCGAAAATAAATCCGTGCTGTGCTGTGCTTAAAGCGCAAGTCACAAGTAACGTTTGGCTTTAATATGGACCATTGCATCTCGAAACGTTCTCGTCTGCACTCATTACTAAAATCTAATGAAACAGGGCGCTTGTACTGCAAACAGATGAACCAGGAAATACGCCACTAACAACGGCAAGCACATGACCCTTTTTCCCTGTTACATAATATTGCGACAACAATTACACGGACACTTACAGCATGTTTACGCCGCCGGCGTCGCCTTGCTTTGTTGCATAAAGGCAGAACGTGTGGACGATGAGCGGCATGCACGCTGAATACGATTGATCATGACACGTGCTGGGGGTAAAATCATGCGAGGCCGAGCTGAAAAGGCTGTGGAAATCCGGTGCGCTGTATGTTGGAAAAATATACCGTGCTCTAAGGCGACGACAAACGAGCAGAGAGCATGCCTCCTCTAACTCGGGCAGGGATGGACGTGGCTGTCAAAGCAGCGGGATTCTCATGCAACCTGTAAGCTTTACATTGGAAGCATTGTGCTGCTAGTTCCAAGGTGAGCACGCAGGCATAACGCGCTCAGGTGCGCTTACTTTTGAATTCAAGCGAAATACTCAAACGTGAAAATAATAAGAAGCTGGAGAATGTTAAGACATGTGAACTTCTTCGATAAAGTTCTTCCGTGCATCTAAAATGGCTCGGTTGTCATTAGAGAGTTAGAGAGAAACAAAAAGAAAAGCAGAGGAGACAACCAGATTAACAGAGCTCCCAAAAAGCGTCCAAGGCGAGAATAGTGCAAATATTAGAGGGGACAAAGATGAAAGCACCAGCTCGCCATTTGAGATTCTTATTCAAGGCCCACTTCTCGGTTAGGTTGTGCAAGTTTAGTGCTGAAGCGCACCTGCAGACATGGCGTATCGCCCTTTTCTTTATGTGTAAATTGCGTTTCGCCATTCACATCGCTGACACCGCCTTCTGTTGACCTTGTTATTGCCCCGCGTAAAAAACGCATTTGCACTGCGCAAGTGCTGTTTGGACGCAGGATAAAGTGCTTTTTCTTCCATAAATATAAAAAATCTCACCTTTATGTATGGGCAACTATACATAAAGCTTTATTCATTATGCTTGTAACCTCTTAATTTACTAAAACAGAGCCATTTTTTGTGCGTAGATGCAGATAAGACAAATGAGTCCTGCGGAAACCCGCAAGGCGTAGTAAGGTTTACGAAAGGAAACATTAGCACCCGCCCGTTTTGTAGCACAAGGCTACAAGGAAATCCATGAGCTTCCCATGTGCTTCGAGGAAACCCATGTGCATCGAGTTGTCGATGGACTCGCGTTCGCGCTGTCAATCGCTAGCCTCCTTTAGCTCAATTGGCAGAGCGAGCGCCCCGGACAGGCGTTGGTCCCGGGTTCGAACCCCGGACCCGGACGAATTTTTCGGCAATTAGGAAGCTTTCATTTCTGAGAAATCCGGCCGTATGGATTTCCTTGTAGCTTTGTGCTACAAAACGGATGGATGCTAATTTTCCCTGTCATAAGGATGCCTATAAGCGTACAATTATCGTTACATTCTTTGCGGACTTTATGGTTAAGGGTTCGCGCTCAACAGCGACAGGTGGCACAGAATGACACATTTGCTTACAGGTAAGTGTTGGTGAAGTTCATGTTGCACATGCTGCCGTATGGAATATCGATCGCCGTCTCGGGCCCGTTCACGGCCACACCGGCCACGCTAAGAGCGTGGCAGACACTGTCGCCATACTTTTCGCTGAGGCGACCAACAGCCGCATGCCGGGAGAGTGTCTCGGCGCTTTGGTGTCCACCTTGCCTCGGATCCAGCGCTGACCACGACTGTGGCGCCACTAGCAGTGCGCGGTCACCCAGCATGTCGAGGAGGCTGACATGCATCATGAGGAATGTGCGATAAGTGGCGCATGCAACCTCTCTCATAGCAAGCGCGTGGCGTTGCATAAATCGTAGCTTACGTTTCGTAATATTCATTACTTGCCAACGAAAGCACGATTTGACACGCTAGCAGGAACTGGTTATACGTGATGCTGAGAACGCATAATTCGTGGCGCGGCTCGTTGCACTCAGTGCACGCAGGCAGTAGTCATTACGTTGCGTTATCAACGCGTACGTCCCAATATACAAGTCCTGAGAGCCATTCATAGGCAACAGAGTTCTGATTCCCCGTGTTTCTGTAGGTTTTATTTTTTCGCGAATGGCGGACGCTTGGATGGGACTTGTAACATACCACGTATACTGTGGCAATAAAACATTTATCAACATTCACACAAGCCGTTTTGACTAACCACGAATAATCATTCCCCACGTACTCACCTAGTGATCGCAAGGAATGTGTTGTGAGAATCGCCATTCTATTTTGAAAAATAAATGCCAGCTGATAAACAAAAGCCAAAGGACAAAGGCGACGTCGAAAACGCTTACAAAGAACAGAAAACAAAACGAAAAGAACAGGCTGGCCCAGTAGCGTATTTTTTTTTCAGCGCCGAGTGACGCTGGAGCAAACGAGACAGCTTAGCTTCGAAATATCGCAGTGAGGACCGCTTATAATGATACTAGTACGAGCGCGTGCCAGTGAAATACGCTTTTTCTTAGCTTATTCTGTAAAGGGTGCTTTTCTGCACATGTTAATACACTGATGTGAAGCAGTCCTAACAAATGGCGGTCTAGAATGTTTTTGTTTTTGTTTTTGTTTTCTCGCGCATAGTTAGTTTTGACATGCGCCTAACGGCCTGCTTGACTCGGCATGTTCCTGACCGCATCAGGGAAAACAGCGCGTTCGTTGTGTCCGTTTAACATTTCGCTGTTTTACTAGAGATTGCATCTAGTTCGTTGACCGTAACTTCCACGCTCGTGCGATTATGAGTCAGCGTTCATATTAAGCTGCCTGCGCTATGACAGTCACAAATATATAAACAGATTTTAGTCCACACTGTCTTATGTAGAAATGAAAATGAGGAACATATGCAGCTGAAGTAGTAAGCAGTCCTCTAATGTTAGAATGCAAACCTGTTGCAACGCCATCTCTAATTACTGTTGTAGCGTAAATGAACAGTAAAGTCGTATAACGCGTCGTGATTGCGCGCATGCGTGTGTTGTAGTTCGAACCTGTTAGTATATGGCATCTCTGATTGCTGTGTGCGTGCGTGCGCGCGCATCTGCGCTGCAATAGCAGTCACAAGCACTGTGAATAGCAAGCACCAAGCGATGGTGACTCCTGGGCGTAGCACAGAGTGAACATATAAAAAGAATGCTCCATAAGCTTGCTGATTCCGCGAAAGGCGTGAGAAGTCACGAAAAAGTAGGCAGTGAAAATCGCGTCATATTAATCGCGATACCCTTCTGTATATCAGAAGAGCGTTTGTCGTTCACCGTTACTGAACGCCCCCTGCAGGCGACAACCTCTCATTTCAACGAAGTTCTTGTATCGCGCAAACGAAGAAAAGGAGAATGCAAAACTGCATTCGGCGTTCACAACAAGAAAATATTCATTTCTATTGATTATCGGGCATTTCGAAACAAAAATTCTGACTCCTGATCACATCTTGCAAGCAGCACTGCGTTATGATTGCGCGCCATTTTTTTCTATTTAGATTCTTGAGTTTAGAAATGTTATAAGGTCCTGCATAATGCATTTTCACATTCACGTTTATGTGGACCATCCCTTGAGGCTTACCTCGAGTCCGCCCGTAGTAAATTACGTTTCCAGGTGAAAGTGGCAGTTGAAATATTGAAGACCGTTCAGTACAATCGCATTGAATGACATATTGGAAAACACGACAGCGACGCTGCTACAACACAAATTTAAATGAAGGCTATAATAGCACCATAGCGTGAAAAGTCGTTTGAAGTATATATGCAGCGCATACTGCATCTCAGCACGCAACCTGAATTTGAAACAAGACTAGGGCAGCTTGGCTGAATAGTAGCTACTTGGCGCGGGCGGATCTCTACGAGAAACTGTAGCATCAACATTAACAAAGGAAACTCAGCATTATCATTGCATGTTTACAAGACTTCTAGAGAACAGTAGCGTTGACCATGATGGCAGTGGGTTTTTCAATGACATTCTCTTTCTAAAGTGACTGACTCTGCCGCATTAATTACGACTGAGGAGTGTCAGCGTGACGTATAACTATTACGTCGCAGTGCTATCGATGTGACCGATACATACGGATGAATAGTATGACAGCGCCTGCAGAAACCTCCAGTCGGTTGTAACCGCGTCTGGCGCGTCCTGCTTGCTCAGTTTCGATATCGCCGTGGAAATACAGCGACGACAATCGCAAATTGCGCGTGATTATTCGAATTTCTAGGGAATTAGTGTGCTATAAACTGTTACGCCCTACAACATTCCTCTATAATTTACTGCCCTCAAGTTAATGACTACAACCTTCATTAAAAGGTTTTTGTCAGCCGTTTCAATGCTACTTTAGCTGCGACAGGGTACGTCCACCTCGGCTTCGAGTTCGTGCGCGAAGATACGCCTTACCATTGCAGCATATTTATAAATAATCTACGGTATGTAACAACGGTACCCTGTACGTACAGTTGCTTCTGCAGGTGGACACACTTCGAAATGAAAAAAAAAAAAAGACACCTCTGAAGGAAGCGCAATATTTCGTGTATACCTCGTAAGTTACTCCTTTGCACGTATATATGTGGAAATGTATAGCAGGTTCTGGTAACACATAATTATTGTCGTTTGTAGCTCCTAACGAACGTTTGAAATGATCCCCAACAAATGCAAGCGCTGTTCCAAATACCTGGGGAAGTCGAACGCCGCGGACATGTCGCTGTCACCATCGACGACAAGACCCAGGCGCAGCGAGTGAGGCTTGAGCTGGACCCGAAGGACATCGGCGAGTCGCGTGATCGCCGCCTTGTACCGCACCTGCGGCCTCTTCCAGTGCAGGTACGCGCGAGAGAAAAGCAACGACGACGTTGCCCCGCTTTCGTCCTTGTTCACACTGACCAGCGCCAACCGCTGTACCAGTCGCTGCACGCTATCTGCGTCAAGCAGCAGCGCTAACAGGTATGGGTCCTCCGTTGAGGATCCTGCGAGTGTGTGAATCCGACAGTTTTTAACGCGTTAGCTTTATCAGGGGCAAAGCGGAAAGAGTGCATGAGCCTGAGCAAAGCCAACAATCGCACTGAATGACATATATTGGAAAACACGACAGCGACGCTGCTACGACACACATTTAAATTAAGGCTATAGCACCATAGCTTGAAAAGTCGTTTGAAGTATATGCAGTGCCTACTGCACCTCAGCACGCAACCTGAATGTGTATCCCTTTTTGAATGTGTATCCCCAACCTGTAAAGTGTATCCCCTTTTGCCTATACCATGTACACCCTTGCCTTTTTTTTTTTTGCCTTTTTTTTCGAAATTATACGCTACCATATCCCTTGCGCCGCATATGGCAGCGTATAATCTCGAAAGGGAACGAGATCTGCCGGCGATATGTGCAAGCGCACAAAGCACACTGAACTGAGAGCGCCGTCTGCAACGCTGTTTATCTGCGGGCACCTGTCGGCACTTCGAGGCTGCTCACGTCTTTAGGCAACTATCTGTGAAAAGCGTTCAGAAGAAACAAAAAAAATGAAAAAGAGTGGATAACTGCAGAAAGTGAATCCGCCCATCACACCATCATAGCCGAGGACTTTCACTTGGCTGCGCGGGCTTTTGACCATTTCTCCGATGTGCTTCCTTGTACGGCGCTATTAAAGATTACTTATGGATATGTTGAAGTAAGCAGCGTAGCGGACGGCGCTGGCAGTTCAGTGTGCTTTGTGCGCATCGTCGACGGCAGACCCCGTTACTTTTCGAGAATGTTAGACCCTACCATATCCCGCGCTCACCGCTCGCGCGATGTTAAAAAAATGCCCCCCTCCCCATTTTCGGCGTTCCGGCGCTTTAGCCTGCCGTCAAATGAAGTAAGCACATAACTTCGCTTCAATAAATTTGTCGAGTACAATGCTATGTTACAAAATGTAATTAGTGTATAAAGGTTGCCCCTTGTTCACGGCCCTCTAGATAGTACTTATGTTAGCACACAGGCATACGGTCGGTGTTAAATGCCTTAAAACAAAAGTATTTTTTTGGACATAAACTAGGGAAGGAGGTCATACAAAGCTATAGGTGTCTTTCTGAACTAGTTGGTTTATACTTGCAGGTTTAACAAGCACTTCGACATGACATGTCCTTTATGTCCGCCTTCTTCGGGCCTGTATGATGTATACGCTTCCTCAAACTAATTTTTTTTTAAAAAGGGAGAAAACGTACACGTCGCGCTTGAACCTTATCTGTTCACGTTAATCTGAAGTAGAGATAATTGGATTCACCCCCACTTCAGTTTAACAGGAACCACAAATGACACTTTTTGATGAACGCGAACGAGCCGTCTTGTTATCCGTATCAGTGAAAGTCTGCATCTGTTGTTCAACGGCGGGATCTTTATCAGATGCTGAAGCGAACATGTGTTGGGGCAACTCAACCACTGGTTTAATATACATAAAGGAAATGTTGTATCCTTGTTATAATATAATTTCCGGGGTTTTACGGCCAAAAACCACGATGTTATTATGAGAGACGCCGTGGAAGGCTCCAGAAATTTCGACCACCTGGGGTTCTTTAACGTGTACTGACATCGTACGGTACATGGGCCTCAACATTTCGCCTTTGTCTAAATGCAGCAGCCGCGGCCAGGACTCGATCCGACGAACTTCGAGTCAGCAGTCGAGTGTCATAGCCACTAGACCACCGTGGCGAGGCATGGTGCATCCTTTGTCTCTGTAAAATATCTTCTGCCACGTCATGGAAATTTTACTCAAAAGTTGATGTTGGCAGTTATAAAGTACACTAATGTATTGCAATACTTTCATTATCAAAAAGCATAATAGTTTCACCTTGTTTATGAAATGTACGTACACGACGTCCATATAGTCACGGCCGCTCAGTTTTCTTCGAGGGTGCCTTGGCTATACGCATTGATGTGACAACGGATTGTTTGTACTGTAATTCTTTGTTTGTTTGTTTGTTTTTTTTTTTTGGGGGGGGGGGGGGGAATGTCTTCGTGTAGTTCTCCTACTCAATTGATATGCATTATGTTTTACTCATTCGGCAGCACATTTCGACATTCGCACAGATGTCCCTGGATAAACTATACGACGAAGCGTGCGCTTACCGCCGAAAATGGCCGACACTGAGAACGGCGTCCCTCCCATGGCGGTGCCGAGTTGCGACAAAGTGCTGAGGGCGGCCCGGTCTCCCTGAGATGACAGTACACTCAGGCAGCAGTACGTCAGGTGGTGGCAGTACGCGTACGGGAAGTTCCGAACGTTAAGGCCTGGCTGCCCGACACGCTCTCGATACACGCATACGAACCTGCACAGAAATCACGGCGTTTACGTGTGTAATTTACGGTGGGCGTACAAGGATAATGCTGCACTCTTCATGGCCGGATGCTATGACGTCGATGTGATGCATAGTACTTGTAGCGGTTTTGCGTGATAACGATTACTGGTTAAATGCAATACCCAAGAGCTGCACGCGTGTTCCTTCTACGTGGCGCCGGTGTGTCTATACACGTGCTAGAAGACGAAGAACATCAGCGGTATTCTGCCATGCAAAGCTAAGCCGCGCGGCTTCCAAATAACCGTCTTTGTTACGTCGGATTATATGTAAAGTGTCTCGAATGAATGAATGAATGAATGAATGAATGAATGAATGAATGAATGAATGGAGTTATATTCCTGTTTAAGACGTCGCTGCACGCCGCTGAGGTCGGAAACAAGTGCACACACACGCGCGCGCACGCACGCACACACATACTGGAGGGACCGATGCATGCATGGATGGACGGCTCGTTATTCGGCTAAGGGTCCGTCAAG
This sequence comes from Hyalomma asiaticum, assembly GCA_013339685.2. NCBI lineage: Eukaryota > Metazoa > Arthropoda > Arachnida > Ixodida > Ixodidae > Hyalomma > Hyalomma asiaticum. The sequence continues at coordinate 138,989,462 of CM023482.1, forward strand.
TCCGTCTTTTGGGTCCGTCAAGTTCAGCGCGATAACATAGACCGCCGCAGAGGACGATAGATAGGTAAGTGCATATTACCTGCCATTAGAAAAAAATAAAAGCGGCAGCGGCCAGACTCCCTCTCGAACCCTTCCCGCAACTAAACACCGCACCGCCTGTTTCTTTTTCTTTTTTTTACGTCAAACCAAAAAAATGCCGCCTGCATCTTCCCACGGGGGGAACTCGAGTAAATGCGTCGCAGAGTGGTGGGGGTATCGCGTGAATGTTGCGTAATTGGGTATGGTTTGGGAATGCTTAATTGTTATTTAGTCTTTATTATTCTTATTATTGAATGAAGGAGAAGCGAAGGCAAGGAGTGTAAAGTTAAAGTGTGTCTTTATTGCTTGGTGCCGTCGTTGTATTGGACGGAGAGGATGACTGCTTTGTGGTCGCTAAAGTGCACTGTCAAGGTGTCTTTGAGGAGCGGTCGTGCGATTGCGTAACTGGTGAAGGCGAGGTCGAGTGGTGGGACGCTGATGTTGGGTTGTGACCCACTACTGGTTGAAGGTACTGTTGCTTCCATCGCATCTACTCGAGTCAAGCAAATCGTCAAGTCAAACGAAAGCCAAGTAAAGACGCCCTTGACTGAATTCCGAACGCGCGCTCCGCCGCTTATATACACACCGCCCGCGTTCGAGGGAGAGGAGTACGGGGGAGAGGTCCGCACCCCCGCTGCGCATGCTCGGCCGGCACGCCCGGTGGGCCGGCACGAGACGAGCCGAGCATGCGCAGTGGGGGTGTGGACGGCGCCGCCGAAGCGCGACATCGTGCGACTAAGAAATGCTCTGCATTTAAAATGAAGCCTTGCTACGCTAATGGCTTAATGTTGCGTTTCACGTCATATTTGCCATGATCCTCACCACAGTCCTATAGTGGTGCTGTGGGTCCATTCAGTGCCTAGAATGCGCAGTTCGCACTAAAATTCTCAGCCTTAATTTCTCTCGTTTCAATGAAGCCACCATGATACGGGGTTTTACGTCTCAACACCCCAACATATGTGAGAAACGCCGTAAGGGAGGGCTGGCTCCGTAAATTTCGACCACCTGTGCCCATGCATTGACATCGCACAATACACACGCGCCTTCAGCATTTCGCCTCCATCGAAATGCAGCAGCCGCGGCCGGGATTGGATCCCACGACATTCGGATGAGCAGCTTAGTGCCACATCCACTACCACCGTGGCGGGGCAGATATAGTCAGACACCGCATACGTTCATCGGGATAACTTTGTAGCCGCTGAACCACAGCAACCTTTGGTTAGTGAAATGTCACCTGGTACTGGCCGGCACCACGGGCGGGTCAGACGCCTTGTACATTTCAGTGGCCTGGCGGCGTTCGACGGCCTCTTCGCTTGCCGGCGTCGTGGGCTGCGTTGCTGCTTCCGCTGCCGCCGCTGCCTGTTGCCTGCTGACGGCGGCTATGAGCAGCGCCACGGCCAGTAGGCAGAAGGTGCCCACCGCTAACGTGTTGCAGAGCACGACGACGCGCGTCGACTGCAGGAGCTCCGTGGGAGAAGGACAGGTCAACGCTGCAGACCTTGACTGCTTACCGCTCGACTTGGAGCATCCACCGTGACCAGACGCCTCGTCATCGCTAGACGACGCGTCGCTATCGTCCGGCACCATCGTCCACACAGCGAGCTGATTAATTCTTTTAACACCAAGTGAATAGGCGTGAGCCACTGTCTCCTTGTTCTCTCGTTCACCTCAGCAACCGTGGCTCACACCCACTTTGAGGGATTGGCCAAGTGTTGGTATTCAAAGGGACACTAAACTCAGGCAGTAAAGTGGTTTAAACTGATGAACTATATTTCGGGAGCTACCGTAGCTAATTTAAGCATACTGTGTTCAATACTAGAACAGAATATGAACGTCAAAATTTCAGTCTTCAAGTTCGCGCCAAAACTTGGGGCTTATGACGTCACAACCGCTACATTTTATTTGTTTGTTTTTTTATTCTCGCCAAATTGGCTCAATCAAATTCTCTGAAACACGCTGTGTTAAGTGTGCTTTCCTTAGAAGATGATGCATGCCTGTTTTACGACTAAATAATTATGTCGGCCTTAGTAGAAGTCGTAGGTGTGTGACGTCACACGTATTAATGTGGGAACGTCAGAGCGGCGTAGCTGCCTGTATTTTCTTTTGCGTGTTCTGCAGCTTGCCAAGCGTCCCCTTCTCGCAAGAGTGGTGCTTTTGGTATCATGAAAAAGTTATTTACTAATACAAGCTATTTCACTGTATCCTCTTCTCGCGCGATACGCCTTCGGGAGCCTGTGGGGTCTACCCAACCAATCAACCAGGCGCGCTTCCGTGACGAGTAGTGCCATGACAAAAAAGTATATATGTTGCAAATACTTGGAACACTGTTTATGATAATAAATGTAACTCGGAATACCGCTTATGATACCCAATGCATGTTCTGTGCTTGTGCAGCTACTTCATTCGCACTCGAAAATTACTCTTTGTTATGAGTTTTAAAATTTCGCGCGCGTAATGTTGGCTTGGTTTGTGCCTTCTCTATTTCGCCGTAGCCACTGGTAGCCACTAGCCAATCCAATCTATCCTGCGGAAATGGCTGCTCGGGCTGCTGCAAAATTTGGTAGCCACTTGAAGGAATTGCGATTGCACCTCTGTCAAAAGTCTACCGAAAGTGCCGGTGTCAGGTAACACTTCTCTTTTCGTGCGTATTTTGCTTGGTGGGCATTCTATGCAATGCTATGAGTGAAAACTGAGGCTGCACTGAAGTATGCGGCCGTGTTTTCTGCAGGTGAACTTCGTGTTTCTGTTTGCTGTACTCACTTCGATCGACGTTTTCTTTAAATCTAAATGCTCGATGTTACCGAACTATGACACGTTTATGTCCGGCAGATATCTCCTACAGGGTGATTGTACTGCCTGCTGTCAAGGGCAGGTACAAGGTTGATCGGGGAGCATTTTGTAAAATCGTTTAAGTTTCGAACTTGCGCTTGTAGTAGTGAAATGTCGGTTTCCTAGCGTATCAATTATAGTCATCCTCATATACTTTCTTTCGTCGCGCTTTTGCGGTTACGCTTTGCTGCTTTTTTGTGCGTGCAGGGAGTTTGTGATGAAGCACTACCGCAGCGTTAAGAACAGCAACCCGAACCTGCCAATCCTCATACGAGAATGCAGCGGTGTGCAACCTAAAGTTTACGCGCGATACGGTAAGCCGATAAACATTGCTATTCTGTGGCTTTGCGCTTAATATATCAGCATTACTGACCTCATCAGCTGGGACTGCCTTTATGCCATTCAATGGTTTCTTCCAAGTTTCGGCTATGCGAATTCACTGTTTGGTTATTTGAAGTTTTTATTATTATTATTATTATTATTATTCCCCGAATTATTACAACTACGTGGCACTGCATGAAGTATAAATGATTGTGTTTTTTTTTTCTTTTGAACGTCTAAGTTTTTCAAATTTTTAAAAGTTGCTACGTTATGCGATGTCAATTGATGTCTCCTATGCTTTCAGAATTTGGAAAAGAGAGCCATGCTTCGCTCTCTGGGCTCTCCGCCGATCAAGTCATGACAACGATAGAGCAGATGGCACAGAAGACTGCATGAGTGTGTTACGAATCCGGAACCTGTAGACTGTGTTGTAATGCCATAAATATTAGCATCAGACATTCTGCCTCGGACAACTGCTTTATTAGTTGAAAATAGACATGTATGGAATGCCAGGAGGACCGTTCTAGTGGCACTGCGAGACACTGCAAGTATCTCTCATAGGATGCACACTCCATATCAACGAGCGTGCAACCAAAATCTGCAAAATGAGCAGACTGTGGCCTCTCAACCACCCATTAGTCGTTGTGGCAACCACAGCTAACAATACTCACACATGGGCAAATGAAATTGCACACAACAGCACTGACTACTTGAGCTTTTTTACCACAAATATTCTATGATGAAAAGTCCATGTTTACCACAGTTCGTTTACCACAGTCCATTCTATTTGAATGCTTCACCTTACAATCATCCGTAGATCACAGTGCACACCACAACACTGCAAGCAGCTATTGCAAAAAAAAAAATAAATAATAAGGGAGGGGTCTTCTGCGGCATAAGGCAGAAACCTTCACAACCTTAACATCAAAACAAAAACATAGCAAACTGTTTATCATGGTTGATGCAACTGATTGCATTTGTACCATGACTGTTCAAGCATGGCCTTTCGGAGGTTTAATAAATGGTCATAGAGACCAAAAATACATGTAAAGGCCAACAGGTCCTAGCAAACAACAGGTGTTGAAGGTGACTTGAAGGTATCTGCAATATGTGTGCATTATACAGTGTTTTTGAAGTACGAAATTGCAAACAAAACCAGCAGTAACATAAAATGGTAGCACACTAGAGATACTGTGAATTATACAGAACAAAATGCATGTATTTCAGTTCTACACTCCATTTCATACATCAGGTGCAACACTGTGAAGGTAACACAAGTAGGTCGTAAAATGCCAACTGGCATATTTCAAATGTTTCCCCAGCAATAAGAGCGTTTCTTGTGAAACTGATGACAAATGTATTATGCTTTAAGGCTACCCGAAAAGCATCTATTGTTCCTTGCTCACCGCAAGCAACGCACTTTTTTTGGTCATGGAGGTGCACAGTGCGAACAAGAGCAGTTGCTTTGACAGCATTGTACCTGATGTACAAAATGGAATACGTACTGAGCATCTCAATTACTTGCTGCAATGTCTCAGTGGCTGCTATGGTATAAAAAATTTTAATTAATGCCATCCCTCATATTGTAAACAAGGAAAACCACTGGCAATCAAAATAAATTTGAAGCTCCTCACTAAAGCATGTCTGCTGTTGATTGCAGACACTAAATGCTGCTAAAGAATTTTCGAACCTTTTGACACTCTTTCTATACATCCGCTTGACAAAAACACATTCACGCTGGCCTACAGCAGCCAGGCAGCACAGCCTGAATGTTTTTTTGTCAAGCAGATGTGTCGGGCAGCACACCACAGTATATGCCTAGATTTGGCAAAATCTTACAGATTTACAGTGAATATGCCACTTCTCAGCTGACAATCTGACATTACAATGTCAATGTATAGACCTAAATAAGCAGATATAATACACTGTGCGACATAGCCACCATGAGTTGCAGAAAGAAAGTGAAGGATACGACAGGAAAGAGCACAGACCGTCAACTCTACAGAGAACTGGTTGAACTTCATTTCCCAATCATGCAGATGTGTTGTAACTCATTATGTGACTAGGACAGCATTCTAATCAATATGCCGTGTAAGTGTGCAATGCAGTCTGCAATTCTGTGAGGTATCTTGCACACTCTGTGACAATCGCTCTTGCAGCACCCTGTGGCTCAAAATTTCCACAACAAAAGCCAACATAATTCACTGTCAAATTAAATGCATGGAGTCTACGGTTAACTCTTGTTTAGCCTTTCCAGAACTGCAAGATTTGGCATAATTATTCTTAGTGAGTAAATCCAGCAATTTGTTGATGCCCACTGATCTCAATAAAATTTCAACATATGTTTAATTGACGACCTACACCAAATGTACTGGCTGCAAGTAATTTAGTGTTTCTCAAAATGAACTTTAAGACTGGTCGCGCATTCCTGAACCACGTTCTCAATTGTGCCAAAGCCTCACAAGTTCTCACAAGCCACCGTGTGTTCGTGAAGCTGGAGCCCACCTAGCATAGCAGGGACACCCTTCGGCACTGATATTGCTGAAGTCACTGCTGCAAAGTTCTAAAGAGCTGGAACAGCTCACCACGTCACCAGATGACATCAACCTTGTCACTTTTCTGGTGCATCTCTGGTGCACTGTGACATCATTACAGGCATTACATAAAGCGGCTACTTGTTTCTGTTTTGACACACCATTTCTTGGTTGCTAGAAATTGTTCACAAGCTTCTACACTAGCTGAAGCACCCTATCGCTTGCAGGATTGTCGATACCATTTGAAAAGAGCAATAGTACAATATAGTTTTGTGAAACATTGACGATGCTCTTTAAGGTCAAATTAAGAGCCACAAGATGAACAAGCCAAATAACTCCTCTTGCCATAACATTCCGGCAGCATCAAAGTCCACATGTGTATTCTTTTTCCTTGGATTCGATCGCTGCTGTGGCTTCAAGAATTTACACCCGGCTTGCTACGAGCATTGCGAGCATGCTTTCCTTCATGCCGTATTTCTCACTTATTTGCTTCCTGCCCACAACACTTTTCTAAGCATTCTGAAGAACCTGTCTTTACTTTCACAGCACCGCCTAACGTAATGCACCATATGCCGAATGAACAGTGCAGAATGCTGAACAAGGGTTGGGAAACGAGATGGAACAATTGGGAACTACATAACTGGTTAATAGGTGAAAGGAGCAATGGAAGAAAAAAATGTAAAAATTAAATGGCCTTATGCCCACAGGAAGCAGTAACTCCACTCACTAATGCTGAATGTTTTGAAGCTTTCAATAATTTCGGCACACATCAAGGGCTGCCAGTGGAAGTCGAACTCAACAAAGCAGCATGCTTTTACATTCAAACCAAACAGGCGTTCCTTTAATAACAACGTATTGCATTGCATTGCAATACGTTGCTACTGCTATTGCTACAGTACTGTTACTACATAGCAATATCAATTGCCTGTCAGACCTTTCCTGTACATCTGTATTAAACAAGACCTCCAATCAACCGACACGAAAATTAGAAGTTGACTGTACCAAAGTTCACTTTGTTACTACGAATGCTTTACTGCTAGTGAAGCCTTCAATTATTTTTACTGCAGACTCTGATATAGACCTTGAAGCTTTTAAAAGAATACAAGTGGACAGTAGCTCCTTATATTAAAATAGTGATCTCACTAGCATCAACACCAGACTTTACTGTATTTAGGTATTAAGCTACTGCAACAAAGGTGAAAGGAACATCTGAACTGAACAAATCTGCACTCATGTCCTCTGCATTTTGACAGTTTTAAAAGCAGTGTCATCACAGCATCTAGTTGCAAGTATACTCCCAGCACATTTAGTCTGTGCACATCTCACAAAAAATTCACACAAGTATGCATACGCACGTGATTGGCCTCGTTCGTAATGTACAGTGAACAAGGACGTACGATGATTACAGAAGGGAGACTTACTACTGAAGCGGATTTGACTGGTACATTATTCTTTCAAAGGCCTACTAGCATTTATTCAGTTGCAAAATGAGATATTGTTAATGAGAAAAAAGAAAATATTAAAACTCTTTTACGCTTTGTAGTCTAATAATGACGATAACACCATGTCATATCACAGATTTCACTGCATTTTCTGATGCCTGGCCCATTTTCTCAAAGCAAGCAATTTAACAAAGTTGCTGGATTGAGGCCATTTTACACAGCAACGCTACTCGTCATTGGTAGGCCTAGAAACAACATTGCACCTATGCAAGTGCTACCAAGATGCTCTTGTGAGTAGATTACTGATGCAACTTAAAAAGGCAGTGTTACCTGCCTTTCACTTTTGCACGTTTTCTGGGACATGAAATTTCACAGACTGACCCACACTTTAAAGATACATTTGCACCCTATCAAAAGTATTTTCTCCAGCGATAATAATCAGTTACTTTGTTGTCGCCTCTCTTTGCCTTGATGCCATAACACATGGTACTTCAGGCCTGCTATCAGTATGATATAGCATTCTTCATAGGGATGCGCTGAGCGATGAGTTCTTAAAAAATGAAATGATGCAAGCTAGGTGGCAGTCACCGAGGGACAAAAAAGAGCCAGGCCTGCGCGGAATCGCAGGACAGTGACAGCGTAAGCTGAAGGAGCAACCTTCCTAGAGGCCATTGTAAACGCTTGGGGAAACTAGTGCAAGTACAGGTGGTGGGTATCCCCTGCGCCATAACTCTGCGGTTTGGGCTTCTCTCTGCACAGCGGTCTGCTGTGCCCGACGTTGCCCTGCTGCAGCCGCGCGCGTAACTCTGCGATTCACTTCTTCAGCAGCGGTCCGCATCTTGCGAGGAGGTGCCATCAGGTATATCGAAGCGCCATGTCAGGTTGCTGTCGGGGCTGCGCACGTCTCCTGTCGCGTGACACATGGAACGATAAGACAAAACTGCTTCACGAGGCAGCGCTTCGTAAAAACACATTTCGAAGGCTATGCGGAGGAAATCAGCACCAATAGATGGCAGCAGTTTTCCTGTTCTTCACGAGGAGCGATATCGGTTACGGACATAGGCGGACACGGGCGGCGGCGGACAACTACGGCGCCGTTGTTGTGATCTCATAACAGCTTACGCTGTAAAACATTCCCCCAGTGGGTGCAACTTCTTTTAGAGTGTACTAGCAACTGCAGTTAAAAAAGGCGTATTCTACGAACCCTATCCATCTCATTATTGATTGTACCCTTGAAGGAAGAATAGCTTGTAAGATTGATCTATCACAGTGTGCATGTGCAGAAACTTGAAGCCTGCGCAAAGTCCCTTTCAAGAATTTGAAAGCCTTGCAGTGTGTATTCTTCCTTTCTTTATGATTTCGTAGAAAATATGTGTGATGATTGGCTTTGGTATGCACCTGAATGCACCCGACAAGGTTCGAATAGATCTTGCACAGCTTACAACCAATTTAAATATGATTTACTACCATTTGCAGCTTTCACCAGTATCGCTCTCAAAGAAACATAAGTATGGAACCACACCTAGAAACCATGACTACACAAGATTATGGTTTCCAATGATCAAATAAAGTTTAGTAGTGCACACAACCCTCAGTAGCAAAATATGCCTCCGTTAATTTATATACTCTGGAACACCTCTTCTTGGCAGTTCTGTAGAAGCTACAGAACCAAAATGCATGCTTGCGAGCATGTCGGGAAATGGTACCTACTTTTGTTATACATAAATAAACTGTTCTTTATTCTGAAACTAACACATTTATGGGAATTTGTAGGTAAAATGAGATTAGTGTGCACTTTACAAGAATTTTTTTCATTTCTGGGACAGTACCGTATTTCCCGTGCATTTGTTCTCAGCAGTAGAGATGGGTGGCACTCGTGTTGGTCTGTGTGCAGCCACAAACTCGCCTTCTTCTTCTCCAAGAAAACGATGCACAATTGTGAGAAAAGGCCAAAACACCCGAGCACGTGGTTAGCAATATGTATGCCACTGTAACGCATCACGAGCCTCAGCTCCCAACTTATGCTGCGACTGCAGTCGAGCTCGTGGGTACGAGTGAATGAACCGTAATCAAAGCCGGAGCTCTACAAGCCCCAAGTTGCATCCCAAAAGTGCAAAAGGCTAAGTTTCTCCAGTGAAAGTGGCAAACACACGATGCTACGAGCAAACAAAACCAAACCCAGAACACATCAGCACGCAGCCTAACTACTAGCAGAATAACACGAATGTGTGGAAGCCCCGCCTGCGTAGCCTTTGCTCCACCATCAAGATCGTCACCGAGCGTAGCAGTCTCAAATATTCTACGCTGCTTTCTTTCAAATTCTGCCACAGTGAAATATGTCCTTTGCATAACACTAAAACAAGCTGTGCAGCTTGGGAAATAGTGTACAGAGCTTTCGACACTTAAGATATAACATATTCAACTGTTACTTTGAACATTACCAAAATATGTGCTATGTGTAAGGATGAAGATAAGGACGCACGAAAGCCCTATCGCCACCATGTGGCTCGTACCCAGTTCGCTCGCTGGCTGTGCCCTACGTGCCGACTTGACGGTTGTCGCTGCTTCTCGACGTTGCCAATAAAGCCCCCTCACAATTGGTGGAGGTGCTGGGTACGAGCCACACGATGGCGATAGGGCTTTCGTGCGTCCTCATCTTCATCCTTACATATGCAACTTCGATACTGCTTTCAGCAACATAATGCAATGTACGTAAATGAAAAGATATCACTTTGAACAAAATAATTCCATTTGCATACGTTACATGCTGATACTAGAGCATGTGCAACATTCAAAGAAAAACCTCCAACAAGGAGAAAGTCATCAGTAAAAAACACACTAAATAATGTCATTCTCCTATGTCCCCATGTGCGAGTGCTCCTGTTCCCACTGCTGATTTCCAACACCATGCTATAGTTATAGCAGTCAATTCTTCCCTACTTTTTAATTAATGTAGCCTGTCAAAACAGCAGTGCCTCAATTACAGAAATCTATGCACGTGCTCATGTAGGCAGCACATAATACTGACATAAGGTTTAGTAAAATATATTTATGCAAATAGGTATGACCACTGATTTATGACATGTCACAATTTTAGTCATTTTACGAAGAAAAATGAAATGTAATGCATTGCACCAAAATATATAATACACCACAATGAACTTGTACATTTCAGCTGTAATGAAATTGTGCCAAAAAGAAATCATTAGCTTATACCAGCAGTAAACAAGTTCCATTTGAGTTCCGCTTTCATCGAACAAAACGGCATGATTACCATGAAGATGGCACCAGTTTGTCGGATGCCACACATACTCAGGTTTCTTGTAAATGCTCCGGACATGCGCAGTCACTGCCTTCAATGTTTCAACTTTCACAAGGCAAGGCATTCATTCCCGTGTGACATATATATCTCTGCCGCTAGAGCGGACCTCAAATCAGACACAAGGAAAATATACAAACAGATGCAAAGGAAATCAGGCACAAGTTCCAACTTGAACGTCACCGGCGCAATGCCCTTCTGTACATGGAAGCCAGGGCACAAGCAGCAGTGTTAACCAAATGTGCATCAGGAATGCCACCAAGCACAGCTCTCCACTCAGACTGTGGCACCACTAGACGAGGGCTCGCCACTTCCCCAACAGTGACTGCAAGGCCGCACCAACGAAGTGGATAGTCAGCTGGCGTCCTGTCTTGTATCTCCGCAATGAACTCAGCAGGTACAGGTGTTGGTTGGCCAAATGTATGCAAGAACAGTCCATTTGGGTCATCCTTTAGTACAAGGCAGTGCATGTCAAACCAGCTGTGAATGAAGCAAAGGCAGATAGATTAGCATCAACATACTTCACTTATGCAATGAAATGCAACAGAGAAGTTTTAAAGATTTACATCTGATATCAACAATTACGTAAGACTGCAGTGTTGTGTTGCTATGCATCCAGTCGCTAAAGATGGCACAAACCTCAATCTCGGCCCAAGAGAAAGAATTGCTGCAGTGTAACATAAATATGAACTAGCATTACCGGAAAAGCAAGCATGCATAGTAGTTATGCCTAAACTGACACATTTGCTTCTTCCATAGTACAGTAGACAAAAGCAGAATTTTCAGGAGACAAAATAATAGAGAGAAGGTTATCTCCAGAGAGCAATTACCTTATAAACTATCCTGATTTTCCAAAATCACCACAGGATATGAGCCTCAAAAATCACTTTTGCTGCCAGTGTGACATGATATCTAGGATAACATACCGCTTGCCTGTACTTAGTATAGCCACAATGGCAGAGGCAAGTAAGGAACAATCCACTACCAATAAAATGCCATAATAGCACATTCTTTTCAAGACATTCTGATGACTTGCCTAGAAAGCTGTATGACAACATTTGTTGAAATATCCTACAAAGGCATAAGTTATTACTTTACGCTCAGCAACCGAGTATAAAACATGCACCATCAAGCCATGGGCTTTCAATAGAGTTGAAATTCTCAGAGTTGAATAGAGCTTCATTGGAGATAACAATGTCGGTATGTCACACATACCTATCTGGTGTAAGTTCCACAATGAAGCTTTCGACAGCTAAGATGGGTTGGGCGGCAGGCACGCGGCCTGTCTGCTGGAGCGATGTTATCTTGTCCTCGGCCGCTTTCAGACCAGCCGCAAATCCAATAGGCTGGGGTGCCATGTTGGATGGAGGCATGGTAACGCCTGTAACTGTAGCCCTTCCAAAAACCTTTTGGAATGCCTCACGGACAGGACCAATGATACGTATGTCATCATGGGAAGCAACAAGAATGTCAATGTCGCCACCAGAATCTGTTTTGAAAGGAAAACGTTCCAGAGAAAACACGGTAAAATCACACAGATGAACTACGAAAGAGAGTATACTACCGCAAGAAGATGTAATAGAAGATTTGTCGCAATTCTTTGAATAAAGTAAGAAGCTGATGCAACACATTTCCACTTTCTTCCTTCATTTTTCTTTACGGTAGCTTTTATGATTTGTTCTCTATATCCCTTTTACAAACACCACCACCAGTTTCTTATTTTGCACGACACAGCAGTATAATGTATGTCCCACTACATTATACACAGGCAGTCAAGTTACGGTGACGTGCCAAGGCACATTCCAAGCTACGACAACAGTTTTATTTTCTGAATGTAAACAAGGTCTCCCTCCTCAACAGATGATAGCAACTACAAGCACATTTTTGGTAAAACTACTGCTTTCAATTCGTCTGCTGTACCTTGTGCCATCTCATACTCGAATGGTCTTCCTGATGAAATCACCTCGATAACCAATCGCAAAATGTTTCGTGAACGTCTATGTGCACCTTTTACTTGATCTGCTCTACTTTGTTTGCTGTAATACACGCACATTCTGTGCTTTATTTTCATTCAGCCACTGTAAGTCGTGTCAGATTTTTCTGCTTGGTTCCACTGCTCTACCTTGCTCATTGTTACAATGCCACACTTACACAACGCCCGACAGGGCCTGTAAGGTGTCTCCTAAATTAATTAATTAATTAATAATATAAGCCTGCCACTTTAAGACTTTGCAAGTTGCAATGGGAGGGCAAATGGCTTATTCTACTAAGTACATACTAGAAAGTAAATTCAAAAGCAAACTACAACTACACAATCCAAGTTTGTGAACTAGCACTGAATTTCCTGTTAAAATTGACAAGTGCATAGCCCACTTTCTTAATCAGCTATTGCTGACACCTACCTACAAGAGATATCTATAAGAGATAATAAGTCGCTAAACAGTGGCACTCACAAATGAATTCTTTCATGCCTGGGTCCAATGTAGTGATCATTGAGTCAACCGAGTTCTGAAATGAAAGTTTTCAAGTTATAATCACTTATTGTTGATATTGTAACATTCCCACCACAACAGTCCCAGGATTTACATGAATCCAACATTGCAAAAACATCAATTTAATTATTTACTATGTTACAGTACTACAAGATATTAATCTCTAAGTGTGACCAAAAACATCATGTCTTATTAAAAATCACAAATGTTACTACTCTTAGCTCCACATTTCCATAACCCTCTTCGTCAAGCACAGTATGTTCAAAATCATAGTGTTCATGCTCTTCTCATAGGCACAATGTGTTTTCATCATAATACTATATACTGTAATGTGCAGTATATAGTGCATACCATATTACAGAAAATACCTTTTTTATATCCACCATATGTCACAGAAATAAAGAACGAGCCCTTGACCCCTCCCTTTCGTTATTTCATAGCTTGGGCCTCGTTGCGGCAGACTTGGTGCCTTAGGTAGCATGCGAGGGCTTATTGGGCAGCAGCCATCTCATCTAAGTTCACGTTCTACGTGACGCCTCCTGGCAAAGAAAGTGTGTTCCACATATGCTGCCATGGCTACGAGTGGCGCTGCCTAACACTCCCAGGATAACACGTACATAAATATCCAATAAAGTGGAAGGGGGGACGACTGCCTTCGTAGCTCAGTTGGTAGAGCATCGGACGCGTCATCCGAAGGTCGTGGGTTCGGTTCCCACCAAAGGCAGGTTTGTCTTTTCGTCCACTTTAATTCCTTTCTACTTTCTCCACAATTACAATACCACAAGCAACTTCCCCTATGCTTTCCTAAGCTTCATTGTCTGTTTGCTCATGAAGTTGTTTCTAACAATGAACGAGCCATTGACCCCTCCCTTTCGTTAAACATGAATTAACACACATTGACACAGGCGAGATACAGCTTGGATTTACCTGATTATATCTATACTTTGCTATATTCATGTTCATGACAGCAAATCAGAAGAGACAAAAGGGCACAAATTTGCTTGACCAAAGCAAAATATATTTATTTGTGCAGTCATAAGCTGTCATCTCTGCACAGATGCACTTTTCCCAAGATGTGCCTTCTGACATGAATAAGGAGACGAAATGGCAGGAATGAAGCTAAGTGGTTTTAGTTCAAATCCAACAATAACATTTTTGTTTTGTAATGATGCCACACAGGAGTCCACAGATGTTATTTATAAACGTGTAGATCACCAACCAAAGCAAGCACATTGATGCTCACAAAAATTAAACACAAAGCAACATACCTTGGCTTTCTCAGCCACTTTATTGAGGAAATCATTGCCTTTAAACCAACCCCACATGCCACTGTTGCCAGATGATGACTGTGGAAGATGCTGGTCATAGTCTGTAGGCAGTGAGACTGAGAAGGATTGGTCTCCTGAGCCCCTGCAAGAACAAAGACATCAAAGCTTTTTTTTTTTTTGCATATCATAATACATGTCATATATCTATAATAAACTTGCAGGAAAACGTTAATAATGCAATATTTTACAGCATAAGCCCTTATGAGCCCATAACCACAGTAGAATGTGCACACAATGGTGCCCTCCACCACCAGGTGTCTGTAGCTGCTATCACTCACAATGAGAAAAATAGCCACAAGACTATGCGAGCACGGTACCTTGAACATGGGACAGCAGTGTATATTATCTGAACACCTACAGCTGAAGCATTACATCATCCTATTTAGATGTTTAAGTCTCCACTCCACCTGGACCAGCAAAAAGTACCACCACAACTGTTACTGTTACGACAAAACAAGAACTTACTGGTATGCAGGGTAGGAGTAGCTAGGTTGGCTTGTGTAATACCTGAAACAAGATGCAGGCATGCCAATAGCACTAACAAATAAAGAAAAAGGACAGCATCAGTATACATGCTATGCCATTTAAGCCAGCTATGAGACAGAGCAGCATGGCAGAAAATGTCCCACTCACTCATACCAAAACACATAAGCATGACAAAGAAATTTATTGGCTGCTCCAGTCTCAAAGCCAAAGCCATGCATATTGTCCAAGGCAAACATTATTAATAAGGCACAATAACAAGCAACAAAAATGTTTCACATGCGTTATCCAGTTTAAAAAGCCAAGCAATTGTAACGTACGTTTGATGCACTGCTACTGTACAACTGAAGCATTAGTCGCAAGACAGGCAGCTGTCAGGAAGAGTGCTGCATCCATGCAAGATTAGAAATGTAAAATGTAAGAGAAAATTCACTACTCTAGTAGTTCGACAGAAGGGCATAGTGGCAGCAGAAGTATCTAACTTGCTCTAATATACATAGCATGAAAAAAGAAAGCAAGCTTCAGTTATTCCTTCGGCTCGGAACCCAATTAGCATTGCAAAAAATGCATTTTCCGTCTACCTTGTTTGTGTCACGTATTTTCCCAGTGAAGATGACCCATTCCTATTGGTTATACATGACTGACAAGATTAAACACGGGTTTTCTGTACATGGGCAATGCAACACAATAGCATAGTCCAGCAAGTGAGAACTGTGTAACAATAAAGGCATGTGCAAGCCAATGGTTCTTCTAACAATGTTATCATAAGTGGCACCATCCCTGATTTAAGCTGTTTTCTGCCAGCTAGCTGAAACATGGCGATTAATGAGGAGACTTGAAAAAAAAAAGACAACTTATGAACCATGCAGCACAAGATGGAAAGAAAATTATTGGTGTAACATAGAGAGACCAAAAAACGGCAGAATGAATAAGAGAACAAGCAGGTGTAACTGATATTCAGTTGACATTAGGAGAAAGAAATGGACCTGGACAGGTCAGCAATGCACAGAAACGATAATCGGCAATCAATCAGAACAACCAAGTGGATTCTGACGGATGGAAAATGTAGCTGTCGGCGACAGTGAATAACATGGAGTGACAAATTCATGAAGTCCGTAGGAATAAAATGAACTTGTATGACGTAGGATAGGGCGAATGCGAGATTATTGGGAGAGGCCTTCCTACTGCAGTCGACACAGATCAGGCTGAGAATGATGATGATGATGATGGAGCCATTGGCACATCTTTAAAGGGACACTAGAGTGAAAATGTGAAGTAGTTTAAAACGATAGCTTATATTTTGAGAACTCAACTGTCATTATTTCCCCAATTTTACATTCAGTATTAAAAGACAAAAAGAAACCCAAAGTTGCGGTTTTGGCATTTGTGGTGAAACATTAGCCTCGTGATGTCAAAAGGCCAATTTCCTTTTTTCAATTTCTCGCCATAAATTCACGCCATCAAATGTTGTGAAACTCCCTCTGTTAAGTCTGCGGCTTTCTTAGAATACAACCTTCTTACCGATAAACAGTTACGCTGGCTTTTGCAGACACAGTCAAAGGTCTGTGACGTCACCAGTATCAGTGCTAGAGCGGCCTCGCCACCTGTATTTTCTTTTTGCACATTTTCTAGCTTACCGACTGTCTTCTCCTCGCAAGACTGGTCTTTCTCGTATATTGTGAAAAGCTAATCTACTAGTACGAGAAGAAATGTTTTTGACTTTAGTGTCCCTTTAAAGCAGGCCTGCGCCATGTTTACGGTCCAGTATCATCATTTTCATGCACAAATACAACGTTTCTATGCGAGCCATGTTTCAATCTTGTAATGTATGTCTCCTTTGAGTCAGGCTGCCTTCAAACCATCATTGCAATGTATGCCTCCTTTGAGTCACTGATGTTGGTTTCATATGGGTGTTAAGAAAAGATTTCGCAAAGGTACACCACCGCGTTTGAAGAAACGTTTCCATGTGACGCACACAGTGCAATCATCACCCAGTACAGTATTGCTCCATTCTGGGTTCTGGAATATGTGTGCAGATGTAGCTGATCTCGGAATCACCATCCTGCATGAAACCTTGCAACAAATGTCCAGAAGTGTTGCGAAGCAACACATAATAGCTACTGTTTTCAATATTTACTAGAATCCAGCAGGCATAGCTAAAGCAAAGGGGGTCCAGTGAGCAGAACCTACTTTTCTGAAGTTTGCCCCAAGCACACAATGATTTACCTTTTAAAATCTGGTTGAATCGAGATAGAAATGAACAAGTGGTCCTGGTCACCACCCCCAAATTTGATTAAATTTATTTTATGTGTGGGCTTGAGATCTAGGATAATGAATGTGGACTTAGTCTCGTGAAAAAAAAAATTAAATTTCAGCCCCCAAAAGTACCTTTTCCATAAATTTTGCAATTTCCGAACTTTAATTGTGGCCCCCAGCAAGAAATACATACAGTTTCAGATCATAATATGTTTGTTCCAAGAAAGAACAAGTAAAATGCTACTGTATGAGCATGTTATCGCGCTTGTCTATGCCACGAATATTGAGGGGAACAAATCTGAAGCTTGGTAAACAGACCAAGGTACCCGTAATTCAGGAATTTATTTCTGCAGACAAATTAGGCTGAGGGTTATGAAACTTGGTTGACTTCAACTCTGACATTCACAATTTCTTAAGAATTAAGTTTTGTTGCATGGTCAAGTATACTGTTATATATTCAAATTGCATTTAAACGTAAGTGGTTTGCCAAAACTTCAGAATTTGAAAATAGTTTATTAAAACATGCCATGCGTAAATTTTTCGAGATTCAGCCTAGTTGAATTTAAGAACATTTTGTACTATTACACATGAATAAATGTTGCACTACCTTAGTTCCTAACAAGTTGCAGTGCCCTGAATGTGACAAACTCAGCCCAGCAGGCACACCGCTGATAATGGGCTAAAAATTTCGCAGGTAATTCAAAAATTATTGTACTAGCTGTAATCACAAGAAAACTTTTAAGAAAAGACAAGTGCACCAGTAGGCTGCATGATGCATCAGACTTTTGCCAGCGATCGGGCGTTTAGCAAACAAGAGTGAACACATGGTTGTGGGTGCTCATGACGACATGCACTATCATTTCATCAGTGCTATTTCAATTAGAGCCGAGCTCGACTTGCGAGTGACAACGCTGCTCAGAGAGAGAATGAGAAAACTAATGCAGCACTGGTGAAAAGTGAAACACATTAATGTGCCAAAAATGCCCATCTCATGCAACGATGAATGAAGAGATGCATCTCATGCATCTCTTCTGCCAGTTGTACTGCAGTTGCATGTTTCTTCGCCTACTCTTATAGTCACAGCTGCATTGTATGGTGCAAAACACATCGCTTGTGTGGGATATCTGGAGAAACACAAGTACAGAATTTAGATTAGTGTAACTTAAAAGCACATGGAAACAATTCTGTTAAATCAACAGCTGCCTGAGAGCAGTGTTCTGGCGCAAGAAATGAAAGAACTGCATTTTTGTTTCATCCAGACTGGACACATATTTAAACTTTCAATCGGTGGCAAATGTTCAACTTCCTGTGTCATCTGCTTCTGTTACAGTAGATGTAATTATTCTTTTAGGCATCATAGCAGGAAAAGAAATACGTGCATGGTTTACTAGAGATGCTATCAACAACACTAGTAAGAGCTTTTCACTGCATTAGTTTCTTTGCACTTTTCACAGTGCTGTGTTCCTTTTTCATTCACCCTGTGAGCAATGTTGTCACGCACAAACGGAGCTCGCCTTCCCATCAAAGTGGCACCCGCCACCATGCACTTGTTCTTGTTAGCTAGGCACCCGATCGCAGGAAAGGCCTGATGCATAATGCGACCTAGTGATGATTTTTTAAAAGTCATTTTGGTGATTATAGTGAGTCATTTTTAATGACATGCAATTGATTTTCAGGCCATGAGAGTGACGTGTTTGCTAGGCTGAGTTGGTCACATTAAACAAATTGTACCTGGTTAGGAACTGAAAGAATGCAATGTCTCTTCGTGCACAATGGTAGAAAAGGTCCTTTACTTGAACTAGGGTGATTTTCAAAAAAATTTCAAACATTGTCTTTTAATAAACTTTCAAATTGAAACGTTTTTCATGAAAAACTTATGTTCAAATGCAATTTTAAACGATATTGAAATTTAACAATTCAATGAAACTTATTTCGCAAGAAAGGAAAGGCATAAAAGCTGAATTCCATCAAGTTCATAGTCCTCAGCCAAATACTACAAATTCCTGTATTACAGGTACTTAGGTCCGTTTAACAAGTCTATGATTTGTTTTCACAAAATTTCTGCCTTAGCCAAGTGTGACAATATGCATAAGGTAGCATTTTGCTTATTCTTTCTCGGAAAAAGATATTGTGATCAGAAAGCATATGGATTCCTCGTTAAGTGCAGTAAAAGTTCAGGAATCACAAAATTTGCTGAAAAGTGCTCCTGGGGGGGCTGAAATTTCAAATTTTTTTTTTCAGGCAAACAAAATCTGTTTTTGCAGAACTAAGTTAAGATGCATGGTTCTGGGTCCAAAACCTACACATAAAATAAGTTTCAGCAAATCCAGGAATTGTGACCAGGACCACTTGTTTGTTCATATTTAAATTCCCCCGGATGCAGCACGCAAGCACCAGTCAGATAAGCGTCTACTGCCTTCATATGGCCGCCTGCTATGTAGTTCCCTATACAGTATGTGACAAGAAGATCAGTATCATGACAATGTTTCTGCAGATGTAGTATAGCCTACAACTGCACATTCAGTGCAAGTAGGAAGGAGGCAGATTCAGCAGAGCCACATAAACTCCAGCTTACTGTTGTGACGGTGGTGGTGCTTGAGGCTGTGACTGGTGCTGTCCCCCCACTGGCGGTGGTTGATAGACAGACTGCATGGGTGGTGGAAACTGAGATGCATAAGAAACAGGCACTGAAGCTACCGCTGCCGTCAGTGATGCTGAACCTTGTGGCGAATGCATGCCCCCTGGAGAGTAGGCACCCGACACCTTGGTGTGCTGGAATGGTGATGGCCGAAGAGGTGCCTGGCTCTGCGTCAGCGTCTGAGGGGGCATTGCTGGCTGGAAAGACGTTGGCACCGTCGTCACAACTGGAGGGCTTGATGTAGCCGCTGTTTGCTGTGTCTTCTCAGCATTCCCTGCTGCAGTGTCATCTGGACAGAACAGGCATATGATACACTCTCTGAATTTATGCTTATGGTTGACAAGGCAACCCATGCTTGCATTCAGACGTAGGAACGGATATTTTGCACAAGTTGCTCAATTTCTTCTGGGGATGAAAAAAACCATGTTTACATGCACTCATTTTTCCAGATTGTGTGCAATTTTATGCATACACAGAACTATAGCAAACTCTTGTCTCTCCCTAGCAGGTTCAACTGCAGTGGCATTCATCCCTGCTGGAAGATCCTGTGGAATATTTTACAGTGGTAAAACAGGGTGTTGCGTGTGCCACGATGATGGCCTAGTGGCTATGGTCACAGGACCGAATCCTGGCCACAGCAGCTGCATTTCAATGGAAGCAAAATGTTAAGGCCCTGCACTATGCGATGTTGGTGCACATTAAAGAACACCAGGAGGTCAAAATTTCTTCAGCCCTCCGCTAAGGTATCTCTGATAATCATAACGTGGTTTTGGGATGTTAAACCCCAGAAACAAATCAATCAGGTTGTTGCATAACAATAGGCTGAAAGAAAACATTTTTACAGTATTCATCAATCTAAAGAAGACTGGCTGTCTGCCCATTGTAGCATGCCTGGTTGCAGGCCAAACTTTTCAGACTGATACATCACCATGAGATATAGAGCTCATGCCACACACAGAATTACTGAAGCCGAAAATATTCTCTTTGAAAGATGACAGCATCAGTAGTTCCTCAATTGCTCTCACTGGAGATGTACTTAGAGCTACCTCACGTCGAATTTTCTGTGATATAGCTTCTCTCTGCACATGGCTATTGTGGTAAAGTGTAACTGTATATATGTGTCGAAGCTTTCGGAAAGAAATAAAGCGTTGAAAGTCAGCAGTCTGTGTCCTCTCTTCTGTCCCTTCTTGTATTATTGCGCTTACTAAATCTCAATCATGCTTTACCAACACATTCAATCCTATGCTCTTCTAAATGATAAAATTGCAGAAGAAATTGTGCTTCCTAGGAGATCTATAAAAAAAAAAAAGGACATTTCTGGATTGTAGCCTATCAGCCATTATTGATTGCAATACTTTAGGGCTACACTGTTGGTAGCGTTAGCTTTACTATATACACGGCACCTCTCCAAATTTGTGCACACCTGAATACTGGTTGTTGAACAGTCAATGCAGTGCACCCACTAGGTGCTACTACTACAGATGCAAAGCTGTTTTAGTTTAATGCACTTACTTACCAAATGTAAACATTCGGCAGATATCTGCCTGGCCGAGAGAGACCGAGAGAAAAGGTGTAAACTGCAGCCAAAAATTTATTTGATTACCCAATGTTGCAAAGCTAGACTGGCTTCTTCTTCAAGAGTGTGAGAGGGCCCCAGTTTTGGAGCTCCTGAGTATATTTTCCAACACAGCCTTTCACAACAGATGGAGGGCAGCATACCTGTCGATTGAAGCCTAGCATATGCTGCCAGGATTCCAGAAGCAGCCACTGACCAATGGTCACCGCCCTTCTCCACAACAATCGCATCACTTGGTCTGGTGCGCTGGTCAAAGCATTTGCAGAGCTCTGCCGCTACACTGTGCTCTCTGTTTAAAGGGACACTAAAGGCAAACAACCTTTTTTGTTTCAATGGTGGGTGGGCACCTGAGGGTACCTGAAACGCCAGTATTATCTACACCACCGCTTTCTTCACCGAGAAATTTAAGCATGTACAGCTTATGCCACCATCAGGATATTCTGCAAACTTGGCGTGGTGACGTATACGAGGAGGCAGTATACAGTGGAGCTGGTTTCTCCGCAGCTGCAGAGCGTTTCGATGTCCTCCTCGCCTGGCGAGGTGGGAGACCACCGAGGTGCACTAACTATGGCTAAACCCTCATTCCCTCCTGCCTCCTCCTGCCTTTTGCACAGCTGGGTCAAATGTCAGTGAGTAAAGAGAGAAAACGTCGAGTCTACGACAGAAGGCCTTTCAAGGTGGGCGGTTTGAATAGTTCTTCAAGGGAAGGCTGAGCACTAAAATATGATTTTCGTATATTTTAGCACAAAATACGATGCTCACCTATGCACTTCAACTGCGTCATTGCAACCTTGTAATCATCACATTTCTCTCCTTCCTTCAGCTCGGTTCACTTCAGGTTCATGCAT
Source organism: Hyalomma asiaticum (assembly GCA_013339685.2). NCBI lineage: Eukaryota > Metazoa > Arthropoda > Arachnida > Ixodida > Ixodidae > Hyalomma > Hyalomma asiaticum. The sequence continues at coordinate 139,011,606 of CM023482.1, forward strand.
ACTCTAACAAGTCAGTTATCACTTTGGTAAGACACATCGACGCATTTCAATATGCTGGTTGACATACCACTAGACATTTTCCATGCACTGCTAGCAACAGTGCAGTATATGACCCATTCTTTAGTAGTTAATTGTATAAAATGCCTCATAAGGGCACTACCATTCTTTCGTGCATAAGTGCATAAACTTATGTTCCCAAAACATAATTACATCAAGAAAACTCACTAGCAAATTAGGGTGTCAGAACGAAATAATTTTCATTCCAGATTCGGTTTCATTTCAGTGACAAAAGTTCTATTCCTGTTCTGCTATGGAACAAAAAAGGTAATGATTCGTAATGGTTCATAACAGTCCTTATTTGCACTCAAAATTTGGAAGCAAGAAAATTGACAATAAAACATACATACTAATTGAACTACGCATCTTTAGATCATGCTGAGCGCCTTCAGTCAACGGACAGAGCATGATCTCACAGCAGTGTGTTACCAAGTGTACTTTTTGAAATGCCAGACTGCTGTTCTGAGAAAACTAACTTCAGTGCTGAGACTGCCCTCTCTAACTCGACAACCAAGGACAGGAATACTTGCATGTATTTGTCGAGCTCTTCAATTTTGGTTATTTGATTCCTAGGAGGCCTGGCCCTATTATCAAGTAGTTCCAGCAACATGCACCATCTGAGTTAAGACATTCATGAATTCGGGAACACAACTGTAATACTGCTTCTGCTGAAAGCCTTTCATTATCAGGATTGAATTATCGTCGGGCATGATTTGTTGCCAGTGCAAATTTCAGTATCGAAAAGTCGTGCCCGCAGAAAACGAAGCGATAAGTTCTGCACAAGCACCTTCCTCGATTCGTTTATGCACTGAGCAGCACACATTAAGCAGCTCCGTTCGAATGCTTAGTTGGCATGCATACTGCCATGGAGAAGTGCTGTTTAGGTTTGCTGACCTTCAGATTGAACCGCAAACCGATCGAAAATATTCTAGCTATGCTCCAGAACAACTCATAAAATAATAACGTTTTCGGGTACGTGTTCGCTCCATTCCGACACACTGAGTGCAAGCTTTCATGCCCAAGTTAGCAGAATTGATAAAAGTTCTGAAATAAATGCTGTGGCAGTAGTATTAATTCAAAATGTCAAAATTAGGCCCGTATATGTTAAGCTGCCTATGCATATACACAGCCACGTCTAGCAATGTGAACATTACAAAATTGCATGTTTTCTTCAGTGATGTCGGTTCCAGTTGAATCAGGTCGTGCAGCAGTGATTCGAAACACGCTGACAGCTTATTATGTGGTACCGATGTCATTCGCACGAGTGTCTTTCAGACTTAGTGGGAGCACACAAAAGCTCCGAGACGATATAAAAGTCATTAGCCCCTTTGAACACACGCTTTATACACCGGGAACATATGCTCTGATATGTTTTTCAAAAACGAGTATCAGGCACTCTTTCACCTGTTTCCATCTCCTGTGTGCAGGCGTGTGAGTAAAATAGCTTCAACGCAGTCGCAAACAATACTTGCCCTTACCTATTTAAATTGCCAATGCGAACGATATGTTGTGGCGATGACCCGAGCAGGTTAGTGCGCTTTTCTTTCTCTTTCCACATCGGTTCCTTTGGAGCTTATAGGAAATTGGAGCACAGGACATTGCATCCCTTCCACGAAACGGAAGGCGCACATATCACACTTTTTACATTTGCAAAAAAATCAAAGTGGCGCGCTCGTTCCATATACAAGAGAAAATGAACTCAGAAAACAGCCAAAGGGTGAACACTCGCGGCCATACCTGGCTTCGCCTCGGTAGTGTCGGAGTGCATTGCGGCGTCTTTGACGGCCACGAACTCGAACGTAGAATCCCCATTGGCATCATCTGCCGCTTCTTCCATCATGGTGACTGCAAATATAAACGAGCGAATTTCAATGTCCGCTTTCCACCAGCTGTCAGTACAACGCGACACACGGACCACTTCGCAGTCGCCAGCTCACTTGCTAGCGCACCGTCAATCTAACTTTGGAGCCGGAAATGCTTATGCGATAGTTTGGCTTGTTATAATACTCATCGTGAAACGTGCTCATGATCAATAAAAGCGAACGAAGAGAGATTTCACCGATGTAAATAAGTGCGCAAGCGGTCACTGACGAAGGTGCCCGCACGATTGCCAGAGAAGATCGCGGCCTCCGATCACGTACGAAAACGCATTGCGTTGATGGGGTACTTACTAGGTCTGAGGTTTTCAGCTCAGATAGTTTCGGAAAGCTCGGCCCACAGAAAATCTCCTTTAGCGATGTACAGCTGACAAACGCACGGACTTAACGGAGGTCGAAAACGAAATCAGTAGCCACGTCTAAACCAATGTTGTTACCTGCCAAATCTCTTTCTCGTCAGGTACAGGTAAAATGTACAGAAAAAGAGCTACTTGCCATTTGGGTACTAGGTCTGCTGTTACTCTTAAGTTGACATTGTCTATACATATTTATTGCATTTACGTTTGTCCATGAGCCCATGAAGGCCACGAGTCCCCAACTCCTGCAACCTTTTTCTTGCTTTTTTTGACCGCGAGATTGGCCTGTAGATAACAACACCACTTTGAGTTTTTTTTTTTTTTTTTTTTTAGTTTACGCTAGCTACACGAGTGTGGCTAGTGTAGAAAGTGCAAGAAAAGTGAAGCCCTGCCCATCTACACAAAACCATTTTCTTTTCAAAGCAGCAGTGTAGCACGAGAACTACACCTTCCGCATTGAAGTTTTCATGAGTGAAGGCATGAACGATGTTCAGCGCAAATAAACACGGAATGGATAGGGAGGACCTATGGGAGGACATAACTTGTGAAGTTGATGAGTGAAAGCTTGTGGCCAAGAATTTAAAAGCGTTGACTTGTGCAGGTAGCAGACGACGGACAAACAGACAGGCGCCATTTTGTCTACGACTGATGGTGGACTAGACGTGCACGACAGTGGAGTTTTGAAGAAAGGTCAACGGTGAAGTTGGTAAGGACGTGCGTCAGAAAAGAAAGAAGAAAATGCGCCTTATTTTCCAGGGCAATGTCGAGGGACACTTGCGAGTGCTATTCGGCCTTTTCGCTGGGCGTACTGCTCATTTGCGGTGTGTCAAGCTGAAGTGTGTCGAAACTGGTGGGGGCGATTGGAGAGAGTATTGAGTGCAATAGCATCACAAAAGAGCGGTGCTTAGAGCATTCCCGGTAAACTTGGGCTGACCGAGAGTCCACTACTCGTCCTCATGCATGTGGGAGCGGCCCGCAGCCGCCGCAGCTCCGCCCTATGGCACGGGTTAATCATCAGGACCATAGAGTTTCTTACAGTTACTCTATGCTGAGGACCTTGGCCAATAATTGAGGTTCTTTGTCTGCCTGCGCGCCGAAATTTTTGGCGGAAGTACAACGTGTTTCCCCACACATCAATTTGGCATGCCCAACAATTGTTTGCTTTATTCTAACATGCTAACAAAAATATTATGAATTATGTCGTCTGTTGGGCGAAATTTGCAGCGCGTGTTCCGGCTATCACCACAGAAGACGGAGACAAAGAAAAAAAGAGGGATAAGGCACGGAACGAGGAAATGGCAACGGCGCTATGAGCACGGTGTACACTTTACTGTGAAGAGTGAGGCACAGTTTTTCAACCGTACTAACCGTAGAGTTTCTTACTATTACACAGTATAAAGTATGAAACTTCATGGTACTAAAATGATACGCTGCTAACCAGCCACTAGAGCACGGCCTTTCAATCAGCAGGTGAGCAGGGAACACTAGAGTCAGAACTTCAGAATCACTTCGGCAATATTGATCAATATCTCCGTTAGAGGACACCCCGTGCGTTAGATGCACACATGGATGCACAGTTATTAGCTTCGTGACTCAGTTTTTGCTTTCCATTCTCTACAGTCTGTGCAATTTAAAAAAATAGATAGGGTAATTGTGGAAGCAAAGTTACCGATTGATAATATTACGGCTTCAAAAGCAACCTCGAATTAAGGGACGTTAAACCTAGCCTCAGAGAGCACATGCGAGAAAATGCAATCTCAAAGGCCAGGCGTTTTCAGGACCAACGTTTCCGCTAGCTTCCCGACTGGCGTGACGCTCGCAGCCAGTGCTCACACGAGACCGCAGCCACCGCAGCGTGGAAGCGCTGGTGGCGCTGGCACACTATTCTTTCACTACACCACAGTTATGGCCGCTTCCGTCTGTGGTAGGATTGGGAGCATGCATCGCTTTAGCGGTGTTGTTTCTCGTAAGGTATGCCCTGCTTACGCTGCCCAAGTGCGAACTTCAGTCTACGACAAAAATCATGCAGAGCCAATTGTTGACAAGAAGAAGCTGGAGGAGCTAGAAGCATCAGGGGAAGCGGAGAACTACAGGTTCGTGCCCGTCAAAGCAGCGTTGAGCAATGTGTCGACCTCGGTATTTTACGACGCCACGCTGAACAAGTTCATAAACATGTTGATGCGCGAAGGCAAGAAAGCGCTCGCAAGGGAGAACATCGAGCTTGGATTGTTCAACGTGAAGCGAATACAACTTACTAAGTACAACCGCGCCACTGATGACGAGACAAAAAGCAAGATTGAATGCAACCCTCTGACTATCCTGCACAAGGCCCTCGAAAACTGCCGCCCAGTGTTGGAACTAACTCCGATCAAGCGAGGCGGGATCACTTATCAAGTACCTGTGCCTATGACAGAAAACAGGGCTCGTTTTCTCTCAATGAAGTGGATGATTGATGCTGTCAACGACAAGGACCCTAAAGTGAGATTCTATGATCAGCTCGCCAAAGAGTTGCTGGATGCTTACAACAACCAGGGTCGGGTTGTCAAAAAGAAGCACGAGCTACACAAGCAGTGTGAAGCTAACAAGGCTTATGCCCATTACAGATGGTCTTAAACAACTTGCCCTGCTCAAATAGACCATCATAAACCCCCTACATGTGCACTTAGTCGTTGTAGCAAATAAATAAATTTCCGGACTCGTCGTTGTACTGTGCTTTCGCAAAAACTCTCGTAAAGGCTTTGACCGTGGTGACCGTGTATTTACATAAAATTATGGCCATTGGAAAAGCGCGAGAGTTCACTGTTTTGTGTTTAACAATTAACCAGCAGTTTCTTCCTCCGTTCTACACGTACAGTACACCAGTCGCGGGTCGCGCACAAACACACAAATTAGCAGTGAAAATGAGTCTGCTAACAGTGGCCTAGAAAAAGGCCACAAACAACCGATTATTCGCGCTCTGTCGCTTCTTCCTGCTGCTTTTCCTCCTTCGTCCACGGCTGCTGACAACGTGTCGCCGATTTGGCGCTCGGCCTGCTCGGCAGCGAGCGCGTCATGATAAGCTCGACCCCGTTTCTTAACATCCGTTTATTGAGCGCTTTTCGACTTTGTGCCTTGCGCCCTCGGTTCGTTTGCGCATAGTGCGCAAGTACCAGCGGCGAAGGGTCCCGTGCGTATGTAGCCAGCCGCCGGTCCTGCATCGGTTACATGGGAGCTGCGGAGCGACGGTCGGCCGCCGATCCGCTCTCCTCTCCACTGCCGCCGCCACCACTTGTTGAGCGGCCGGCAAACGCGACGCATTGTTGATCCGCTTCGTGCATCGTACGGGCACTGCGGACACGGTCACGCAGTTTCTGTCAGTGAAGCGCATACAAGCGGTCACGCGATGTTCAGGCTCATCACCGCCCAACTGCCCGGCAAGTGCACGAAATGGGTAAGCCGGAGCATTATTCCACGTCCTCACCGCACCGAGTTCCGGCGATCGTGGATGAGTGCTGCTAGCAAGGAGGACCTCGACCTCATCCGCTGTCAGTCGACGGTGTTGCCGGTAAGTGCGTCCGAAAACACGTGCGACTAACCCGGTGTTTTTCTCATGTCAATAGTTTCACTGTTGTGTCGCGATACAGTTCGCATAGCAAACGGGGATTGTGCCCTTTACAGTTTAGAAAAAGCTGCCTCGAATCTTCTCGGATCATGTGTAAGAGCGCTAGGTGCAACGTCGCTGGTGCAGGTAATTCAAGGTAAAAAAATAAATAAACAAAAGTTCAATAATCTGCCGTCCTTGGCGATGTGCGAGACCGGATTGTTGGTTCCATTATTACGTCGCTTGCGGAAAACTGCCAATTATCTCCGACGCCACTGGCTCCGCTTTTTCCTCTACTGACGTCCTTTCTCATTCCCGTAGTGATGCTCGCGCCTGCCCTGTTTGTCTCGTGGAAGTCGGCACTACAGGATGGAAGCGAATTCCTTTTCTCGCGAATTGAATGTGTATGCATCTTGAGGCGCGTTTGGAAAGAAGTGCCGTTGTGTTTCATTCATTACCATGCTATTTAGAGATACCGTAGGTGCCCTTTTGAAGAGTTTGTGAAAAAAAATTTTTTGACAAGTATTGTTCACATTTTCATTTTTGTTTATTTCACAGCACCCCCTTGAACACTCTGTTCCACCCTTTTTCACATACAGTGGTGATCCTATGCCAATGTTTTATCATTGTTAACTGTTATTAGCATGTGGAAGGCACAAAAAGGCGGTGCACTATATGATTGGAAGCACGGTTTTCTTCTCTGCTGTAACAAATTGTAGATGGCTACAGTGAAGGAGGAGGAAGGATTTTGATAGCAGCCATGGTAGATATATATATATATATATATATATATATATATATATATATATATATATATATATATATATATATATATATATATATATATATATATATATGTGAACGGTAGCTTACCACACTAATAAGTTAGCAGTAGAGCTTTCTCTACTGCAACTCACAGCCTGAATTAAGTGTATCTGTATTTTTTTCTTCAATGCACTCTTTTATAAAATACTCTCCCTTGTGTTTTGCAGTGTGCGATGAAACTTTCTGTTACACATTTGTGGATGTAATTTTGCTGTAATAAAATGGTGCATGTTTATTAGCACATCTAATGAATGTAATCATTTATTTTGAAATGGCCTTCTTTCCCTTGCTTATTGTTTTTCAGGTTTTAATCAGCTAGCTGATTTTGGGACCACTTAATTTAGTGCACAAGTATATGCATGGCTGCTCTATGCTTGTAGCCCTTTCTATTCTCCATTCATGTGCATGAAGGGTGGTGCTAGTGGAGGGGAGAGGGGCAGGGTGATTGGCTTCCCTCCCCCACCGGATGGAAAAATTCTGACGCTATCACTGATGTGGATGTGTGCAATAGTTGAAACGAGGCAAAGAGAGCACATGTTCCTAGAATGTACATGCCTGTCACTACATGGCCCTGGCTGCGACGCATGCAGGTGCATAGAGTTCCTTTGCTTTTGTCCTGTGTGTTGTGCCTTACTTTTCACTATAGCAGACAGGCTGACACTTCTCTGTCAAGGAAAGGTGCACACACAATTAAGCCACAAAGACAGATTTTCCAAGCTGGGATTTTCCAAGTTAGTTACATTTAGTTAGTTACATTGATCTAAAGCTGTATAGGGTATCATTTTTTGAAGCATGCTGACTGTGAGTGGGACAAAGGATTTTGTGCTTACTCTAGTGGTATGCTCGCTTGTGGCAGGCGTAAAATGGTGTTCATTACGGGTAAACATTGCCACGGCAAAATGCAGCAAGAGCAGGACATTGCAGTTCTGGCAATATTAGCATGTGAACTCGTAATACTGTTTACCCATCACACAGTTAAGCACGTACCAACCCAAAGTCATACCTTCATGATGACATTTTTGTCTAACTTGTGCAAGAATAATCTGTTATATCAAGACTGGCACAGAATCTTTTCATCATGTGAGTTAAAACTTGGTTCCTTTGAGTACTGATGTCAAGCCACTCTTCAAGCCATCTATTGATTTCATTGTTGTAAACTTTTAAGCATGGGATAGGAAAGGACATAACATGCTCAGCTATCTCAGTTCCATTGTCAGTTCGTGAACACAGCACGGACAAAAAAATCATCTTATTTCTTAGCATTTTGATGGCTCAGACTGGATAAAGGTGCTTTTTGAGAAGCTTCATTAATTGAAGCAAGTAAATAACGTACATATGCATGTGCCTCACATTCTCCTGTATCGCGTCTCCCCTTACTCTTGCTTCTCAGTGTGGCTTGTCACTTGCGGAGCAGTAGGACTTCTTGAATAGAGCAAAAAGCAGCACAGCCAGCATAATGTGACAGACAATACGGATTAGCATTTATTCTTCACGGCAGCAATATATGCCCTTCCTGCCAAGCAAGAAAAGCCGAAGAAAAGCATATGTGAGAAGGATATTTATTCAGTCATTCCAAAGGAAGTAACATTCTTATCCATGTGGTTTCTTCCTCTCACTGCATATTCTGCTGTTATGTTTCTTTTTTTTTTTTTTTTTGTTCGTCAGAACGATTGCACGGTACTGCCTGGTGCAATAAATCATTAGTTTTTATACAGTCGACTTGAGTTCCTCTTCCTTGTTCACATCCATTGTGCTCTTCCCACTGCTCAACTCACAAGTAAACCAGCCTAAATATGCACTGCTGGAAACGTTGAATGCTGTAGGTGTTACCATTGATGTTGTTGTGAGGAGCTGCTTGTGTGCTTATTTATTTATTTATTTATTTATTTATTTATTTATTTATTTATTTATTTATTTATTTATCTTTTTAAAGGGTCCTGAAAGGATAAGAGTTGGCAATGTTAGTAGTGTGCCAGAATCGGGTGCGACAACAGTGTATGAAGCCCTTCTAAGTGGACAGCGCATGAACAGTAAGTAATCTGCTGTTGTTTGCCATCCACACCATAATGTGCCACTCTCAAAAGGCTAGAATTCCAGGTGCAACACCTGGCTGAGGCCATGTCATTGCAATGAAGACGTGTATATAGGCATGCCAGTGCCACCAACCAAAAGTCATCTGCTACAAAGCCATGTCGATTGTACACTTCCCATAAGGAAAAGATATGTGTGCTCTGTGCTTGTATATTCCCTCTAATACTAGACTGCGCTGTACAAGGAACAGAGCGTACATTTCTGCCTTGCCACTACGCTCATTATAATTGCATCGTTATTACTTATTGTGTCATTGTGGTTGTGACATTATGGCACCTGGCCATAATGCCATTATGTCTCTACTCATGTTAGCAATATACATGCTAGCAGTACTTTTCAACTGAACCAAGTAATTGGATATACCCTCCCATGCAGGCTGAATTTATATGTAAATATTCAAGCATCAGGAAACAAGTAAGGCCTAAAAATATTATTCAGTTACTGCATTATACTGCATTATAAACATACTGCCATTTGGGAAATATATCCGTGCATTTAGGCAATACATATAATAGGACAAACAGAGAAGTTGCGGTGTGTAAGGTAACTGCACTCCACGCAACATGTAGATTGTTGTCACTGCAAAGATAAAAAACTAAACATTGAATACTTCATGACAATATTAAGTAAAAGATGTAACATAATTTGACTTTTTTTTTTCTGCCTACAAAGAAGAAACATTTTCAAAAGTGCTGTGATGAGTCAAGGATAGCTTTCTTCTCTTACACATATGAATTACTTTGTTTTATCGATAAACAGACCTAAGCATATTTAACACGCAAAGGTGTGCAGAATTATGCGTTTTGATAAAATGAAGAAAAAGCTAAGAATTCTAGGCCACTGAATTAACCTCTTGCCTGATATCCTTGACGTATCCACAGAGATGTTTTATCTAGTACCTATCTAACAACACCACTATCCTGATCCTGTTGTGCATTGTGGGACTTTGGGCACATGACTATGAACAGTGCAGACAGTATGATTGAAGTATGTACAGTGCATCTACACATGGTCTCTATTTAATTAATTTATTGTGCCCCCAGTTGCACAAAGCTTTACAGAGGGGAGTGGTGTAAACAAAACTAGACTGAACAAGAAAATGTTATCAAATTAATGAAATTTACAATACCTGTAAGGATGTGATACTACACTGACACAAATTAATTCGAATACAGGTAGGACAGTGCATAGAAGTACAGTGCATACAAGAAAAAAACGTACAATGTACACCATGCGCATCATCAGTTAAATATAACTGTGCTGCTTAAAATAGCTAGTAGACCATATTATAGTGGTAATATTATGAATTTCTTTGAGTACAGTACCTACAACATAAAACTTGGTCAGTTTGTTTCCCCATTTGCCTATGACAGTGGTTCTCAAATAAATGTCTACGAAACTGAACTTCGCAAAATAAAGGAATGCATTTTTTGGGAGTCAATCCGAGTTTAGCTTTGACTTGTTCCTGGTTCCAGGACCTCTTAGAATAATGGCCTCTTAGACAGAATGAATGCCCAGAAAGTTCAGAAATGTGCATGTTAACACTGTGAACATGCCAGTACTGGCCATGTTGATAGTGTCAGCACATATTACAGTAATAGCTTATGTTGTATAATCCTCTCTTTAGCCGTCATGTTTGCTGTTGCCACTTAGTTTTTGGTGCTGGTACTAGGAGATCGTAACTCCACAGTGTCACAGAAAGAATGAGAAAAACAATGTTTTATTGCAGGTCTGCCATACAATGCACATGCACTTAAATTATACAAAAAAAAAAAATTAATCTCTTCAAAATTGTAGACTTGTGGATCTAAAATAGCCACTTGGTGCACACATTAGTGAATTTGTTTCTTATCTCTGCATGGTCAAACCAAACTCTCGATTAGCCCACTTTACGGCCACAAGAAAGCTGGGTTGCAACCACAGTACTGTGTGGAAAACATATTGAACAAATTGAGAGAAACAGATGAGGATTTACACATAATGTCAGAAAATTCTGTTTTGAATATAGTACCCTTCAGTGTTTCCTTATTTATGCAAATGTGGCATCTTTGATGCTTTCTTTATAAGCAGTTACAACTTTTTAAATCAAATCCCGAATGCATGAAACAAGTTCACTAAATGTAATCTAAAGCAGCTGTAACATCAACAAAAATATAGACAGCTGTTCTTTGCTGTATGTTTTTGATCGGGGTACTGCACTGTTGAAATATATTAGCGAGCAAAACGAATTTTGTAAACATATACATCTTGCTTTTTTTTTTTTCCTTTTCCTGTTTTTCATAAATTGCAAGTTCAAAGGTCAAATGTCAGCTTTCTTTTTCCTTTTTCTGTTTTTCATAAATTGCAAGTTCAAAGGTCAAATGTCGCTTAGTGGCTGAAAGAGCAGGATTCCCGAGCCACCCACTTTAGAGAGCCAATTGAACGGTAGCGATCAGCAAACAAACTAAGCTGTAGGCTGGTGCGCATGCATTCGGCATCCAAGGTGTTTTCTTTACCTTGATTTATCTCACTCGTCATGCAGTACTATGAACTTTAAATGGGAGACCTTACTGTGTGCGCAACGTATCTCTGCAGCCTTGGCAGTGATTTATCCCAGATCCGGCTGCATCCCGTCTTATCTACAGCTGCACAAAACACTCCAACCTCACTGCTGCTTCGTAAGCTCATAGTTTCCCAGCTGCTCTATCAGCCTAGTGGTCTTCAGTTACATCCGTATGCCTGTCGCAGAAAAAAAAAAAAAGGAAAGAGAAAAGAGCAAGCAAATAGATGCGAACAGTACTTTGCCTCCTTCATGCAGACACTTCAGTGCTTTTTTTTTTCTTATGAAATGAAAAGGAGATAAGATGACGGTTGCCCAGTAGCATGTGACATCAAATGTCCAGAGGAATGTCATTTTATTTTCATTTTAATTTCATGAGCATGGTGTGGTGAAATTCCCAGTAGCATTCCTTGCACTGGAAATGAGACTTCAATGTGGTAGTGCTGAATGTGCTTAGTACAACAGCTTGGATGTTAGGTCATGTTATCACCTTCATTATTTCTACATTCATAGTGTTCATGATGACCTTGAACTTTTAAGCACGCTTTTGAATGTACCTCAAATGTAGAAAAACAAGTGTCCCTTTGCATGGAAGAAAAACTTCAATGTGTAAATAGCCAAGCTGGACAAAGCTGATTTTACTATGCACCAATGGCCCTGCAGCTGTGCTTGTATCATTTCAGAAAAATGAGATCTGCTCACATATCTTAGTGCGTGCAACCACAAAGCAGACTTGCTGTTCAGTCTACACTGCTAGTCAAGGTTGCAATCTACATTGTTGTTTTTGGCAGTCAATGCACCAACATGTCAAAAGATTGAATGAGCTGCCATTGTTCAACCAAGGTTATTGTTTGCTCCGTTGCTGTCCTTGTGAATATATTGATGTGACTGAGATCAGAAAAAGGACTTAAGATGGGTTTTCTTCTAGTAAAGTAAAACATAAATTGAGCATTTTTCTCAGTTTACCCATTTCCCTACTATATCTGGTCTATACCAGTACATCATGAAGCTTCAGTTAGCCAGGGCATGGCTCATGTGCGTTAGTGAAACTTTTGTGTATGCAACAATCTAATGTACATAAAACCAAGCCACATAGGAGAATGTGAAATATTTTATGCAAATCCAATAAGGCAAGCATTTACCATAAGGGGTTTTAGCTGCATATTTTTTGTTGAGCAGAGCTAGTTTCTGTAAAACTCACTTGAATCCACTGGAGAGCCTTTTTCTAGGATTTTCTCTTTCCAAAACCAAGTTTTAGCTGTGTCACTGTCTACATTAGTGAACTGTGTAACCTTTATTTTCATTTTCTTTTTTAATTTTTGTTCTTGTCGCTAAAGAATCTTCTTGATGTCCTTTTTTTTTTGTGTGTGTGTGTGTGTGTGTGTGTGTGTGTGTGTGTGTGTGTGTGTGTGTGTGTGTGTGTGTGTGTGTGTGTGTGTGTGTATGTGTGTGTGTGTGTGTGTGTGTGTGTGTGTGTGTGTGTGTGTGTGTGTGTGTGTGTGTGTAATACTATTCACCTAAATGTGCACGTCTCTTTGACTTTTGAATATAACAACTGTATCTGACAAAAATATATTTTGATGATGTACTGATGAATGGCAAATGAGTTCTGCGGAAACACGCAAGGTGGAGTAACGTTTATGAAACGGAAAATTACCATCCACCCGTTTTGTAGCCATGAACATGTAAAGCTTGTTCATATTTTAAGAATTACAGTTACTGAAATTAAAATGCGAAAGACTTGCCTTTTCTTTATTTTAATATATCAGGAATAATTGAAGTCAGTGTGTTCTGTTTGTTGATCCATTTACTTACCTACTCACTGGCTTAACTGCTGCCTTTGACATTATAAGAAGTGGTCAACAAAAACAGCCTAAGAGTTACTCATATTGTGGCAAAATTAAATAACGTAGTGTATTTAGTACCCATTCGGTCAACATCAACTTAATAAATCTTAGCTGTAGCTTTTAGAAAACTCTTTAAATTTAATAAACCTGGAGTATTAATGTTGTAATAAAGCAGGCAGTCTATATATGGTGCAATAACATTATTTTTGGTCAGTTAAAGGGACAAGCAACTAGTTTTGTTGCAGTTGCAATGGTAGCAGCACTTCAAGAAGATCTTCACTGTTTTCATGGTGTTTTATTCTGAAGAGAAAATATGAGACATCCAACTTCCACATTATGTTAATGGCAAAGGCCCATTTGACAGGGTAGAAACTTATTGTAGTAGTAAATGCACATTGGCTTCTTATTTAAGCATAGGATGATACCTGTAGATGATAAAAGCAGTTTAGGAGCTTTATGCAAAAAGTAAGTACACTGATAAAACAACCTTGTCAGGCACATGTGAACAGAACAGGCATTTAACTTAAACAAGCGAACAAAAGTTTTCATTTCTGTCTTGACGGGATGCCCTCATTATGTTACACAAATGGTCACATATACTACAGAGGAAGAGAACAAAAAAAAAAATAGGATAACTGAAAGCACACAGCTGTAATAGGTCGGGATACAGGTGAATTATAAAAGAGCAAGAAGAAAAGAATTCAGCCAAGAAAAAAACCTGGTGCTAGTGTCATTGTACTGCCATTAAAATATTTTTGATTACCCCTCCCACAATGTAGCAATAAAAAAAAAGATCAGAAGAGGCTGTCGACTGAAGCATAACTGCAAGAGCAAGAGTGAGCACCTGCATCTGGGACTTTTTCACCATAAAGCAGCCATGTAAATTATTGTCACAGTCATCGCACAGCTGGAAGGGAGGAAATGCAGCTCGAGAGGAAAAGAACTGATATGCTCGTGTGGCTCATCAAGGGCTACACTACAGTAATGGCACCAAGGCTTTACGAGGAGGAAGGACGTTGGTAGAGTAAACTGGCGGGAGTTTCACTATGACATTCTTTTTGACAGGGTGCCATCGGGTCCGGTATCTTGATTCATGATAAAGAAGGGCTACATTGCATTCTAAAGAAGCATGATGGTTAAAACTAGCAAGTTTCAAGACCTTCAGTGTCTCCAATGCAAGGAAAGATGTTGAAATGAGCAATGTCGCTTTGATGTGCCAGTTTCTAGCGTTCTGCGTTAGAAATTTCGAGAGTGAATGTTAGGCCTCAGTAGCTCCATGTCGCTACTGAGGATACAGCGCAACGCTTGCGATGGGAGGCACAGCCATTGCTATCATGCACCCTGCAGCTAGCTGAGTTGAGCAGGAACAGCAGTGTTTAGGAGGAAGGCAACAGTAGTAAGCCCATAGCTGCCTTGGTGTAAGGTTCATTGCTCAATTCATGGTGTGAATTCTTTGGGAATGGCATAGCCTAATCAGGGACGCAATGGCAAAAAAGTTTCAGGGACGCTTTAGTTCCTTTTTATTTTTCTTGCCCTTAGCAAACCATGCCTTCTGTTGTTTATATTACATGCTACCTGCATTTTTAATCCATAATCCCTTTAACTCATACTCTCCTCTCATTGTTTCAAACAACTCATTTAATCGTTTGCTGTGAAAGTCTTAGCTTATCCTCAAGTTTTGTTATCTTCCCTGCAGAAATTGCTCTGCTGTGTTCAGCAGGTAAACTTAAAGCCACATGTTTGATTTCCGGCTACTGCCGTCACCTTAAAGAAAACAGGATGTGAAAGCCCTCATGTGCTCTGCTGCGGGTGCGCAATAATTATCGCAGGAATTCAGAATTATTCTTTTGCTCACTACTGTACGCCCCTCACAACTCATTCTATAGCTGCAAGATATAATCATTACAATTTACATTCTGCGTTCATCTTGCAATCTCAACACAAATGGATTTGCTGACTGTACAGCCTGCCTTAAATGAAAAACCTAATTTTTTTAAAACGCAGTCCACCTGAAGTTTAAAGGGTTCGTGAAAAGAATTTGGAGCCGCCCGGTTGTAGTTTTCACTGCTTCATTAGGAATTCGACCTGCCGAGCCAGAAGTATTTCAGCGCAATATTCGGTGCAAGTTTAATGGTGCCCATCGGAAATCCTAGCGTTCTTGCGCTCTCCAAACTGCCATGCGACACCACAGGCCGGTGTAGGCGCCATCCAGTGATATCAACTGAAGAGATTCAATAACGTAAACATATTGTAAGCTTTTGCTTTCTCTAATATAATAGATTTTATATGAAAGCTAGAAATTAAAAGAATACTTGGACCTCATGTGGTGCTGTTGTACGGAAGCAAGGCTGGACCATGGTTTGTTTTCCCATTGCCTCCGAAGAGGTGCCAACCTCGGAGGCCATGGTGGTGGCCAAGATGCCAGCTGCAGAGTTGAGGGGAATGGGTGTGAGGAAATTTCATTTATTTATTTGCTTCCATTTACATGCACATGTACCAAGAGTAGTAAATAGAGGTGGATGAGGAAAAAAGCCGCACCTGCACGGCTTGAGGGAACCTCACCCCCCTCAGTACAGTATGGCTGCATGGTAGAAGACACTATACACTTTGTGCAGTACACCAATACAAAGACCATAAGGAACACAATTACACATTTCTACAAGTGATTTCATTAATCAGATAATACAGCACAAAAACATGATATGCACTTCATAACATGTGAATTAGCAACTTTCATAAAACACTCTAGAGAAGGGATAACATTAAGGTTTGAAATTCTGACAATGTTAATTCCTGTAAATTGTAGCCTGCTTTGTTATATGAAATCAGTAGTCTTGGGAGATTATTACATGCCATTTGGAAACCATAGTTAGTTCTAAACTGCAGAACCTTCCATATTTCTGGTGTACGAGTGGCGTAAGGGTATGAATTGAGACAGAGGTTGGCTAGTTCTGCAAGCAAGGCCTTTCGTCTGGCACTAAAATAATACTCTCGCAAGAGTTGGCACTTCTAGACGTAATGGGCATTAGTTATGCGATATTTTTCAAAGTGACTTTTAGTCACCAGATAAGGTACGTTAGCAACGACACATATCAGTTTCTTCTGCATATAAAATAAGTTATTTAAATTAAACTGAGTCGTGGTGCCCATATAAGATGCCCATAACGAATGTGAGCACAAATAGAGCATTATAAATTAGTAATTTCGTAGAGACAAGCAAAGTGTATCTGTTACGAATTTAAACACCTGTTATACGGCTAAGGCTTTTGAAGTAGCGAGCATACGTGTTCAAAATCGAAACCGTATATTTATTGCTTTGGCCAACCTACACAATGAAACGAAACAATGCAGATTGGGGGGCAAGGATCGAGAATACACACATCACACGGAATTTTCAGAAAACGTTTGATGATCTGTTTAAAAGAATTGGAACAGCTATGCACTAGCGGTGCGAAGACTGAGCAAACAGCGAAGTTGGTGGTGTCCCCCTTTTCCTTTCCCTCATTCCCTTTACCACTCCTTGTTATACTGTGCTATGCAATGCAAGACTGTCATGCTTTACCCTCTCCCCTCCACCTTTCCAGCCTCCCCACCCTCACACCACTCCTCTTTACCTTTGCTTCCCTCCCCCCCCACCCCACCTTGACATACTATACTATACAAAGCTGTGCTAGGCTTTCTTTCTCTCTTTCTGCTTCTTTCTGTTTTTTTCTTTGTCTCTCTTGTTCAACTTTCACTGCCTTTCCCTCCTCAACACCTTAACATCAGTCCTCCTCGCACCCACTTTCCTTTTCCATGCCCTTGCTTAACTATATTATACAAGGCTATGCCATGCTTTGCCATGTCCCCTCCTCCTTTCCTACCTCCTCACCTTCACATCACTCCTCATCCTCACTTCTGTTACACAACGTGTTCCTGAGGGCATAAGCACAAGAGAAGGAGAAAGTGCACTTACAAATGCTGCATGTTGGGCATTGCATAGAAACGCACATACACTTATTTCATGATGATAGCTTTCTTGTTAGCGTTGGATGGCATAACTAAAAGCTTAGAGTAGCCCTAAAATGCAAATTATGCACATTGCTCTTATTGTATGTTTGCTTGGTATGGGACTCAACAGTGACTGTAGCACCAGTGAGAGTGGCGAAATCATGGCGTATTATAATTTGTACCTGAAATTGGCTTCGACATTGACTGCAGCGTCGCACATCAACGGTTTCTGCAAGCGGATGTGACCTATTTTTATTTCCATCTGTACCCAGCCAGTCTGAACCAGTGGCAAAACCAGCTTACATTGCATTGCCTTAGCCTTACATTGCGGAACCAGCGGCAAAACCAGCAACCAGCCTGTATCCAGCCAACCAGAACCAGTGGACACACCAGCATAAGCTGGTTTTGCCACTGGTTCTGATTGGCTGGATACAGACGGAAATAAAAATGCTTGCTGCACATGCTTACAAGACACGGACTATAATGAATTTTAAGATGAAAACATGTTTTATGCTTGCTAAAGCTGCTAAAGGACGTAAATTTGCACGTTACAATTTCATTTTGTGTGCAACTGACACAAGGAGCACTGCGCAGCCACTTGTTGCTGTAGCTCAAGGCAACCATTGTGGTAGGGAGGCCACAATGGACAGCACAGTTCCAGTACTGAGTTTTTGTAAGCCGCGTTTTGAGTGGAGGCAGTGAACATGTCTCTGAGAAAGTGAAGTGTGGAAAGGGATGCCAATATTTGTCGTCTGCTCTTATTTTGAATTAGTAAGCTGGATAACTCCCGTTTGCATGTGTCAATCTTGAAAATTCTTTTTGAATTCATCTTGGGGCAATGCAAGGAGCCCGTTTCAATGCAAATCTCGACTAGTAAAATTTTATTTCAGGGCCCCTTTAAACAGCTTCGCTGCTAAAAGGTTTGGCAGAACACATTCCACAACAACTGTCAGTTGTAATGTGATTAGCAATCAAGCAGTGTAGCTGCCGACTATGCAGTAACTAGCTGGGAAAGCTAGAAGTTCACAATTGTCAGTAAATGCTATGATATGGGATGTGCCAAGTGAATAATGAGACTAGCCAGGTAACATTCAACATGATGGAGGTATGGGCTATCAGTACCTGGAACTAAAATATGATAGTTCTTGGGAAACTAAAGTTCTTAGGCAACTTTTATTGCCGTATACAAGAGCACATGATGTCACATTTATCTGCTCATTTCATTCTGGATTCCTGGCTCCCATTATCTTATCTAAGGCTGAAGCAATGTAAGCCTGTTGCAAAAGCATTCTAAAATGCCTTTCAAGTTAAAAGTGGTTTGAGAGCACTGACTAAGTGATGGAACCACAAATGCAAGCCGTTGTAGTTCCTCTTTACCTTCTGGCATGTGCACTTGTCCTTGTAAACAGTGCCTTGATGTGTAATGCGAGTGTCCCGTGCATATCTTATCTTGAGGGGCGATATTATGAGCTCTGCATGAAGTGTGTGTCAGCAGTTTGATATAGTGCACTATGATGCACACCCTTTGTATTATCCTCCTATTCTTTTTGATAAAAATGTCCCTTCAACATTGATAGCAGTATGATATTACATAACAAAGAAATTCAGCATGTGGACTTTGTATCTACAGCATCGATGTCATTACTTTTCTAGGAAACAAGAAGGCCTGTGGCTACTGGAGCAAAGACCTGAAAGAGCTTCACTGGATAAGCTATGAGGAGGTTTGTAAAAGAACAAATTTGTAGCACTTGTAGAAACTTCATGTGAAGAGGACAATTTGAATACTTGCTCTAATGTGAATTTTTGTTATGCTAGTGGCAGTATGCATTTAGGTCATACTACAGCGAGGAAGAATTTACATTAAAATGGTAGGACCATAATTGGCTACATATAAAGCAGTGGTGGTGGCCATTATTTTATGCTACATTTTAAACATAGGATAATGTGGAGTCCTAAGAGGATCTTGAAACGGCTGTGACGATTTTGTACAAACCCATTAAGCCAATGACATTAGTCCTCAGATCACTGGAGGATACACAGAATTCTAAAGGCAAGATAGTTTGTGAAATCAATTTGTGTGGACACACACACGTCAGCTGCAAAATATCTACGGCATATATATATAGCTTAGAACATGTCTAAAGCCGATTTTGATGTGTCGTGTAACTGGAGGGAAATATCCAACACCTCATGACATTAATATCAACTTTGCTTGTGTGTAGTAGATAAACAACCATCTACGTCACGTGTCTACAGGTCTCTGAACTTATGACAGCCATCATTGTCTCTGCATGAGGAGGATGATGATGTGGGCAGGAACACTGAAGAGAATGCACATGCGTTGGTGCACATGGCGTTCATGTGTGGTCACGTGACCAGCTTTATCTAGATATCTGCTACCATGGCCCTGCCTTTCTCTGTGTTTTCTTAAACCAAAAGTGCAACTTGGCATTATAAAAACAGCTCTAAATAATTAACCATTGCATGCTGGAGTGAAACAGGTTTCCAACCATTGTTGAGCTCTCATTTTTGAGCTTTGATGCGTGACTAGTTCTGCAGTTCCATTAGTGGGTGATCTGATTGTAGAAAAATTGAAAACAGTGATTTTTGCTGTGCCCATTCACTAACAGAAATGTTGTAAAAATCAATATACTCAATTCAGTGTTTGCATTTAGTATTCACATAAAATTATTTTTTTTCCATGTTTCTTCCTCTTGTTTTCCTCTACTGAGTGCAGCTACTGGAGAAATGCCGAATGTTTGGGTCTGGACTGCTGGCCCTGGGACAAACGCCTCGTGAGAGCATAGTCATGATCAACTGCAAGACTGGCCTTGAGGTGAGTACTTGACATGCGCATGCATGCATGCAAACGTGTGCAAATCCTTGTGCGTGTATTAAATAAAGAAATGAGCTCTGTCTGTAGACAGAGCTCATGTAAATGTATGAGCCAGATGCTATTGCACTGCCTGCGGCGGCAAACTGATGATATTGTGTGAGACATGGTAAAAGGTTTCCTGCTGTTTCTTTCACAATGTTCTCAGCTTAGTCCCATGTACTACTGCGGCATACTACACAGTGCGGTGCTCTTTGGTGTTGCACTGGCTAGACATATTGACAACCTCATGCTCCAATTTTTTGTGGGTCATGTACCTCCAAGTGCGTGACAGTATGAAGCAGCCTGAGCACCTACCTTCCATCAAAAAAGCATTTCACATGCACGACAGAATTGTCTTGGGGTACACACACAAAGCAGCTCTTAACTATGGAGGCGGGCTTCACAGTGAAGCCTGCCTGCCACATATCGCACCGTTATCAGTTAGCAGTTTAAAATCAAAATTACAAAATCATGTCATATCAGAATTTGTAACTATTTTTTTAACCATAACCAGTTTTTTTATAGCATTATTGTCAAGATGATTAGGAACCACAGCTTGTAAATGCAAGTTTCTGTAAACCTGCTTTGGATGTCATTCTATTAGAAAAGGTTTGGAACCCGTTGAATGGTAGGTATGCCAGAAACCTCATTAAATGCAAAGCATTCCTTGCTCGCTGTAAAGCAGACCACATATCACACAACTACCATCATCAATAGTTCAGGTTCCCAAGAGTACGCTTGCACTTCCACGCAATGCCCAGTGCACGGCGCTCGCATATGCTCTTCTTTCTTTTGCCCTCATGCCCTCAGCCCATTACTGCATAGGCAAAACTGCAGCTGGCAGACGCATATGTTGCACGTACATGTAGAAGGAGAAGACCAAGGCAGTGTGCTGCGTCGATTTGTCCGGTACACAGGGTCTCGCAAAGCTATGCACTTGTGCATCGTATAGCAAAGGGGTGGGATGGCATCAAGCCAATGCCACGCCTGCCGTGTCTGACGCTATTTGTGGTTTGACGCGAATGCCTTTATGCTGAGCTCGGTGCGAAACTTGGAGTAGCACCCACAGGGCCTCGCAGTGTTTTGCAATGTGTTTCTTGAAGCCTCGGACCATGGCGAAATGGGGGCGTGCCAGAGACCAACCTGCGTGGGAGGATCAAGGGGGTCCTGACCCCCTCCCCTGTGTTTATACTGGGGGGGGGGGGGGGGGCCCTTGCAAGGGTTCCCCCCTTAGATTTTGGTGATGCCAGTGTCTTCCTGTGAAGTGGAACAATCATTCAGTGCCCTCAGAAGATTAAAGACTGCTGTGGAGCACAATGAACGAAATGCGCCTAAGCTGCGCAGCACTGGCTCACTTCATGCAGACATTGTAAAAAGCATATAGTTGCCAAAGCTGATGAGCAATTTTTTCAGCGCATGCAGTAACCGCACTCTCGTTTTTGGACTCCCATGAAGATTCTAAACAGGGAAACTTATAAGCACATTAGGAATGCATATTATAAAGTCCTGGGTTGCTCGCAAGTTTCTTTCTTATTACATTTAGTTTTTTAACATGTTTCGTATCCAGTGTGTAGATTCATTGAATACTCACCAGCTGCTTTGAACTGTTCTGTAGGAACTGTATAATTTTTGTTTTGAATGTTGTATGAGACTCATTTGTCACGCACTGCAGATCGTCAACAGCACTTCAATAACGCGAGATGCAAATATTTGTGTTTTTTTTTCCCTTTTGTTGTGGTTACAGTTTTTATTTGTGTGTAAAATAAAATGCATATTTCTAATAAACAAGATGGCTGCCATGGCAAAGTTCATGACCCCTGTCTTATTTTTCTGGATTTATGCCAGCGCAAGTGCCCATTAACGTCGCTGCTTCACTAGCCTTGCATCACTAGTGCAAGTTTCACTAACTTTTTCGTAACAGTTGTATGAGAAGTTTTCAGTGTTGATCTACAAGTGTTTAAGATTTCTGTATGGTAAAACAAAATATTAACACCAAATATTTTCTTTTCACATGAATTATGATTAAAGTTCGGCACTTTACAGATGGTATGTGGTTATTTATGGGATGTATCTTTTCAGTACGTCATCTCAAACTACTCCCTGTCACACTACTCCATGGTTTCATGCCCAGTCACAGCCAACGCTGATCTTGAAGCCACGTCATTTGTTCTCCAACAAGGTCTGTTTCTTCTTACCGCGAGCTGCAAAATTTTCAAGATTGTGTCTGTTCTGGCAGACGACGTGGTTCATTTTATTAAGGCGCTTGTTGCAAAGGAGCTTATTTCATAACTTCGTTTGAATATGCCCACTCTGTATAGCCTGAACCTAAAACATTTAAAATATGTTGTGGTTGTATGACTTCATATCACAAAACTCGTGGTACTGTTGCAAAAGATCAAGAAACAGCAATGTTTACTTCATGTTATCAGAGGCAAATTGGTTTGATTTGTCACATGCATAAAAACCACAATATATATTTGTCAATACCAACAGTCCACTTTGTAAATTGAACAGACTTGGCAGCTTGAGTTTGCATTCACAAAAAAAATTAAAAGAACATTGAGGAGCCCTTCCCCTATAAACAAAATTGGGGCAAGTGAAGCTTGGTGTGTACATGCCTATTGTTTCATTCTTCTTTCACACTTTCTTACTTGTTGTCCTTGTTACCATCTTCCCTTCCCCTTTCTTTCCTTCTTTTTTTATCTTGGTGTCTTCCTTTCGTTCTTTCTTTCTTTATGTTCCTTTCTTTCTGTTTCGATGAACAAATCGCAAAGTATGATTTAGAACAGGGAATGTCACGGGAGCCAACGTTTCGGCAAGCGGACTTGTCTTCGTCAGGGCGGCAACTCTCTGTTTGTCTTTCCTTCTTTCCTTGTTTCCATCTTGCATTTGTTCTTTTATTCTTGCATGCACTCTTTCCTTCTTTTTATAGCAGAAAATCCAGAGTATTCATATGGCTCTGATATGTTTACATTGTCTTTGTTTGCCTAGCGTGCACATGTTACTGGCATGCGCCTTGCGCTGCGTCTGCTTCTTCATGCATGTAAAACCCTGCCTCAAGGTGCACATACGATGAACCGACAGTGGCTAAATCAGTTACGTGCTGGTCTCGCAACCTGGCAGTCGATTGCTCGAACTCACAGCCAGATGACGGAACTTTATTTTCACCTGGCATGATATTTTGCATGTTGATCGCAACAACACAGACTAGTCTATGCAGACTTCGCTTCAGAAGCTCAAAACATGAAGATGTTTATGGGGTGCCTGCAATTTCATGTAAGTGGTGTTTGTAAAACTGTATGTCAACGTTTACATTTCAGCCTGCATGTTGCAGTTCAAGGTTCAATCTTAATTTAAAGGCTTAGAATATACTGATCTGTACCAAATTTCCCGATAGCAGTAGTATCGTCAGCACCACCTGTAAGAGGAAGTCAAACATGACTGAGAAATAATTTAGGTTGCACTCAGTTGCAATCAAAAGTGCCTTATATGCCTGGTGTGTACTTCACACGTTTGTTACCCCAGCATCGTTAATGAGAAAAGTATATGACAGCTCTGTTCTACTGGCACACACCTACTAAGCTGGAGGCTAACAAAAGTGGTTCAACTTAAATTGAGAATGATGCAACAAGCCATGGAAAGGAGAATGATAGATGTAACATTCAGGGACAAGTGGAGAGTAGAGAGGATGATGGAACAAATGTGAGTTAGTGACATCTTAATCAAGAGGAAGAGTGAATCAGCATGGGCAAGGCATAAATGAAAAGGCAATATAACTGATGTTTGTGAAAGGTAACAGAGTGGATTCTAAGGGAAGGTAAGCAGGACAGAGGCCAGCAGAAAGTAAGGTGGGCAGACAAGATTAACAAGTTTGCAGGAATAGCATAGCCACAGCTAGCACAGGACCTGGTTGGTTGGAGAAATATGGGAAAGGCCATCACCATGCACTGGGTGTAGAAATGACGACGATGACAATATAAAGCTAAGCAAAGCATTGTCACTTTATAGTACAAGAATGAAACATTTGTATCTGTACTCTGCTTATATTGGAGCTTAAATATTGTGAACAACTGCTGTACTGAGGACATGTAAGAATGTGTGGAATGCAGCGTGAATTAAAACTAAAATTTAGTTTAACATATTACCTCCACAGGCGTGGAATCTTTTATATTGCTATCTGCTTTCATCTTATGCCAGTGCTACTGTGATTGACTGTAGAAGCTACTTCAGATATTCCAATGGCATCATGCACTGTGATCATTGTTTAATTGCTGTAAGTCGATTGCCATTTATAAGCAGAACGTCATCCTGCAATACTTATCCCTGAATATAAATGTGCTAACGTTTTCTTGTTACTTTCTCTCTTGCTCTTCATTTTGACTCTGTTGACCATTTATCCTGGTCACGAAGCTTACACCATGATTGCTTCCTTTTTTTCTTTTGTTGTGGTTGTTGCTTGTAGTGGAAAGCTCTGTATTTGTATGCGACTCTGTGGACAAAGTGCAATACTTCATCAGCAAAAAGGACTCATTTCCGGCTCTCAAAACTATTATATGTGCCGATAAAGTTTCACGGGACGTTACCACAGCATGCCGCAGCAAGGGAGTGGAGCTAGTGCTGTGGAGCGATTGCCTGGTGAGAAGACTTCATAAATTGTCATCCATAAGAAACATTGTGTATGTCGCCATACTATATGGTGCTGTTTCATCTCGTATGTTTAGCTATTGACAAGCTTGTCACATGCAGCATGGTCAGCTTACAGCCATGTTTTTGATATAACCACATGACACAGAAACAAAAGGTGCACTTATTCAGTTCTGGTGCGACTGAAATTGATTGACTGAAGTGCAACAATGTATTAGGTTATTTGGTGTTCTGTGTTGCACTACAAGAAGGTCAACAGCCACACAAATGGCCATGTTTTTTTAAAGAAGAAGTGTGCTACCTGCAACTTACATTGCTGGCTGAATGTTATCCTTTAATTTAGGTTATATTTCTGTCTTCGCTCAACGATTGATCATGTACTAGTTCCTTGTTTGTGTGAAGCCATTGTGGAAGTGAGCCGTCAGAACCAGAAAAGTAAAATTCTGCTCTGCTTCTGTTCCCGACTTTACCTTTTGTACCTATCCATATTAGGCTAGTCAAGGCAGTGGATAACAACACTCAGGAAACCGTTCTGCGTATTGCACTGTACCGTACGCTAGTCGATGTTGAATAGTAAATTTTTTAACATAAATATCAACAGGCAGCAGAAAATTTCCTTTTTAGTAATTATGTGTGAAATAGGTGCAGAGCATGTTATTGTTTCTGATTACATTTATTTGTTTATAACTGTTTCTTATTTTTTACAGAAACTTGGTTCAAAATCTCTTCAAGACCCCATCGTAAGAATTTTTTCATGCATGGATTGAACAATCTAGGTTGTAGGTGTACTACCAGTTCTTGAAAAAAAGTACTTTACCAATTTTCTGGAATCAAGGACCTCCAAATACAAATTCGCTTGTATTTAACAGGCATTACTTGCAATTTAACCTACAGGAGAATACATTTTTTATTCTGTGCTACACTGCCCTGTTGTGCTGAGCTGTGCCTTTTGGGTTCTCCTGCTCCACTAAGGTACCTTGGACTTCTCTTCATTCTAGTCCAAGTGCAAAGGCATTCAGAAAGTTAGTTATCTCTTGTTGCTACATGAACTTGCTTCTTGTGTCGTGATCATTGAACAAAAGCCATGCACTAAATTTGCTCCACTTGAAGAACCTTGCACTCCTCTGCATTCAAGTTCAAATGCAGAGGCACTCAACAAGTCAATCTCTTGTTTTTACATAAACTTGCCTCTTGTGTTTAGTATGGTCATGATCATTGAACAAGAGCCACACACTGAATCTTGCAACTCTTTGCTTAATGCAGTCCAGTTATCAAAATTTCAGTCTACTACATGATGTTTTATTTTGTCAATAACAAGGTTCCTGTAGAAATGCTATCACAGGTAGCCTTCTGGAGTTTACACCTGAAGACAGCTAATGCAATACATTATGCATAATGGCAGTGATTACTCTACAGCCACATTACTGTTTTCTTTTTCTAAAATCTTGACACAGGTAGTTCTACAGCCATGAAATAAATACTTGATTTGCACGGAAAATGATGCTTTAATGGTTTCCTTGTGTCTGTGTTGCTTATAAAGTGCAGGAAAAGTTAGGTGTGGCTTTGCTAAAAAAATCACTAATTTGTCTTTTTATGGCTGCTTTTAACAGGAATGTTTCAATCCTTGTTATACATTTCACTTGTATGTGTTATATTTCTGTTATTTCTGTTATTCAACCAGCCACCAACGCAAGACATGCTTTATGGGCTTCTCTATACAAGTGGAACAACAGGCAAGAGCATGTTTTGACTATTATCCTTAGCTATAATAGAACAAGTATTATTAGTCGTTCTTGTTCTTCTGCAAAGTGTTTTTTTTTTATTATTTGATGTACTTGTGCACTTCCAATTTTACTAGCAGCTGCATCACTCTGTGTTGTAATTGTTGGAGCTATTTATTAGTAGGGTTCAGCACTTTGCTTTAAACAAAATCAGAAGCATGGCATACTTCCACTGAACTTTTAGCCAATGGAGGTTAGTAAAAGCAAGTTTCCCAGAGGAGAGATGAAAATCATACATCAGCCCCTATCATACGAGCTCAGTTGACTATCTCCTTATATATGCGCTTGCTTTGCCTATGGCTGCTATGAAAATCAGTAGGAGGGAACTTAGAGGATGTGCCAGGGAAGCCCTGGCGCTGGTCATTTCAGTCTTCGTACTGCAGCTCCTGCAGTGCATGAACTGGGCGAGTTCACTAGATGATATGCAAAGTCGTACCTACTTTCTAATATCCAGTAAAGGTATAGCATGATACTACAGTACACACATAAGCTATCATTGAATGTATGTGTAGTACATATCAAATACATTCATTCCTAAAAGCTGCATTGTCACATCAATGTATGATGTTAGTCGCCATGCTCGCTTAGTGGCTACAATTATCCGCAGCAGCAATGGCCCATTTTTATGTATACCTCAGGATGAAGGCACTCTTAATCATCTCCTGTTCACCATGTCTAATTTGCCTCTCCCATCTAAGGCTTGCCAATGCCCATGCTTGCTACCCATTCCGTTGCACTAACCGACCACCTGTTATCAATGCTACACATTATGCTGTCTTGTTCTTTGTGTGTGTGTGTGTCAATTAAAATATTGGCTACCCATGAGTTAACTTCTTCTCCGTTGTTTGCCCGCTCATCGCGCTAGCAGCGAAACGGTTGATAGCTTCCAAGCAGGGAACCAAAGGCGGACTGCTTCTCCTGCTGGCACTTGAGGGAACGACCGCTCTGACATCCTGTTAAAAACAGCGTTTAATCATCAACTCCGTTTCAACATATTCCACCGGGCTTTGTCCATTTCTCACATAAAAGCACTCTTGCAGTCCAATCGAAGAGCACAGAATGTCTCTCCCTCCATCTTCCGATTGGCTGCTGTCGAGATGTTCGTCCTTACATCCCTACAGCCAATCTCTTGATGTCCACCCGCCTCTACCATGTCGATCGCCGGTGCACATGTCTCTCTCTCCTCGAAGTCTGGCGCCGGCCAATCATGGGAGCGTGCTCGGTGCCTGGGTCCCAGGGCTGAGCCGACGGGTCACCACCGTTAATTGCGTGTCCATCAGTCCTGCAGAGCACGTGTTGCCCCCGCGATGCTTATCGTCACTCGCTTCCCCGATCATGGTCCTTTGTCCGCTGGCCGCGGATCTCTGGAGGAGAAATCAGCCGTCACGCCGTCTTTGTGCACCGTGGCCGCCGCAGCAGGGGAGGTATGCTGTCCGCATAGAGGGGCGACGGTGAGGAGCCTTCGCGTGGCTGCTTCGCACTTGAACTCAACACCATGTTTGTTCACTGATCCACTCTACTTCTGTTTCTATCTTTTAATGTCATTACTGTCATTTCTCATTCCATCGTACACAGCATGGGCAGCATAGTCCTTAACCTAATCTTAAGTTTCTTTGTTATCCTGCAAGTTTCAGCCCCATATATTATTACCGGCGATGTGCAGTGATCGTACACTTTTCACCTTAGGAACAGTGAGAAGCTGCCAGTTATGATTTGGGCAGTGTGCACTCCAGTGCATCATTATTCTTTGGTGAATTTTCTTTCCATGAGTGGTGCTCATTCAGTGGTGCAGATTCTCGGGCTTGGTCGCCCATGTTGAATTCTTGTTCTTTGGTAGCTTATTGAGTGTCACTGTTGCATTCTGCACATTTATCTTCAACTTTGCTTTAAGACTTTCCTCGTTGAGGTCCTCTCTCATTTGCGGCACTTCGTTGCAGTGTTGCTGAGGTATTCTTCATTAATTTTTATTACTA
The DNA here is from genome assembly GCA_013339685.2 of Hyalomma asiaticum. Lineage (NCBI taxonomy): Eukaryota > Metazoa > Arthropoda > Arachnida > Ixodida > Ixodidae > Hyalomma > Hyalomma asiaticum. Next base: position 139,040,041 of record CM023482.1, read on the forward strand.
CCTTTTCCCAATCTGCTTGCATGTGTACATTTTTTAAGCATGCAGCAAACAACATTGGAGAGATTGTAACCTCTTGCTTGAACCCTTGCTCAATAACAATTCTCTTGCTTTCTTCGTAAAAAAGCAAAGTAGCTGCATAATCTCTATAGATATCTGCTAAGGTATTCACTTTTGTTTCCCGTACTCCTTCACAGTGTAATGCCTGTAATATTACTGCTCATGTACTGTCTACTGAATCTAACATCTTTCCGATCTATAAAATCCCTTTAAAGGGTTTGTTTTACACAGCAGATTTCTCAATTACTTGATTGATCACATTGTTGTAATCTATCATAGAATGCCCCTTCCCGAGGCCAGCTTGCTCTCTCGGTTCATTGAAGTCCAATGTTTCTCCTATTTGCAATAACCTTAGTGAATATTTTGTGTAATAACGAAAATCATCTGATGGCTCTATAACTTCTTTATTATTTTATGTGCTGCTACCTGTGTATTAATAAGGTTGCGAACAGGCAGACTAGAATTGAAGAATGTAAAATAAAACAAAGTATAGCCCAGTGGACCAAAAATGAGCCTTTTCAGAAAAAATTATTTTAGTACGTTTCGACTTGTGCACATGTGACACAACTGACACACCTCGTTATTTTTTTCCTGCCTTTTGATGTCATAATAGCCTTACATGCTTCTGCATTTTACAATAAACACCTATGGAAAGTTGGAGCTTCTGTCTTTTTTGCCTGTTGTGCTATTGTTATGCTTCATTATAACATTTTGTTTCATTTCTACTGTTCATGTAAGAATCCTGAGAATTAAAAAATGTCATGAATACTGCACGCTCTTTTCTCTTTTGCTTTCATCTCTCTTCTTTTTTCTTGTTTCATGGAAGGCCTTGCTTGACGCGCTTGCAATCATTTAACATTATAGCTTACAGCAATGCCTTTTCTTAGGAATGCCCAAGGGGGTGCCGGTCACACATAAGAGACTCCTGAAGACAGCCAATTCCATCAACCACCTGGCAGGGGTGAGAGCCTGCAATGACATCTTTATTCATCATATGTATAGTTGTCGGTGTGTAGGTCACTATCCAGGTCACATGACAGGCATTATCAGTCTCCCTTTCCATTAAAATGTATTGAAAACATGGGTAAAACATTGATTGCAGTTGATGTGAGACGTACGATACAGGGGTTATAGTTCCAGTTACAACTCTTAGAAAATTTATACTTAAGTATTGAACCTGAGACTAGTAACAGACAACCAAGAAATGAGGCATACGCAGAATGAAAGAATTTGGAAAAACCAGTAAGGTGGTAATATAAAATATTACTTATCTTTTCTCCTGGATGCCTTTACTAATAGAACAGCAAGTACTTTGCCAGTGAAAGCAGCTCACTGTGTCTCAACTCCTTTGCATCTTCACTGTTATGTTTTGCTGTAAGTCAATTAAAGATAAAATGTCACGTCATCATGGTCACCTGTGGCATAATCAACGTCCATCAGAGCAAATATTGTAGACGGTTCACAGCTTTTTATTTTATTTACACATGAGTAATGAATATTTGAGTGCACCTTTTTTAATACCTACCTAACACAATGGCTGCAGTTGTACACAGGACTGGAAGATATTTAATAAACATGCAAATAGTAGTGCCATAGAAATTTTTTTTTAGAGTTGCTTGTTTGTATGTAAGAAAAAACATTTTTGAGTTAGGCGTATACAGTAAGTCAAAGGAAAAATATTTTATGTTGTAATACAGCAGAGCATTGCAATTCACTTCCCAATGCATCGCTGTCTGGAGCGCATGTAATTAACACGAGTTTGCTCCACTAATCGCATAGAAATGGGATGCAAATGGCTGTTTGTGTTGCATGACTGAAAGCATAAATATCTTTTGCCATACACAATAGTACTCGGAACTATGCTAAAAGTAGTGGAAAACTTGGACAGTTGCATGGCACTTGTGACACTGTCACAAAGCATGTTTACCCTAGTAGGCACATTGCACCATCAAAAATCCTGAAAAGCATTGCACAAGAGTTCTTAAATCAAGCTCATTTTCTATCACCTCTCTACCATCCTTCCCACATACCCTGGGCTTGACCGCCAAGTGTCCGGGCAATACCTGAAGGCCAACCTCAACCCTTATGCTTTCTTTTGCCTCATATTTTTTAAAAGATATTTCTTTCTCTGTGATCTTCTCAAAAGGAACATAATGCAGCATGAGGCAAAAGAATCACTCAGAAATTCCTTTGAAGAACCATAACTTCTACGACATGCATGAGAAAAAGTATGATGAACTGGCTTACTTCAAACTCATGTTTATGTGCCACTAGCTGCAGCTATAAAAGAGTAACAAAAAGGAAATTAAGGCCAATTGGTTAGGATTCATGTCTGATTTGCACAGAAGACGAGACAAAGAGGAGAGACAATACAAGACGAGCTCTGACATTATACTGCCATGTGTAATGTTTGTTCTGTTATGATCGCCCTGAAAGGTACATCGTGTCACTGAGTTCTCACCGAGAAGGTTCTTAAACAGGACGACCTTAGTTTTTCAACTGCCCAATTTTAAATCTTTGGATCCCTCAATGGTCTGCTCCTTTATCTGCAGAGGCGTAAGTGTCACGGGGACAAAATTCTTGTTTATTGCATTTCAACTCACAAGCCCAACGTACCTTTCAGGGCTATCAGGACAGACCAGCACAGCAGGCAGCACTCAACTTGTGCAGTCTGTCTTTTGTTTCTCATGTTCTCCAATGTTTAAACACTAATAATTTATAGAAGTAGTTTTGGTCAAAACTAGCTACATCGTAGATTTCACAACATGTTTAGGTTGCAATACTCACAGGAGTGAAAAGAGCAGCTAATTATCGTAGATGCATAAAATGAATGGGCAGTTAAAGTTTGTTATGTAACCATTATTTATTTATTTATTTATTTATTTATTTATTTATTTATTTATTTATTTATTTATGAAGATTTGATGTTTGTCGTTTCGGCACCTGTTGTGCACACATACTGTCATGTTATTTAGTGAATGAATGAACTCGTACAGTTTGATGTTGCTTGTATGATGCTTGATTCACTAGGGCAACAGTATACTCCAGCATGTGTTCCTCTCTTTTCGATAGCCAATGAGGGCTGAACCAGGGCATGTCTGTTTTTGCTACCTGCCAACAGGCCACATTTACGAGCACATCTATGAGGTAAGTCTGAAATACACTCTCACATACATTTACTGAATAAAAGAGGAATACTGCAGTGCTAAAGGTACTGAACCTATCGATTGCTGTCCTGACTAACAGAATTTTGACCTAAATTTTATATGTGGTTGTGGTGTACTGCATGACAAGCTATAGTATTGTAATTAAGTTTAAAATAGTCTGTGCCTTTTACATCTGAAGAATAAGTAAGGAGACACTTAGTACAGTTTGTCACAGTATATCTGAAACATTATGTAGTATAATCGGGATTTCCAAAATAATTTGCAGTGCTTCAAACTGGAGTTAAGTATTGTCATATTGTACGGAATGGTCGAAAATCATCCAAGGATTTTACACATTCACCATGGAATAGAACATGATTTATACAGAAGGCTATAAATAGAGCTTATCTTGGCATTCTACAATGTGCAGACATTAATTAATTTTTCAGTTGGCAGCAGTTATCTGCAACGTAAAGTCTGAGAAGTTAAGCAAGTATCACATTGGCCTCCTTGAAGCTGGTGCCTCCCAGAATTTCATTAAAGGGACTGATGACCAATATTTATGATAGCTGTTTTTTATACAACAGTACTCTTGTAAGTCAGAGTGATTACATGAGAAACATTGCAGAAAATTTATCAGAACCTCTCAACCAGCATACAGAGTCATGCTTAGAACATGCTGGAACCGTGGTAGATGAGCATGATAGTGATTGTATGCTTGCGGTGGTATGCAGTCCTACCTATAAGGAAGTAAGCCAGTGCTCCTGTAGTTGATATTTTTCTAAGATGTCTATTTTTTTTCTACGATAACAGCTAGTATGTTTTCTTGGTAGAGTGCGATACTGTGCACCATGACCACAATATCTTGACAAGTTGCGGTCTTTATCTGACCTTCAGGTGACAACACTGACGCGTGGTGCAACCCTCGGCTTCTACCGAGGAAATGTACAGCTTCTCTTAGATGATATGAAGGCACTCAAGCCCCACAACCTTCCCATGGTGCCTCGTCTCCTCAACCGTATCTATTACAAGGTATCTATAGTCAGTACAGCCTTTCAGAGCCTATTGTACCTTAGTATGCAACCTTTATCATTGTCACTTCATTGCGTAAGAAATCATTCTTTGCATTTCTTTGCATTCTGTTTCTTTGCGTTTTATTCCCTGTGTGAGTGCATTTATTTCCCTGTGCAGCATTTACATATTGTGCCCAATGTCCCTGCGAATCGGCTGTGTATTGTAATTATCATGCCTTCATGACATGTATTCAAGAAACTTTGCAATGTTTAGCAAGTAAGGTTGCCAGTACCCCATGTTGGTAATACTGATGTACACATCTTCCCTTTCACCATATAACTGCTTCACCTGAGGACTTGTTTGTTCAAAAGTGACGCAAAAGGCCTATTAAGAGATAAGACGAAAGCTAAGCTTCCTTCTCGAAGCTTATGTTCCGAGTGTTGTCACTTGTTAGTCCAGTTTTGTGAAGGAAGGTTTTGTACATATTACAAGTATTGGGCTTTCTGTGTGACATGCTAAAGCTGCGCAGGTTCCTAAACTAATGTCCTTATCAAAATATTACTAAAGCCACCCAGATGTTATTGAAAGTCACCATGGTAACTAGTATCTGGGACTGAGCTAGTCATTAAGGTCACATATTGCGACACTAAAGAACAGTTTTAAGGGCTTGTTCATGCTAATGCCACTGCGAACCGCTCCACCACGGCCAGCGTGCGGAAGGAGTTCGGGTTGAGATGCAGAAGGGCGTCACGAACTCTTGATCTCGATCCTGGGTGGGGTGGCCACCACGTACGAAAACGGGTCAAGGTGGCTTGAGTGTAAGCAGGTTGCCAGACACAACTTCTCCCCTCTTAAGTCCTCTCTTCTTTCAACACTATGGAAAGTTTGTTCAGATTCAAATTTGACACCAAAAACTAACTAGGAGGACGGAAGGTGGCACGCTCCCACCTTTCTCTCATGTTGTTTTTTTCACACCTCTTCAAGCATGAATCTTCTTTTTTTCGTTTTTCATTGGCTTAGTGCAGTTACCACTGCAATGAGCCATCATGATAGCCTTGCATTTTCATAACTCTGCAGTACACAGCTTCGTGCAATTGTCTAGCAGGCAAGGAATCTGCCATTAGCTTTTATAAAAACTAATTTAGTTTGGTATGTTTGAACCATAGGCTACTGAAATAGCTTAATGAAATATTCTATTTACATCCTCTGATAAAATTATGTGCATTTCGCATAAGTGTTCCAGCTCCACTAGGATATCATTGTCCTTGCACTAACCCGTAGTTGTCATTGCTTCTAGTGGTGAGAATCTGTGCACATATTTTGTTTGATTTGTGTACTCACTTTTCCCAATCATGAGAACCCTCTTCTGAGCACATGTTCATTCTTTACAGGTTCACTCTGAAATTCACAAGAGTGCCATCAAGACAGCAGTGTTCAACTATGCTGTGAACCGGAAGCGCAAGCTGCTTAAGAAGTAATTAGTGCAAGATTTTCTGCCATTTATATGATGCTAAATTGCTACAATGCTATGTTGTCACAAATTATTACTATGTGCTGCTTAGAGCACATGGGACAAAATATTACGTGAATTGCAAAGTTCTTTTGGCTGGGAAAGTAAAGGCTTTAAGTGAATTTAACGAGCACATTAGTTCTTCCTTTCATAAGTGGTTAAACAAGGGATGCTGCTGGAGCGAACATTTGGACAAGTGGACTTTAGTTTGGAATTTCCCGTAATTGTTCAGGTTATCGTATTTAATGTGGGCAATCTTGACTAGGCATTTTATGTGCTGTTTGCTCACACAAGATACCCGCGTTTGTATGAAAACCAGTGCATCATGACCGTTACTCAAGTAAATTGAAATGAGTACTTAAAAATTTTAGGGGCAAAGCTCCTCTTAGTCTAACCTTGTCCCTCGTCAGGCGTCAGGCGTAACCAGCAGTATCTCCCGGGAGGCACGCGCTCACCCTCGGCACGTGCCTCCCGGCGCGTGCCCCCTCTCTCTCTCTCTCTCTCTCTCTCTCTCTCTCTCTCTCTCTCTCTCTCTCTCTCTCTCTCTCTCTCTCCCCGGCACGTGCCTCTCTCTCTGCCACTCTTCCATCTGCTGTCTTGTGAGAGAGAGAGAGAGAGCGAAAGGCACGCGTTGATGGAAACGCTCTTTCTTAGATGAACGCTCTACCAGCTCACAAAGAAGGAGAACGCACCCTCACCCGCGAGAGACAACGTTGGCACAGGCAGCGTCTCCTAGCAAGTTTCTTGATTGAGAAATACCGACTGCTCGCGTTGGAGAACCGTTCACCGGCCATCCATATATATATATAGGCACTGGATCTTGACTTGCAATGAAGTGCCGGTGGGAGATTTCACTTGTGCATAGTTCAACCATAAGGATTCGTAGCGTGCGCGTTAACTAAATTAATCCGGAACTCGGCACGATCTACGATGAACCTCCCGAGCTTCACCCACTCATCATCATTCACTCCGTGGATATGCTGTAATTTTTTCCTTCTTGTTTCACTTGCCTTGTTCTACTTGCTGCTACATATGTACCTAGTGGCCCTTCACCGTGCAAAGAACAGTATGTTTGATGCATGTTTCATATTGAACTTGCTCAGGGGCATTGTGACAACTGACACCATATGGGACAAGTATATATTCAAGAAGATACGTGATGAGCTTGGCGGCAACTTTACATATGGACTGACAACCTCAGCACCAGCCAAGGCAGAAGTTCTGGAGTTCTTCAGATGTGTCTTTGGATGCCATGTAAGCGTTTTTGCTGAGGATGTTTAAAATAACATACAATTTCTCATTTGTATGTGCATGTATAACAGGTAGAACAAGCTCATTTTGTGACTTTAGTCAAACTGTGCCTTGATTAAATCTGCATATAAAAAGCTTTTCCCTTTTTTCATTTTTGCAATTTCTTTTGGCATGATATAGTCCTTTAGGCAAGATTAGCGAATTAATTTTGTGCATTACCAACAAAATCTACAAGTACAATGCATATGTACCCAAAGCTCTAGTGACAAGCAAGATTACATGAAAGCATTTCTAGAAGGTGAATGCATCATTTGCGGAACGTTTAAGGTTTTCGCTTGAGTAGTTGTTCGACCTCTCTTTGTTTCGGGCCCTGGATTTGACGGTCAAGAACAAGGAAACTAGAGAATACAATGACAGTACTTTTTCTGCTTAGTGCAAGGTACCTAGGACTCACTGTTCTATGCAGAGTAAGTGTTTTGTTTGCACTCTGGGCGATATGTTATACAATCAAATATACTAGGTTAATTTTTCAACACATGTAATTGTCTCAGACATTGTTAGAAAGTGTGTAGTCAAGAACGGATTGTTTGGTTCTTACGCAACATGGTGAAAAATTAGGAAGGTCATGGGTGGTGTACAATGTGTCCAGCTTTCTCAGCTTCAAAGTGGTGTCTGGTGGCAAGGATACGGTTGATTTACAAGGATATGTAATAGCAGGAAGCAGCATTGAGTGCTTATTTTCAACTATGTTATCTGTAGAGGTGTGCAAATATTCAAAATTTCGAATATTTAAATAGGGTTTGCTATTTGATTCGATTCATGTTTAACTTTTACTCTTCGAACTGTTTGAAGTTGGTAATTAAGGGGAAAAAAATGCGCTATGTCTCATGACAAGTGGCCCATTCTGTCATGTAGTGCGCTTCGCTGCGTAACACTCCTGTACTACGGTGAGACTAACAACTGTGTACTACGGTGAAGTTAACACTCGCGTATTGCGGTGAAGCTAACCCTCGCGTACTGCGGCAAAGTTGTTTCAGTTTTCGGTTGCACAGTTCTCTGTTGGACTGTTTTTTAAGACTTAAGAATGACACTGTGAGAACACACTAGTCACGCAATAAGTTTTTCACCCATGTTTAACAGTACATTTCTCCATAATTAGATACGATATTATTCAAAAAATATTTGAAAAATTATTCGAAAAATATTCAATTCGATTTGCACTTGAACATAAGTATTCAAATTCAATTCACACTCAAAATTTTGCTATTTGCACACCTCTCTGCATCTCAGAATGGTTACAATGCTTTGAGGATACACAAGGTTCATATTTCTGCTGCACATGCCATGGACTGTGTTTAGTGCACATCATCCATTCAGACATTACTTTTTTCTTTACCATCTTAGCTTGTTGAGGTCTATGGCAGCACCGAGGCCAGTGTGATTTCAAGCACGTTGCCTTATGACTTTGTAGGAGGAGGTAAGTGACTAATGATATAAGACCAACACATCTATCTCTGTGTTTTCAGTTCACCGTATTGCCCCTGAGTATTGAGTACCTTAATTTTCCAAAAATGAGCACTGCCTTAAATTACATGTCATAGTTTATTTGTTCTTATTTGTTTATAAAGTTTCTTATCAGGGAATTTCAAGATGCATTCAAGCACTTTCGCATACCTACACTAGCTTAATACCCGTGATAAAATGTGTGCACCATACTTCAAGCAAGAGCTATATTTGCTCTACATTTCACGGAGAAAAAGGCTTGCGCCTGTAATGTGGCCACTTTTTGTTATCTATTCACTAGGCATTTGTAATGTTTTATTTGTAGTTCAGTGCAACTGCAGAAATTGTTCACTATAGCTGTGTCCACTTCTCTTCCCTCAGACAATGTTGGCTGCCTTTTTCCTGAAGTTGAAATGAAGCTTGTTGACGTTCCAGAGATGAACTACTTTGCAAAAGATGACAAGGGAGAGGTTAGAAGTGCTTTTTTACCTTCCTTTCTGCCCTTAATTTCCCGTATACTGTACCCTTTGTGTTGTGATAAGGAATCTTTAGTTACCACGTAGATTCATACCGGTATAAGCCGCACCAATATTTTTTTTAAACAGGACAACTTTTAAAGATAGTGTGATTCACGATTTCACCTCTATCAAATGTCAAATTTCAACTTCCAGAAAAGTCGATCAACAAACCTCTTCAGAAGCACTTGTAAAGGCTACAGAGTAAGATAAGACGGCAGCGCAGATTCCGCCATTGCCCAACGCCTTCACTTGGGACAAACCGTGCAACACGAAGACTGGCAGCCTAGCTCATTCCTTTGCTCTCCCCCTCCACCACTCTTAATGCTTTCGCCCATGCTTCCTCCTTCCTACAGACGTCATGTAGCGCCATCTGTCATGACGCTTGGAAGTTGCTGAGTATCTGGCTTTCATGTGTGCTGACTGGCGGCGGCGGCGGTGGCACGCGGGCCGGGTGACCTATCTGTCTGCTCGAGCAGTGTCGTCTACTAGAAATCAGGGCCCTCGGTCGTATAGATTTGAAACGCACATGCACACAGATATTAGCATGAAAGAAAGTGCGAATGCACACATCCTACCAATTTTACTGCATATATATGATAGATATTTAAATGTCTGTACAGGATATTTTCCTTGAAACAGACAACCTCGTGATCAACAACCTTGCAATGTAGTTTGTTGCTGGTTTTGTGCCACGAAAATTTCGGGCAACGTCTTAACTGTGTGACATGCAAAGACACGTTTCACTCAACTTTCCAGCACACTCAAGGAGACCTTCCTAATTTAATTGTCACTAAACCACGTGAGCCTATGCAGATGTGCACTTTCATTCATACTTTGTTATGCCTCACGGCAAACTTTCAAAAAGAAAAAGAGAACATGAAGTCAGCTTCCATTGTGAGGCTCACAAGCTTAAAACACTAGCATGACTACTGCACCATTATGTCTTAATGAGAATGCAGCAATTTTGGCTGCAAGAGAGCAGGGTGACTTAAAAAGTGTTGCGACAAAAAAAGAAAAAAAAAAGAAACAAGCAAACTACCTCTGCTCTTGATGGACACTTAAATAGAAATAGAAACTAACATCATTTTTGCATGAAAATTCTTTTCACTGTCATCTGGCATTGCTCAGGTCTGCATTGACTGCTGTTACATGCCCTTCCCCTTGTCTCTAGTTTTTCCTTTCGTGTTAGTTTCCATAGTACGTTTATTTCCTGGTCATGTGCCTTGAATAATTTAATGTAGTCTGGTTGACAAATGCTCTGAATTTCGCATGAATCAAATGGATGAAATAATATGCTATAGCATCTTCTTTCTTGTGCTATCTTCTCTTCATGAACCACAAGAGCTTTACATGCACGGAGCAGGTGACAAAACGGGGTTGCAGGCACGTGAACGTGACCAGGTACAACGGTGCGCCATTGCTGTAGCAGTTAGAGACCCGTGCTTTGCTTGCTCGCATGTCAACTCCTCCTGTTTTCCTGGAGGGTGCATGTCACGCCTCTGCAGTTTTCGCTCATTTGTATCACCACCTGGCGAACATAGTGTGAAACAGGTCCCACCGTTACAGAATGTGTCCCTTCCATTAATGCGGAGTAGGCACTACTGTCTATCTTACTCCAGGGTAAAGGCCGAGGCATTGTGTAAATGCATAGCCATGGTGTATTTCCAGGTGTTATTTGTTTCACTGTGATATGCATCAGTTCTTTATTTCAAGCACCTGCAGCAGCCAAAGGCATTATTGCAGGAGGAATACAGAATTACACACCATTGAACAACTGACACTTGATCGAACAAAATCAACACAACGAATTCTTTTTTAATTTAAAAAAAAATACATACCAGAAAATAACAAATGGAAAAAATTGTCATATGCCCATTTGTAGCATGACACTACGACATAAGTTCATACAAATTTCTCACAGCTTCCCAGTTGATGAAAAGTTTATTCAGGTTAGGGATTCCAACCTGCAACCAACACCTCTCAGGGGGGGCTAGCTGATTGCAACACAAGTGCGAGCAATCTACAACTCAAAGCAAACTGAAAGTGGACATGGCTAAGTGGAAATATCCCTTCACCTTGTTGTCTTCTGTAAGACTGATTTGCCATGTTATGTATTTATTATGCACTAGCTTCACCTCTTGAAAAGCAGAGTATGTGTCTGTATGGTAGCTCTGCTTTAAAAGGAATGAGTTTGGCTTTTTCAGTGCTTTGTAAAATATGCTAAAGTAAGACTGTGGCTGTTACCTGAAACAACAGGGTACGAGTTGGTTCGCTCATGTTACCGTACTTGGTCATGAAAGACCCACACCAATTCATAAAATATGAGGGAAGGCACCAGTCTTATGGAACAGATTATTCTGTGTATGCCTCTTTGCTACATGTTTAATCGTTTAATCGTGCAATAGGCACCAACTATTACCCAAATCTTCATATTATAAACAGCGCTGCCATGTCCAGCTGTACGCATTGTGAATTTATTTATGGAACTCTGAGGCACTGAACAGTTAAAATTCTTGTACGAAATAACAGTGTGGCTTATTTTATCATGAGTGTGATGATGCAGGACATGCAGACAATGAAATACAGCATTACTGTGTATTTATATCCATACCATTGATTGCACTTTGATCTGGCATTCCAGTGCAATGTTAATGTTTAAGAAGGGACAGAAGAGGTAACCTAAGATATGTATAGTATTATGTCTGTACATTTACATCAATTTCTTTCATACTTTTTGTAATGCCGACAAAGCCAGCTGCAATTTGATGCCGCTATTTCATCGTCCGCTTTACCCATGGGTACAGGCACTATCTACAGTTCACTTAAGAACCTTAGTAGACTAAAGCTGATGATATAGCGTTAGTGTACTCACGAGATTCACTTTTGTCATTACATGACATTATATTCAGCAAAATGGCAATAATAAGTGAACATTTTACAAAAGACAGGTCAGTCAGAAATACTGAGAAAATTAAATTGTTGTATTTCACACAAGCAGGAAAATATTCATCTCTAGCAGCTTCAGTATTACTTTGGCACACTGAACTCTTGATAGGGTCGACACGTTTAAATACTGAGGCGTTCTTTTTGACTGTCACTTGCATTTGAGAGACCAAATCAACACTTTGTAGAAGACTGGCTTTTAGCTGCTATGCATTTGTCCATTCTCAGCAATATTTTCCTCATTCTTTGCTTCGCTGCGTATATTCTCTTCTTCATTTAATATACATCTTGGTTACTACTGTGACGCATGGTGTCTAGCATACAAAACTTATTGAACACCTATATTGAAGTTATAACTGTGAGCTTTAAGAATAACAACATTCTCTCCCATTCATTAACCTAGAGACATTATGCTTAATGAACTTCATATTCTGTCATTTACAGTGCTAAGAAATTATAAGCTTACTTGTTTAGTTCACAAATTCCCCACACAAACATTCCACTACCAAGCACCATACTCAACTTCCTGTGTGCCAGCACCAGGCAAGCAGGTCACCTTAATTAGTGAACGATTGCTAGAATTCTTCGGAGCTGTGACCTGGAACATTGTGCCTCTAGAAATAACTACATGGGACTTTCACCTTGCTTTTTCTGGTCTTGTGAATTGTAACACCTTTTCCTTCATAGTCGTGCTTGTACATCATTGAAACTTGCATATGCATATAAAACCTATCGCTCTTTGACCAATCGTGCATTGCTACCTTTATGTACTTTTCATGTTGGGCCAGCTACTAGCCACGTAGGCTATTGGTCCAGGTATTTTGTACGCAATCTCTGTAATTCCATCTCAATAAAACATTTTGATATTTTTTTATTTGAAAGACTGTTAGATGACGATCTAATAATATAGTAACCTGCTGTACCGCAACTGTGGCACAAATGGATAATTTGCAAAAATGTGACTGTACGTGTGCAGACAAGTATGTTTTCCAACCAAATAAGTTGGACCATCACCAACAGAACAGATCATTCTTTCCATTCAAGACTTCGATTTTCTTTAATATCTCCCTTTTTCTCATCTTAAGAACTTACTATGAGGCAGTTCCAGCATTCCTTTCTGAAAGGCCTTTGTGGTGCTAATGCACATTCACTGGAATGTGCAGAGTTTTCATTCCGCCATATTCTAAAGAAAGGTGCACGAGCACCACAAGCGAGCAAAGCATTTTGTGAACAAGTGTCTTTGGTTCAAAAATATACTCGCAGGAAAACCTACTTACAGACTTTTGTAAATCGTCCATTGTGGAAGTACTGTTTGTAACTCTGAAATCTTATGGAGCGTTAGTCATGAATGTTTCTATCACCATTAGTCTCTCTATTGGCAGCATATACGAACGAGTACATACTGTAATCGAGTGCATACTGTAATCGAGTAATGTGGAGTAAAATTTATCCAGATATATACAAAACAGCTGAGTACAAGTTATGCAGCTCAGGTGCAACTCTGGGAGTGCATAGGCCTGGCAGGTAGCAGCGGGAAGACAGTTGCTAGCAAAAGCCTCCATGCACGTTGGTGTGCTGTGCTGTCTCGCAACTGTAGGCAGTCCAGGGGGCTGCCACGACCGCCAGAGCCTTAGGGCTCGTGGCAGATGCTTCAACAGCGTCAACCCCGCCCTGTTAACCTGCCGGACGAGAATAAAGTTTTCACCTACCTATTTACCATTATTGAGTTTATACTTGTACTCCAATGCATGCATTATAGTAGTAACTGTTGGCTAAACCTGTTGTTCTTTCTTCGTCTTTATACAGCTTCTAACTGTGCAGCACAGTTCTTATTAAACTAATATGGTAACCACAGTCTCTTTGCCATTTTCTATTATTCATAGATCTGCGTCCGCAGCCCTTTAACCTTTCAAGGTTACTACAAGAATCCAAAGGAGACAGCAAATACAATGCTTGGAGACGGCTGGATGCTCACTGGGGACATCGGGATGTGGACATCGGTAAAGCCCCCCTTTCAACTCGTGTAATGCACAGAGCAAATGTAAATGGGAGCAGTCGTATGGGCAGAGAAGTCCCTCAACACCCATGAAAGCTGGTAACTAAGATTACAGAAAGGTTCCACACTAAGCTTGGTCGTATATATTCGAGTGAATACTGGGAGAAATGTTGCGGGAAAAAAAATGGAGCAGTACTATACAGCATGAGTATGCATGAACAGTAGATTCAATGTAAAACAGCAGATTCAATTTTCAATTTTTGTTCCACCTAATAATTAGCATTTAATGGGATTAACATACCAGTTCCTAGGGAAGAGTAAGAAGTTCAATACTGCTGACTTTTCCTTTTGCTGTAACCATCTTTCTTTGCATATTGGTAATCAGCTCAAACTATCGAGTCTCTTGTATTTTGGATTTCAAGGGAACAGCTGCATATAAACGCCTTTCTTTTATTCCCTTATTATTACTTTAAAGTGCAGTATGGTGATAAAGGGAACAAGTAAGTAGCTGTTAATTTTACACTTTTTTTTTCATCACTTCGTAATTACTGAGACACATAGATTGCCTAGCTAACCATGTTCATTCACAGCCATTAAGTATTGCAAGAAAGGTAACTTCAAGGAACTTTTACACATTACAACATCCGTTGATAAGAATAATCAGAAGAGATCTTTATAATAGCAATTTAAATGCCTTATAAGTTTCTTTTGTTCAGAGTTCTTGTGTGTAGGATCATGGAGGGCAAAGGGCTTTCCATTTGATCTTCATTTGAACTCCATTTGATGTCCACATCTTTGGAATATCATTTCTATGTGAATAATAGTATGTTTGTTCAGCACTTCTTTGTTTTAAACTAGGTCATCTTTTTATTTTTGTTTTCTTGCTCCTAGACAGGAGCACTCAAGGTTATCGACAGAAAAAAAGACTTCTTCAAGCTCTCTCAGGTTAGTAAACTACCGAAGTCTGCTACACCAAAAATAGCAAAACTTATTGGTAACGAAATGAGTCTGATCACCCAGGAATAATGATACAAACTGACTGAGAGCTACAGTCCTTTTGGTGTGTTGATTTACACAGTCTACCACATATATTTTTGACCAGCACACACCTAGCTCATCATTATGTTTGAATGAAGCCATTAAATCACTGAAGTTTATAGCAATATTTTAGAATCTGCAGATCTGAGGGCATACTATTGGTCAGAACAGCCATGTTACATATGCTAGTAAAATTTCATGTAGTAACATAACATTGTTTTGGCAAGCACCATCATATTTGCCCTGTATGTTTATGTAACCGTAAGATTTGTAAAGACTGTTTAAAATTAAGATCAATATCAGAGGCAAACTCCATTAGCCAAAGTCATGCTCTCTGAAGAAAGACCACATAGTGACAGTGGCACTGGGTGTGATCAACAGCACATTCAGGAGAGTGGTAACCACTACAGACTATTTACACCTTGCTTATGCAATATGGTTTTATATTTTCAATAAACTGGCAATCGCCATGATTGTAGTCCAACATGCTACTTGTCGCGTGCCACAGATTCGTTGCACTGGACATGTTTGTTAGAAACTATGAGGAGCAGGCAATGTCAATGAGGCCAATGTTTCGATAAGCAAACTTGCCTTCAATAGGGCAGAGAATGTTTCTGTCCAGTTTCTGCCCTGGAGACACGTCTACTTGTCGAAATGTTGGCTCTAACGACATTCCCTATTGATTGTTTTCAACAATCTCTTCACCAATTCAAGTCACCATCTTCCCCTGAGCTTCCGTACTAGTTTGGTTACATTTGTGGTGGTTCTCCATGTCAAGAACAGCTGAGGCAAGATGCGATATCGTTGATGATCAGCTGTGCAAGTGTTTTTGTACATAGTGTTTACTGTAACTAGTGGTGGTGGGAACTTTAAAGGGACGTCGTGCTATGTGCGAAATTAATCTTTCTTTCCTGTCTTCAATGTGAGTCATAGACATATTTAATAAGAATCAGCCTTATGCATTTTCAGTGGTAACAGGAGCCAATAGTACTAAACCTTTATCACTGCTTTCTTCTCTTACAGGGAGAATTCATTTCACCTGACAGAATTGAAAGTGTTTACAGTATGATGGACTATGTTGCAACAATATTTGTTACTGGATGTCCAACCCAGGTGCTAATCCCTTTTTTCTTTTGCACAATATGCTGCAACAAAGCTTTGAGGGTGCTGTTCACCACTATATGTTTAAAAGATACTGGCAGTAAACAATATCGTGCCCCGCCACAGTGGTCTAGTTGCTGTGGCACTAGGCTGCCAATCTGAAAGTCGCAGGATCGAATCCGGCCTGCGGTGGCTGCATTTTGATGGGGACGAAATGTTAAAGGGGCCCCTAAACCACCAAGAAGTCGAAATTTAGTTGTAGTGTTGCTTTTGTGCCGGTGTCCGAAACGAACACGTAGCCGCAAGAATTTTTCGAAACGGTGCCGAAACAGCCGAGTTACACCTGTTTGATTATTAAAACGCGGCGCTTGCCTGTTTCGCTCTCTCCTGCGCCCTCCGGCCGCTGCTACCTCCTCGCCGAGTGCTCCTCCGAATGTCACGTGACATACATCGCCGATGATGCGCATCCGGTTGACGCGCCTCCGCCGGGCTCCCGCGTTCGAGCAAGTGTTTTGATGGTGCTGTGCCAACGCTCTCTGTTAGCGCTATCCGTCGTGTTCTGACAGTTGCTGCAGTTTCTAGTCGGCTGTACCTCACTTGCACTTGCGTAGCGTAGCGTATTTGCGAATTCACACGTGAACACCACACGAACGACACACGACGAGGAAAACAAACAGGCAGGGAGCGCGTGCATTTGCTAGCGGACTAACCGGAAGTAGACGTTCTCCTTCGACCAATAAGTGGAGCTCGGACTCTTTTGACGTCAACAAAAACCACAATGTCGTCACGGCTAACTTTGGTATGCCGGAACTGGCCGGAGAGGCGCACGGGATTGTTTTTCGAGTTTGTGGCGCGGCTGCGGCGCGTAGCGCTGCCGCATTCACATCGTTCATCGTGACGGCATTTTCAACTTGATGCGCGTGTTAACTTGAAATGTTCAAAAAAATGTCGGGGGTGGTTTAGGGGCCCTTTAAGGCTGTCTGGTGGCTATGGTGCTCGGCTGCTGATTCGAGGGTCGCAGGATTGAATTCCGGCTGCGGCGGCTGCATTTCGATGGAACTGAAATGTTGAGGCCCGTATACTGTGCTATATCAGTGGAACTCCAGGTGGTCAAAATTTCGCTGAGACCTCCCCACCGTGGTGTCTCTCATAATCACAGCTGGCAGGAACTCTGGAACCGGGGGTGCATGGGGGCCGGTCGGTCCCCTAAAATTTCTCAGGAGGGGGCCCCCCCTACACTTTCGGACTGTTTACGCTAAAATCAAATTCTTCACAAGAATTTCAAAGCTGGTGCTTTTGTCGTCCAGTGCTTACCACACAACCATGCGGGTTGCACGGTCTGCACAGGTTTTCAGTACTTCTGGGATTTCCAACCATTTTTAAAGTGCGTGCCAATATAAAATAGCAAGGATGCCAATATGTGAAATTTGATATGGCTAAAATGAATTAAAACATAATTAATGTAATTAACAGTACTCACTAATATATATTTAATGCAAATCAATAAGAACCGACAAATATTGAGACCAAATAAATAATAAACACAACATACAAAGACGACAATACGTGCCCCCCCCCCCCACTCCCAAAAAACGTTCCAGAGTCCCTGACAGCTGGTTTTGGGATGTAAAACCCTAGAAATCAATTAATCTGTACCATGCGATGTCAGCGCACATTAAAGAACCCCAGGCGGTCGAAATTTCCAGAGCCCTCCACTACGCGTCTGTCATTATCATATCATGATTTTGGGACATAAAACCTCAGAAATTATGATATAGTATTATTCTAGAGTGATGCAATGGTCCTAGACCACCTTACTGCCTTACTGTTTTGTCAGCTGAAAGCTTTTTGCCACTTAGTGTTCCTGGTAGTAGAAACACTGATGTTCAACGAAAGAGCTTGTGAGGAAGTTTCAGCAGTATCAGTCTCTTAATACCTTTATTTTTTCTCTCTCTTTTCCAAATTTGCAGTCCTTTTGTGTTGCCATTGTTATTCCCCATGAGGAGCCTCTTAGGGACCTTGCTGCTTCCTGTGGTCTTAGCAAGAAGGCGCCTTTGTCTGAAATCTGTCAAAATCTGGTAAGCAGGCAGTACCTGCAAGGATCTTTCGTATTCTGCATATAATTACTTTGTTATTAATCTTATGGTTAATAAATAAAGCTTTATTATTGGTCTTATCGTCAAGAGTATTGTTATACAGATCTTAAGCTCTTTTGCCTGACTGGAAGATATTGTTTGCCTTCAAACCGCAGACGGTGCGCAAGACTTTGCTGAAAGAGATGCAAAAGCATGGCAAGGAAAGTGGCTTGAGCTCTCTGCATCAGGTAAGGAAAATGTTGCTGCTTGTTTTATTGGTCATGTTAGATAGTGTACTGAACTAGAGCACTAATGGTAACTGTGCCACCTTGCATGCACTCTACGAGTGTTTAATTTTAGCACTAAAGGGTTGCTGAAATGTTTTTACTTTTTTAAAGTATGTAGTCGGTTAGCCTACAATAAGGGTAAACCATATGCACCATAACTTAAACAAGGCACCATCTTTCAAGGGATCTATGGGTGATTAAGGTTTACCGTCCTCCTAAACGATGCTTTTCATCTTAGCTTCTTTGCCAAGTGGCTAGGGGCTAAGCTTTGCTTTCCAAAATCGTCTACTGAATAATGGACGTCATAGAGGCCATGCTTTTTGTCTGGTTGGATCTCTAAGCCAACAACAAGCCCCACACACTGAGCCGTTCACACTTCCTTCTCCATTAAAGAAGCCATGCACATTGGTCACATGATGCAAACCTATTCATGTCATAAACTCAAGGACATCTGAGAACTATGTGCAATGCTGCTAGCATGATCTGTGGCACTGCACGTAATTAAACTGTCACAGGCGTTTTGCGTGAGGGGAATAGCCTGCTGCCAAGTCTGCATTGTACGGTTTCATTGCACAGTGCTTTACCTCTGAAGACCCCAGTGAAAGAAAATCAAGGTGGGGGGTGGGGAGGAAGGGAGCTGCGGTGAAACTTTGCTAGCTCTGATGGATAGCCCTGTACATGCCTATGTAAATCCTTCGCAGATTTCACACTTCATACAGACCACAGTACTTAATTATCTTGCTAACAGTCCCACAGACTTATGCTACCTCTTAAAGGGTTTGTTCACAATCGTCACAGCATTTTCAGGGTCCCTTTGAGGGACCTCATGCGCCAGAAAATGCAGTGCAGTAGAGATGAAGGAAGCTGCAATGATGGCTTAGCAGCTACAATGTTAGGTTGTTGAGCACACAAAGGTGAAGGCATGGGTTTGATTCCTGGTCACAGCAGCCACATTTCAGTGAAGGTGAAATAGGTACTGTGGAACCCACTTTAACGAATGCCATGGAAATTACGCTGTTATAACCTATAAGTGTTATAGCAGAATTGCATGAAAAGAAGCTAAATAAAGGGACCCCAGAGCTGTTGTACATGCATGTGTGTGTGCATTAGGAGGGGAAGGGGTGGAGGAGGAATGACTAAAAGCCCCTTCCCACACTCTGTGAGCTTCACATCATGACAGGGAGCACAAAAATAAACAAAGATAATACCCTGAGCCAACACTAAGCTGCACTGAAAGGATTCCCACACCCATCCCTGAAGCTGTACTGTTCCAATCCCCACCCTTTACTTCACAGTCCAGAGGGGATAGCATTGAGGCCTTTCTGGGAAAGCTAGTTTGAAATTCCTCAAGGAGAGCTTTGTGACCACTGTCCTTTGTTACTTTATTTTCAGGATGGGGCTCATGTTTGGGAGGGTGGCACGATGGAAGAGGGACAGAGACCTTGGAGGAAAAACTGGTTTCTATTGCATGACATTGGGGCAGCCTTTGTAGGGAGGAGCAGCAAGTGTGTGATGGCCTGAGCTTGTTTTCTTTTCAGCGATTTTACATTTTTGCAGGTATTAACCCACAGGGCCAAAACTTGTATATTAACAAAGAAACTCCAGCTGAAGTTAACGACCACACAAGGGCGATTGAACGAAAAATGCTAGGCGTAACATTAAGAAATAGAAAAACGGTAGAGTGGATCAGTGAACATGCGAGGCACGTAGTCGATATCCTGGTCGACATTAAGAGGAAGAAATGGACCGGGGCTGGTCACATAATGGGGACAGATAACCGATGGTCAGTCAGAGCAACGGAATGTGTACCTGGGTGCCATGAGACAGAAGCTGTGACATGGGTGACAAACAGTAAAATCGTGAGACGAAATCTTATAATTCGGAGGCATGAAACGGAACCAGCTCATGCAGGACAGGTCAGAGTGGAGATAGTTTGTTCGGAGAGGCCTTTGTCCTGCAGTGGACATGAGAGGCTGATGATGATGATGACCTCTTGGCACCAACACAGGGCACACACCCAGCACCCAGACTTCATTGTCATGACCAATAATGATGCACACGACCATTGTTGTTAGAGGGTTGGTTAACTATGGAAAACATACAAAAGTTGATGGTGCAGCAGCTCATCATTGTTATAACCGACATATAACCGACAAAGGAAAAATTAGCGTCCACCCATCAAGGCTACAAGTTTCTCAGAAGGTGTGGGTTTGCCATAACCAATATATTGTTATAAGTGGGTTCAAGTGTAGATGCTTGTGTGCATCAATTTAGGTTTGCATTTAGAGCATAAAACCAATGCACACAAGTTAGGATGTGGATGTTATGAGTGACACAACGCAGATCGCTGATGCATCACTGATCCTCTGCAAATCAAACCTCATGGCATGCACTGTATGAAGTGATGGCCACAGCCATGTGACAGCTTTCCAGTGTTGCCAGCTTGCAGTAATAGGTTAAAGGGGTCTTGAAATGCTTTCTGAAAATTTTGTAGGATATGTGCATTCTGAATCCTGGCCCTGCAAACTGTGTAGTATACACTGTTTCGCTGTATCATGCAGGTTGATTTAAAGCCATAAAATATACAGTTTCGGTTTCCCAGCCCACGTGTGCCTCAACTCTGCAGATGATGTCATCTTAGTCGCCACCATGGCCTCCAAGATTGGGGTTTCTTGTAGGCTACAGGAGAACAAAGCGTGCTCCAACCTTGCATCCGAACAGAGGCACAACATGGGGTCCAACTCTTCCTATCTCCTACCTTTTATATAGATCTATCATTTTATAAAAAGAAACCTTAAAATGTGTTTATGTGTTTAAGTGTCCTAAGTTGAAGTTACTGAAACATCATGGAATAGTAAGCATGCCAGCCTGTGTGTTGTATGGTTGTTTTGGGAACGCAATAACGCTAGGATTTTAAACAGTGGGCATTACAAAATT
This sequence comes from Hyalomma asiaticum, assembly GCA_013339685.2. Lineage (NCBI taxonomy): Eukaryota > Metazoa > Arthropoda > Arachnida > Ixodida > Ixodidae > Hyalomma > Hyalomma asiaticum. Next base: position 139,061,417 of record CM023482.1, read on the forward strand.
TACACTGAATATTTCATCACAATATTTCGAAATCAGCATGTCAAATGCGTTTTTAACCAATGAAGATAACTAGCTACATATTCTTTTCATGACCCTTTTAATGTGAATTATTTTGCTGTGCAGAACAACCTCATAAAATGTGTTTTAAAGTCTTGTACTGTGTTTTCTGCCTGCATGAAAATTTCCATGTACTCATTCAGCGTGCATGTTTGACAACCTGCATTAGGCGTCTCTCATAATCAGAGCTGGTTTTGGGACGTTAAACCCCACAAAACAACAACAACCTGCATTAGTGTCACTCACAGTTGTTTTTCAGTTTCCATTCACTCTTGTGTGTCATATTCCTGTAAAGTTCAAGCATGAAGTTCATATAAGAGAACTCATTTAAGAATTTAATATTCAAATTTGATCCTGTCACTGTGAACTTTTAATGATTGTCAAAACCAGGAAGTGTGGTGAAACTAAATTTTAATTGGTAAAAATTAATCTATGTCTAAATGGGCCGAAGACCTACTCAGACTGTCAGTCCGTGACATCATTGACAGCTTATGCAACCTGTGAGTCTTTTCCTGTTTCCCAAGCTTCCTGTTGCATTAAGAGTGGTAGCTTAGTGTTTCCCATTTGCATCTCTTTAAATTAAGCATAAAAGTTGAACATGTTACATTCCAAACATTTGTTTAAGTATTCATTCGTAGCCATGCCAAAAAATTTAGGGATACTAAAGTGGGCTTTACTTTTTTCTTAGATGTTGTACACGATTGTTCAATTTCAGTGCTTTTTGTAGATTTACCTAGTTTACGGAAAATATTCGATACGTCTAATCTTGAATATTTTTGGTGCAATCTTTCTAGGTTCATAACGTGCACCTGCACATAGAGAGTGACTTATTGGCCTCCGGACTTGTGACAAACACACTGAAGCTGAAGCGTAATGTTGCACGACAGCAATTTGCCAGTGTCATCCAAGACCTGTACAGCGAAGGCCAGCTTCTCAGCACGTGACACCTCGGCGGCATCAACAATGCAAAGCAGCGGTGCATTGAAGATTGTCAAACCATCCACAGTGAATATGCTATCAGAGGACCATCATATCAGAGGACCATCATGCTTGAAGTTGCACCAGATTGGCCCTGAAATGGACACTATAAGCAAATGTTAAAGCTAATTTAAATGACTCAGTGTCTCAAGCAGTTGTAGTTGTTGCTTTCATAGCTTCAAGTTCAGTGAGTGAGATCCACAGCTGTTTGCATTCTGCTGCCCTTGAAGCTGTGAACAGAAACACTGTGGCATTAACAAGGAACATAGATCTCTGCATTTTACAGTGTAGACTGCTGAACCGGTGACGGTTGCATCATGATCATAGGTATTACAGTAGTACTATTTGAAACGTTTCAATGGCAGCTATTACCGGTGCTCTGTTTTAGCGCATCCAAGTGCGCATTCTGCTGCCTGGCTATCTGTCGTGTGTTTGAAAGGATGTTTTATACTAGCTAGGGTCATATAAATCAAATACATCTTCTGCATATGTGGGGCCCAGTTTTTTAATATTTTGGAAGGTTTCGTGAAAGCGTATATAGGTATATATATATGTATATTTTTCGAGTGGCTGTGTACACCTTATATTTACTCAACTGTCTGTTACTTTACAAACAGACATGCCACACTCTATTTGTTGGTTCAGATTATACACACACATCCTATGAATTGTGCATACATTGCCCCCACTTCCCTTCCTACAAATATATTTTTAACCATCTTGTTGTACACTAGCAATTTACATATGCGTAAACACTGAAGCATAATGTATTTTTTAACGCTTGTGTGCTGGTGCATAAATAACAAGCTCCTGATACATTTTGTACTGCAAAATGAAACTGTTTGAAGCATTGTATAAATCATTTCCACGGTAGTGCCGACACACCCAGACATTGTTGATTGCAAGTGTTTTTATACAAGTACCAAATGGAAATGGGATTGCCAGTGAAAATTTCCGAGTTTTGTCTCAGACAAAAATAGAGCCAGAAACCGAAGAATGCTCTATGTTTTAGTGCATGATCTTCACAGCACACTCCTCCAATTTCCAAGTTTCACGCATAACAGTTTTCTTTTTTTTTGTTCCCTTGTTTTCTGGGTGTTTATGGACATGTAATGCATTGTTTAAAAAATGAGGGTTTGTGCAAAAAACACAGCACACAAGGGAGAGAGACATTGACAATATCATTTTCTCTCTTTTATGTGCTGTGTTTCTTACACAAGCTTTCCTTTTAAAACAATGCACCAACTAGCCCCTTAACTGTATACTACATGATACATGCATGCATACACGCATTTTTTAATGCAGAGCAGTCAGCTAACATGAAGTGCAATTCATTTCGTGCAATAGTGCCCGTTTAAAATGAGCTAATAAAGAAGGAAATAATGTTAAGAAGCTGTGTGCCTGAATGAGCTCCTTGCACTTTAAGCGAACTCCACAGAGAAAGGTCCAGCGATAAACAGTCTATGCCTGTTGCGGCAAACCCTGCTCAATGCGCAAGGAAATTCAGCAACACCCTGATGTTATGCAAGGTAAATAACACGCGTTTCTTCACCACCTGCACTGTGGATGGCTATTACTAGACATTTCTTACAATTTAGAAGTGGCATTGTTCAGGAATCACTTGCGCAGGGCCTTTCAGGGCATCCTAAATGTCTCACTTACGCATCACTACTAAAGTGCATACAAACTGCATCTACTTGCTTGGCTGAAAGCTAGCAAAACAAAAATTCATTGTGATGAAAGGCGTCACGTCACTCCCAGTGACAGACATACAACTGCATGTCGCTTCATTGTGAACCTCTAGCTGTTTTTACTGATCTCCTGTGATCTGTACACAACGTTCCTTTTAATACTGTTTGCAATAAAAAGTATATCTTGAACCAAAAAGTCTTCGGGGATCTGTCTCAGGGTACTTGGGAATAGGACAGACATGTCCTTGACTCTGAGTGCAGTACACCAAGCTTAATTCCTCTGCAATTTCTTCCGTTTAACCGCTGACATTCATAAATGCTTGACATGACCTTGCAAGCCCTTTCACACTACCAGTTCTATAGTACATGCATGTCCTTTTTTTATCTTACAGCTTCCAGTACACATGCCGTATGCGCCCATGTACTTAGATTTAGGTGTACAATAAACACCAGATGGTGAATATCAACCCTTTAAGGGAGCACTGACAAAAAAATTTTGCATCTTGATTTTTCAGTTGTAAATATTTGCAAATGACCCACTCATCATGTGTTGAAGCCTCCTCTACCTCAACATGCAATATTACGTTTTTGTGACAGCCAGCTCCAGTTTCAGTTAGCGCTGAAACAGGTGATTTTCTTTAGGGGCGAAGCTCCTTATAGCGGCACCCGTTCGTCCCTCGTCGTAGTAGTGTGTAACCAGTCTTAACGCTAGTACCACATCTTGACCTCCAAGGTGGTGCCGGTGGGAGATTTCTCCTGTGCGTTGTTGAACAATAAAAAATTCGCAGCGTGCGCATTAACTAAAAGCCGAATTCTTCTGTCTCTCATTCCCCATTAGCAGCCATTGGCATGTTCCAGTAGGAAACGTTAGTAGAAGTAGAAGTGTAAGTGTTAGCTAAAAGCCGACTTCTTCTGTCTCTCATTCCCATTAGCAGCCATTGTTTACCTCCAAGGTAGTGCCTGGTGAGATTTCTCCTGTGCGTGATTAGACAATAAAAATTTTTTAACACAGCTGCACACAACTGCATAAAACTTGGCATGCTATGCTGGGCAAAACGTGCAAGTACTTCATTCTCTGTTGAACAATAGAAGGTGGGGAGACAACAAAAGAACACAGGAAAGCAGGACCCCTATCACTGCTTCTGATCCCCAAGAACAAAACTCGGACAGGGAAAGCAAACAGCAGAAAACGTGTCAAGTGAACAGCACAGCAACATGACAGAGGTAGAAGAAGCAGCCAACACAAACTGGTCAACTGGTCGTGGATGGTTCTTGGTTGTTTACACAAAAACGTGTTAGATGTCACGAGGTCCATGGGTGGGTGGCCCCCTTGGTTGCACTTCACAAACTTTAAAATGGCTGTATTTACCATGGATACTTCGCAGATGACACACGAGTGTCCACAAAAGTCTACCTTTCAAGTATCTTGCCTTGTTGTTGTTTTGTGGGGTTTTACGTCCCAAAACCAGTTCTGATTATGAGAGACGCCGTAGTGGAGGGCTCCGGAAATTTCGACCACCTGGGGTTCTTTAACGTGCACTGACATCGCACAGCACACGGGCCTCAACATTTCGCCTCCATCGAAATGCAGCCGCCGCGGCCGGGATTCGATCCCGCTACCCTCGGATCAGCAGCCGAGTACCTTAGCCACTAGACCACCGTGGCGGGGCAAGTATCTTGCCTTCAAAATTTTGTCAGTGCTCCTTTACGATTTTTTGCTAATGAAAGACGAAATATTTTTTCAAACAGTGTAAAGAAAAACTTAGTATCTTGAAAAAGATTTTCCCAATTTAATACCTTGTTCAGTTAGTGCTTATGGTAATAATACCATTGTTTATATGTATCTGGATGTGGTTTGTATTTGTTATTTGTTGTTAGACTATGTCATCTTAATTCGCTCATTCTGTGAAATGGTTCACCGTAATATTGTAGCTGTGAAAACCTATATGAAAGATTATTTCCTGCACATATATTTTGCTGCTGCACAGATGGAGAGAGTAGCCAAGCTGCAACAGTGCAGCTTTTTCTCTTGCAACCCATTTTTCCTTTATTGCGCACACATATAATGAAAATAAATGTAGGCTCCAATAACATGTACGAAGGCGGACACTTCTGTTTGCATTCGTAGGTTGTTTACGTTGGCTCCCAAATTTTAAAAAAATATTTTCTACAGAACAGGGCAGGCTTCGCAGCCCTTTCTTAAAAGCACTTGAAGGTACTTTCACAAGACTTTTCTGCACAAATGCAGCACATTTCAAGCCACAAGTGCAATTCGGCTACATGTACACTCCAGTATGTTTCCACGTTTACAAGCATAAACACATTTGTACTGAAATGCTACAATGTCCCTGTTGAAATAAAGTGGATGACAGTGGATGCCACGTGAACTTTCATTACCTGAAAGTGTTACAAGCACCCGTGAGCAATCGTCCACCAGCAAAACAACTGCCTGAAACTGCGCAAGTGCAATCCAATATCCTGAATATGAAGATTACAATGAAGCAGTCACAAATTTTTGGTACATCTGGCACTCACTGCCTGCCACCTTGTAAAATTACCAGAGAAGTATAGATCTGTGTCCACAGCATACTAAGGGTTGTTCAGTTTTTTTTCCCCCCCCCCAAGTTAGTGGGGTAAAAATACAATGTTATTTTTGAAGGCAATATTGATGAAAAACAGGTTTTTTAAAAAACCATTACTTTGGGGGCATTTTTTGAGGGAGGGGGGATACATCTACACGTATAAACTTACAAATGACCGCCATAAGGTTGATTGATTTGTGAGGTTTTAACGTTCCATCACCAGCTGATTATGAGAGACGCCGTAGTAGAGGCCTCCGGAAATGTCGACCACCTGGGATTCTTTTAACGTGCACCGACATCACACAGCACATGGTATCCACAGTGCCACACATGGCCTGTAAAACGATCCACTGGCTCACTTGGCCCAATAGGAAGCAACTTCGTTGTGCAAAGGTCGGTTAGCTATAGTGCATGTGCGCTGCCAACTCCGCCCAGCATAAAAGATAGGTTAATACAGTGCTCTAAAATTTGGGGAGAAATCAAGTCTCACCAGATTTTCCTGAAGCACTTTAGCGATGCAAGAACCTGGTAAAATAAGGTTTTTTTACCCGAAAGCAAACCCCAACCATATTCAATGCCTGTGTAGCAGTTCATAAACTGGCTTGATAAAAACAGCATAAACCTTTTGAAGTTACCAGAGTAAAAGGACTAGAGTATAAAAAGCCTCCATATGGTGCATAGCATTTTTCATAAGTCATGAACAACAAAAACAGGAGGAATATGTTTATTGGTCTACTTCAGAGGGATGAAGCGTGAAGAATGTGTAGCACCAATACCAGGCCTACCATGCTTCACAGGCTTGTAGGTGATGCTGAATTCTCCCAGGTAGTGGCCGATCATTTCGGGCTGCAAAGGGAGTAACAATCAACCTTAGTGACATGCATGAAATCCTGAATCCTAAGCAATCTAGCAGTTCCATCAGATTTGTATTAGATGTCCTCAGGTTTCGTCGGTAGACCATCGTGAGAACAAAATCATCACTTGAGAGCACTATACTCCAATGTTGTCAAGGCTAGTGCTCTTGTTTTCAACGAGCAAAAAACAAGCACTCTGCCAGCAGCCTTAAAGCATATGTTTGTCTTTAGCATGACAAAAAAACGCTTATATTTCAGACGAAACAATCAAAGTATGAGCATTTGTATTTTGTTTGTGAAAGTGATAAGTTCCTTTTTCTTGACTGTACACACTACTTGCATAGCCTTCACAGCATTGCACCTGATGAATGAAATTGTGCACGAGCGAGGAGGCTACTTTCTTACAGGCCGTCAGAGCTTGAAGAAGCCACATACAGCACACACTTCAATTCATGCGTCCTATCGTCAACAATGACCACTGTGACAACACAGGTGTTTCAGAGCACAACACTGCTGCACTATTCAGTGCAGTACTTTTCGCTTCAGCAACATTTTCTCCTTTTTTTTTTTTTTTAAGGCTTTGAAATACTTCGGGACCCTTCTTTAAGTCCAGAGGCATGTCATTCGAATAGCATCAGTTACCATAACAACATTCCTATTCTTCCGCTATGTTAACTGCCCAAGATTGCTGGACAACCAGAACGGACAAACGTCAATGCCAAATCCTTAAATGCACACCGAGTGGAACTCTTGATTACAGTAAATCAACCATTGAAGACTGCAGCTCAGCATGACTTAAAGTGGCTGCACACCGATCTTTCACGCACCTTAATTTCGACCTGGTTGAAAGCCTTGCCGTTGTAGACACCAACAATGGAGCCGACCATTTCGGGCACGACAAGCATGTCACGCAAGTGGGTCTTCACGACTTCGGGCTTTTCCAGCGGGCCACACTCCTTCTTGGCGCGTCGGAGCTTCTTGATGAGGGCCAAAGGTTTGCGCTTCAGACCACGTGTGTAACGCCGCCGTGCACGGCAGTGCATCAGCTCCATCAGCTGCGTGCTGAAAGCATAGCAACGTAATGATTTCAGCGACACCTCCGGCGTCGCGAATGGCAGTGCGTCGGTGCGCCAGCTACATGATAAAAGGAGACATTACGTGCATTCGATGCTTTGTTGTAATAAACGAAACTTCTTTAACCTCCTTACAGCTTAATTTTTGTAAGCATGTAGCTCAATCGTGAAAGCTAGTAATACATTTCGTTCAGGTATCATAACTACAATGACTACAGCAAGGAAACCGGGAAAACTTGCCCGCGAAAACATCTCGACAGTCAGGGAATGTACTTAGGCTTTAGTTCTGTCAACTTTAAGAAGCTGGGCGGCTGTAAAACACAGGTAAAATGAGCGTGTGAAAGCACCCGGCTCACCTGGACATATCAAGCAGTTGGTCCAGGTCGACCCCCCGGTAAGTGTACTTTCGGAAAGTACGCTTCTTCTTTGCCAACTCCTGCTGGTTTTCCTGAGAATACAGTAAAAGATGATGCCATACGTTGTCTGTGATGCAAAGTTACAGCAAACCAGCACCACGGGATCTAAACGAAAATTTACGTCAACAGCCTCACGACAGCTAGACCCCACTTAGCCCTGTCAATAACCGCCTAGAAACCAAAATAATAATGAATCGAGGTAACGCAATGTTCCCACGTTGCATATTTAACAATATATATTTTCAAAGCCCACGATTTCAGTAGATCATTCACGATTTAAAACTTACGTCCTCCATGGCGAAAACCTGCTCCACTCGCTCGATTGGGAAAGGAAGGCCTAGGCCGCGAGCGGAAGCGGAATACACGACTGTGACACTGTGACGCCCTCTGCCAGGCACTTTGAAACATTTATTTTCGGCTTCGTTTTCTTTTAAATGCGAAGCATTTCTTAGCAAACTTCGGCGAGTTTGAGCGTATCTATCTATCTATCTATCTATCTATCTATCTATCTATCTATCTATCTATCTATCTATCTATCTATCTATCTATCTATCTAGCCGCCTACGATTTTGTGCTCTCCTGGCCGTTTCGCTAGTCGGATGTTTACGAAAATTGGTATGCCACAACATGACTGCATGAAGAACATAAATGACAGGTCATAACATGAAAATCATGACATGCATGTCATGAGAGGCATGATTTACATGCCACGGTCTTGGTGCTCTACTGGCCGTTTCGCTAACGGAATGCATGCGAAAATTGGTATGGCACAACATGACCGCCTGACGAACATAAGAGACAGATCATAACATGAAAATCATGACACGCATGTCATGAGCGACATGATTTACATGCCACGGTCTTGGTGCTCTCCTGGGCGTTTCGTTCATGGGATGTATACGAAAATTGGTATGCCACAACATGAACACACATGACAGGTCATAACAACAATGTAAATCCATTTTACGTTCCTGATGCGTGCTTCGCATTTCCTTGATTCCCACTGCACGTGGGATCTGCCAATTTTTTTACCATAGAGTTTCTTACTGTTTATAGTGTGGAACTCTACGCTTTTTACGTTTTGCTTCTTTCACTGACAATTCACCCCTCCATTTTATTTGGGACACGACTCACACATGACTCAGCAAAGTATTCCAGAATACAGATATCGAAATACACGCGCAGGAAGCCTAAAATACAGTCGAACCCGGATATATCGAACTCGCCAGAAAACGTTTATAAGTTCGATATATGGCATAATTCGATATAGGCTGGCTATAGGATTTGTTGACGTAAAGGAACCATATTACTAAAAGGGCTTTATTAATATAATGGCTGAGTTCCGTGCCACATTTTCGCATGAAATAGTCCTGGATGTTCTTCTGTTTCAGCCTTACTTCTGTCTGAACCACTTTTTCTAGGGTGGTACCGGCACTTTTCTCCGCCATCGCGAGGGAAAGCCAACTCACGGGCACTTTTGAGGCATGTGGAGTTTGATATATCGGTTGTCGTTATTTTCGTTCGATGTAACCGCAACTCTTGCTATATGTTCTCAATGTAAACTTACCGTGTTTAGAAATTGTTCGATATACGGGATAATTTGATATAAACGGGTTCGATATAGTCGGGCTCGATTGTACTGAAATACATATGCTTTTGACCACCCCTCCACCCCAGCCCATGAGCGATGGGAGACCTTACAGTCCAGCCTCGGCCTGCCGATCCAGCTCGCGCTGGCGGCCAGGGAGAGAGAAACATTACCAAGGAGTTGAGTGAGCAGCATGGAAAGAACCCCTAGTCCGGGGTCCCTGGGATGATTCCGGCGACGTTTCGAGCCGGGTGTATTATGGCTCGTAGGACGTCGGGAAGTCCGTCGCGGAGGGCATCGTCCCACAGCTAGGGGGCCAGGCGCTGCTGGTCGTATACGAGTCCCGAAACCAGGGAACCACCTCTGTCCGTCTCAGAAGATGCCGTCATCTCATTTGAGCTCAATAAATGTTTTTCACTCTTTCTGACGTAACGGGATACTTTTGCAAATAGAAAAGTTATTCCGCAATGCAGATACTGGAATACATAGTTATTTGGCAGGTGAATTATGTGAATATTGCGGCGCACTGAAACGTCCGAGCCAGGCATATCGCTCGAGCACAGGAGCAGCCAGCGAAATCTATGGCCAGAAAGTCCTGCAACATGGCAACAAACACCCATAACGCTTCCGCTCTCACATGGTTCTGCTTTCACTACTCAGAAGCCCAAGCGTCTTCCCTCCACATCGATAACAGGCGCTTAGCAGTGTCCCCTGTATGGTCGACAGAAATTAACGCCTCTTTCCTCTCCCTTACAATCACTATATAACCCAAGGAACCACCTCTGTCAGTCTCGGAAGGTGCCGTCGTCTCAAGCTCAATAAATGTTCTTTTTCTGACGTAACGGATACTTTAGCGATACTTTTGCAAATAGTAGAAAAAAGTAGAACACCGCAGACACCGACAACGCGTCTTAGCCTACATCGGTTGCCTAAGGTATGGAAAGAGACGTGCGGGTTCTATCCCCACCCCGGCTAGGCACCTACCGGCTTAGTGGGCAAAAAGTACCCAGACAGGCGCTGCGACCAGGGAAAGCTCCAGTTTGAGTCACTTCACTGCAAGCGTTTCGGTCAAGGCGTCGTCGAGTTACCGCGCGCTAATTTCCTTTCCGAATAATTTCCTTGGCTTTAAGGAAGGAAAAAAAAAAAAAAACTTTCCTCCTTGAAACACATGAGGAAAAAATGTTAACGAAAAAGTATCCCACTACTCCAATACCAATATTCAAAAGCACTTAACAGAAGGGCCCACCGGCCCCCTCCTATCATGCATAGAGTAGATTACATGAGTGAATACTGCTCAAAAGCACGAGAAGTGCTGAACAAGTCAATATTTTATTGTGTGCCCATGTCACATGCTGATGGTAACTTCAGTGTTGAAGGTGCACTGGAAAATGTATTTGCAGATTTGTTCATGTCCATTGTTGCAGCTCCCATGTCCAACTGCAGAAGGAATTAAAGAGCAAGAATCAATGGTCAGCACTCTGCAAAGGTCATCATGCCAACAGAATCAGAATTGGTTTTATTTAGTCATCAAATTAGGTCTGAGACTTAATCAGGACCTCCTACAGTAGTGAACACAAAAATTTAAATTGATGCAGTAAACAGTGGTACAGAAAACAAGCAATAAAATATATTGCAGGTAAAAAAAAAAGTTCTACTTAAGACAAACAATAGCAGAAAGCAACAACAAAAACCGAAAATAAACGATGTAAGAAATAAAGGTAATTCAACTCTCCTAGACAGTTTGCAGATAATTACATGGTGAAAGATAGTAAAAATAACCAACAAAAAAGAAAACAATGCAGTGAGATCTAATTTCAGCAGTGAAGGATGATGCAATGCTTCACCAACAGTAGTTTGTGACAAGGCCTAAATGGGAACGGGAGTAACAGAGGTGACCAAAACTAACCACATTATAGAATGGATGCGAGGAAAGTTTTCAGATCTTTGTTGAATATGCCAATTGATTGCGAGGTTTTGATTCTTGGAAGGTATGGCAGTGAAGTGGGCTGTTTGCCACAGTGTGAGCTATAGGAAAGATAAAATTACAATTGTGTGCAAACCTTGTCAAACTTGTATTCTCTAGACTAGATGGAGGGATTATAAACAAAGGAAGCCAATTTTTTATTTGCTTAGAAAATAGTATTCAAAGTTTATACTTTAAAAGTGCTGTCAACCATTAGGATGTTGGTATGCAGGAGTGCTTTAGTATCGCTGCAATAATGACTGCAGGTAACAATTCTAATGGAGTGGTTTTGCATAGTTTGAAGGGAGACGAGATTACTGTTGTAGGTATTGCCCCAAGATGCGATACAGTAATATGAGAATGAATAAAAGCATAGTACAAGGAAAGTAATGTAGGTTGTGAAAATGTTTTGTGGGGTTTTATCGTTATATTGTGGCATTTAATTAAAACACATATGTCATAAGCCATCTTTTCCAAGGTAGGCCACATGCAAATCAAAACTGGTCCAGTTTAATTCCCAGAAAAGTTGCCCCATCATCTGCTTCGATTGCAAATTGATTTAGAAATATTAGCAGAATGTAGTTATGTTCACATTGGTGAGTGGAAAGAAGTTCGTTTCAGTGGGATTGATTTTCAGTTTATTATGAATACACCAAGCAGTCAAGCTTGAAAGGTCATGATTGAGTTTCTGTGTCAGAGATTAGAGGCATTTATCAGTGCTAATAATTGTGTTGTCTGCATACAGTAAGCATTCTGAAGTAGTAAGACAGACCACTGATGTAAGTTATAAAAAGTGGACCAAGAAACCACAGTAGCAATTGCTGTAAGTACAAATGGGGGAAGAAAAAGCACAGAACTGCATTGGCACACATTTTGCTATAACATGGCAAGGAACAAGATATTGATTAGCTAAGGTGACCTATAACTGCTGGTGCACTTCCAATGTAATAACTTAAATACATGCCAGTGCCCTTCAAAAATTTATGTGCACTGCATACACTGAACATTAACAGAATGAGCACATCTGGCAGCAATTTCCTATGCTCATGCCATGTTAAGTAGAGTGGCTTTGTCAAACACATCCATTAGCAGTAACAGTTTCTGTCCCTTTTACGAGAGGCCTCACAAGCAGGTTGTCACGTTTTATCGGCATGCTGTTGCAAAGGGTTTATTATATACCACTGTTCTTAACATGGCATTTGGGTGGCCAGTCACCCCAAGCATAATTACAGTAATGGTCATCTACAGCATGCAAATGAAATAAAGTACCATGCCAACAGCAGACTGCACGGGGTCACCATTAAACGGTTTCTTTTATATTTTAGAAACAAACCACCAAAATGGGTGCCACCAATAATTTTTTCACAACTTTCAGGGCCAAGTAAGATATTCCTCTTAACCCAAGACAAGCACTCTCATTTCCAGAATTTAAGGTACAATAAGGTATAGTACAAGACAGAAGTGGTTAATAAGATTAGAATTAGTGACCACAGACTAATAAGGGCGAAGATATCCCTCAATCTAAAGCGAACAAGGACAAAGTTAATCACACGGAAACAGGCCAACCTCGATAGCGTCAGGGCGAAAAGAGAAGAATTTAGCATTGCACTTAAGAACAAGTATGAGGCTCTAGGACAGGAAGATAATGAGGATATAGAGAGGACGAACGAAGACATTACTAATCTGATCACCGAAACAGCAATCGAAGTAGGGGGCAAAGCACCAAGACATGTTGTGAGTAAACTCTCGGAGTCTACTAAAAATCTAATCAAGCAACGCCAACAGATGAGAATAACTAACTCAAGAGACAAGATAGAATACGCCGAGCTATCTAAGCTCATCAGTAAAAGTAGAGTCAGGGACGTACGTAACCATAACGTGAAAGAAATAGAAGCAGCCGTCAGAAAAGGAGTCAGCATCAAAACAACCAAAAGGAAGCTTTGTGCGGGAAAGAACATAATGCATGCAGTGAAAGATAAGCAGGACAACATCGTTACTAACTTTAGTGGCATAACCAAAGTGGCCGAGGATTTCTATTCCGAACTATACACCATGAGCGTATTAAATGCCGAGCAGGACTACGAAATCCCATGCGTCACTGCGGACGAAGTTAGGAAAGCAATACAGGGCATGTCCCGCGGAAAAGCGGCTGGAGATGACGGCATAACCACCGACTTGATCAAAGATGGCGGAGACTTCCTTATTGGAAAGCTCGCGACACTATACACTCAATGCCTCAAAACTTCAAATGTACCCGAAAGCTGGAAAAATGCAAATATTCTATTGATTACATAAGAAGGGAGATGTTAAAGACTTGAGGAACTACAGGCCGATCAGTCTACTCTCAGCACTTTACAAAATATTCACAAAGGTTATCTCAAACAGAATAAGGGACACACTTGAATTTAATCAACCCAGAGAGCAAGCAGGGTTCAGAAAAGGATACTCTACCATGGACCACCTGCATGCGGTCAATCAAGTAATCGAGAAATCCGCTGAATACAACAAACCCCTCTATATGGCTTTCATAGATTACGAAAAGGCTTTCGACTCAGTAGAGATACCAGCAGTTCTGGAGGCACTACGTCGTCAAGGAATATGTGATAGCTACATAAACACAATAGCCAACATCTATAAAGATTCTACAGCCACCCTGCTCCTTCATAAGAAAAGCAGAAAAATCCCAATACAGAAAGGTGTCAGACAGGGAGATACAATTTCTCCCATGCTATTTACTGCATGTTTGGAAGAAATCTTCAAAAGGTTAGACTGGGAAGAGACAGGGCTCAGGATTAACGGCGAATATCTGAGTAACCTGCGATTTGCAGATGACATAGTACTCTTTAGCAATGATGGCGACGAATTGCAAAAGATGATTGAAGACTTAAGCCGAGAAAGCGCTAAGGTAGGATTAAGGATGAACATGCAGAAAACAAAGATAATGGTAAGTGGCACAGCGAAAAAACGTCTATTCAAGGTCGAAACCCATACATTAGAAGTCGTAGAAGAATATCTGTACCTAGGACAGCTACTTACTGGAGAACCCACCCATATAAAAAATCCACCGTAGAATAAACATGGGATGGCGCGCATATGGCAGACATTCACAACTCATGAACGGAAACCTACCACTATCACTCAAACGGAAACTATATAACTACTGCATCCTGCCAGTACTGACTTACGGATCAGAAACCTGGAGAATTACAAAAAAGCTAGAGAGGAAGTTAAGAACCGCGCAGCGGGCGATGGAACGGAAAATGATAGGTGTTACACTAAGGGATAGGAAGACAGCCGAGTGGGTCAGAGAACAAACGGGGGTCGCCGACATAATCAACGATATTAAGAAGAAAAAATGGACATGGGCAGGCCACGTGATGAGAAGGCTAGATAACCGATGGACAGTTAGAACGACGGAATGGATACCAAGAGAGGGTAAGCGCAGCCGTGGGCGGCAGAGAGTAAGATGGGGGGACGAAATCAAGAAATTCGCAGGCATCAAATGGAATCAGCTCGCGCAGGACAGGCAAGGATGGCGAGGATTGGGAGAGGCCTTCGTCCTGCAGTGGACATAAAATTGGCTGATGATGATGATGACCATATAAACCGGAATACAAGTCTAGATATTAGAAAAAAAAAAGCTAAAGTCACCCCTCGTCTTATATAGCGGTGTTTAGCCGACAGTGCATCGCCGTCTGGCAACATGTGGTGTGCATGAGTGTCAAAAGCCACACACGGCACTATCCACATCCAAATCCAGTAGCAGGCACATTTTTTTTTAGTCTCCCTGTTTTCATGCTGTGCTTCCGATCTGTTCGCTCCTGTTCGGCTCCGACGTCGTATATGATTTTTTTTTTTCGTTCATTGAATATGAGCAGCAGAAAAGGAGGCAGTTCTCAGCTGCATTTAAACTGTATGTTGAGTTCGCTGAAGCGAACGGCAACATGGCCGCTCAGCGCCGCTTTGGCGTTCCGGAAAAAAGCCTGAACAGAAAGGGAAGCTGCAGAAGTCCAACCCTCTGAAAATGTTTCGTGGGCGAAGTGCAGTTCATCCACAGCTGGAGGATACGCTCGCAGACTTTGTGCGGGAAATTTGTGCGCGCTCGCTGCCAGTGACCGTGGATACCACTCGCAACAAAGCCGTGGAATTTGCTCAAGAAGCTGGGCTCACAAGAGAACACTTCCGTGCACCAAACTCGTGGGTGCGTCGATTCACGAGACTCAAAGGATTTTCTCTCCGCCGGCGCACATCCATCTGCCAAAAGTTGCTGCGTCCTCGCAGCATGCTTGTGTTGGATGCGTTTCATGGGCACCTGACCGACGCTGTGAAACGCGCACTCAGCGATGGAAAAACTGACCTCGTGATACTATGTTGTGCTGAACCAAGCCGTTCCAAGGATAGTGTGCCTGGGGTACCAGGATTATATATATCTGGTGACAACCTGAAGACGTCGACGGGCTCCCTACAGAGGCTTTCGCTTGCGACTGTCTGCGGCTGGGTGCTTTCCGCCTGGTGTTCCTTGCCAGATTTGACGGCGGAAGATGCTTTCAAGAAATGTATCAGCAACTCGCTGGATGGCATGGAAGACAATGCACTTTGGGAGGTGAATCCGACGATGGGTGGGCGGTGTACCCTATTTGCAAATAAATGCTTCAGCAATTTGTTTTTTTTTCTTTTTTGGCCACCGAAACTTCGGGGTCTACCTATAGTCCGGTTTATACGGTAATCTTACTTTCACTACAATAATTTCTCAATCGTTCAGTCCCTGCAATATAACTACAGGGCAGATAAACCAGCAGTCCTCAGAACAGGTTTAATTAATAGGGGATAATTACGTGGGTGTATGAAGCGTCAGGGTTCAGCTTTACTACAGAACTGTGGTTTTTATGAGGTCATGAAAGCATATGGAGCTGCCTGGTTGTGATTTTCACTGCTTCAATAAGCACTCAGCATACAGATTCTATTTTATCGCCGCATATCAAGCCAGACTATACAATGAAGCGACATATAGGTTCAAGGGTCAGGATTCTGAATGCACACCACTGCACAAATTTTCCAGATGTTTTATCACCCCTTTAACAGCTCTGAACAAGGAGATCCCCTGAAAACACGGCAGCACAGTCACAAAAAGAAGCAGACGACTACTGGTGGCACTAGAGTGACCTAGATAGGGGTAGTGGGACGAGGGCAGTCCTCACGCCTTGGCAGTTTGCACGGAAACCGCCACGTGGCGCTGCAGTGCCTTTCGCCTGCACCACACCGCGGTGCATGCTTCTTTGATGGGGACTTGTAGGGAGAGTGCGACGTGTCTTAAGCTGATCCCCGATTACGAAATGTCTGCCTTGCACACTGTCAACAGTGGAACAAATAGACTTGTCTCCAAAGCTACAAGCCTCGCGATTTTAAGTATTAACGCACCTGCGAGGAAGTTTTTGGGGCTGCGCATGTACATACTGCAAACGAATGGGTGAACCGCAGAGGCGACGCTTGCAAAATACGCACACACACAAGGACAACTAAAAGAATGCGTGAAAGAATTTATTAGAACAAAAGCATTCTTCGAAAAAGAGGCGCTGAACAAAACCAGACTCGATCCTAGGTCGTTCTGCTGAGCTTAATATGTTTTGCTCTCTGTGGCTTTGCGTTTCTTGCACTATTAATACTTTTGAATAAGAAAGCTAGCCGCCTGAGCACATAGAACGAAACGGTCCTCATGCTCACTTTTTCTGTATGCTCGTCACATCTAACGCTATTGGAGAAAAGGAAGCCGTTCTTTACAAGAGCTACATCACAGATGCTATTTGTGTTTAGCTCCGATACGCTTAAACATTCAGTGAATGTTTTACACAGCCTCGATGAATGAATAAAAGTCTTTTGATATGAATATAAATGCCCACCCCAGTCACACTGCTCAGTGTACTCTGAGGGTAGCAGATGTGCTTTGGCTTCTGCTCTTCTGATGAGGAGGATGTGCTCACACGTACAACAATCAAGTTGTAGGACGCACTTGCTACGTCAATCTGCTAGGTAATAAATAACTCGCGATCGAGTCGCTCCTTTCTGTCACTAGCGATGAGTGGCTGCGACAGGGAGCCTCTACTCTGGCCAGAGAATCCCCAGCTTCTAATCTTCCTTGGGAGAGAAGCCCATTACTACTCTTTGGGGTAATGCTCGATGTTCTGTCCCCCACACTGCGAAGCGCATTGATGATATTAGGAGTGCTATTTGCATCGTCCGCACTCCTTGCCATGTTGTAGATATAGTTCACTGTTATAAGGAACTGGTCTGGCGAGGGGTGGGCGTACAGCCACTCACTGGCGGATGATGCCGAACATGTGCTCTATGGGGTTGGTGCTAAGGCGGGACGTCATTAAGTACTGAAAAGCTACATTCGCGACTCCATCTAAATGCTCACCACCTAGCGGACGCTCCTGGAACCAGCCGATCTAAGGTCGGCCTCGAAACGCGGCATGGTATCGCATTTTTGCGGGCTGTAAAACAGCTCTATAGTTCCTTAATCGGCGCCATGCCGCCTTGAAGCAGCCCAAAAAAGAAAAAATCCTCATCAAGACTTGTTGCGTGCGTCAGTGCGTGTCATCGCGATGCAAAGAGCAACAAGTCGTTTCATCGGTTCCCCAAAGAAGCAGACGACGCTTCACACAGGGCAACATGGATTAGGAACTTGCGCATCACAATAAGGCGACGGGAACTATGCTAGTTTGGTCCAGGCACTTCACTCGCGACGATTTCTTCCTCTCCGGTGAGTACACAGATGGTGTGCGCGCGCGTTTATTATCATGCGCGCTTTTCGAAGAGCCAGAGTGTAGTTTAGTTTAGGCATGAGCGATAACAAAATAGCGATATCGTTTATATGTGTATATCTGGTAACATTTTCCGAGCGTACCTATGCTCAACTTGAACCGCGGTAGCATTACTGCTGACGTACTTTTGCCCGCATGCATTGCAAGTAGATATAAAGCAAGCGTTTGCCTTCGTTCGCCGCCTTCGTCCCACATGCGCGCTGCGCCTCGTAATTTACTTGGTGGTTATGGAGGTAATGTATGATATCGTTTAACGTAGCGCATTTGCATTTCGAGTTCATCTGGTGACAATTCAGGATTTATTGCGCTCGTTCCAACTTATGAGCCCTCGACCTGTTCACCGCGCATCTGTTTTCCGGCACCGCGCATAGAACTGAACTCTTTCACACCTTTATAAGTGACGCATATGTACTCAATGAAGCAACGTTGCACATAAGCGCTTGCATATTTCTAAGAGGCCTGCTACGCATTAACACGTACCTGATCATTAAGAACAAGCGCCACGTTTGAACGCACAGCGCAATTATTCCCGCTGTTTCGCCACTCAAATCATTTAGACCGATTAATATCAGATGTTCAGCAGCAGTAACCCTTTCGCATTCGACGAAGCATCGTGATCCGAACCCACAGTCAAGAAACTTTAGCGCAGCGCTAAGCGGAAGCACGGCCGTGACCCTGGGTATGGAAGCCATCTTTATTTTTCTCAGCAATGTTGCCAGATGAACCACTTTTTCTGGAGTTGCAAATATGTTAAGCACTTCAAGAGGGATAATGTAATGTACTGGTAGTAGCGATCCTCACCCCAGTTTCCATAGTATCGCTTAGAAACCCTCCTTTGTCAATAGTGCTAGCTTCCCATTTGTTCAAATAAGCAAGAAAATCCTCCAAAGACCGCCGACATAGTGGAAGCGGACCTCAAAGCTTCCGATGTCCTTGATGTCATTGCTTTTATCAAGTGGTTAATCTTCGTGCAAAAAGCGAGGACCAAGAACAGAAAACTTTCCGATTTGAATGAATTAGAATCATTGGAGCACAATCACATCGTAAATTCAACTAACTCGAATTTTTCTGTGGCCGCTATTCTGCCGCATTTTCTCTTGACGTCATTTTTGTAAATGTTCATGGCTCTCAGGACAGTTGCCCCGAAAAGTTGAAAGGTGTACAACACTTTTTCAAATGAGTTCGTGTTGAGGTGCGGGTTGAATCTTCTCAACGTTGACCGTTTTTCTCACTATTCAATGATGCCAAAACGCACCCAACACCGCCTTCATTCGGGAATTTGTGCAGTGCCCAGGGGGTTTGAGAATTTCGTGAGTCAGCGTCGTCGCTTATGTCCACGGTTTCCGTGGGCACAGTCTTTTTGTCTGACCGTCATGGAGGTTTGAGGCAGCTCTTCGTCGTGGGCCTTTCGCGCGGCAGATCTTTTGAAAGGTACCTACGGAGATTGGGCAAAATCGTACGTGGGCACTGCGTCTTGCGGGGGAGACTGCTTTCAGTGGTAAACGTACCTCTTTGCCTTCGATTACGCAATATCCCTTAGTGTATATTTTCCTTCAAAGTGAAGTTCGCACACAGCGTCAGTGAATTTGAGCGGCTTGTCCCTGTGGTGTAAATTTCGCTCCCGCGTTCGGCACATTTCTTCATCCTCGGGGACACTGAACAGAGATAACTTTGGGGTATCTTTCACTCTGCTGTACCCAGCCTTACAACCAGGCTAAAGCAATACCCCATTTCATAATTTAATAACTCAGCGCTATCTTCAGCCACACCACAAAGGAAACAACAACAAAACAAGGAACGCAAATCAGCGAACAAACTGCAATCACCAAAGCGGTCCGAGCCTGTCCGCATGCACGCTGTAGAGACGCAGCTACAGCCTGCTGGTGCAAGGCGCAGTGGTGCCATGCAGCGCGCGTAGATTTCTGTGCTTTTCGACACGCCGCCGCTGCCTCCGTCTGCTCTCCCCTCGTCCCACTACCCCTATCTAGTTCACTCTAGTGGCACGTACTGGCCGTGCAAGGTACCGTAACTCGGGTTTTTATACTGTCACATAGGGTGTGAAATGAAATTCACACCTTTTGAAATTCGTCATTGTCAGTCGTTCCTCTAAACTAAATATTAGTCTAACTTGCCTGACAAAAACTCGAATATGCATGTCCAGTATAAGACCTGCATCATTCACTCTTGAATCCACAGAAATGTGCAGCTAGGTCTATCAATCTGACTACTCGTACAACACAAGGGCATGCAAACTCAAATTATCACTCAACTTTCAAACCCTCTATAGCACCATAAAATTCAAACATTTTGCATCACTGGCTTTACTCAACAAAAAAAGTAACAAAACATAAGACGTCTCACCACCTATGCGGGTGGCATCGTGAGTACACAAATGGCATACCATGAAAATACATCAAACTTATATCTTGCCATAAACATTTGGCAAAGGGCCACCATTACTATTGTATGCATATTGATTGTGATGGAAAAACCATGATGCCACAAATTTCCTTATGCCACATCGTTGTTCCTGTGCCAGCGTCGTCACATTATCGAAATCAAACACGTGTCCTTTTGTTAGGCAGTGGTCGACCAATTCTGTCTTAGCATGCTCCATATTCCAGCTCACCCTTCCAGATTTCGGAGTCTCTGTTGCCAGTCTTGCACATCACCTGTGATATCAGCGTATTTATCGCCTCCAACTCCACGATAGTGAAAGTTGTTTCGTCGGGTGGGGGAACTATTGCAATCTCTAAATTTCCCATCTGTTTTCTTTTTTTCGTCCTCACGGTGCAAGATCTGCGTGTTGTGACAAACACGACTGCTTTCTACGATATCGTTGGCAGCTGACACGCTCATAGGTCTAGTGTCCGTCAGGCCTACCGTGGTTCGATGGCTGCTCTGCCGTTCAATGAAAGCTTGTCATGCTCGTTGCGGAGCGCTTCTTAAACGTTCTAGACGAGTGATCGCCCCATCCGCTTCCCAAATTTGTGCTTGGTGCAGAACTTCTTATCAAGTGACCCATAGCTGCACGCAGTCAAAAACAACGAGACAAAATGACGCATGTATGTGCGCGCCTCTGCAGCGTCGACAGCGTGAAGCAGAGAGAAGCTCCGCTCGGCCAATAGGATGCCACAGTTTGTCACATGCACCAAGCTGCCCATAAGCTCGCACGCTGGTACGTCTCGAGTTTCTTCTAGAAGGCCAATGAGCGAGATGAGCCAGCGGTAGCAGTAAACTTAAGATTTAGGGCGACTCTTTAAAACGAGACCAAGATAACCAGTGTGTGTGGGCAACAGTTCGATGCGGAAAAATTGCCATGTCAACGCAAATTTGCGTGCAGATTCACCTCACAGGCACGTTGCAGATACTGTGGCAAAAATAATGCTTAGTGAAGCCATAAACTTCCTAAATTAGTGCAAAAATAGAGCTATATACCAAAGCTGCAAGGTTCAAAAAATTAAATTTTCTATCTTCAATAACCTGTGTCCCCCTTTAAGGTACACTCATTAAGTAAAATAGATGACGTCGTCGAGCTAGAGCAGATGATCCATTGCAGACACCTAGAACAACCAAAATGCTTTCAGCATAAACAATAAACTTATCGAAACTAATTTGTACACACTAGTCAATATGTCAGAAATATCATTCCGCACTAAAGGTAGGACTGGGACGATAACAAGTCATCAGCACAAAAGCGGAACCAAATTGAGGTACACTCACCAACTAGGATAGCAGACTTCGTCTCTAGCTTGACGAGATGATCCACTCCAGACACCTAGAACCAAAAATGCTTTCAGCACAAACAACAAACTTATCGAAACTAATTTGTACACACTAGTCAAAATGTCAGAAATACCATTCCGCACTAAAGGTAGGACTGGGACGGTAACAAGTCATCAGCACAAAAGCGAAACCAAATTGAGGTACACTCACCAACTAGGATAGCCGACTTCGTCTCTAGCTTGACGAGATGATCCACTCCAGACACCTAGAACCAAAAATGCTTTCAGCACAAACAACAAACTTATCGAAACTAATTTGTACACACTAGTCAAAATGTCAGAAATACCATTCCGCACTAAAGGTAGGACTGGGACGGTAACAAGTCATCAGCACAAAAGCGAAACCAAATTGAGGTACACTCACCAACTAGGATAGCCGACTTCGTCTCTAGCTTGACGAGATGATCCACTCCAGACACCTAGAACCAAAAATGCTTTCAGCACAAACAACAAACTTATCGAAACTAATTTGTACACACTAGTCAAAATGTCAGAAATACCATTCCGCACTAAAGGTAGGACTGGGACGGTAACAAGTCATCAGCACAAAAGCGAAACCAACTTGAGGTACACTCACCAACTAGGATAGCCGACTTCGTCTCTAGCTTGACGAGATGATCCACTCCAGACACCTAGAACCAAAAATGCTTTCAGCACAAACAACAAGCTTATCGAAACTAATTTGTACACACTAGTCAAAATGTCAGAAATACCATTCCGCACTAAAGGTAGGACTGGGACGGTAACAAGTCATCAGCACAAAAGCGAAACCAAATTGAGGTACACTCACCAACTAGGATAGCCGACTTCGTCTCTAGCTTGACGAGATGATCCACTCCAGACACCTAGAACCAAAAATGCTTTCAGCACAAACAACAAACTTATCAAAACTAATTTGTACACACTAGTCAAAATGTCAGAAATACCATTCCGCACTAAAGGTAGGACTGGGACGGTAACAAGTCATCAGCACAAAAGCGAAACCAAATTGAGGTACACTCACCAACTAGGACAGCAGACTTCGTCTCTAGCTTGACGAGATGATCCACTCCAGACACCTAGAACCAAAAATGCTTTCAGCACAAACAACAAACTTATCGAACTAATTTGTACACACTAGTCAAAATGTCAGAAATACCATTCCGCACTAAAGGTAGGACTGGGACGGTAACAAGTCATCAGCACAAAAGCGAAACCAAATTGAGGTACACTCACCAACTAGGACAGCAGACTTCGTCTCTAGCTTGACGAGATGATCCACTCCAGACACCTAGAACCAAAAATGCTTTGAGCACAAACAACAAACTTATCGAAACTAATTTGTCCACACTAGTCAATATGTCAGAAATATCATTCCGCACTAAAGGTAGGACTGGGACGATAACAAGTCATCAGCACAAAAGCGGAACCAAATTGAGGTACACTCACCAACTAGGATAGCAGACTTCGTCTCTAGCTTGACGAGATGATCCACTCCAGACACCTAGAACCAAAAATGCTTTTAGCACAAAAAACCTTATCGAAACTAATTTGTACACACTAGCCAAAATGTCAAATGCCAATCTGCACGTAATGGAGCTGGCCGGTAGTGTCACCATGAAAATAAACCAAAATTAACCTGCACTCACCAACTCTACGCTATTTCATACATCAGGTGCAATGCTGTGAAGGCTATGCAAGTAGTCCGTATGTGAGGAAGAAGCCAAAAGAAAAAAAAAAGGCGAGGTGTCTAGCTCCAACAAGCTAACATCAAACATAACAGTCAACCTCGCATATTGCCAACTGTTTCACCAGAAAAAGGAGCACGTTTTACCATGATGAAAATTGTATCATGGTTTAAGGCTGCCCACGAGGCATTTATTCTTTTTTGCTCACCGCCAGCAAAGCACTACTTTTTGTAGTGAAAGTACTATAAAAAGTAAACACAAGGCTACAGAACAGCAGGCAGAGATGAAAGGCCAATGCAGGCAGAATGTTTTCTTTTCTCACTATAATAGATAAGCCACATCTGTTCTGCAACTTCATATTTAGGTTTTGGGAAAAAGGCACTAACCTTGTCAATGGCATGCTGCCAAAAGCAAATTACTTCAGGGAGACCTAGAACAACAAAAGAGCAAATGCTTAGCAACAACAGTGGACTTTTCAAATTCATAAGAAAATTGATGTTATCAGAGAGGGCAAGTTCATTTCACCACATAAAAGTATGAAATACTTGAATCATCATGTATATACAGAAAGCAACTTTAACGATAAAAGATCAACAAACCATTGTGATGAACCAATAGTGCTCAAGATGCATCCCTAGGGAGCCCTGGAAAAAAGAAAATGTTTAGCAATAGCAATGCACTTTTCAAACATGCAAATAAATTGAAGCATCAGAGAGGGCAAGTACATTTCACCAAATTAAAGTATGAAATACTTAATCATCACACACACACACGCACAAAGAGCACACTTGGTGGTAAGACATCAACAAACCTTTGAGATGAGCCAATGATGTTAAAGACTCATCCTTGTGTTCAACCCTCGTCCTACTGTCCTGAAAATGAAGTACAATTACTGAAGCAGCCCAGATTGAAATTAACTTTCGAAGTATGCAAACTGTCAGCCAATTATAATTGAATCAGTGTGCTCATACGAACGAGACAAATGACTCATCACAGATAACAAATGATTGCAATATTTGCAATACTCACTTATTAAATGTGCAAGTGCAGCCTACTGTGACCTGTAAACACAAGAGTAACAAAATCAACACAAAGCCAGGAAATACAAAATTTGATAAACCCAAACCAAACTCAGATCAATTCAAGTGTCTACAAATGATTTCAGACATATGCTTGTCACTGAATCATCACAGTGCTGAGACTGACTGTCAAGTGCAACTACCTTAGGGAACTAACAGGCTTGTAATATTTAAAAGGCCGCGCCTATAGTGCCGGCAGCCGGCAAAACTGACCAGCAGAATAGTTGCCGGCAGTTTATCCCTGCCGGCGCATTTCCTGTTATAGCTATTTTAAGTGTGTCCGTGGTTCGCCCGTGTCACTGGAGGGCCCGTTGACATACGTTGCCGCTTCGCGGTGCGCCTTTGGCGCTCACTATTTTGCTCGTGTCATTACTGCCAGAGCCAGGCCAACGCGATTTTGTTTAAAAATAACATTACGGCTCCTTCGGAGCAGTTGTGTTAGCGCTAATAGTTCTTAAAAAAAAAATGCAACACCGAAAGAAAAAAAATTTCACGAAGGCTGCGACTCGAACCACGGTCCTTCAAACCACAAGCCAGCGCGGCACACTAAGCCACTACGCCACCGAACCGTGCCGTTCTTCGCTGGAAAAAATATCGAGGGGCCGGTGAGGTAGTCATCACCGTGCTGCCGACAACTCACATGGTCACGGGCACCCAATAGGGAGCTTGCACGGACGGAGGCGACGCTATGCACTCTGGGTAGGCAGCCATTTTTTTGTCAGAGGCGGCCGCGGAGTGGAGCAGTGCAGTCGTGTTTGCGAGCTTTGGAGTAGCGTGCAGGTGTGATCGAGTGCGAGCGCGACGCAAATTTAACTCCAAGGAGTGCCGTGCACGATGTCAGCGACACAGGAATACTACACTGCAACGCTGTGCCAAAAAGACTGCGAGCAGTATGAAAAAAAGGATGAGACTCTGCGGACTGGACCCATTCACACTTCGTGCGGTTGATTGACTTGGGTTTCACGTCCCAAAACCAGCTCCGATTATGAGAGACGCTGTAGTGGAAGTCTCCAGAAATTTCGACCACCTGGGGTTCTTCAACGTGCACTGACATCGCACTGCACACGGGCCTCAACATCTCGCCTCCATCGAAATGCACCCGCCGTGGCCAGGGATACGCGCAGACGCTTCGTGCCGGCGACTGTCTAAGCGACGTGGACTAGTGGCCGCGCATCGACAGCTCCTATATTCACGAATTTCTCGTTTGGAGGACGAGTTTTATTACCCGGGAGCAGTTGAAGTCGAGAAAGGCCCCAGAGGGCCACAACTTTGTGACGAGTGGCTCGGTGCGGGAGCCGTGGGTGAAGAAAGTCGCCGACTACACCGTGATGGTCGTCACTCAAGTAAGACGTGTTAAATTATTTGACTTTGCTGTAGATGCTAATGTTTGTTTCTGTCCAGGTTAACCACTCCCAGAGCGTTAACAAGCCTCCCGTTGACGTCTGCACTGCGAATGCTCTCGGGCCAACGCATGCTCAGCCGGTCAAAGTTGTAAAGCATGGCATCTTTTGTTTAAAATAAACCGATAGCTTAAATGATAACCGGTACAGTAGACTGATTCGTCATTAAGTGTTCACGTACCTGACATGAAGTGGCGAGAACAGACGAAATAGTTGTCGGCGTTAGCTTCTTGAATGCCGCGTACGCGACAGGCACTCCACTAACGCTCCGACAGCTTCTTCGCCTTCCCGCACACGTGTAGGCGCACCTTTGGGATTTTGGAGAAACTGTAGTCTTTCGTATGACTAGCTTCTTCGGCCTGCTCTGGCTGTAATTATTGCAGCCTAAAATTACACAGTGCACCATTACGTCTCCAGGCAGTGCCGACGCCACGAAAACGACAGCACTCGCCGGTCGGCTCTGACAAAAAAATGCCTGCCTACCCAGAGTCGCCGCCGTCCGTGCAAGCTCCCTATAGGGAACTGCCGGCAACTATTTTGCTGGTCTGTTTTGCCGGCTGCCGGCAATATAGACACTACCTATTTAAAAAGGCAAGTGAAAAGCTTGTGCACATTATTTGATCACATTGTGGTAGCTTGGACAGCCCATTAGTATCTGGACCTGCACTGCTTCACGGACTGTCAGCAACACTGCAAAAGGATTTCTGACGAGTTTTAGTGTCCTCGTTCCCAGCAACACTGTCAACAGCACTGATGGCCATGTGCTCAAATGTGCGCTCAGTCTGCTCACTTGGTGCAAAAACATTTGAATATTAGTCATCATCATCAGCCTGTTTACGTCCACTGCAGGACAAAGGCCTCTCCCAACGATTTCCAAACACAACCTGCTAAATGTAATTTTTATTAAGACTTGGTATATGTAACATTTTATTAGTTGTCTCCACTGCATGTTATTTCAGAAACCTAATGCCATTACGTACAAAGGACAGACCATGTGACAGGGGTATTAATTCCCAATTTTTTTTAAGGCTAAAAGCTCTGTACTTGGCCACTATTTTGTGGTGCTGCCAACACTTGTGGAATCCGCTTGCATGCTCTGCTGGGATAGCAAAGTAGTGGCTACTGCCATTATAAATGCATACCAACTCAACTACCTTTTAAATATTTCTAGCGCTAATCTGCGATTAACACCGCCCCTTATCGTAGCTCGAATTTGTGGTACCATGTGGTCCACAACGAATGCTGACGAGAAGTTGCAGATGACAGTTAAGTCAAAACGGTGTTCCTTTTGTAACTCACCTCGTGATGCGAGCTTTCAGCTCACGCCGGCTGGGTCAATCGGTGCTGGAAGCAAACAAAACTTGAGGTTAGGAGTAATCGCGACACAGTACGAGCTCACGTAAATGCGCGATCAGATACGTTAATTTCGTCATCGTATTCAGTGTGAGCTAGGTTTGTATCATCACATGAAAAAACAAAATTGAAAAAGATTGCGGGGAGGTACGACACTTACTCTGTCGCGACCGCCCCGCTGTCGGCCACGTGCGGCTGCAAAGAAAGCGCACAAATACAAGGTAAGCCTTCTTGCCATTATGAAAAGAAAATCACTTGAAAATACAGCCATCAGTGAAAACATACATATTCCTCACTTGTTGAAGTAGGACAGGGATAACAATCATCACGTGAGATTAGCAACGAATTAAAAGAAAGGCAGCATACGTACCACACACGTGGTGCCGCGATACCTCCTCGTTGAACGAGCACGGTCAAGCTGAAAAATTGCAACGAAAGAAAGTCAGCATTAGTGCACAGCGCATTAACGTGAAGTAAAATTTACGCAGTTGAAATATTCAGTGAGAACATTCCTTCAATGAATTTAGGAACAGGTCTGTGTAGTATCATCACCAACGAGCACTATTTTCCTCAAATGTCGCAGTAAAAGACACCACGAAAGAAAGGAAAATTGCGAGCACTTAAGTAGACAGTGCAAATAAGCAGACCTATAATACTCACAGATTCATACTGCAAACGATGGACGTGGATTGAGCCCCGATGAGGTGGCACCAAGCTGCGCACATCAGAACCGGCCAGTTGAGGAACGGCGCCAAAATGAACCCATTCCGCCTCCGCTGCTGACGCTAGGGCGAGCCGCTAGGGGGCAAAAAACAATGACTCGTGATAAACCAACTGTTCAAACTACGAGTGGCATTTAAATGTGCAGTTCAGCGTATCAGAGTGTAATATAATTGTTGATAGTAACAATATCAAAACAGCTAAAGGCTCGACCAATTGTCTCGCCAAAAAAAATTAAAAAAAAGAAAACAAGGCGCTGCCATCGGTAGCGACATGAGTGGCGCGCCTGTGGTGCAGTTTCTTTTCTTTTTTGCTGCAGTTCAGTTTTAAGCGATCTACAGCACGCGAGCATTAATTGTGACGATCGCAAAGTATGTATAATTTTCGTTAGTTACATGCAGACAGGTGTGCTGGTCAGAAATCTCCGGCGGCGGCGGCGCGTGACCGGCGCGAGATTCAACCGTGTGGCGGCAGCGTGGCGCGGGAAAAAACGAAAACTAAAGAAAGAAAGAAAAGGGGGGGGGGGGGGTGCGCAAAACTCGTGCTCGTGCCAGATTTCCCGCATATTCGCCTGCGAACGCTACGCAATATTTGCGTATACTCCCTGAAGCTTTCCTGAATAAACAAGCCATGGACAACGACCCAGTGGGGTTAGAATTTCACATTTCTTTTCCATGTGGCTGGATAACCATAGTTAACCGGAGGGGTTCAGGAATCGTAGCATTGTCTCTAGATCAAGTACAGCGGTGAGCATTGCTAGGGTGAACAAGCGAGCGCGTGGCCATGGATGGATGGATATTAGGAGAACGGAACGGTGAAGTGCAAGGCTGCACAATAAAAGCAAGCGGTCGGCCTGGAGAGGGATCACCGAGGTGTTTTGGTAAAAAGGAGGGTTTGAGGAAGGGAAGAAGAGCGAAGCTATGTCAGGAAAGTTTCAGTGTATGAAAAACTTTGGCAGCTGGTGGGCGCTGCGGAGACGTGTAAATATTTTAGTACCAACAGAAAAGTGAAGGGGGGATCAGCACCCCCCCCCCCTCCCTAGTTACGGCCCTGAGCAGTGGTCAGTCTCTCCTGTTGCGAGACGACGCACGGAAAACGTTTCTTCACCTTTTTCAAATGAGACGCAGTTACCGCATGGATCACTAACGACCGATCGTACGTCTGCGCGAGTGCGTGTGACAGCAGTCAACCTTTCGCCCGCTTTCCAAGCGCCGCCAGTCCGGCGCCTTTGGTTTGGTTCTGCATGGACGGATGTCACGCGTAACGTACAGCGCTACGGGCATACAAAGAATTCTGTCTCGCTAACAGAGTGTTGCAGGCCTTTGTTTCGGTAGACGTCGCCATTCTGCGGAAGAGCCGAGGAAGCAGCGGGGAACCCGCTGGTTTCACTGGCAACTACAGCGACAGTCGGGGAGCGGAAAAGTTAATTTTGTTTGTATATTTGCTTTCAACAGCAGCCCAATGTGGCGATGGTCTGGTATTATATTCAAATCCTAATAAGTTGGGGGAAGGACCAGCGGCTAAGTAGCCAGGAATGCCCACTGACAATGCAGTCGTAGTTATCAGTGCTTTCCCAGTATACTATTGTAGCGATTATAGTGAGCACTCGCGTATTAAGAAGGTCCGTCGACTGGCCAGTAATGCTTATACCAACCTTCGCGCGCATGTAGGCAATTCAACAGAATTTTTTAAAAAAACACAATAACTCCGAATAAGCAATTCATGCGAGCAGAAATATGATTTTAATTCAGAGCAGCCCAGTAGAAGGCTGGTGATAAATTCTGACGCATTTTTAACTGTCGGCAGGGACGTATAAAAGCAGTGATCTCGTTTGCTAGCACAGTGGTGGATGCAAGTTTAAGGTTGACATGCATGGCCGAGTATAATTGCAGATGGGATGAAATGGCATATAGGATGGTTAGCAGACATGTTCGATTATTCGATAACTTGAAATGTCGAATCGAAATTTGACTCGGTCTTCAAATCGAACTGTCATTATTCACTAAAGTAGATATATTTCATTGTCAGCTGTGTCGAAATAAACACATATCAGTGCGAAAGTGCGAATTTCACCCCACGGGCATAGCACGTACAAATATGTAAAACACGTAACATACGCATATATAGACGACGACGCGTATAGTATACATACTACGTCTGTCAGGGATCATATATAACGAAAGGGAAGGGGTCAAGGGCTCGTTCTTTATTTGTTAGAAACAAGTTAATGAGCCAACAGACAATGAAGCCTAGGAAAGCATAGGGGAAGTTACTTGTGGTATTTTAATTGTGGAGAAAGTAGAAAGGAATTAAAGTGGACGAAAAGACAAACCTGCCTTCGGTGGGACCCGAACCCACGACCTTCGGATGTCGCGTCCGATGCTCTACCAACTGAGCTACGAAGGCGGCCGTCCCCCCGTCCACTTTATTGTGTATTTATGTACATATTATCCTGGGAGTGTTAGGCAGCGCCACTCATGGCCAAGGCGGCGTGCGTGGAACGCACTTTTCTTGCCAGGAGGCGTCACGTAGAACGTGAACTTAGCTGAGATGGCTGCTGCCCACTAAGCCCTCGCATGCTACCTAAGGCACCAAGTCTGCCGCAACGAGGCCCACGCTATGAAATAACGAAAGGGAAGGGGTCAAGGGCTCGTTCTTTATTTGTTAGTAACAAGTTAATGAGCCAACAGACAATGAAGCCTAGGAAAGCATAGGGGAAGCTACTTGTGGTATTTTAATTGTGGAGAAAGTAGAAAGGAATTAAAGTGGACGAAAAGACAAAGCCTAGGAAAGCATAGGGGAAGTTACTTGTGGTATTTTAATTGTGGAGAAAGTAGAAAGGAATTAAAGTGGACGAAAAGACAAACCTGCCTTCGGTGGGACCCGAACCCACGACCTTCGGATGTCGCGTCCGATGCTCTACCAACTGAGCTACGAAGTACCTACGAAGTACCGAAACACACAGTACATAGGCCTATGGCATTTTCTCCTTTGTTGAAACACTGACGGCATCCCACCCGCGTCTTTTCGGTCTGCAGTCAAGCACTACGTGTGCCAAAACCGCCTTTGCATTGCCTGAAACCACCGTCGCGTATCCTTTCTTTTTCTTCCTTTTTATTTTTTACGCCTGCTACCCGAAAGAAAAACGTTGTTTCTTTCCAGTGTCATACCGGAAACATTATTTCAACATATGCCTGCAATTTTAAAATGCCTTGGCGTAATAATAACTGATGACCTGAACAGGTGCAGTCAGATTGAAAATGTGTGCTCTGCATCGTAAAAAAAAAAAAAAAAAACGCTCTGTTTTCTTCTAACAAAGCTGCCAAACGCAACGATAGACGTCAAGCCAATGACATGTACAGTCTTTATTCTTCCTGTTTTATAGAATCATGCTGCCTTATAAGCCCCCATCAACGAGTTTTATTGGCTCCAGTAGAAAGAATTCTAAGACTCGCAGCCCGATTCATATGTACAAAAAGAGAAGACTCATTTACTGAAATGCAAAGTTCATGTGATTTGGAATCATTAGAATTTAGGCGACAAAGCTTGAACAGAATAAAATTATTGTTTCAGATTCTCAATGATCATATACAAATTGATAAAGGTATTGTGCATAAGAAACTCTGGAGTTAGCAAGAAATTAAATTGTTGAGGACAAATAAATAGTAAACACAACAATAAATAAACCACATAATTAAATAAATAAAAAGACGACAACACTCCCCCCCTCCTTTTTTCTCAAGAACGTTCCGGAGTCCCTGGAAGTGTAACTTGAAAGTCTAACATATTCCCGCCGCAACCACTCCGCGCATGCGTGGTCAACCATGCATCGCAAAATACGTGGCACTTAGAAAACTCGCCTCTTTATAATGGATAGGGACAACGACGTGTCGCGAGCTTCTGAATGAATACCTCATTAAATATACCATCCAGTTTTTGATCAACCTAGCATCATAATAAAACTCTGCAATACCGCGTCAGAACTTGCACCGTTACTTGTCTGTTCCGTTTTATTATTATTATTATTATTATTTTGCATAGAACCCGCGGTAAGGTCAGCTCTCGTTGAATTTCTTTCCTGTTCAGCAATGCGCACAGGAACACAGTGATACACATATA
Organism: Hyalomma asiaticum; assembly: GCA_013339685.2. Classification (NCBI taxonomy): domain Eukaryota; kingdom Metazoa; phylum Arthropoda; class Arachnida; order Ixodida; family Ixodidae; genus Hyalomma; species Hyalomma asiaticum. The sequence goes on from CM023482.1 coordinate 139,093,563, forward strand.
TGTGACCATATTCATTTTTATTAGGTCTGAATGGTCAAGCGTCAAAGCTTCGCCGGCCGTATTTTGGTCTCACTGGCCTGTCTCGACAGGCAGTAAACGTGAGCCAAGCCTACGTGCACTCCATCGCCATTCATCAGATGCGACGGCGAACAGTGTGCGCAGCGGAAAGCTGCTCAGCTCTCTGAGAGCATCGCAGACGTGTCGCTGTCAGTTTCAGCTTTCCTTCGTGTATGAAGGGTAAAACATATACTGAAATGATGGATAGAGAATCACAAGCTCGGCGACATTAATGGAAGCGACCGTCCACGTACGGCGCGCTAACAAACATGCGACGAAAAATGGGCTCGAATCGTGGAGGCAAGTGCTGGTTGACAGGTTATTCGTCAATGTATTAGGGGGAAATTTACTCCTAAAAGAAAAAAAAGAAACGTAATAATCTCAAAAACGTATTTACCGGGAGAGCAGCAGGCAGCGAACGGCGCAATGATTGCTTGCTTGCTCCTCAAATAATGCTGATATCAACTCAAGCGCGAGTCGCTCGCGCTACGCGCAACGTCGTCATCCGCGTTCGCAACGCTTTCCATGACGTCTGAAATATGGAGGCAGTCGCAACCAGTCTGGGGACCTGCAGTGCAAAAGAGCTCATGTGCATGTTGCGATGCGCGTGCATAGCAGTCGTGCCAGTTGAACCCATACGTAGATCTTATATTTATCATATATTGTAGGACGAAAATGAATATTTAGAGGTATAATCTTGACTCTGAAAAACGAAATAGCAAGAGCGAACCTCAGCTTTGAGCTTTCAGAACGTTCTGCTCTTACAAGAAAGGGTATGTTGGCATGGTCACTGCAGTGGCATTTAGGCCCATCGAGATGCTTGCTTGCATCCTGATGAAGAATCTCACAGGGTATACATATATGCACCTTTATTATTAAATAAGATTTCTACGTAACTTATTGTGGCGAGACTCCAGGTAGTGTGCAAGCTTTCAAAGTGTCCAAGCTTTTATTTTGACGCTTAGACCGATCCATTGAGGTAGGATATCATCGGACCATGCCTGGTGTAAATGATGACCAAGAGCCTTCGTCGTGTGAGAGGGCAGACCCGCCAACAACATGCGGACCGTATACGTTGTCCGGCCAGTCACCGCGCAGTCGGCCACTAAGCTTCGACCTACAGTGTGTGTCCGCAGGGCCTTACTTCTACTGAATATGGAGTTGACATACACTTTCAAATTTGAAGTTCAGAGCTTCAGCATGGTTCAGTCCTCCAGAGCCGCCAAGGTCTGGCCGCCCGCTTGCAGAAGGGTTGCTGTGTTGAGGCATCCGGCTACCCGCCTTCTTGGCGAACATTTTTACAGTGTCCATCATATCCAGCCGCCTACGTCTCGCTGCTGCCCTGGTCACCTCGTTCGCCCGGTGTACCTAAATCTTTGGGAGGTAGGGTATAAATGTATGGCCGACATGAATTACTAATTTTTGCATCACCACACTGGTGGGTGGCCTGAGCTGTGGGGGATAGAGTCACTGGAAGTGGGGGATCGAACCCATCACCTCCCGCGTACCGGAGGCGGGCGCCGCAGCAGCTATTTCATCGCTAGCTGTTGCATCTATACATGCGATGTTGCCGAACTCTATTCTACGGCTGGCATGACAAAAGGGCGGTAGGCAGGAAAGGTTGTCAAAGAAGGGCGAAAGCTTCTCTTCATTCTGCCGTTCTAGACACAAACTCTTTCATAACGGCATCCAAGTGCAGTTCCGCAACTCTCTTCTTGCGCACGTGGAAGAGGAGAAGGTGTGTCAGCCTTTTCTGGGTCATTCGATTACTCAAAAGTGTTTTCAATGCGCATATTCTTTCATGCCATGTGCACTTTGCGTTAGTAGTATTTCGAATATAATGGTTACAGTGCAGTTATGTAGTATTGTGATTATCGATGCAAGTGTTGATATTATTGCTGTAAAAAGGTACTCAGTGTGTAGAATGCCGCTGTCGCTTTCTTGTTCTTTGCGTAGTATGTATGTACTCTTTTTGTATGTATTTGTATGTATTCATCTTTGCATCCCCATTCCTGCTTACAGCCTTCTTAGGCTAGCAGTACTTTACAAATAAAATAAATAAATAATAAATCGCCCGAGAGCACAGAGAGGTCCCCCTCCCCAGCAGCTGACGCAGGCACAGAAAACAGGAGTTGCAGGTACCTATCAACCTGGTGCATCATATTACGTATATATATCTGCAGGCTTTGCCTGCAGAATTTCTAAAATGCTTTCACTTGCGGCTGGACCCTCGTCGAGCAGGAGGCGTTGGGAGAAGCCCGAGTGGCGTCGAAGCCTGAAGGCCTGCTGATGTCAAAATCCGCAGCGTGTGCTCCTGTTCTTGTCAAAAAAAAGAAAAATTGATTACAGCGTAAACGGTCGGAAAGTAAAAAAAAAATGGGGGGGGGGGGGGGGGGGCTCTGGAAAAATGTTAGGGGGGCGACCAATCCCCCCTGCCCCCCGGTTCAGGAGTCCCTATATATATATATATATATATATATATATGCACTTCGTTTAGTTGTAAGTGCCATCCCGTACCGTCGTGTTCTCTTTCACTGTGTGTGTGTGTGTGTGTCCCCTGGTTCTCTTTTCCGTTTTAACTTTCTGTGCTCTGCGATAGTTTTTTCTTTATTTTTTGGTTTTTCGAGTCACTTTGTTTCTGTCCTTCCCCCCAACTTTTGCGCAACCAATCCTCCAACCGCATTTTACCTCGGACATGTTCATTGTTCCGACGCTGTCCGTAAAGCTCGTGGTTTCGTGTAGGCTAGTCCCCAAACATGCACCCGGGTGGGCAGCGCTGTGCGGGATGAAGGATACCGATATAGAGTACGGTAAGAGAACAGAAAATCTACGGGGAATGTTCAAGAGAAATAATGCCTCACCAATCGGTAGACTGTAGCACATACACCAGCAAAGGAGTGAAAGGACCGACGCGGACACTGCGGTAATCAGTTGCTACTCGCCGAGTGTACGTGAGTGTCATGAACAGGGTTGTTCGTTTTCGGGTTTTATATTTTCTCAAAATCGGAAGTTATAATTCGGATGCTGTTATTCAAGGCGATAATCGGAGAGAAATCGTTTTTCCTTTTTTGAACCATTCCGAAATTAGGTTTCTCTTTATTTATTTATTTTTTTTTGGGGGGGGGGGGTTAATTCACAAATTTAAAATTTACAAATGACATTATAGTGTAAAGTCCATGCAGCGCTTGCACGCACCTTGTAAAATGAACTATAAATCACTGGCGTTTACTTCAGCCAATACAATCTCATATCATTGTCCGAGGCGGCTTATAATGCGTGCGCAAAGCGAATTTCATGCAGCATGAAAAAATAAATCGTGTTGGTATGTGGTACTAGAATTCGGGGAGAAATCTGCTTTAACCCGGAAACGAACAACCCTATTAATGAAGATTAGAATAGGACGAGCGGATGGATCGCGATATCCCACATTGTCACTAAAAGCTACCGAGACCCATTAATTCCTCAGAAAGGCCACCAGTAATAGGGGACCTAGAACCCGACGGAGAGGTGGCCTGACGTCAGAGTACGCAGATCTGCCGAGGCTGTTATCCTACTCAGACCATGTGTCCACGACTCTGGACAACGCCGTTATTCATTATATAAGACAAACAAGGAATGGGAAGCTAAAACAACCTGCAGCCTAAAAGAAATCAAAATGGGGAATGCAGGGTACGCCGTACACGTCTTGCTACCACCAGTTTCCGGGCCGAAGATGGCACCTTTTGTGAGACGTATAAGCTCAGGCACGAGAGGTATAGTGTCAGTTCTTTCAATAGTATAGTAAAAGAACTGTGCAGATGTAATAATAAGTTCTTGACCTTAGTGTATCCCGCCTTAGGTGAAAGAGAGTAAAAGGAACGCTGTGAATGTAAACGCCCGGGCACTCCCGCTCTCCCCAGCCTCCATTTCTCCCTGAGTTCGCGATATCTTTTTTTCCTTAGTATAAACATCGACATTTTGTCCTAACGCACTGCAAGTAATTTTGAGTATTTAAATTATTATGTTTCTTTTTCCTTGCTTGGTTTTTCAAAGGAGGAAGGATCAAGGTCTGGGAATGAATAGGCGTCCATTGGAGATAAGCCTCTCGCAGAACGGATTCGCCCACAGGAGGAATTATACTTAATTCTGCAGGATACTACAGACTGCACATCGAACCACGGAGGTGCAATTTAGTCAGTGAATCAGCGTATGGAAAACCACGCACGTCGCCATGATGGTTGCGATCAGGTTGAACGGTGAAACGAAATTAATAATCGACATTTTTGGTATCTGAGTTGCAATAATGTGCAGCTGTCTCGGCAGTATATCTGATTAAAGAGCCATTCGAATAGCCTCAGTGTTTTCAAGGAGCTAAAGTTCGTGTCCCTTATGGATGCATAATGTAAATGACTGGTCACATTTGGACAAATGTGACCAGCGCCACTCTGTCATTATCCAGATCCGGCGGTTTGCTGGCAAGAGGCAACACATGTGGCGCATAGAACGGAGAATCAGCATTTTGAGTCAACGGATAACAAAACAAACAAACAAACATATAGAACGCATAGAATCGTCTTGAAACATGTAACGAGCGCAAAGAGACGACCACCCGAAAAGATACGAACACGTATGCACAAGCGCTGCGTGTTATGGCTTCTTTCGTGTGGTCGTGTCTCTGCACTTGTTCCCGATGCTTCAAAATGAACCAACTATAGCCCAACAAGAACTACTGATGAACGTGTAGAACAACGCTGTCATTGTGAGAGATAAGCACTGAGAAGTGTGATTGTGCGATTACTCCGGAGACGACTGTGGGATGATGTTGCAGTCGTGTGTTAGTTCACTTCCCAGGCCGCATCAAACGGAATGTGAAATTAGGGCACACTACTCTATACTCTGCTGCAGGCTAGCGTCAGTGTTCGCTTCTGGAGTGGACAGGGAGCCCGTAGCTCCAGTCCACATTGTGTGCACAGAGGCGATGGTGCCCCGTCTCACGACTCAGCACGGTCAGGCCGAAGTAAAGGAAGAAAATAAATGGGAATTAAATGTAGGCAACGGGCAGAGGCGCGTGCACGTTTCCAGCGAGTCCCTGTGTACCCAGCGGCCAGGTGAATCGGCTCGAGCGAGGGACAAACACCCGCGAAAGCGAGACGCGAAACGCGCGCACAGATAGCCCGGCCGTGCTGCCGCGCCACGGTGACCTGTCGTCGACAGTGGGCTCGCGGACGCCGCCGGGACCACACACTCAACGAGAAGGACCACCATGCGAGCGCCATTGCTGACTTGCGCGGCCCTCATAGGTACGCATGTCTCCTCACGAAGTCAATGAATGCGCGCCCTTGAAACAATGTCGTTATTGGTTAAGTACGGTCGGGTCGCGCTGACCACCCCTGATCAGGTTGTGGGTATATGATATCACGAACACCCCTGAGACGTAGTTATCCTCACACAGACCTTTTCCTGTGGCCCCTATAATGCCATATAACCATCTTGCGCATGGTCTTCCTCGTCCTCTCTTACATTGCACTTTGTCGCTTTGTCTGATATTACCTTTCCCTCCATTCGACTGGCAGTGCATCAACAAGAAAGACCTATGACGTAGATGCGTTCACCTTCCGCGCTATGCGGACTCTCGTTGGATGTGAAGTCTTCGAAGTGTCTTGTTCGACCGTATCTACCACTGCACGCATGTTCTTCACCTCTGAGAAGACGAATAGAAAAAAAGAAAAAGAGAATTAGTGGTGTTTATTTGAACAAATAATCTTATAACTGCTTAAGCGCATATCGTCAATGGTCTGATAAAGACTGCTTAAGCGCATATCGTCAATGGTCTGATAAAGGCAGGCCATACTAACAAGTATACATACTGTGCCACTAGACAGCTTGAATCACCCGACAAGTAAAATAAAAATAAGGAAGGGTTTATGAATATGGCCCTACCATGGATGGAGCAGTGCCTTTCCGTTTATAGAGCTCCGCTGTTCTCACGTCGTCCTGGCGGATGTGACGTAGAATTAATGGAGGATGTGGACGAGGTGAAGTAGCTTTTCCTGTGTGAAAGTAGTGCCACGGAGAAATGGTGGAACAAGAGGTAGATATGTCAAAGACGATTAAATCGATAAAACGTGCTGCGATGGACACCCATGAGTACCGCGGAAAGACCTTATATTGTGAGGCATAACTATCTTCTTTAGCGGTGAAGCTGGTTGTAAAAAAATAATTATAAAATAAAAAGTGCAGCGGTGACGTTGGACTATAGAAGAGCAACTAAAACAAAGTTTTTCTAGAAGTAGCACGCATATAGATAAACTTGCTCAGACACGCGCACACAAGCAATATGCGCGTAGTGGTTATATGCAAGGTCGACAGCAGAGCTAAAATATATAGGGCTACCTCTATAGTCGCATTTTTCACAGTGAATTATGAACTCTCAGTCTCACGCACTGGTGAAATTGACTTTCATAACCACAAAATGTTTATTTTACTTTATCTTAGAATCGGGGTGCTTACGTATATAAATTAGCTTTTTCCTTTGCACGAATTTTCGTCTGCCTGTGGAATTTCGCAGAAGTCATGTTTGCCAATTCCAAGTGAAGTTCGGAGTATACGGGACTGAAGAATTTTCCCCCGTTATTATCAATCAGAACTAGATGTGGCCTGACGGACGTATTCAAAACGCCGTAGGGGAAATAAACTATACCGAAATTATTCGAGAGTTGCAGTAAAGACGCATGTTACAGATATTTAAGCATTCTTTGAAATATTCTTGAGCCAGATATGTGTACTGTAAGATGCAGATGTAGGCATGATAGGGCTATGCGAAACTCGACAGCGCGTAGTGAAAAATGCATGTTCGAATTATGCGTATATCTGTTTCGACGTTGTGCATATTTTAAAAGCCCGGAATATTCGCCGTGCTGGTTTCAGGTAAAGGAAAAGAGTCACCTAACATAGTTCTATCTATTAAAGGGGATAACTCCGACATGAAGGTCCACATATGAGGTAAACTCGCACAAGGTGCGTAACTGCATGCGTGCTTGTCGAAGTTTCTGCTTGCAAAACTATACGCTTTTTATTCCATGTGAAGTTTTGTCAGCAGAAACAGCGATAAGCTTAACACGTAAAAGTATTGAAATAAAAACGATATCGCGGTTTGGTTCCCCCTGAATAGATAAGAACCAAATTCCTCAGTGTGAACTTGCCCAATTACCGTTGTATTAAACCGTACGTGCCGTATAAGAAGTTAATTTCCTTAAGAAAATGAATTGTGCGTATTAAATTGCGATAATTGTTTAAATGTAAAGTAGGGTCATTGGATAAAGCTTTGCTGCTATGGTACACCGCTCGTATTTCGCCTCTTTTCTTTTTCTGTCTGTCTATGTGTTTCTCCCCAATGCTTTGTCATCGTATCGAACCAACGATCCCATCTCTGAAAGTGTATACATATTATAGTATCGGGCTGAAGCAAGGCTCAGGTAAGCTTCGTTAAAACATGGACTGCTTACGTATCTGCAGCCTGCTGCTGCTGCTGGCCGGCCGGTGCCCAGGATGACACAACGGACGCACCGGAAGTCGCCACCGACCAACCTCCACCTGTCACGACTCCGCCGCCGCCGCCACCACCACCACCACCACCAGGCATCAACCCGAACCACTCTTATTACCCGCCCAGCTACAAACCTCACTTTAATGGATACAACCCTAATGGGTACTGGAACCGCTACCCTAGCCATGGATACTATCCTACTACTTGGTCGTACCGGCCACCCGCCTACCACCCACCCCCTACCACATATGAGTGGTGGAGGCAGTTCAGTAGGAGGCCTTCGTTCGAGCACGGTGGCTTGAACGGTGGTGCTGGAGGCTATGGCTATTGGCCGTCAGCTGGCTCCGGCTACATGACGCCGTACTATGGCAGCAGTTGGTGGCAGCCGTACTATGTGGCCGTGGGCTACTACAGGCGAAGCAGTTACCCACCTCAGACAGGTACTAGCTACCCAAACTATGGCAGCCATTACGGTGGTTACGGCTCTGGAGCTGGTGACCCTTACGTTAGCGGCTATGACAAGTTTGGCTACCCGTACTACAGGAGCGGCTATTATGGAGGCGGATTATACGGCGGGCACAGCGGTTACGGTGGAGACTACGCTCGCTCTTACGGCTGTTATACAAGCGGCTGCGGAAGTTACGCGCCCTCTTATCCTTACCAAGGGGGTTATCCGTACAGCGGTGGTTACCCGTATGCAGGGGGTAGCTACGGCAGTTACCCGTACTATAACAGCTACGGAACCTATCCTTATTACGGTAGTGCTTACGTAGGGCAACCGTACTACGGAGGCGGACATCCTAATTACGGCCACGGTCACGGCGCGTACTATCCAGGAGGTAGTGCCCAAATAGGCCAGCCATACTACACTTCCAATAGCTATGGATATGGCTACGGGTATGGATATCCGTATCAAGGTGGCACCTACACTAACGGCTACGGAGGCTACTCTACCGGAAAGTATTCTGGCGGTGGCTCGTACCCGTATGATTATTATGGGGCCCATTATAACCGCTACTACCCAGACTACCATCGTCATTATCCCTATCCAGGAATGACTCGCGGCTGGTATGACTGTACTTACTATCCAACAGCAGTCAACAAGGGCTACGCGGTCTCGGGATCCGAAGGCATAAAACAAAAAGTTGACCTTACCAAACAGAACACCGAGAAAATAAAGAGGACGTTCACGCGGCGGTCTATCCGTGAGTTACTAAAGAGCCCTGAATACGCCGCCCCAGAGACCAGGAGGGCCAACGATCGCGGTCCAATGCTGGACCTTTCAAACGACGGTCTTGGCGGTGGTACTGCACTTTCATCTCAAAGCACTGCTACAAAGGACGTTCCCGTTAGCCTTTTTAGGGCTACAGACAAAGCGAGGTCATCCACCAAGGTAGGTGGACTCTACGACAGCGACCAGCGCATCACATCGGAAATGTTGGAAGGCTTTGAGAGGAGGCTGACGGCCATGAACCGCGTGTTTGAGGAGCTGCTGACGCCCAAGGACATGCAGGAAAATGGCGACTACTTCATGAGACGCGTGCGGGCGTACCGCAGGCTTCTGGGCCAAATACAGCAGAGTGGCATGGGAGTCGGCTTGTTGCCAGACGACGACTATTCGCAAGACATGCAGCGCCGGCTAAGAATGCTGGAGAATGAGTTGGACGATCGCCGGAGGAGGGCGCTGCGAACTCTTTATCACGCCTTGACTGATTCGGACTTGACGGTGTCAGACAAGCTGAAAGTACTCGCAACTGTGTACAACTTCGCCAAAGGAGACATGAGTGACGAAAGCGACGAGGGCCCACAATCTGTGGAAAGGAGCGTAATCTCTTCAGAGGCGGAAGCTGTAAAGGCGCCTGAGAATGGCAACTCGATGACAGAGACGGTTGTGAAGCAGCTTTATGACAGACTGGAGAAATACTTGGAAATCGCACCGAATGCGGAGCCGTCAACATCTGACGAAGGAGGCGAAAGAAGGTCTGACACGTCGTCCGGGGCGTCGAAGTCTTTGTCCAACAGCGTGGAATCTTCAAGCTCGGAGTCGTCGAGTTCCGAGTCTGACAGCTCTGGTGACCGGGCGAAATTTGAAATCAAAGGCTCGGTCAGCCTGGCGGTTGACGTTGAAGGAAAGACCGACTTAGGCACTGACAGCTTTGGTAACTTGATGAAGACAATGCTGTCTTGAAGGCGTAATTTCTCTGAATACACAGTGCCTTACTCGAATAAAGCTAATTCGTTCTATCGTCGTCATTTTCTTTCACCTTTGCGACATACATCCACAATGTATGTGCAGAAAGAGGACAAGCTTTAGCACCAATTTAGCCTGCAGTTCGTATACCTGTGCGAAATGGACTTCATCCCTAAATAATCAAGTAAGTTAATTTGCACTATTGCACTATATGTAACACGAAACAACTACAAATATTCTAATTCGTCTGACACTCGAAATTTCGAAAACGATCGTGGATAGAAGCGTTCCCAGAGAACCACGTAGGTTGTTTGCGAAGCCACTTACCGAAAGATGCAAGTAGAAAATCATGTGACGCATAAACATAACCCTGTGTTGACGTACAAAGTAAGCACATCGGGTACACCATGACAGACTTCGAAGACTACAGCTATATTACATGGACAGGGTCCTTTCTGGTAACGAAAAATTCCGACTACATTACGGACTTTCGAATCTGGTGGATTCGCGACAGAAATATATCATGATACACATATAGGTATCCCATATATAAGATATGTAGGTGTCATGAATTTTATATATGGGATACATATATGTCTCTGCCATATATATCTGATATATGAGATAGGCAGGAAAGTGCATACATGACTTCTTGAGCCATTCCTACACTCAGTCGGATACCTCTCCCTGTCGCCCTTGACGCCACCGCAACTTTTATTTACGATACCCGAAATAAGCAGGATGGAGTGATTGTGCATCGTCATCGGTTGTGACAACAGCTGCACCTCGGCATGGAAATAGTTATGTAATTTTCTAGTGGTATCAATGGACACTTTGCTCTGTGTGCGCCTGAAGAACAGCTTGTCCGCCTCTTATAGGTGCAAATAATTTGTGAATTGCCTTAGTAAAACTTCAAAAGAAAACTTGGCCAAGTTCAATAGATATCATTTTATTCCGAGGGCTACACATATCCCTCCATTTGCCACTACTTCAGAGGACACACGGGTAATCCTGATACATCAGAGTTGTTCTTCTGGCAAGACACGAACTTGAGATTTTATGCAGTGTTTGAAAATCTTGACTTATTCTTCTTTTTCTTGTTAGACTCTGTGGCCCAGAAGGTAGGATGAATCTGTTGCTTAGAGGACGGAGGATGTGAAAGCGCAGCTAAGATTAATGGAAGTTTATATAAGAAGCCAGTGTCTGAGCAAATTACAATATTAATCACTTAGCGTCAGCTCACTAAAAATGAAATGTTTAGATTCGCGAGCTATGCGACCTGGAAACTGGAGAAAACCAACTTCAGCTTGTAAGCCACATGTATCTCGCGAAAGAACAGTTTGAGTCGCATAACAACGTCAAATAACAGTCAGATAAGTCAAATAACAAGTGAAATAACAAAGTCACATAACAACGTCATAAAGTGACATAAGACCATACCAACGGAAAAAACCAACAAAGCTGGTGTTTCCCGTTGCCACGCTCTTGCTGCACGAATATTAAAATAAGCATTCAAGAATTTAACTCGTATATTAGTATATATCGGTGATGACTACGCATACGGTTGAAGTTTGTTATAATGTCCGTAATGTTAAAGTAAATGAACAGCTGTGTAGACAGTAATAAATTTTATCTTCAATTTGACGGTGCTCAGGCTGCTTTCAATGCTAGAGGGAGAGCTTATAGGACATACAGGAAAGGTCAAATGAAAAGAGGATCAGAAGCCTTAATGTCGACCGTTATATCGGCTTCCGGGGCGATGCCCCTCAAGGATCGGGTGACTCTCATGACGTAGACCTGGTAACAAACAAAAGCAGTGTATCCCGTTGGGATATGAAGAAAACAAATAAGCTTGTTCGCAAGGGAAAGTGTTTCAGCAACGCAGACGAGACGAAAATAGCTGAAAGGCGCACAAGCGGACGTTGTGCGCCATGACTGGCACACAAGGTCAACAAGAGTAAGGTATGAAGCATGACGTTCTGGTACATCAGTGCATGCAGCTGCTGCGCCACGACCGTCTTACGGGTCTTTAAAAAAAAAAGAGGAAGAAAAGGATGGGATGGGCACCGCCCTGGTGCTCAGAGTTCTTAGGAAAGCGGTGACTGAAGTGATACTAGTGCGGCAACAATGAAATCGGTAAATATCAGTTGCATTGCACTTTGAAACGTTTTCTATCAAAGGGCATGTATGTGATTTACTAGAAAATGTTTGAATTTGTAATACGATTCGTATACAAGCAAAATGGGCCCGTTGATCTGCATTCGAGTATGACACCAAGAAACTCTGGGAGACATATAAGCATGTCAGCGTATTTATTTATTTATTTATTTATTTATTTATTTATTTATTTATTTATTTATACGTGCCGCAGCGCGCAATGTGTGCTATGGCAGGTGTGGGTATACAAGGATACAAAAATCGCTCGTTTTAGGAACAGCACTGAAATTGCGCAAACAGGTTAGCGAACACAGATGTGGGTTACACAAAGGTAAAAGTATACAGAAAAATGCGATGAACGTCAATGAATGAAGAAAGAGCAGAAGAAGGTGAGAAACCCTGGTCATAACGATGACACATGAATCTCACAGCTTTTTGTGTACTGATCCTAAGTTGTTAATCTCGCACTGCTTATACCGCTTCGAAACGACAGATGCGCCTTCCCTAGTTTCCTTACGAGAGTTGGATAGAGTGTGTCATAGATAACCCAGTTTTTTAATCGTTTTTTACGCATAGTACATTCAGCGTGCTTAGACCATGACATATTATGAGTAAAAATGACACAGAGATACTTGCACTTAAAAGCCCTATTGACAACGTGGTAATCGAAACAGTAATTAAAAACGGAAGCAGTTTTATTACAGAAAGGCAAGCACGGTTTCTTAAACTTAATGTTCAGCTGTCATGTGCTACACCAATACCTGTAAAGGTGGCTTGAGCGTATCTTCGGACTGGGAATGAGTAACTTAGTAGTGCTTTCATAGTCCAACCATAGCACATGGCGCTTTCTGAGTGACTATGCGTATAACTCGGCCGCGTGAGGCAAAATCACAACTGAAGGATGTGTTCTCGTGCCCGTTGCAAACTGCGGGCGATTTATGTATAGCTGCAGGTTTACACGCCTTCACTGGTATATAGCTCAAACGATAAAAGAATAGAACCCCGATGCAACATGTTCAAATGGAAGCCCCACAGTACACGGACATCTGGCATTTTCGCCTCCATCAGAAATGCGACCGCCGTGGCGGGGATCGTACCCGCGCGTTTTTCAGGTGGCTGCCGAGTACCGTACCCACTACACCACCGCGGCGGACATTTCCTCATTCGGCCGCTTCTTGACCAATTCCTAGTTGTGGGCACGTGCCACAGTCTTGGAATCAACGTTGCGTCATCATCGACAGTGATGCGCGTTCTCAGCGCGAGAACAGAAGGAACGTTTCACGAGGCGTAGGCCGCTAAGCTGACGAACCATGCCAGCGCTGCAGCTTGTGGACAGCCTTTACGCCTGGTTCATAGCGATCATGTGCTTCTGGATCCAGATATGGGCCGCCATCGTCTTCCGAAGCTCGGGCGTCCTCCTGGTTGGGCTGGTGTCCGCCTTCCGCATCTCTCGCGAGGAGGCCGCGTGGCCCTTCGAGATCTGCTCTAGCATCAACTCGGCGCAAGGTAAGATACTTCTCAGACATCAATGTGTCAGGGACACCTTGGACCGGCGTAGGTGACGAGGGACCCCCTTATGACAGGATTGGGGAGGGGAGGCTATAAGATTACACAAATAACAATGGCTGGAAATAGGTAGCTCCTGAGACCAAGCGAGGTAGTGTTGTGCAGATTGCACAGCAACGCATAGGGCACGAGAAGGGAACGAGAATTAATGCACGAGAAGGCTACACATTGCGCAACACTTTCGCTCGACAGTGCTGCACCTGCCGTTGAGTACTGTGGCCCATGCCGGCTTGTGGCCCCTCCCCGCTCTTAGTACGCTTCACCGCATGACACTGCGGCAAAGTTGGCTTCGCTGCGGTATATTGTTTTCATGCGGCGAAGTTGTACTACAACGTTGGCTCCACCGCGGCACAGTATTGCCATGCGGCGAAGCTAACTTAGTAAACTGGCCTGAACAAGAAAATGACTTTTTATTTATTTTTATTTTCTTTTTGGTTGCGGACCTGCTAACGCGACTTCGCGAACCCCGTGGGGTCGCGAAGCCACATTAGCGTTTGAGAAATATTGATACATACTAAATGCAAAAAATGCAACCCCTTACCGGAGGCTAATCTTTCCTTTTTGCAGCACGGGGATTTATACACACACCCAATACCCCCACAACAGCCTCCCCCCCCCCCCCCCTACCCCGCGTACTGGATACGCCATGGGTTTATGGGACCGCTTCTTTCCTTCGTGTAAAGGCGAATAAGAATATTTAAAATATGAATTATTGGGTTTTGCGCCTCAGCCTGTTGGTCCTAATTAAGAGGTGCGGCGTAAGGGAACATAATGAATTAATTTTGAGATCACACACACTTTCTCAGTGAGCATATACGCGTTAATTGAAAAAGAACAACTTTGTAAATACACTGGGGAATCCAGCCAGCGTACTCGCTCATGTCACAACCCCATGGATATTAAACTGCTGCACCGCGCGACCTTTCAGTCCTAAACCACAATGCCCCAAATCGGGTTCATGGTGCCAATGAGTGTGGTTGCGAGGTTTGGTTTGCTATATGTCCCATTCGTATTCAAGCTGGTACAGTACAAGTATCACATGTTATAGATAAAATTAAGGAAAGGAAATGTTGAGGATATAACTAGGAGCAACGTACATATAATAATGTCAGTCATGGAGGGCAGTCAGCAAGCACTTACTGTGGCGGTGCCAAATTACAAGCGCAAGGCTCCACAGGCTCGTCCAGAGGCGGGTGGGTATGTGGCAGGGAGGCGGGGGAAGGCTCCGGTTTGTTTAAACCACCACCGCCACTATTAAAACTGCTAAATTTTAATGGAGTGCTCTTCGCTGCGCCTCTCGAAGTCACTTCTCTCATACGGCACACGCCTCCTCCAAGGCAGCGTAGCCGCCTACGGTATTATATTGTAAAATAAATAAATAAATAAGCTTGCTTTGCATACACTGTGGTTCGGAAACAATAAAATGCGACTTTTTTTTTTTTTTTTTTTTGTCCTGCAGGTTTCTTGGTCGGCGTTCTGGTCAGATACTGGGACACTCGAACGCTCAACGCAGGAGCCACTCTCTTGGCTGCAGTGGGCGCCATTGCTTGCTTCATTTGGGATACGCCTGCAGCCTACATTATATCTATTGGCTTATGCTTTGGTAAGCTGGCCTTCTAACCTAGACCGAAAACTTACAAGGACATGTTGCTTCTAACTCGATGGCGCTTCACTTACGGGTATACATTTCTCAATTAGGCACTTTGCTCGAAAGCGTCTGAGCTAGCACGTTAATAACTTACTACCCATCGCGTTGTTCATAACACCTCAAGTTGCGTTCGAGCAGTAATCAAGGTCACGGCTGAAGGCTGGCGGTAGAAGACAGCTTTCGCGACTAGTGCGGTGCACCTCAAGTTGCCTTCGACCAGTTGAATCAAGGTCACGGCTGAAAGCTGGCGGTAGAAGACAGCTTTCGCGACTAGTGCGGTGCACCTCAAGTTGCCTTCGACCAGTTGAATCAAGGTCACGGCTGAAGGCTGGCGGTAGAAGACAGCTTTCGCGACTAGTTCGGTGCACCTCAAGTTGCCTTCGAGCAGTTGAATCAAGGTCACGGCTGAAAGCTGGCGGTAGAAGACAGCTTTCGCGACTAGTGCGGTGCACCTCAAGTTGCCTTCGACCAGTTGAATCAAGGTCACGGCCGAAAGCTGGTGGTATAGAAGACAGCTTCCGCGACTAGTGCGGTGCCCCTGATAAGTGAACTAAGAAAACGTACAATATTGGAGTTATAGATTTCAGCCTACAACGTCGTCATTTGCAAACGTTACCAAGACTGATATTCGTATTGCTGGAGGCAACATCTGCCTTTGAAATCTAGAACAAGAAGCACTGGGCTTTCCTCTCCAAATCGCTATAGAAGGGATGTGTTCACGCACGACTTGGTCGCAATTCACATGGTAACAGAACGGCCACAAGCGCTGTGGTTTGGAAACGTCTGAATAATTCAGACATCTTTGTACTCGTCGGTCTTGTTTGTGACTTGTGACGCTACTTTTAGCAAGGACGAGAAGGCCCGTAGTCGGGGATCTTTTCCGGGGGAGGAGGGGAGGTTGAAGGGGGGACCACTTGCTACTTGAGAAAAACATGTTTTCATCGCTTATTTTCGCTAAAAATCGCAGTATGTAGATTAAGTGACTCTTTTTAAATGCAACGTTATTGATCGGCTTAAAATTTCATGTTATATGTTATTAGCACTACACTATGTTATAAATAATACCTCCCAACCAAAATTTCGGGAGGGGCCGGGGCCCCTAACACCCCACCCCTTTCTCCTTTCCGGCTGCGGGTCTGAAGGACGGGTGTCACCGCATTCCCTCACCGGCACTGCCGTGTTATGGCTTTTAAGCAGGTAGCCCCACTCAGGACGAGCAAAAAAGGGTGAAAGGGGTAATCAGTAGGACAGGACACCAGGGTGAGCGCTCACTCTCCTATCTTGTCCTATTGATTATCCCTTCTACCTCCCTCTTCACTGCTCTTTCCGAGCGGCGCTAAGTGCTTAAATGTCACTTTAAATACCAACCATTCCAAAATACTACGCTTTTGAAGCATGCACTAACGTTTATCCCGGCCCCGCTCAGGTGCTGGTACGGGTATCATGGTACCCACAAACGTGGTGGCTCTGCATCGCTACTTCGACAAGTACCGGACCTCGGCGAGCGGCGTGAGCTTCGCTGGAGCGTCACTCAGCAGCATGGTGCTGCCACCACTCATCGGAAGGCTGTTGGACACGTACGGCCTGCAGGGCACGATGCTCATCGTGGGCGCGCTCGTGCTGAACGCGATGCCCGGCTCCATCGCAATCCGCTCGACGCCCACCTTCCCACGGCCGCCGCACCAGCCTATGCTCAGCACAACGACCACAGTCGCCAGATGCAGCAGCAGCAGCAGCGAACAATCGGACTCGCAGAACCGCGACTCGGAGAACAGGAACCTCGTGAACGACTTCTTCTCCACCGACATTTTGCTGTGGGAGAGCGGCGTCGTCGTTTCCACGCTGCCGCCGCCTTCGTCTGGACGTTCGCGGCGACGACGTCGTGGGGTGAGCAGCATGCCAAACCTCGTGTGTGAAGCCTGCTGAGCTTTTATTGAATGAACCTGGGCGTTATCTATCATCGTTTGTTGTGAAGTGTTCTGCGCAACGATGGAATCCACGAGAAGCATAATATGTCTACACGGTGGCCTTCCGCTGAAGTTTATAGGGCTAGATTCTCGGTCGCTGGCCTCATTCACGTGTGTCCGATGGCGGTCTAATACAAAATCGCTTGTGTCCCATATGATTCTGAAGACCTCCACAATGGCGCCACCAACAAATAAGTACCCTGCTGTTTTCCAGCTTGGCGATAGCACTTGCATTTTTCCATTTTGATCCTATCTCTCCCTTTTATTCGTCGCCCTCGGATGCGTTTCATTTCCGCACCTATTTGGTGAGGAAAGCATTACGGGTTTTAATGCATTCGCAGACACGGTTACGATTGTCAGCTCGCTCACCTGTCGATATCACATATCCTGCAATGCGATACACTGGAGAAGTGGGTTTTTTTATGCCTATAAACATTATTCCGACCACTACTTGCTCTTTCTTATTTCATTAAAATCTATACATTTTAGGTTTTGTAGTATCTAAGCGAAATTTTCAGCCAGTACCCTGAATGTTTATTTTGACTGCTTATAACTTCGTTGTTTCGTCCGCATTGAACCCATTCTGGAAGATGACCCCCCGCTATCTTCTCCCCAAATCCTTGCCCATTTGATGCTTCAATGTCTGCCGACTCGCTTTCAGATGCCTCTTTGAATGGGTACCACGCTCCACTCTTGGTGTACTATTTGCAGCCTGCATGCTTCCGCATGCTTCCTGCAGCTTTGTTTTGACGAAAGGTGGGCGGAGGGGGAGGGGGGGTGGGGGGAGGAGGGAGGCGATGTAGGTGGTCGTCAGAAAACTCCTGCGGAATTAAACTCTCCCCTCCGCCTGCACCGCTGCATCAGAACTCTGCAGCTTCACCGGTGAAAGTCACGGTGAAACTGCGCCTTAGCATGCCACTGAACAGTGCACTTTCTGCAACGCAAACACTTGAGTGATACAGGATGGGATCGCTGTGCAGATGTTCGGCTTCTTCTGGGACCCGATGTTCGTGCCGCTGATGGCGACTGGTCTGGTGTACGGCTACGCGTTCGGCACCTACATGATAACAATTGTGGACCACGCGGTGGGCGCGGCGCACGCCAGCAAAGAGGACGGTGCCTTCCTGGTCTCGATCATGGCCTTGGGCGACCTCTTCAGCCGAATTGGCACGGGCTACATAACCGACCGGCACTATATCACCCGCGAGTGGATGCTCATCATCAACTTCACCTTACAGGTATACACGAAAAAAATGCATATGCTCGAAAATGGTTGCGTTGTACGGTAAAGTTCGGAAACAGTCGGTGGAAGGGACTGTCAGAATAGGAACATCGTATGCGTATCGCTCAGAAGAGGACACTTCAATTATGTATGACGAAGGGAATCGGGAAATAAGGAAAGCGAAGGGAACACGGTGCATGACAAGCTTGATGGCGGGATGAAGCATTTAACTGTGAACAGGGTGGGTAAATGTTCGTCCATGGCGTTCTTCCAGGCTCGGGCAACGTTTGCTAAGTGTCGCTTAGTTCACGCTAAAGCAGCGTCAAAAAATGTTCAGCACACCCTATGAGTTCGCGTATAAGGTGCTCGTAATTTTTCAGCTATGACGTCGAAGATTGTGACGTCACAAATTGCTCCCTACATCGTATTATTTTTCATTTCGTCCTCCTCATACATTGGTTCTGTGGCGCTGCAGGGTGTTTGCTTTTTGCTGATAGCTAACCTCGTCACCATGGCGAACTTGGCGGTGGTGGCGCTCGTGTTCGGCTTGAACAACGGCGGAACGATTGCGTCGATGCCCGTGCTGCTGGCCGATCACCTGGGCGATGACCACCTGCCGCTCACGTTCGGCCTCCACCGGCTTACCATGGGAGCCGCCGCGCTCTCTAGGCCCTTGCTCATAGGTGAGGGTGAAGTGCTTTCGATCGGCCAGGGGGGGCATGATGCCCCTATTAGTCTAAAGGGCCCATTACCATACCCCATTAGAGATTCGGTTACGCAGTGGAAGCGCGCTTACGTAATGTCATAACATTACGTAAGCGTAATGTTATGACATAACCTCATAATCAAATCTGGTTTTGGGACGTAAAACATCAGAAATCAATAAATTCAAATCGTCATGTCAGTAAATTAACTTCTCACAGTACCACCCGACCATTTATGTCAGGAGGAGACGCTTGGTTATTTAGAAAACGTGCAGCGAAGCAAATACAGGATCCGAGGCTATATATATAGCCTCGGTTCCTATGTATATATATCGCCAGGGACATAAGTCTTAGAACTGACTAGTTGGTATCGGCGTTATACGTGTTGTTCCTTTCTCCTGCAAGTTACCGTGTGTTTGTGCGCACCCAATTACTTCACAATAACGCAGCCTGTTTCAGAAAATTTGATTGAGCCAATTAGGCGAAAATACGAGATGGGGTTCATAACGTCATAAGCCCAACGTCTTGGCGCGAAATGAGGAAATCCAGCTTTGACATTCATTTGCCCTTCTAAAACTGAACGTAAATAAAAAGGCAGAATTAATGACAGCAGAGTTCCCGAAATATAAGACATCTGGTTAAACCACTTCATTTATTAACTCTGGTGTCCCTTTATGCTTCGTGGCGCACTTGCAGCCGAAGCGTTGTTCACTATAACTCCTAATTTAGAGATCAACTGAAAACAAGCTCTGTCGTCGGTGACGTCCCAGGGACCTCCTGTGACGTAGAGCAGCCGAGCGTGTCGGTCTCTCAAAACGTGGCTCCCTCGAAAGGAATGGCACAGGACCTCTTCGAAATTTCAACTGTTCTCGCGCCACGCAGGTGTATATGCATACTTTGCATACCCGGCCGACGGAGTGACACATATGTACCATGCTTGTTTTGCGCATTGCCAAAAACCTCTGCCCAGCGGTCGAAGCAGGAGAGATCGAAATCAATCCAGAGACGAGAACTGCCAAACTGTATGAAAGAAATAAAAACGCAATCCCGTACAAGAATTTGATTAGCTGAAACATTCGGCAATATACGTGTGTGTAATGCATGTCATCAGCGTGCGCGGGCGGCAGAAAGAGAGGCACAGCAACTATAACGTTATATAAACATTTATTGCTTCAATAACCGCATACAGCAGAAATATGCCCTCGACAAAAGTTCAATAGCTTTTTTAAACGGGCCTTTTGATAATCGGGTAACAAACCGTAGTTTCGAAATGCTACCTCTTCTCGTGCTCCTGCTTAGCATGCATGCGTTCTTCGAGGATTCAGGAATTTATACACCTCCTCCTCCTCCTCCTCCTCCTCCTCCCCCCCCCCCCCCCCCCACACACACACACTTCCGCAAAACAACCCCTCGCGTTCTGGCAATACCATGGGCAACACCCATGTAAAATCGAAATTCTTAATAACCTCTGGTACAGTTGAATCCAATACGCGTAGCCGACCGCACAAACGGCATGGTTCTTTCATATTTATTTTTAACACTCGTACGTAATCTAATTTCTGCAAACACGTGCGCACATCACAAATATAAAAAGAAGGAATAACTTCGACAGGTGTTGACCGAAAACCCGTTTACAGAACCGCCAGCACGCTCTCAGCATTTCTGCACATCGCACATCACCTCTTGCGATAGCAAAAAACAATAGTAACGAACATACATTACGTAGAGCACTTCTCTTAGCGTACTGTACAGATGACAAACCGTGAATTGGACATATAAGACAGCATTATGCGCGCGCACACGATACACGATATGCATTTGCGTTTTTCGTGAAGGAGGTGCGGCAAGCTGAGCACAGAAACTCTATATCTGTTCTGCACACGGCGCCTATTTGTCTATACGTTTCGGCAGCTGATGTTGCCGCTCACCCGCGGCTGTAAACGTAAACGTTACCGCGCATTTCACGAGTCAGCGTGGAACGTAGACTGAATGCACCACCTATACATGTAGTGGCAAACATACACGAACAAAAATCGACTTACTACAGCAGTTGCTTCTGTTTGACAACCGCAATCCAACGAGCAAGTTTACCTTACAGACTACTGAGCAGCATTACTTAAGGGGCGCATAAACAAACAAACGAAAGAAAAAATACGAGTACAAGCTTCGACTTCAACACAGGGAAACTACGAACTCAAACCTTCGGAACCCTCAGCACTTACACAGCATTGTAATATTCGTACCACACACCCAACAATCAAGATACTTTAAAGGCAGCTGATTGGCAAGACAGCCCATAGACGTTCCAAGGCACCGAATTATTTAAAATGCGCATGCATCGAGGGCAAAAAAAAAAAAAAAAAGAAAGAAGTCCCGGCTCGCCGTTTAGCTGCACTCGGCAACCAACTCTTCCGGGCTCACTTCGGATGCAGGCTACTTCAAGGACAAGCACGACTCGTACAGCGGCCTCTACTATCTGGTGGCCGCATGTTGTGCTTGCGTGGCGGTCCTCTGGTGCGTCATCGTAACGGCCGACTCCATCAAGGGGCTCATCCAAGGAAGGCCCACCAATGGAAACTCAATCGCCATACCCGCCTGAGCGTCATTTTTTTAATTATTATTTTGCGTTCATTTTTCGTTTGTATCCTACTGATGATCACGTTTTCAATTTCTTCGAACTTGTTCTCCTCGCTCAGATTCACCTACCCTTGGACGCATCTACATTCGTTACCTTTATGGTGCTTTCTTTTTCTTCTCTTTTTCGATTTAATCGTTTCTGAGACTCCTTCGCGTCGATAGTACGTTTTCTTACGAGTTGCCATCGCTTTTTGCCAATAAGGCGCGCTATTTCCACGAACTGTTTTTTACGAGGCGTTTTTCCACGTTTTCGCCCTCGTACGCTTAGCGTTGTTCTGACGTCATCGATTCGTAGACTAATTGACGGATAGCCGGATTGATTGTCATGTCCCTTCGTAACTATAATTTCGGTGTATGAAGATTCAAGGCGTGCGATAGCGTAGGTGCGTGAGAATTTTCGTCGCCTTGTAGCTCTGGAGGATGTGTCCGCGGGCTTCAAGTCCGTCCAGGAACGGTCTTCATGAACACTGGAAAAAAAAAAAAAAAGAAAGGAACGAAGAACGGTGAGCATCGTGGAAGGTAGCGAATTGTATGTTCTCTCACCTATGTCATCGTCGTCATTCTCCAAGGAGCTCATCCTCTTGTAAACCTGCGGACCCCTGCATTCGCAACGAACTACTGTTAGCGCACTCGGTCTTCCCAGCCTCTTGAGAGAACACTGCGAAGTTCAATGCCATCGATTGACCGTTATCGACGCAACTCCAAAGCATGTCGCCGCAAGCGTGTCCACGGCACTTCGAGTGACGTGATTCAGTAGTGTAACCGACATTGCGACCATTCTGCAGATACTTCTACCGCAATAAAGAAAACTTTTAACCCGGCCATTCTGGCGATTCTTTGCCTCAGCTGGCTTGTATTCAGAGATAAGCGGAGGTATATAGTGACGAGCGGCTGGCAAAAACAAATCTAAAACGCTGCCGCGGCAACTGAACCCAGTGAAGTTTGCTTAAGTAGTTTCGGATGGAACCAGAAAGTTCGGTTCCGTACTATGCTCTACACGGAATTGAGAAAGAAAGAAAGAAAGAAAGAAAGAAAGAAAGAAAGAAAGAAAGAAAGAAAGAAAGAAAGAAAGAAAGAAAGAAAGAAAGAAAGACCTAATTATAAAGGACTAACTAGTGCTCAGTGAGACGTCGATTGTCGATTTTGGTTAGGGAACAGCATGCTCAATTCACGCGCTTACTGTGGTCAAGCATAAATGACGCGCATGATGTTTCTTTTTCTTTTCTTTTCATACGTTCATCCGTCGCCGTACAGGAGAGCACTTACGTTCCTTTCTTCTTGCGGCAGACGACGAACACGGCGAGCCCTAATGCGGTGATGATCACCGAGCACACGATGGTACCTATGAGATAACTGTCGGCCACAGCAGCATCTGCGAAGAAAGCACCGCCGCTGCTTAATGATACTGTTCGATACCGCTTTTTCGATACCGATATCGCTTTCAGTGTGTGCACGGAGTGCGAAGTATTGTGCACTCCCGACGTAGGTAATTGTGTGCACAAGCACTTTTTTCCCAGCTAAAACCCATGCGTACAGTAATGGAAAAGAAGAAATATCAGGCATTATTATTTGGCTAAATTCAACGATAGACCTGCTTGACAATCGCGTTTGATATACTGCAATATCCGCGCATGTTTATAGACCAGCCCCTCCTCTTCAAAGCAAAGTCAGCGTATACATAATGTCAAAGCTTGTCACGACAAAGCAAGTGCAGCGGCATGCAATGTTCTATTCACACACCGCGTTCATTGATGCCAGTAAAAGCGAGTGCCCAGCTCTCAGCTCTTCATCTACGGCCAGCACACGTACCGCGCAATTCTTGATTATCGGACCTCGCGCAGTCTTTCCCAAGACCCTGCACGGGGCCTCTCTAAAGTGGACGAGCGACTCCTGAGACGCTTGCAGACGAACACCTTGTGTCCTGCGGCCGCCGAGCATTTGATGCCGGGTATACACGGCTACTGTGCGCATTGTGGGGTCCTGGCCGACATCACATGATTGCAATATGCCCTGCCATACCTCTTCCTTTTAGATGCGGAGCATCTCTTGCTCGCGGGTATGTCACGCGTCAACCGGCGTCCGCACTCACACTACGCATGCGCGACTCTCCTCTCTCTTCCCTCTCTCCAACAGCTGCTGCAATAAATAAAGCGGGTAGACAGCGCGCGCGCGCTTCGCTTCAGTAGTATCTCCTCCTTCTCCGATGAAAGAAGTTGGTGGTGTTGTGTGATGGAAGCAACAACACTGCGAACCTGTAAACACCGCCGTTAAATGCACCATTGAAACTCCCAGCGATGCTCCGCATCACCCCCTGGTCCCCTTCGGGGAGATGGTGTAATTTTTTTTTTCACCCTACTTCCCCCTACCCACAAGAGAGGCTTGGGAGGAGTTCCTGGTCGGCTGCTATACCCGGGGCGCTCAGCGCTCCTTGGTGGCCCGCGCCCGAGCGGCCATCATCTCCAGTGGACTTCCGGAATAGGGAGACCACCCAAGCGCATCTTTAGTGCAACTCTCTGTACTTTTTTGAATAAATGTTTTTCCACCACCGCATACACGTACCGACGCTCTCGGTGACGGTGACCAGCTTGGTGGTGAGAGGACCGAGAACCTTGTTGTTCTGGCTGTCCATTCGGAAGGGCACCACGCTGACGTTGTAGTCGCTGTCGGCGTGCAGGTTGTGGATGATAAGGCGCGTGGCCGTGACAGTTTTCTCCGAGCAGCGCTGGTTCTGACACCAGGCGACAACGTAGCCCACGACGTCGGGTGCCGGGGCCTCCCAGTTGGTCTCGACCGAGTCTGCGCTCACCATGCGCACGTCCAGGGCGCGGAGCGCCGGCGGCGCTGCATTCACAAGATTATTATTTCTGGTGTTTAATGGAGCAATGAAAATGTGTATTCGTTACATTACACATTAGGTAACGTATCGGCTAGAATTAAATTTAAAGAGATCTCATTGTAGTGTAGTTTAATTAATCAACATTGTGCACAGCATTATCCTAACGTGATGAACCGACGATGACAACATAAAGCCTGCCTGATGATTAGGTCTCCTTTACGTAACACAATATGTTTCGACATTTAATTGGGTTATCCGATATTGTAACCTGCATGATGTGCTATGTGATATGCGCATACACGTTACGACATGCACACGTGGACCTAACGTACTGTTGAAGATAACGCGTGCGGCTCCCCGGCCACGGTAGCGACTATACCTTCCGGCAGCGTCTCGACGGTGATGGTCTCGGGGCTGCTCTCGAACCACTCGTGGCGGTCGGCCTGCAGGTTGTAGGCACTCACGGCGACAACGTACGTAGACTCCGGGGAGAGCGGGCCGACGGTGGCACGAGTCTCCTTCGCAGACTTCAACGTCTGGCACTCGGAGTGGTTGGTCAGCTTCGCCATCCACTCGGAGTAGTTCGAGTCGTCATGGCCACCGCCGCTCTGGTTGCACCAGTGCACGACGTAGCCGTCCAAGGGTCCGTTGGACTTGAGCGGCGCGCTCCAGCTCACCACCACCGTGCTCGTGGAGCGGCTAACCACGCGCAGGTTCTGGACCTTGGAGGGGGCTGCGCGCGGCGAAGTACAGGGAAGATTAGAAATATATAGAGTGGACCCAATGGACCCACCGTCGTTGGACATGTACTCCTTTAGTGCGCTAAGGGGATGCACTTGCCACAAATGTCTAAAGTTCTCTACAGCGATGCTTATGAAATCCGAATTTTTCTTTTTTTCATTGGAAACTCTGGCCGGTCTAAATGCTGGCTGGCATATGAGTTGAGACGAGTACCACCAGAATGTAACTGTATACGAATACAAAGAAGTTCAGCGCAATCATTCAGGACGATCACAGAGAAGAGACACGACGCACTGGCGAGTCAGTATACAGCGCCAGTGTGCCGTGTCTCTTCTCTGTGGTCGTCCTGAATGTTTGCGCTGAATTTCTGCGTAAGTCAACATGTACCAACTAGGCCCAACAAAAGCTTTATCATGTGCAGAAAGTGGCACTTGTTACAACGGCCACACTCGACAGCCAGAAGAATAAATATACTGCTGTAAAATTCGCAAATTCGGCTATTTATGCACACATGTATAGAAAAATGACTCATTACTCAAGCTCTACGCATCAACAATTCCTTTTACTAAAGCTCCGGAATAGTTTTCCAGACATTCTCTCCAATTCCCTCATCAATTGCCGAGTTCTCTTTCTCTCGCTCTCACGCAGTACAGGCACAGCAAATAAAGCTTAAGGCCTTATTCACTCATCTTACACCTGATTCTACTATAAATTTATAGCAATATCAGTTATAGACTAAAGGCTAAAATTTGCCGACGCCGTGTTTCCCTTTCTGAAACCTGAGGGCGGAAACACCCTATCACGCATCGCGCGCAGTGCCCTGTTTCACGTCGCATATATGGTCTCAATGAAGTGCTGCACTTCTTTGAGACAAACCCATTTCGTTTTCTCGCTTCGGCTCGCTCTGTCCATCTTATCAGTGCTGTGAAAGTTACTGTTCACGGTCATCAAGTGAGGTACGTTCGTGCTTGCGGACACGTGACACCACGCTCGTTAAGTTAATTAGTATGTGAATGCTAATTTACACGCGATTAGTTAAGACCGTGACCGCGAACCTTACTTTGTGCAGATGTTTAATACATCGCTGTATCTATCAGTACGTCGCCTGTGGCGTGAAACTGGCTTTATCGACGAGGTAGCTGATAACGGCGACACCTGTCATGTGGCTTAGTGACAAATGACCGCAGAAAAGACAAATGAACACTCGCTGAGAGATAACAATTTCTGCTGTTTTATGCCCCAAAACCACGATATGATTATGAGAGACACCGTAGTGGAGGGCTACGGAAATTTCGACCACCTGAGACTCTTTAACGTGCACTGACATCGCACAGCACACGGGCCTCTATCCTCCATCGAAACGCAACCGCCGCGACCGGAATTCGACCCCGCGACCTTCGGATCAGAAGCAGAGTGTCGTAGCCACTGGACCAGTGCCATGGCACGGCAGTCGCTGAAGCATACAGAGCGACAATAGTTTCATTATATACGATATAAGTGCACGCACTGACCGCCAATGTTCGTCTTGACTTCGATGCGGACTGGAACGCTGGCCACCTCCGTGCCGTCGGGCAGTTTGTTAAACGCCTTGACGTACACTTCGAAGAAGGTGTTCGGGGTTAAATGGGTCACGGTCGCCGTAGTGTTGTGCGTCTCGAAAGAGCTGCGCTTCTGATGTTCTCGTGCCGGTCCGTAGAAGACCGTGTAGCCAAACAAGGGGCCGCGCGGGTCTTGCGGTGGCGACCACTGCACACTTATCGCCGTGCTGGATATGCCTGTCAGGCGCAGGTTCCGAGGGGCAGTGGGCGCTGGAACGGTAGAGCACGTGGTATAATGATATACGGAGGTTAGATCATGCGAATGGTGAGCTATGCGGTGCTCAATGAAATTTGCAATAATATACGCGGTGCACGTGCTGTAATCACTGAGCTCGAAGTCCTTTCTACATTCCACGTGGTAGGTTAGGAAGCGGCGCAATGACATGAGCAGGTTGTGGTCTCTGGGGTTAACCTACAAACCACGATATGATGATAAGGGACGCCGTAGTGGAGGGCTCCGGAAATTTATACCACCTGCAGGGGTCCGTTAACGTGCACTGACATACCACAGTATACCCGGGCCTCAACCTTCCGCCTCTATATCGAAATGCAGCCTCCGCGGCCGGTATTCCATCCCACGATTTTCGGATCAGCAGCCGAGCGCCATAGCCACTAGACCGTCATGGCGGGGCGTACGACCAGGTTGAAACAAGACTCGGTGGTGCAGCGGACCTGTATCTTGAGTGGGAGGCAAACGTCGGAGAATTAAAGGGGGAAAAGGGCGGTGAATAATTTCGCTTACGCACTCGTTGTCGTCGAACCGTTCGTCAATTATTTAAGCGGGGTCAGGCAGGAGGGAGGAAGGAAGCGCCTTTTGCAAACAGACAAAACAAATAAAAAAGCTGGTCGCATGTCTGCTGTTTACATCCCTCTTATATCTGTGTATGCGTGCGCTGTTGCAACATCACACATCCCTTTGTTCTACGTGCATCTAGTAACATGGGCTTTCCACATTTCCTCTACGTGCATCTAGTAACGTGGTTTTCCCACATTACATTACTGTCATCGGAACGCTCTCTCTCTCTCTCTCTCTCTCTCTCTCTGTTCTTGACAAATCAAACTACTCTTAGCACCTACCGCTGACTCTGCAGAAACTTTCCATTTCATTTGTATGCATTTTTCCTCGGATATTCGAGTTCTATGCAGTTAAAAAATTCATGTTGTACAAACTGGATGACAACATTTAAGTATCAGCAAATGACTAGAGTTTGCTCTGCTGATGTCTCTCGCCGATGATACACAAGTTCATATTAAGGGGCTGATGCGTTACATATATAGCCGCAACAACCTTCTGACTGTGCGCTAGTGCACACTGCGAGATCTATGTCTGCATATCCGACACTCAGATTGTGGTGTCTATCTGATCATACTGTGACAGCACCGGCACAGTCTCTTATCGTTCAACCATGCTTGGGTCTTTCTCCTATTTGAACATGTTCCCCAATACAGGGTAATCGACCGGATATGTCTTCTCTGGTAAAGCTTTTTCGTTTCAATGGCAAACATGTCTTACTTTTCCTATTTAATGTTGAACCTCGTTACGACGAACACAATTATAGCGAACTGTCTGTTATGGCGTGCAAAAATACGAACTTTGGTTGGTCGCCGTTCATTCCAAGGACGTTTACTCTTTCTATAACGAAACCGAAACGCAAAAGCGGCCGTGATATCGGCTGTATTGCGAAGAGATATATGGGTCGTGCGACCATCCAACGTTGAAAGGCAGTAAGAAAAGCAGGATAAGTGCTGAGAAATATTTCACAACCACATTTCTTTAAAAACTTGCAGAAAAGTTGGTCATCCAGCATCAAAAAAAAAAAAAAAAGAAGAGGAAAGAAAGAAAGCGTATTTGAGTGAAAGAAAACGAACTTTGTTCGTTTCCAATTTAACTTTCTCAAGTCTCGAGCTTGAAACGACACATGCGCATGGAAACGGGCTACTGATATATGGGCCGTTAGACGGCAGGTGAAGAAATGGATGGATGGATGAATAAATGGGGCGGGATGGGATGGGATGGATGGATAGATATGTGGATATATAGATAGGTGGATAATAAGCTTGGTATACTCTTATCAACATAGGGCGAAGTTCGCTGCCGCAAAAACTCACCTCCAGGCTCCGTCTTGAAGACGGTGGCGGCTACGGCTCCACCGCCCGCGACAGTGCTCACTTCAATCCTGTATACCGTGTACGGCTCCAGCGAGTGGAATTCACACTGTCTCTCTCTGGTTTTAACCATCTCAACAGGCACCTGATCACGGGAGTTCTGAGCGACTAGCTTCCAGAGCGTCACGGTGAACTCGTGAGTTGCATCACTTGCGTTCCACGTCACGTTGGCCGTGGTGCTGGAGGCGATGACGTCGACGGTCATCTTGAACGGCGTTGGCGGCACTGGCTCGCTCATCGGTGTGGCGTCTGCGTATCGCGGCAACAAAATCACCTTTATTGGTGATAGCGTATATTCATACTGCAACGCGTCGTCGTTTAACTTTTATCGTACTGTTGGCCCGTCACGGGACTGTACGACTGCTAAAGTTACTCGAAATTAGCTACTCTAATATCTACTGAACTCTTCTTTCGAGAAATAATGCGTGATTCTTATCACCGAGTTTGGGGGCGGGTGTGGGATGGACGGATTTTAAGGGGGGGGGGGGGGAGGCAGCGGAAACGGAACTACTTATATATTGAGGGGAAGGAGGGGGAGGCATGATAAACCTAAATAACTTTTGGGACGAATATTTGTTTACGTGAAGCTCTCCAGTACTATACTGACATGCATAAGTTCAGCCGTCAGTGGGGGTTGTTAAAGCTTTCGGCCAAGGTTCTTACTGACACCTTTGAATTCATTCATTCGTAGTCTTACCGGTTGTAGTGGGATGACAGGCGACAGCGCTGGCGTTCTCTCCAGCGCAAAGATAGCGCACACAGACGGTGTAGTTGGTCTCCGCCGTGAGGCCTCCGATGTAGATGGTGCCGACACTGTCGCTGACGCTGCGGCACAGCGGCGGTGGTCGGATGACGTCGTTCCTCGAGCACGCAATCTCCTTCATGCGCGACGCCAGCAACGCGTTGATGGCGCACACGCAAGTCCACTGATCCTCGCGCAGCGGGTCTTGAAGATCGACCTTCACGGCTTTCGATGAGGCGTTCACCGAGAAAGACGGCTTGTGGCCCAAGCACCAGGTCGCATTCGCCGCCTCCGTGCCGTTTGCAGACGCGTCGTCGCGTGCCTCCGTTGAGGTTAGCGGCTGAAGAAACACCGAAAACGGAGGTGTGGCTGTTACGACTAACAAGTGACGAGTGTCTATTAGAATAACTGGCGGCGGTGGCTCAGTGGCCTTGGCGCTATGCTAAGGAGCTCGCGGTTTAGTGTCCCAGCTGTGGACAGAATGCAAGGAAATACTTTTGTTGCGCACTGTGCTCCGTGCGCGAAGCAAAGTGCACTGTAAACGTTCGTGCAACGGTTCTAATTTCCTATTTCCTATTTCAACATTCTATCTCTTACAAATGGACACATATAGTTCATACACGCATTGTTTCATGTCTTGAAGAACACAGTGTATACTAACAAGAGCACAGCATCGGTATCGATGGGGACATTCAACGAATGTACTGGTTGAAATCATCCACGATTTTGCATCTGCATTAAATGAAGGAAAACAGGTGGATTATATAATTATGGATTTCCAAAAGGCATTTAGTAAAGGGCCACATTAAAAATATAAAGCCAGTACTGCGCCTGTGAAATCTGAGCAGACAGCGAGGCTGGCAAGCAAGCGCCACCACCCGGCGAACATATTGAGTCTCATCTTTCCCCTTCATCTTTTTTTCTCGATCCCTTTCTACATCTCCTTTGTTGTCATCTTCCTTTCTTCATTTATCTCTTCCTATATTGCACCCTCTCCTTCTCATTTCCCTCCTCATTACCTTCACTTCTCTTTCCTACCCTTTTTCTATATTATACTGTGCATGACTATATGCTATGGTTTACCCTTTCTTTTCTCCTCACCTTAACATCACTCCACCTCTCCTTCACTTCTCTTTCCACTGGCTGTACTATACTATGCTTGACTATGCTATGTTAATTATAGGACGTACACCCCGATGTCCCCAACGCCAATGAGTTTGCCCATGACCGTGCGCGAGGTTTCACTCACCGCGGCGGTCCCGGCGAATTCGCGGGCGGGGATGCCGGCAGGTACAGGGACCCGCTCCTCACTTTTCACGAGATCGTGACTCATTATCATCTCTCTCGGAGGGTCTTTCCACTTCCTCACCCTAAACTCACTCGTCCGCAGTCTTCGGCCTTCAGGATGCTCCAAACGGGGTCTTTCCCTTCGCGAGGCAGGTTTAGTAACTTCTCGCCCAACGTTGAACCGCATTGTCCGAACTGTGGAGAGGCTTACTGCTCACTAGCTCACATGCTCTGGCAATGTCCTGCGTTACGTGACACAGAGTTCAGCAAAGAAGAGGACTGGGAGGAAGCCCTGAGAAGCGGCGACCTTTCGGTTCAACTTCGGGCTGTCCAGAGAGCCTGCGAGAGGGCGGAGGGCCACGGTCTTCCTGTCCCTGCGTGGGAGCGGCCCGCAACTGCTACAGGATCCCCCTAGAAGGGGACGTCCAACTGCAGTTTCTCAGGACCAAAATAAAGTTCTGTGCCTGCCTGCCTGCTGCCTGGCGCATACCCGTGACGCCTCCCCAATTTTCGGTGGTCACGCACGGCATATTGCCAAGCTTAAACAGCTCCGCTGTTAAAAATTACTCCATAAATTATGCCAGGCTTTAAAAAAATTCGCAATTACTATGAAGGGTACGAGCCTACCTCGACGTCGACGACACTTCGTTGCTCTAAATGAAACCTGTTCTGACAATGTTCCTGTTTATTCTGACGTACCACGGGGCTCCGTCCTTGGACCTCTGTTGTTTCTATTGTTCATTGGTGGCATAGTCACCGAGATTTCCGTGAATGTGAAGTTGATGCTGATGTAAATGTGAAGTTGTGTACTATACACGAAAATATCTGTAGTTGCGGATCAGATATGATGGGAAAAATAATTTTGAAAGGTTGTTGCTTGATGTAGCACATGCAAATGGAAATTAATTACTGCAAAACAGTCTGCGCGAAAATGACATTAAAGAAAAATTATTTATGATATCAGTACGGCACCAGTAGTAACGTCTATCTAACAGAAGTTGCAGAATACAAATACCTTGGATTATGGAGTACGAATGGGAACAAGCATACTGACATCATTACGAAGAAATGTCTTCATAAACTCTGTTATCTGAAGCTCTCATTAAAATTTTCTACTCCACGTGTAGGCATGTTATTATACAATACACTCCTTCGTCTAATCTTGGAATATGTTGTGACAATATGGGTCCTCTCACTAAGCGTAATATTGAGCACCTTAAAAAGTGCGAAGGAAAGCCTTGAGTTTTATCTATAATTCCTACGGTCGCACTTCAGTTTCTGAGTTATTATCAAGTGGTCTGCAGTCCTTTGTGGAGAGGAATCGTGCCTACCACTTAAGGTGTTCCTTCCAATTGCTGAATGGCTACTTAAAAGTCAACACGTGAAGGATTGAATATTCTTCCAGATATGCCAATCGCAATAAAGTGACACAGTAAAACGATAATTCTTCTAGATTCGCGTGTTAACTGCTACAACTATTCTTCCTTTCGTAGAACTGCTAATGACTGGAATAAACTCCCTAATGATGTATCCCATTATCGTTGTATCACTATCACTGTGTGAAGGCAGTCTCACTTAACCTCCACTATTTATTGCTTTGTATGTTTTGATTTTGTGTATATTACTGCACTTGCCATCTCACTTCAGTACATTACATTGTACATTTTGGTGTACATTGCTTCTTCATGACTGTATATTGGTAACATTTGTACCCACCCTGGCATGATTTTTAAGCGAAAGATTGCAGTATTCCTAAATAAAATAAAATAAAATAAAATAAAGGGTTACATTGCAACTTTCTGTGTCTCTTCTCTCGTGGGCAACTCTGCGAGTTATATATAATGCTTATTTATCTATAGGAATATCAACTGTGACTTTCAGCCCTGTGGCACCGACGCGCCGCAGTGATCGGCGTACGCGGTGCTTTCACGAGCGCGTCCAAGCCACTCAAGGAGACACGACGCTGATTTTATTGACGAACGTGTGACGAACGTGTCCTTTCTGCCACCGTGGTAAACCTTCAAAGGAGTTGCATTAAAATGAGTTAGATCGTATAATGTCAGTGCATGTTACATAACCCCTCCACTACGGCGCCTCTCGTAATAATATCGTGGTTTTCGGACGTAAAACGCGAGAAATCACTCACTCACTCACTCACTCACTCACTCACTCACTCATTCACCCAATCAATCAATCAATCAATCAATCAATCAATCAATCAATCAATCAATCAATCAATCAATCAGCGTTAGATCGTAATACACAAAGCGCTCGACGCTGCAGAAGCGTACCATATGAAAAAATGAGCAAGAGATTTCTCTGGCCGAATACGTCCCCAAACTTCCTTCCTCAGCTCGCTAGCACCTTTGGTTATCTTATTGTCCTTTGTGCCGATCGCACAAAGGCGATGGCTATAACAACGGCAAGGCTGGCTGATATGTGGCCATCTCATTCCGACGTCCTCGGCCTGATGGAAAATGGGCTCTCGAGTTACACACTGCGACGCACACGGCTATCGTCAGCTGTACAATTACAGGCGTACAAAAGTACACGTGTGTGTACGAAGTGTTCTACAAAACGCTCGCCAAATTATTCGAGAACTCAGATGATGAGACATTTGCGCGCTCTTTACAGAACGACTTCGTTCACAGCGATAATTATGACTTTCAATTTGTTTACATAGGGGGAGGGGGGCTGCTGACACCGAGCCTCCCCACCCTCAGATACGTGGATGTATAGATGTTGCTTGCCGTCCTAGCTGCTGCTGGAGGGGAAGCGAAGACAACAAAAGGGCGAAGACGATGCAAACGCGCAGCCATTTAAGGGACACTGAGGTGATTGATTGGTTTTGTGGGGTTTAATGTCCCAAAACCAGTTCTGATTATGAAAGACGCCGTAGTGAAGGTCTCCGGAAATTTCGACCACCTGGGGTTCTTTAACGTGCACTGACATCGCACAGCACACGGGCCTCAACATTTCGCCTCCATCGAAATGCAGCCGCCACAGCCGGGATTCGATCCCGCGACCTTCGGATCACCAGTCGAGTGCCATAATCACTAGACCACCGTGACGGGGCGGGACACTGGCGTGAAACTTTAGTGTCACCAAATTTTAGACTGATAGATTGCTTCCTGAGAACTCCATATTCATCAATTTCCGTACCAAAAGTTTATGATTAAATGAGAAAATAAAGGTATTAGCACAATTTCTGAATTCTGCGCCGGAACCTCCGCGCCCGAACGTAAGATATCGCCACACATTTCGAACTTTTCTTTTTTCTTTTCTCTTCTGGCCACACTGGTTCATAGAAATTTCATGAAACTGAGAGCACACTGTAAGTCATTTTTACCGGTGAATAATTATGTGGGCCCCAGCCACGCGGCCCTAGCAGACGCCTTCAGAATCCATGACGTCACAACATTCAATATATCATTTATTCGCCGACGTTTCGGTCAGAGCCTGACCTTTCTCAAGACAATACTTCTTTTTCTCCTGTTCGTTTATGTAGGCATGGCAGGGTCGAAACTGTTTTACTAAGTGGGTGGGGAAAGATGGGAGGGAGCAGAGGGGCGCCTTTGAGTGCGCGTGCAGTAGCAATTATGAGAAAGCAGCGGCAAAGGACGGGGGTTATGGGCATCTGACATGCTTCACGGAATCACTGAAAAAAAAAGAAAAAAAAAAGAAAACGGAGTGCTGTTCCGCGTACTGCATCGGGGCGATCCTGGGAAAGCCATCGCCAGCCTAGTAGCACGTGCAGCGACAGACATGCATGGCTCTAAGTGGTTGCTCATTTTGGGGAGCTCAGTGGTTAACAATGCCACCGCTGTTCAAAGCAGTGGCATTGTGGTTCAATCGATCACGGCAAACGATAAATGTTATTTGCAGCTTGCGTGTACGCTGTTTCGCTTTGAACGTCGAACGCCTTGAATTGTGCTGCAAGCTAAGAAGTCGGGATAAGTCGTCGATACCTACTGTGTATATCTTTGAAGCACTGCCTTGTTTTTCGCTGCCCTTATCTGTCAGACAACTTAGACAGGAAAGAGCGGACACGGCACGGCGCTGCCACGTGCATGAACGAAGACGTCGAGTTTACAGCGCATTCAAGCAACCGGCACCGCCGCATCGGGCGAAAGAAATGCGCGCATGCAGTTTAGCACCAGCAACATCACTTCCAGCACCAAGCGTGCGAACTAACCCATGATGATGAAACGAAAGATGTCATTTTAAAAGCGGTATTCTTTCACCGCGGAAGTGATTCAGTGCAGTCTGTGCATACCGAGAAATGGCATGTGTTGAGCCCGAACACAGCGCCAGATTAAGAACGAAGTACACAAGCGCAATCGGCGCTCTCCGAAACGGGGAAGTTGATGCCACGAGGTGGTCGCCGATAACAGCCGTGATTTCAGCAGAGCGTAATCACTTGGTTGCGTGCGTGCCAGTACGCGTTGCGCAATCTGCCCTATGGTGGGTTAAAAAAACAAAGGACCATTCATCATCACCGTCTTTAATCCTCTGACGTGCCTAGGATTTCAGATCGGAATAAATTGTCAATTTGTGTACATATTCTTAAACTCTGGTTAGTCAGCTTGTCACTCTCCACGGAGGAACAGTAATTCATATTCCGTCGACACGCTTTAAATCGACACAGTCAACTCCATCGGCAATCACCTATAGTGTTAATACTGTGTGCATTTTAGGTATAAACACAATAATTGTTGAATTTCATTTGTAACGTGGAATCATTTGTTTACGTCAAGAATGTGTACCTCAGTTTTATTAAACTATATCACTTCCCTGTCATAATGAGTGGACAATCCCGATTTCAAAGCATTGGCCTCGAATTTCGCGGCAGGACAGTCGAGAGTGTTTACATGCTTGGGGAGTTATCCTGAAGAAAGCTTCCGCCAGTCCAATGTATTGTCTTCCGTTAGTCCAGTATATGCGCTCGAGAAGGTGAACAACGTTGGAAGTATCGCAGTTGCAGTTGTCCTTGTATTGTGAATGCGAACGAAGGCCGTGTGCTGTTGGCCACGTTAGCAGTGATCTTTATTTAGTCCTATTATAAGTATACTGAGTACGCTTGCCAATGTGTTGTATGTTGGCAGTATGCATGTTGCTACTTTATGAAATATGCGCTAAAACTAAACACACGCAACCAACTAGCCCAACAAGTTGTCCTTTAGAAAAGTGTGTATATGGTTGCGGGCGTTGTCTTATGTGAAGTAAAGTGCGTACAGTTTCTTTCCCTCTATTTGAGGAAGCGTGCATGAACTTTAGTGCTTGAAAATTTAATAATTTGTGGGGTTTTACGTCTCAAAACCACGATATGATTGTGAGATACGCCGTATTGGAAGGCTCCGGAAATTTCGACCACCCATGGGGTTCTCTTGCTGGCACTGACATCGCACAGTACACGGGTCTCAAGCATTTCGCCTCCATCGAAATGCGCCCGCCGCCGTCAGGATTCGACCCCGCGAACTCTTGATCTGCTTGCAAACTTCCCTCTTAGAAAAAAAAAAAGGAACACCTGTAGTCTGTCACTGGCCGAAACGTCGAGTTAAATGTTCTTATTTTTGCATCTGCGCCTGTGCTTCACTTAATGATCACCTTATTTTAAAAAGAAGAAACGAAAGTGAATAAGAAAGAGTTTTTTTTTTTTTTTTTGTGAGGCGTAACTTGCCTTCAGACTCCGAATCAAACTGATGTTTGCACATCATCATCATGAGCCCGCGCATGCATTCTGCCGTGCTGGTAGTACCGATGCAGTCAAACGCCTCTACAACGAAATCACCTGTATAACGAAGGACTCCTTGCGCGCCGTACTGCGATCACTACGGTGTGCGACTTTTACAAGGAAGTCCCTTGTATAACGAAGTATTCCGAAGGTCCCTAGCCCTTCGCTATTCTTACATACATACATACGCGTACTCGTATATTTCAAGATACTGCGGTCACATTAGATTGTGCCGATGGGACAATGCATTATAAGCATAGGCTGGCATTTCGGATACTAAGTTACGATTTGAGCTTAATCTGCAAGTACTCATGGTAAGGAAGGAGATGCTGCATGTGAATGTCGTGGTGTCAACGCGCGACAGTTTGACAAAACTGAAACAAACTGCGCGACTCATTTTTTGCTCAACTTGGTCCACACTTAAACATTCAAATCTAATTGTTCTGATGTAGTAAAGTAGGCCCTTTTCTGCAATTTTATAGAATTAACAGGTCCTGCCACCCCTCCATATATATATATATATATATATATATATATATATATATATATATTATCAGAAAGACGCAGTGACAAACATAGGATTTATTCTGACGTTTCGGCTGGAGGCCAGGTCTTTGAAAGGTCTTTGAAAAAGGCTGGCCTCCAGCCGAAACGTCAGAATAAATCCTATGTTTGTCACTGTGTCTTTCTGATAGTATATTTATCCCGATAGCCAGGAAGAACTTTTTTTGATATATATATATATATATATATATATATATATATATATATATATATATATATATATATATATATATATATATATATATATATTCTCGTACAATATAGCCTTCAGTGTGCTTTGCGCACCTGACGACTCGACGGATGCACGAGAGCGCTTTGCACGACGGCTCTGGCGTCTTTTTTTTTTTTTTTTTTCTTTCGCCGCCTCCATCGCATGACCTAAGCGCCAGACAATGCCACCTATTCTTGATGGCTCTTTATCGTAGCATCCTACAGTGCGAATCAGGGAGGTCACGTGCACGCAAAGGTTCCGCTTCGCAGGTACTTACATACATGTCAAGGATGAACGAGCAACTATACTGCGCATCGTCGAGTTGAATGGAAAGGTGCACGGTATAAATTAGCTGTCTAAAACTTCCGCGAGTTCATTGCTCCTCCAGGCGGCAAGGAGGAAAACTACGTGGGCGTCTCCGAACAGTACCGTTCTCCTTACCGTAAAAACGCGCTGTGATTCCCTAAAACGAAGACACCGCTGTGTGGACTCGATATTTCATCACTCTCCTCAAAAACTACATCTCTTAGATACCTGGTCCTGCGATGAGATTTGGCTTTCCCATAAAAGTCGGGACACGCGGGTAACGAAGACGCAAGGAATGCTTGCCACAGCAGTTTGTTCACGGCGGCGTTAGGTGCGGTAACTTCGCGTTAGTACGCCTACATAATCGTGCACGTGCAGGCTCCGCCGCGCAAACCAGTGGGAGGACACCAACAAAAGGTCTGCCGCCGCCATGTTCCTGTCCGTTGTGTAGCGTCTGACGCAGACGTCTTGCTTCCGCCGGAAAGTCCGGGAAAATCACTTCCGAGATTACGCCTCACGTGACGCACTAAATATACAGGTTAACATGAGACGGCTGCGGAGATTACGTTGGGCCTTGGCGCGTGCCAAGCGCGTGCGCCGCCACTCACCTTTTCAGCAGCCGAGTCCAACACTGCAGCAGCGGCAGAAACCGCGCAGCACAGGACGACCGCGAGAAGACACCTCTTCTTCCGAGTCGCTCCAGCGGTCATCGTGCTTCCGGTATGACACTTATGACTGACAGGTTCGCTCACGTCCCTCTGCAGGGCTAGGAGGACCACTGATAGTAAAGGTTCGGCGGACTTAACAACCGCACTGTCTCTGCGTCGCTTCGCTTGTCATCCGCCCATCAGCGACTGTTAAGTCCGGCAAGGGATACACGTTATCTTCTCGCGAGGCTCTTATCTGCGCGCCCGAGTTGTGTCTCTAGGGGGGTCGCGAGCGCGGCGTGTTTTGGAGTGGATTCAGGTTGCCCGCACACCTTGTGCAATAGCGAAGCCGCCGCGACAGTGACGTTCGCGGCGTGTTTATCTTGAGAGGTGCAAGCAGGCAGCAGCGCGTCGTTTCCGTCAGCGGTTGCGGATTGGCGGGATCGGTTTGAAAACGCGGTTTGCGCACGGTGCGAGCGAACCGACAGTCGCCGCTGGGAGTATTACGTTACGTGCGAAGACCAAAGTGCGGGAAGCGAACTCTTTGGCAGAGAACACGCGCGACGAATACGCTTTGCGAAGATACGGAGGTGGTGGTGCAAGTTCGGCGCGGAAACGACGGTCGTGCGTAAAAATGGGCACCGGGAGTTTTCTGTTAGTTCGCCTTTTTTCCTTTCACGCTTGGAAGTCCATTCGCAAGAACACTAGTCAACCTTACTCAGAGGGATGCAATTGTCACTGCGAATGACTTCTGGCGTCTGCGCTAGGATTATATATATATATATATATATATATATATATATATATATATGAGAAGCTCGACAAGGAGGAGAACGACGGATTAGAGTCCCAAGTGCAAGGTGCAGAGGATTGCCTTCCACGGTTTCCGCTCTCCGTTCCACGCCGTTCGTTACCTATTTGGCTATCGAACAACTATAGACTTCAATAAGACGTTCTCATGTGTTGCATGCTTTTCGCCTTTGTGCCTTTCCAAGCAGCTCTTAAATTTAGAAAAGACAGGCTGTCACGCTTACGTACAGGCCGTCTACAAAGTCGAAACGGAGTCGCTCGCCGTCTTATTTGTAAACAACTTGTACGCATAATTTAGAGGGGGGGAGTCATTAAAACAACAAAGAGGCAAATTCGTATGAAAAGTTTATTATGGCCAACTAGCCTAGAATTTATGGAATGCTTGTATACAGTCTTTGCGAACGCAGAAGCAAAACTGCCGTAAGAATTCACGGCGAAGAATTGCAGGCACCGTCGAAGCATAATTCTATTGGACCCTGGTATCAATCGTTTACTTTATAGAGGCGAGCGGTCCAGAAACCACGAGCGAGACTTGGGAAATGCGACATACTTGTCAACAACACCTGAGATGCGATGTGTCACGGCTTGTCCAACTTAACCTGAGTGTTGAGGGCACTTCCTTCGCTATTCAACCACACGACGTCGATTCGGTAAGATCGCTGACGAGGACCACTTGCTTTCCGATGTTTCCACCGTTCATCATGTTGATGAAAGCTCGCGGCGCGTTTTCCAAGCCCCTTTCGACGGTATGACGCGCAATCAGCTTTCCTTCTTTAAGCCAGGCTTTCAGATCGGCGAGGGACTCGTCGAACTTGTCCTGGTACTGGAGCACCAGGAACCGGTCGCGGCTGATACGCTTCTCCTTGACGATCTTCTGGATGTCCTCGGCCAATGGCGGCGGGTAGTGCACGCTCTTGTTGTACACGGCGATCTGGCCGCACAGCACAATGTTCGAGTCTGGAGTCATGTGCCGAATGACAGCGTCGCTGATGGGGCCACCCACGTTGTCGAAGTACACCTGCGAGTGCGCGAGAAGTCAGTGACGCAAATATTGCACGTGCACGGATCACGCTTGTCAAGCAGCCAATACCGCCGCCGTTACTCGCCATAAACGTATTGAACGATGAGCTAGATAGATGCCTCGATGCGTTCCCTCTTCGCGGGATAAATAGCACAGTGAGGTAGAACTCGGCAGCTTCCTCTATGCAAAGCCGGCGCCCACCGCAGTCGGCCGTTTGACCGGAACAAATATTAGACAAATGCTGACGGTGCACGACGTGCCAGGCGCGCGCTGTCTGTCCTCTGTGTTGACGGATAGCAACAGTTCTGCACCTTACCAATGCGGGAATAATTAAAAGATAAATATTCCAGTTGCGCTTCTTACTATAAATAAGATATTCACCGGAAGCTTGTCCGCTACCGAAGGCCACGGAAAACTAAAAATGAGCGAACAACGAAAGGATGAACAGATCGCGGTGCTCCCTTTTGTGGGACACAAACCTATTAGGCCAACATATAATGAGGCCAAGAAGAGCATAGGGGGCATTATTTGCAGTTGCACGCTTAATACAAGTAAATTGTTTTCCCCCCGGCGGCAAGTTGCTTTCTCCGTCCT
Organism: Hyalomma asiaticum; assembly: GCA_013339685.2. Classification (NCBI taxonomy): domain Eukaryota; kingdom Metazoa; phylum Arthropoda; class Arachnida; order Ixodida; family Ixodidae; genus Hyalomma; species Hyalomma asiaticum. Next base: position 139,134,494 of record CM023482.1, read on the forward strand.
TCATCTCACAACTGCTATATAGTTCAATTAAACATCACAAATAATGCCTTCTATGCTTTCGTTGGCTATATAATAAGTTTTATATGGCTGTGTTTACTGCTTTTACATATTGTTTAACTTTAGCAGGGTTATCGCAAGAGCGGGTACATATTACATATAAAGAGTGTAAAACAAAAAGAAATGCGAGAGAACAATGCCGTTGTAGCGGACAGCGAGCTTTGAGGACGCTACCGAAGAATCGATGGATCTCGTCTGCGTAATGACTGGACTTATAGAGCACTGCACGGGCCATGACTCTCTGCCAGGGCCCGGCCAAGGCCTGGTGCTCGTACACCCGCTAAAGGCCGGCCCAAACGAGACCCGGACCCGGCCCGACCTTAAACCGGGCCCGACTGAGGCCCGAACAAGCAATAAAAGCAAGGCTTTATTAAAAGCAATAACCGGTGTGCTTTGTGTGTTCTTTACTAACAATTATACTTCAACCTTCAGTAGATCATTGTAGAAAACGAGTTCTCAGCGGAAATGATTGAGCCGACCTGTAGTGTACGAGCAGTGCTTATTCAGCAACAGCATGATGTGCCTATTTTTTCGGTAAATAAGGATGGCGACCGTCAGAAGAGTTATGATAAAGCAGTGAGAATAATTTGTAGAATGACTTCAGTTTCGATAAAGGCGAAGGGGAGACAGAACAACCATAGAGTGCTAAGTTCTGGAAATTTGTTTTTAGACCTAAAAGCATGTTCTGCCAACAAGGCCAACATTCCTGGTTTTGTAACAACTGCCTTCAGTATAGCAGCAGTTTGCTAAATCAAGAGAAATTGAGGGTGGAAGCCAAATTTATTACCTTTTTTTTTTGTAAATACACGAACATTAAAATATCAATAAACTGCATCAACGACGTGTATATCTTTTAAAGACGTACCGCCATCATCATCATATTTTTGCGTCCACTGCAGGATGGAGGCCTCTAGCAATGATTTACAGTTTGACCTATCCTGAGCGTGTTGTTGCACTTTGCCTGCAAAATTCTTACTTTTATCTCCAAACCTAACTTTTTGCTTTTCTCTGCTGCATTTTTCCTCTCTTAATTGGTATCTATTCTGTCGTTCTCACTGCCTAGTGGTTGTCTCTTATCCGCACTACACGTCCTGCCAGCGTTCACTTCTTTCTCTTATTTGACATAAGGATATTGGCTACTCCATTCTGTTCTCAGATCCATTCCGCTCACTTTCTACAACCCTAAAGAAGAGAAAAACAAATTCTGAATGGTTTGTTCTCACACCACATCCCATCCCTTCAAGCGTCAGCAGTTGACAGGATATTTGCGGCGTAATTTACACTGTATTGCCTGCAATGTGCTTGTGCAAGAAAGCAAGGGACATTTTGTCTTCGACAACGTACTGCACTTGTGCGTCACATGCCACGCAGATCTTTCCTTCACTGCTTGCACTAGTAGCAGGGATGTACAAAATGGCCCTGTGAGTTGTGAAATTCTGGGAACTTGAGAACATTTCCCATTGTTTCTCTGGCTGCCTAATGGCTAGCGACCCTTCAAAATTGTGTCCATCTCGAGGCATGGCTTCAACGCCAGTGATCAGCTAATGTTCTCAGAGATGATACAGGGCGCAAGAGCCATTCAACACACAATCTTCACTGCCCGAAGCCGTAGGCCAACTGAGCATCTTTGGCGGCCCATGCTACATGTCGCGAGCCTGCGTAGCATGGGCCGCCATGCCCAGATAATCATGATGGCAGCAGAGCCTGGTTGGCCATTATACATAAATCTATGTATATATGCATGCACACCAGTTTAACGTTACATTGTGGTGGTCAGACCACCACAACATGCACTGACATCGCGCAGTACATGAACCTCAACATTTCGCCTCCATCAAAATACAGCAGTGACGGCCGGGATTCGATCCCGCGACCTTCGGATCAGCAGCTCAGTGCCATAGCCACTAGACCACCGTTGCGGGGCACACACATATTCCTATGGACATAATCCTTCAACATCCTTAGAATGTGGCAATCTGCAAGGTAAAACTTATCAGCGCGAGATGAAGAGAAAGTGCATGGCTTTCAAGGAACGTAGCGTCCTTTCAAAACAGAAGCGAGACCAAGCAATGGCAAGTGGGGTACAATCCGATCGCAGCACCGATACATGAAGCAAACGAACTCTGTCAATGTATGAATAGATTACATTTCCTTTATGTCGTTACTTCTGTGCGAATTCAACAGTAGCATATTATAGCCCCGCCACGGTGGTCTAGTGGCTACGACACTCGGCTTCTGATCCGAAGGTCACGGGATCGAATCCCGGCCGCGGCGGTTGCATTTCGATGGAGGATAAAGCCCGCGTACTACTGTGCGATGTCAGTGCACGTTAAAGAGCCCCAGGTGGTCAAAATCTCCGGAGCCCTTCACTACGGCGTCAGTCATAGTCATATCGTGGTTTTGGGGCATAAAACAGCAGAGGTTACTATAGTGGTGTCACACTCATAAATTGTTCGTGCGGGGTTCTTGTAGCACGCCAGTAATGCTGTTTCGTCTTTACCTTGTACTAACGTGATCATTAAATGACATCGCCCCCTTTAGTTACAGTTCCATACTTCTATCGATCACAACAAGAAAAGAAGCTCCGCTCGCCTGAACGCCATCGGGGCACGTCTCCGTCAGCCTCTTGTCCACGTCTTGGGTCTTGTAGTTTATGGCCGCGTCGTACTTGAGCGTCTTCGTCAGGAAGTCGCATTTCTCGTCCGAGCCACATATGCCAACGACTCTCCTACAGCCTTCTAACTTCGCAATCTGTCCTGCCAGAGATCCGCAGGCGCCAGCGGCAGCGGACACAACGCATGTCTGGTTGGCGGACGGCTTGATGCCGCCTTTTTCGCGCAGTCCTAACAATGCCGTGAGCCCCGTGAGACCTAGGCACGTCAGCACGATGGACACGTCGCCACCGATTTCCTGGACGTCCAATTTTTGCAGTGAATCGGCGGTGGTTTTGAAGTACAGCTGCCAAGGCCACGACATGGCTCTGCACACAACATCCCCTTTCTCGAGAAATGGGCTGTGCGACTGCTCGATGACGCCGACTCCGCCCAGTCCTTCGACGCAGCGTCCGACGAGCCATGGCGTCAAATAGTGCACACCCGTGTTCTCGTTCATGCGGCATCGTAGGGCGGGGTCGATGGACAGGTACACGCTGCGAACCAGGACCTCCCCGTCAATGAACTCGTGCGGTGTAGCGCACTGTTCCGTAGCAAAATTGCTGAGCTGCGGCTCGCCATCGACGCCTGGACGAGACGTGAGCACGACGCGTCTGTTTATCAAGCCTGTAAATGAAGAGGGACGCTCGCGTGCCGTAGATGTTGCATGTTCACAACGGGTTTCCATCTCTACAGCGAGCGCGAAAGTCCGATGCACCGAAGGAGAACGTTCGTGCCGCTACATGGAGAACGATGACCTGGGCGCTGCCATTTTAATGAAGTGCTCTGTCACCTGTTGACAGCGCTCAATTGTCAGTTTTGATATTTAACCAAAGCTTTATAATAAGTGCAAACTGTTTCTAAGACAAAATAATTGTTGTCAATAAGGTAGCATAATGTTGCTTATCTTACGAACTTTCTTTTTACTGTTTTGAAAAGGTTCATTTCTATCCAATCCAATCCATAGCCCTTCAGTCTTTTTGCAATTGCGCATGCGGTGTTGCGGCATTTCACGTTTCGCAAATCGTAATATATATTTTCCATGCTGTGGTGATACGACATTTGACTGAACTCAGCTATATAAACGGTGGTAGGTGGACTGCAGAACGTGCCAACAGCAGACAATATGGGAAAACTAAACCTTGCCCTGCTGCGGTACATGTCGTCTGACGACTTCAGAGTCTTGACCGCGGTAAGAACGTTGAGCGACATCTTTTCAAGTCTCTTTACAATGCCTCTTTCTGGCAGTCGTGGGCTTGGCCCACGGTACGAAAGATCAATTACGTAACGTCATATTTGTGAGAAGAGGGCAAGGTATGACAGGATGGAAGAGGAGTTTCGGCTACGTACTTACGCGACGTTTCTTGCACTGCTCAAAAGCTTCACTTAACTTACGTAATGTTACGCTTGTGTTTACAGGTTGAAATGGGCATGAAGAACCACGAACTTGTGCCTGGGGCACTTGTCGCTACAATCGCCAATCTGAAACACGGGGGATGTCACAAACACCTCCGAGAGTTATGTAAACAGAAACTCCTGTCTTACGAACGTGGCAAAAGATGTAAGCAATGCATTCATCGGTAAAACGAGTGCCTGAAAGTAGAAGGGTCTCATTCATTTTTACTCGAGACCACTAACAGTCGTTTATTTCCTCGGATAGACGATGGCTACCGGCTTACAAACATGGGGTACGATTACCTCGCCCTCAAGACACTCTGCTCCCAAGGATTGGTGCAATCTGTTGGAAACCAAATTGGTGTAGGCAAGGAATCTGGTATGTACTTCTTTCTTGTTTCGCTGAAGTTTGTGCGATTCTATTCACTCGTGGTATTTTGCTGTACTAAGTGCCTCAAACACGGCATCTCTCATACGTGCCAGTAATTCTGATCGGGGACGGTGAAGACGAAAGGAAACAGTTGTATCTGGCCTCCGTCAGCTGTAGACAAAGCAGTAAACATGCGATCAAAAAGAACATCTCTTGTGAACAACATTGCAAATATTTTGCCATGGCTTCACTGGTGTGCGACATTCCTAGTCAGTGATGTATTTTCACTCGCTTCTTTTTTGATAATGCATTCAGCACAAGCGTCCTAACACAGCGTTAATGATATTGTCACACAGCAATAAGATTATTGACTTTGCACTTGTAGGTGCTAGTTTGTGTGCATTAATAATGGTCACACAGCAGTATGATGTGTTTGTGTATTTTTTGTTGTACTCTAGATATATATGTGGCAGCAAATGAAGAAGGAAGAGAGCTGGTGCTCAAGATAAGCAGGCGAGTCATTTTATCTCTCTGTAAATCAATTAACACAAGTGACAGTCATATGAATTAACGTTTAACAGGTACAGTTCACCCCCTTTATACGAGGCACTGATATAAGAGAATTGGTGACTTATAAGAGAAGAATATAAGACTATGTTTAGCCACATGGTTGGCGGCCCTATCTCTCCCATTAGTTAGATCTCTCTTGTAACAGACAGGCTGCTGAGGAGAATTGCTTATAAAGGACAAAATATCACTAAATCTTGGTCTAGTCTTTCCTGTAGCAGATATTATTGCTCTAAATGCAGCATTATTGGCTGCTAAGTGCAGTTAATTCGTTGAGGAAGCAAGGGAAATGGTAAGCAAGTAATGTGACAAGGCTGCGGTGGAAAAAAAAAAAAAAATCTGTTTCGAGTCGCACAGTCCACCAAAAAAACAAAAAAAAAATATCCTAACATGAAGGCAAATGGTATATAATAAACCATTTGCCTTCTGTAGCCTCCTCCTGTGGTCAGTTTAGTTGTAGTGTGCCCACATCGAAACAAGGGTTGATCAGAAAATGAAAACATAGCACCTTGTTTATAAGAGACCACTCATGTAAGGGACAGAAAGTGCTCCCTAAAGAGTTCAACTGTATTTGAACTAAGAAGAAGATATATAAGTTATCCAGTCCGGAGAAATAAAGCGTTTCAGTACTAAAGTACATTGCGAAGCTCCATTTGAACCTGAGATTAAAGGATAACGCCAATGAAAATTAGGACAATGTAAAAGAAAGACCTTCTTTCAGCAGTGCATGTATGTAGAAGTTTTATTCAAAATTGTGTTTTATATATGAGTAAACATGACACTTCAAGCTATAAAGAATCGACAATTTTGATACTGAGGCTGGAGGAAACACCATCATTGCCACTCGGTGTGCAGGACAGCACTTATTAGGGCGTCTTCTCTTCATAGCCTTCTAGACATGGTGGCACCCTTGTCTCACTGAACATCCCAGATCTGTGTACTGGGATTTTGTCATATCTGCTAACCAACACACCTGTGTGTCATCTTATAAGGTGCTATGCTCTAAATATGGGAACTACTCAGCTGGCTTTGTAAGAATCGATTTTTGTGTTGTTTAAAGGGCTGTCCTTTATTTGAAGACTATACAGTAACATATTTCATAGTAACATATTTCATATTTAATTCACTTCTTTTACAAATTCATTTTGGTCTTAAAGTAGAAATAAGACTAATATTTGAACACATTAGTTTGGCTTGCTTCTTTCCTTATTGTTTCATTTCTTTTCCTTTTTCTTTTTTTCATGAATTCACCTTATATATCTGCACAGATTGGGGCGAGTGTGCTTCCGCAAACTGAAAGAAAAGAGAGATTACCACAAACATCGCAACAAGGCCTCTTGGATCTACCTGTCAAGATTGGCTGCCGTGAAGGAGTTCGCATTCATGAAGGTGTGTGTGTGTATCTTTTATATTCCTTGGCATGCCTTACAGATGTTGTCAGAACTGTGTCATTTTTTGGTCACTTGACTACAAGAAAGCGCTTTTAATGAAACGTGCTTATGTCATAGCCATCTTATTGTGGTGAACTTTTAGGCCCTTCATGACCGAGGGTTTCCAGTACCTGAGCCAGTAGGCTTCAATCGTCACTGCATCCTTATGGAGCTCATCAACGGGCACCCATTGTAAGTGTTGTGCAGTCAACTTCCACTAATTCAACTATGACAGGATTGACAAAATTGTGAAGTCTTCAGGTACAGCAGCACCAATAACATGAGGACCACGGATGAGGCGCACAACACGAATGCTGTTGTGTTGTGTGCCTCTTCCCATGTCCTTGTGTTGTTAGCGCTGCTGTTCCTCATGAAAAATTACTGCCAACTTGCCCTAGTTTCTCATCTGGAAAATTGGCTGAGTCAAGCTAGGGGCAGAAGAAACAAACACCCTGCTCGCTCATTTGGCAGCATTTGCTCCATTATAACATGTCACATGATTAAACATACACCAATAAATTATGGGGCTGAATTAGAAAATTAAATTCAAGATGGCATCAGAGTGACTGAACTATGTAAAAGGTTAACACAAGACTGATTCTTTAGCAAGAAATGTATATCTCCGATACTCACAGTAAGAAAAAGATGAAATAGGCGAAGTTTTTCTTCACAGAATGAAGCTCTGTTGAGTGAATGGTCATCATCATTCTTAGGCAGCACTGTATCTATGTGAAGAGCAATATATGTTGGCTTCTGCACCTTTCATACACACTTAATATCATGCATATGCTAGTTTACTCCTTACTCCTAAAGAGGATGCTTGCCCACTTAAAGCTACTTGTTTGTTCTGTCCGTAACACATGCAGTTTCGATAACACCAGGAACACGAGACATGATTTGTTGCTGGCAGGTTGTCAGGAATAAAAGTGTGGTGAGTTAACCACATTCTCCATTTCCGAGTGGAAGGGCGGTATAAAACCTGCCCTATGTGCACTGTGTGTTGTTCGACTAGCTGGCTTGTGATAAGGCCCACCCCTTATTGAATGCGATACAGGGATGCGAGGTGGGAGACACTCATGAAAACAAATGAAAAAGAATGCTCGGTTTAATAAAACAAAAGTACACGAGGTGAAATAATACAAAACTAACAAAGCACAAGAAATCCCCCTGACACGATGCGGCATTCAAAGAATACCATGGGGTGATCAACTACCCCTCCCTCCCCTTTGTAAAAAATGAAAATAATCAACCCACATAAAAAATATTCGTGACACTACAAAAATTAACACTATGTGAACATACCAATGAAAAAATAAACACGCGATAGCCAATAAAACAAATGAAGTAATGTTATTTAATTTATAGTCCTGGTATATGCAGCGAGAGCTGCTCGACATGGAGGCTTATCTGTAGAGGAGTTAGGCCGAAGATTCGAGTGAGGGTGCCAAGCTCCTGGTTCTTAATTGCACGCCGAACTTGCAGCCAAGTGTAGAAGCCAAGTCGCGGGCTGCTGTCAAAGCTGGGGTTAACCAAAACTGGCAGTGTCAGCTCCGAATGGCAGGCAGTTGGCCACCCTAAGGCTTGACTAGGCCCTTGCCTGACCTCTGATGCCCCCAACTGTTCGCCTTTATGGACCAGCAAACTCTGCCCAAGGTGGCACTTTGTTCTCCCAGTGTTGGAATGGGGATGCATGCTGGTGGGCTTTCCACTCTCTCTCCCCATCACCGGGAAACAGGAAAGGGAACCAGTCATTGAGTTCTCGGGAGGCTGGGATATAGCTCTCCCATAAGTTGCACACCGCATAAGGTCTCTTTATCGTAATGCAGTAGGCTACATGCCCACATTTTGTGACACGGGCGAACAAATAAAATCACTTATCATTTGAAGATTTCCTTCTTAGTCAGACTTAATGTTGAACATAATTGTTCTCATATAGCACGGACTCCCATCTGTGGTTACAACCTTGTGATGGCAATTGCATTGGCAATGGCCAAGCAGACTCTTGCTAGCATCCCACTTGCCAGGCTATATTATTTCTTCAACTACAGCACAAACGATATGTTATTTCTGCAACTACATGTGGTCTCTTGCAGTTTTTGAAAGTTTAAAACGAAATTAGAATGAAAATTGCTTTTTCAAATGGAAGCACTGCAATTAAGCACTGAGAGTAGTTGTCATGCTGTCGACTTGAACAAGGTTCAAAAATACATGTGTTAGATAGATAATGTGATAACAGTATGTAGCACAGCATGTGGGCTTGTATGACATCATTCATTATACAGCATTCAACATGACTCATGTTCTGGCACACATTTTTTATAACTGACATGAGGTATAAAAGCCCATTATAAATTGTGGCAAGGTGTTTGTGGCAAAAAGTTCCATTTTAATCATGTAAACTGTCAATGTCTCTCTCTCAGGTGCCATGTTCATGACTTAGAAGATCCAGCACAGCTGTATGACCAGCTCATGGACCTGCTTGTTAAACTGGGAAACTGTGGCCTCATACATGGAGACTTCAACGAGTTCAACTTGATGCTCAGTAGTGAGGACAAGCCCACGCTGATTGATTTTCCACAGATGATGTCCACGTCACACCCCAATGCAGAGTGGTATGGCTTATTTATGCACTGTAGCATTTCTTGAATGTTTTCAGAGCATTGCCATCCCATAACAAAGTAAAAAGCATAGTTCACTTGTTTAGCAACACCACGTCCATAACTGACATTGGGTAATATGAATGTCTCACTAAGAGAAAATTACCGTCATAAATTAGCATCATAAGTGTTTTGTGGCCTATGGCATTTTTTTAGTTTGTCTCATAGTGCTCTCTCAAACATCATAGCTGCATGCTCAAGGAAAGGAATGCTGTGCAGTTCCTGATTTATTTGGGTAATCTCAGGTTCTTGCCAGGTGGAGTAAATATTCTGTAAATTTAGTAGTCAGGGGTCCAGACGAACCAAAAGCTTACACCTTGCATGAACTCTTTCATTGTACACAGCGAGAAGAATTTCCAGCAGAAACCACTGACAAGTTTATTCCTCAACAACCCTTATTTGAACCATGGGTGCCCAACTCTCTTTGCCCCGTGATGCTGACTCTTGTAGCCTGAACCCTTGGACTTCTTTCAGCCGCGAACGGTGGCATAATTTTTGGCCGTAGCTTTTGCAGCATAGCAGTGGAGTTTGCTGTAGTGTTTAGAAGAGACGGTGGCAAATTTTCGTGAGTTGCTAAAAAGGGACGCAAGAATGCAAGAAGCACTTTTTGAGTTTCCTGAGCCTATTGTAGTGCAGTCATGGGTTGCTTGGCACTAAAGCTTGGAACTAAGGCTTGGCATTAAGGAGAGAGGAACTGAATTGTGGCCCACTATCTACTGGTTACTGAGGGTAAACTCTTGAAGAACCTGTAAGGTACTGTAGTGTTTGGAGTGTATAGAAGTATATGACTGGTGCAGTGCCAGTATTATCCAAGCATGTATTTGTCATAAGTTTGCATAAAGCTTAATGCTGCCTTATTTATGGTAGGCTTGTTGCAGAACAGTGCATTTGATTCACTGTGAAATGATATGTACTACTACTTGCTGTCTAGATATAAAGCCCCAAATGAAGCAACGTGTCAGACTTTTTTGAAGTCTTACTTTTATACTGTGTGACTGATGTCTATTCTACCTAACTCTACACTTCATTGTTTAGTGCACACACTAATGTATTTGAACATTTGCTTTAGCTAACGGTTGTGTCTTCCCGTGACTTTGTCAATACTGATTCCACATGATTTTCCTTTGTTTCTGTTTTAGGTACTTTGATAGGGACGTCAACTGCGTGAGGGAGTTCTTCAAGAAGCGCTTTGGTTACGAAAGTGAACTTTTCCCCAAGTTCAGTGATATCGAGTAAGTAGTTGTGACAAAGCTTAGACCCTTTTGGTTTTTGCTTGTACAATTATTTCTGAGTTGTGGTACACTAAAATTTTAGGGCACAGTCAAGAGCCCTTACAACAAAACACTTCAGTTTCGAAGTCTGTACTTATGGTTGCTTGGAACTAAGGCTAGGCACTAAGAATAGAGGAACTCAATTATTGCCTGCTGTCAACTGGTTAATGAGCGTAAACTGTCCCAATCATGTACATTTGATGAACAATGGCACATTCTCCATTGCAGAGGGAATATTAAAATAAATACCAAATACAGAATGTTATATTGGCAACATTTTTGCAGAATACAGACTTCCTGCATTCAACAGGAAAGAAGACGTTCAATGATTTGTCATAATATTGCACACAATACCAGTCTCTATAGAATACACCAGGCAAGCTCAGCAAAGACAACAACTTAATTATCTTAATTATAACAAATTAATACTTAGTGAAGGAAAATGCAAACTTTTCACTTCAGCTAAACCTTTGACATCTAGGTCCATGGCTTGCTCTGCAGTGAAATTGATAAGGTGTGGATGGGAAGCAAGGCACAGCTGTTGAACGTCAAATGCCACCATTGCGTTCCTTGTTGTCGAAATTGGTGATTTGTCTAAGGGCTCCTCAAACTTTTGCCTTCACTATACAGTTGAAACCCGCAATAACGAAATCGGCGGGGAAAGCACAAATGTTCGCTATTGCGGGAATTTCGTTGGCGCGAGAATGCGGCAGAAAAGACACGGAATTTACAAAAAACACATTTTATTTCCAAAAGTCAGTTAGTTTGCTTTGGCGGGCCTTACCATGCAGCAATTTCATGCCTCTCGACTCACACTGTAAGAAATGGTCCATCGCCACGTCGTCGTCGTGCTCGCCGAAAAACGAGCAAATTGTGTCGAAGGCATTCAGCACATCCTGCGGGCTTGTTGTTTTCTCTGGCTGCTCCGGTCGTTGCTCATCGGGATCGCCCGCCTCGCACACGCTACTGACGATGGCTTCATCAGTCACTTCCTCGTGCACGACGACGCCTTCGTCCGCGCAAACGAACTCATGGACGCTGAGGCCATCGGGAATCTCGTTTGCCACGGCACAGAGTTCGCCCCATGCACTGGTCAGTAACGGCGGCACTGCGCTGTCACCATCATCAAGTGCGCCTACAGGCGAACCTTCTTCCGGCTCCGCTGGATCAGCGCACGATGCCTGCGGTGTGACAAGGCCGGCGTGTGTGAAGCAATTGGTTATCACGGCTGGACTCGTCGCAATCCATGCGGCGGCGATCATCTCTAGTGCCATGAACATGTCCACGTCAGTGGGGCGCTTCATCTGTAGATTTAGCAGCAAACGCTGAATCAGCCTCTCTCTGTAAGTGCACTTCACGCTGCGAATAACACCCTGATCGAGGGGCTGCAGCACCGAAGTGCAGTTTGGTGGAAAGAAAACGAGGCGCACGTTTCCGAGCTGCACGTCGACGTGATGGGCGCTACAGTTGTCGAGAAGAAGGCAGACCGACCTGTTTGCCTTCCGCATGTCGGCATCGAAGGACTGGAGCCAGCTGCTAAAAATGGCCCGCGTCATCCATGACTTCAAGTTCGCGGTGTAGCTTACTGGCAGCCTGCGATTCCCCTTGAAACAGCGGGGCTTCTTGCTTCTGCCAATAACGAGCAGCGGCCGTTTATCTGTGCCATCCATATTGGCGCACAATAAAATCGTCACGCGCCGCTTGCTGTGTTTGCCACCATGGCACTTCTGGCCTTTTAAGTCCAAGGTCTTGGATGGTAGCATTTCATAAAATAGTGCCGTTTCATCGGCATTATAGATGTCTGAGGGCTTGTACTGGCTGAGCAGTTCCTTGTTGCTCAGCAGCCACGACGACGTTGTCACCGAGTCGACGGCTGCTGCCTCCCCGGAGATGACTTTGGCTACGATGTCGTGGCGAGCTTTGAAACGGCTCAGCCAGCCGGGACTCGCCTTAAAGTTGTCGTGGCTGAGCATACAAGCGAAGTCCAGCGCCTTCTGTTGCAGGATCCTGCCAGATAAAGGCACCTTGTTGGCACGCTGTTCACAAAACCACGCGAACACCGCCTTGTCCACGTCCGGGAACGCTGCAGCCGCCACGGTTTTGTTTCTTGCACTCGCGCCGTTTTCAAGCGCACCAAGAATGGAGGCCTTGTTCTTGAGAATCGTGGACAGCGAGCTGCAAGCAACGCCGAATTCTTCGGCGATGTCCATTTTTTTCCTGCCCTTTTCCACCTCACCGATGATTGCAGCCTTATCTTCCAGCGTGATGAACTTCCGCTTTTTCGTTGGAGGCGGCATCTTCGCAGGCAGCGAAATCGGACAAAGCAATCGCAACACACAGTTCACGTTGCACCAAGCGACCAAGCAAACGCTCGACAAATGGCTCCACACACGCGACCATGTGCGCGCAAAGCCGACAAAGCCAAGCACAGAGCCAAGCCAAGGAATGTGGATTTTCCTCTCGATTTGGCTACGTAGTCCGCGATAACGAGCAGGTGTTTCGGCAAGCCATCATCATCATCATTGTCGCCAGCTTTGTTTTTTTTGTAAACAATGATGGCGGCTGCTTCTCAAGTGCGCTGTAGCGATAGTTTTGCACAGTTTAAGTGTAGCATGAATGCATTTCAGCAGTTTTCGAATGTAGTTAATGTTGCGAGAGTAAATTATTTGCGCACTCGTGTTTCAAAAATTTCGTTAATGAGGGACTGCGGTACGAATATCTTTCGTAGTCGCGAGTTACTGAAATGCATTGACTCCTATGGGCGTTCGCCGGTGCTCCGAAAATATTTCGTTGCGGTGAGAATTTCGTTCCCTCGGGATTTCGTTATATTGAGATTTCACTGTACTTTGATTCCTTCTCGTCATTTGTGGCTTCAATGGCATTAATGAAACAACAAACATTGAAGACTAGGAAAGCATAGGGGAAGTTATTCAAGTTCCTAATTGTGGTATTGTAAATTTTGGAGTAAGTAGAAAGGAATTGAAGTGTGGAAGAAAAGACAAACGTGCCTTCGGTGGGAACTGAAGCCACGACTTTTGGATGATGCGTCCGATGCTCTACCGCTGATCTACAAAGGCGGTCGTCCACCCGTCCACTTTATTGGGTATTTATGTTATAAGTAATCCTGGGAGTGTTAGGCAGCGCCACTTGTAGCCATGGCGGAGAGTGTGGAACATTTATTGCCAGGAGGCGTCACGTTCTCCTAGCACCCTGCGGCACATAAGATTTAAAAATGGGTAGGGGGCATTTGCTGGGTGATTGGCGCCAGTTTCAAATCTCTGGACAAGGGGAAGGGGGCATTTGCAGAGGTAGGGGTGCTTGATCACGATTTCACGGTACTCTTAAAACTTCATTGCTTAAGTGCATGCACACACAGTAATATTCCGCCGTGCAGACAGCTATTGAGGACATATATATACGTTATCATAAGTGAACACATTGGTGGCTACACAAGGTTATTATTACAGTCGCCGACCGATAATTCGGTCGGACAATCGGACACCGATAATTCGGACATGCTCGGTAATTCGGACAGTCGCGCTGCACCACCGATGGTCCCATAGAAGTAATGTGTAAAGACGACCGATATTTCGGACAGCTGACAGATCTGCATTCGATAATTCGGACCCTGTCCGACTGTCGCGCACGCCGAATCGGCAGCCATTATTATCTCCTCCGGCACCCATACATACCATACAAAGTATGGCCTCAGAAATCAAAACGAAAGCTAATTGGTAATCTATGAGGCTTTATTTCGATCGCAACTTTATGCCTGAGAGATTTGTAGTTGAAAATACCGATCTTGGAGGCACAGCTCAACTGTGGGGGATCGTATCAACATCGCGATCATCCCACATTCCGGTTCCTGTATCCCCTCGCTGTGCTGCAGAGTTCTTTGAAGAACTCTGGCTGTGCTGCTATCGCCGCCATTCTGTCATATGTGTCTGCGGTACAGCGCTTTGCTCAATTCTGCGCGCGTTCATCTTTATTTTGAGACTTGCTTTATTTTACGTCCAGCTGTCTCACAAGATCCGAGTTAAATTGCACCAACGGTGCCCTCACAGCCAGCGCCGAAGGCCACTGGCCGTGAGGGCACCGTTGGTGCCATTTAACTCGGATCTTCGGCTGCATCTTCGGACACCGTTGGTGCATTTAACTCGGATCTTCGGCTGCAGTGTTGGCGGTGTCGGGCTCACTACGCAACGTAAACGGCACCGTTGGTCCCGTTTACGTTGCGTAGTGAGCCCGACACCGCCGACACTGCAGCCGAAGAACCCGACAATGCAACTGAAGAGCCGGACCTGCCGCCCAGCGCAACGAGCTCAGGTGCGGACGTTATTGACGACCTGTGAGGCTGCGGTGTGCCGATTCCCGACACTGTTACGTTTGAAGACTTTGCAAACGTCGACAGTGCGGTGTCGTCGTGTGCCGAATTGAATGACGACATAATTGAGCAGGTTCTGCAACCGTCAAACAGCGGTTCTCACTCTGATGACGATGACGCGCCGTGTGCTCCGGAGCCCTCGCTGTTCTTTCGTCATCGTACAGCGATCATATCACACTGGCGGAGATACAGGCGGACTTGGTTGCACGTAAGCGGAAGTGCGTGCAGCAACGCACTGACAACTTTTTTTCGGCCACCGGTACACTGAAGTGTCAATAAAAGTATTTTTTTTCTGACGCATTCGTTTTTTCGGACTTTCGATAATTCGGATTTATTTACGTTCCCCGTGGAGTCCGAATTATCGGTCGTCGACTGTAGTATGAAATAAGCTATTGGTAGCACCAATAATGTTTTCATTGATATTTCAGGAGAGACGATACCCTTGACCTTGAGACGGCTGCCAGTGGTTTTTCAAAAGAGGTTAAGGAGGAACTTGATGAGGTATGTTCTTTGAACTACATTATACTCTTCACAACGGTGATAACAAACTAGTGATCCGGTTTCTGCCACATACATTGATTGGGTGTCAACAATTTTAGTTTGTTTTTAACAGACTTCGTGTGGATAGTGTTGTAGCCTAAGCTTATGCCACCGCCTACCAGCAGTGGTGACCAAAATCCTGTACGAGAACTTGTGCACTCATGGTTTCAGTGGTTTGAGTTTGACAGTTTAGGATGTTATGTTGTCTTCTAAATGATATATTTCTTCTTACCTAAACTTCTTGATTTGCCCATGGAAACTTCTCATCTCATTCGTGTTGCCTCTGCAATGCAAAAGTGGTGCGTGTGCACCTTCAAAAAGACACAGAATGTCTGCCATTTTATTGAAAGAGCCACTTCATTTGTACGAGTCTTACAGATTTTAATATTACATATGCAGCCAGCTCATGTCAGCATTTATTTTCTTACAGCAGTTACATTCCAAATAATTCCTATTTCCTCATTTTAATATATATTGTGAATTGTTAACCTGCGGCCCATGACCCCTGCTGACCACTAAACCAAGAGTGGGTGGGGAAAGGTTCCTCCAGACCCAATAAAGTTATTTCCTCCTCCTTAACCTTTCTCTAGTTCAATTTCTCATTTTTACCTACCTCAAGACAGAATTAGTAAAATTTATTACAATGCATTCAGAGGTCCCATAGTTGTGAAACTGACAGGGAGACCATTTAATGCTATGTTGAGTATACAATATTATGTGACATAAAAATAATACGTAATGAATGTCTGATAAAGCCACATCTGTAAGTGCTACACAAATCTCCAGTTCTCTAAAGAGGGCTATCGTTACTTAGAGTGCAGGATGAAAGTAGAAAGTTACTGCTCGAGTAGGCGACCCATCATTTGCCCATGTACTTATGAAGAGCTCCCTGCGCCTCATGACTATTGTTTGACTAGAAGCCATGCTTTGGCTGTTCATGTTAAGCCACAATAAGCCTTTTATAGACGTTGGACAGGTTCCATGGTCCATGCCTGAGGCCATGCGTGACAAAAGAACCCTGTTAAATAGACTGCAAAGTTTTGCTCTGATTAACAGGAGTTTTATTTACCAAGAAAGATTTGCAGAGGTGTAGCACTGTCTAACATACACTCCCTTAACACCGTTAGGCATGTTGAGCGTAATGAAGTGAATGTATTGACTAGTTTGTCTTATTGTATTGGGCACAGTTAATGGCAGCGGATGGAGTAGCCTTTACTAGTTTCGATAAAGGAGGTACTTGTAATGTATTAAAGAAAAAAAAATAAAGCTCTTCCTGCTCCAACTAGTGACCATACAACGTACACTTGATCATTTCTGTTCATATTTGAATGTTGTTTATTCAAAAGGAATTTCTGTGTACAAGACAGGTTTCACAAAAGTATATCTTCGATTGTCTCTTTTCCAAGAAAAAGAACAACACTGTGTAACTGGTTTCTGCAGTCCCGTTTGTACAGACGTAACAACATTGGTTCTGATTAATGAAGGCTTTTTACATTATCCAAATATAAAGCCAACCAATTAAGAATATTGCTTCACTTAAGCAGTAGTTTTAAGTAAGATGCCTTCATTTACTAAAACCTTACTGTGCAAGTACATGAGGGTGAGGGATGATCATAGCAACAGTTGCATCTTAATTACTTGTCTTTGGGATGGAAGGGTGACAAACAGCTGCAGTCACGTTTAAACTTGGCTTCTGCTGAGTACTGTGGCTGAAACATTGTTATGGTTCAAAGTGGAAAGGTCAAGGCTATAGTTTGTATCGGTTTGTTTCCGTTTACATTTCTTAAGAAATCTTTACCATTACACAATACAGTGAAATTTGCCTTTACATCAGTGTTATTGCTAGTAATCTTAATGGAAGTGTTATTGTTGTGAACAGTTGTAACTCAATCTTGCTAATAGGCTGTGCAACAGATGAAAGAAGATTCAGAAGAGGATTCTGATGATGATGAGAAGGACTCCTTGAATGACACGGATGTACACCAGCCAAGTTCGTCTGACAGAAGTCATCACGTGGCCAAGGCAACACAAAAGAGCACAAGTTGCATGATGGAACGTTTTATTACCGACACTCAACTGCAGTGCAAGGAGAAGGAGAGCTCCGAAAATTGCCAAGATAGTAGCGGGACCATTCCACAGGACTACGAAACCACATCTGTCGCCACAGGAACAACACAAGATGCCTGCCATGGAGACGTTGGCAGAGAAGCTGAGCCAGTGAAGTCTGTTGCTGACATCTCCTCACTGTCACTGGGTCATTCACAGGAAGAAGCAGTAGATGGTGAAAACAAAGATATCGTTCCAGAATTGGTCACAGCAGATAAAAGTGATGGGCAACCATTGGAAGCACACACAAGGAGTGAAGACAGCAGAAGCGTCAGGACCTCTTACAGTATGACGAGCTGTACCACAATAGCACCTGAGGAAATCAAAGCACGTGTAAAGAAGCAGCTCACCAACAAGGAGCGTGCACGAAGCAAGAAGGTTATCGTGAAGGGCGAGGCTAGTGCAGTGACTCGGCAAAGGCGCGACAACAGGGACACCGTGAAACAGGACCTTCAGTTCTGGGGTTGAAATGGCAGGGCAGAACTCACTTATAAATAAAAATCTACATGTGGTGAAACTGTGTTGGAAGTGTACTTCATGAATATATTCCATGTGTTTGCTGACTGTTTGTGGGCAGTGCTACTACAGTCGTCGTACCAAAATATATTGAATTTCAAGACGATAACCAAGAGGCTTATATATTGATAATTTGACACGTAAAATAAAAATATTACATAGGAATTTTTAAGGGGATTTTACATGTGTTCCTCATATACACAATGATTTGGCATATGTTGGGTCAACTGTTTACGTAAAGCTTTCAATGTAGGCATACGTTACTTGCTTTGTGAGGTTTAATGTCCCAAAACCAGCTCTGATTATGAGAGACGCCGTAGTGGAGGGCTCCGGAAATTTCGACCACCTGGGGTTCCTTAACGTGCACTGACATCGCACAGCACAACGTAGGCGTATGTTAAAATATGGCCTTTATGCCATGTTTGCACCATCCAGTATCATTAGTGTTTTTTAACTCTGACCTCTCCATGTTTGAGGAAATCTATAAGTTTAATTTATAGGTTTTAGATACACTGCTGAACTGATTCTCATAATATTTTCTTTACGGATGCCATGCAATGCATGGCCTAAACAATGAATTTTATCTTTTGTTTATATTTACCCGTTTTTGGCACAGGTGAAAGTCTTAAAAAGTATAAGTTTGACTAGTGCTTTCATTGATACTACTGTCCTGTGCTGCTACTGCTTTGCCACTAAACCAGTAGAAAACGTCTGCATTAATTGATTAGGCTACAGAAACTGTAAATACAAAGGAATTTCTGCTAGTTCTTGTAATTTTCTGCTTTTACATGTAATGTGCTGCTTTGACAATGCCTCCAGCTTTGCATGTTCAGAAATACCCATTGCTTAGAGCTGTTTGTTCAGTTAACATGGGATACATCCTTATTTTCTTCCTGCAGTCTTCATGCATTACCATTTCATCAGCCTGTGTACTACTCATTACAAGAAAGACATTGCTTGTGTGAGTGAAAACAGAGATACTATTCAGTTCTCACTCACACAGGTGCACACACTATATCAGGCCTTTCTTTATGTACGCTTGAATAGCATACTGATCTGTTAGTTCCTGACAGACAAGCTTACCAAGCTCTATACTGAATACAAGTAATCTTGCCGATGCTTAAGGGCCTAAGCAGCGGAGAATAAAGAAGGTACCTGGCACTTGCAAGTGGGTAAAAACAGTCCCCCTGCACAAATTGCAAATTCATGGCCTGGACAGAACTCTTGAGTGCTTATTCCACTGAATATGCATATTCATTTCTGTTATATATAAGTTAAAAGCCGAACTGAAGATGTACATTTTATATATATTTCTCATTTTTGTTACTCAGTGCTTTCCAGGAATGAAAATTACTTTTTCATTCATGATTTTCAAGATGCTTCAGCCTTTCTCATGAAATTTTTTGAAAGAGTCTGGGCAACTACATATTGTTTTATGTCAGTTGAATATGCTGGTTATTAGGCTATAATTGAATTTTACTTGTAATTGTTTGCAGTGTCACTAATCCATTATAAAATGAAACGTTCATGTGTAAAAGCAGTGAAAATGAGCAGATTTTTAGCAGTAAGGAAAGAGTTATGATAGCCATTCCAGTAACAGCAGTGTATATTTGCTACTCTGTGCATCAGCTGTGTGAAAAACGCACCATATTTCAGCTTTTTCTTGTGCATTGCAGTTCTCGTGCAGGGTTATTTTCGTGTTTCACTGGTACTCCTTAACTTTTGTATCCCTTCTATATACGAGAACCTGTGTCTGCTGGTGTCGGGCAGGAAAGTATGCTTTGTTCAATAAATTGCTAATAAGGTGTTCATTCATCAAAGTAAGAAAACGTGCGCTGAAGGCAATAGGAGGTAATAAAAAGAAAAACAAGACAAATATTGGTCTTCGTTTTTTTATTTTTTTTTTTTAAGGCAGCTGTGACCTAAACGGTATTTCCTTACAGTCATTGCTGTCAAGGGCATATTTGGTGGCCATTAAAAGTTCTCTATATTTCCTGTCTGACATTACAACTGGCTGCACTACTGTGGTCTGTACTGTAAGTTGCTCAGTTACGGTTGCTGCTCTTCCTTCTTTTTTAATATTGAATGCTCCTTGTTTTTGCAGATGATACTATATTGTTACCAATCAGCTTATGAGCAGGTGTGTGAGCGTAGCATGCGCTGCAGTCATGAAATTGTAGTTGAAAGTTTGATGATGGTAGGAGGAAAGTGTGGGGTCTGATTGGTTTGTCTTTATTGAGCGTATTCATTGCTTGAGGCTGTTCTAGTGAATATGTGCATGAATGTTTGTTTCAAGCTATAGTTGATTTCAATAACAAATGTTTTGGTTTTGTCGATGTATCTTGTGAGTGCCTTAATACTAGCACAAAGAAGACGATAAAGGAGAAAATTACAGGAAAGTACCAAGTTAGCTTCATGCTGTTTTTATGTGTTAGCGACTTTCTTGTGCTGTTATTACAACCATGTCAAACTAGTGCCAAGTTTGCTCTGCCAAGCTTAATGTTCTTGCTGTAACTTTTACTTCCACTCCACTGAAACTTTCACTGATAGTTTTGTGTCATCAGTGAAGGTAGCCCCTAACTGAAGTGCAAGTGGCACCATCTTCGTGTGAGGATATTGGATATCCAGAAAAGACGTGGTTGAGCTCCTCCTGAAGATTCTTTGATGCCGGGCTTGAGCATGAGCGGTGAGATGTTTGGGTTGATGTAGTTTGTAAAATGATTTCCTACGAAATGTGATGAACTTCAGGCTGTACCATGTGCGATAGGTGGCTCTTAGATGCAGGAATTGCTCTCAGTCATTGCAAGTCTGTATCCACCTGCTGCAAAAAACTCTATTTGCAAATCTCTTGCATGACCATTCTTACATGGCCATTCTTGTTGCAGACGAGGACAACACGGCTAGTGCCGCGATGGAACATTCAAATCGCCCTCTAAGAAATATACACATATAAGCTGGTTGTTTATTTCTTCATAATTGTATTGCACTTAAACAAAAATAGCCACTCTACCGCAACATTGATAAATTCACAACAAAGCACCTTTGTTTCGGTGCACATTTAACACTGAACATCACATCTACTTAGGCATTTGTCCATTCCTCAGAATGTTGTATAAATAAGAAGAGTGACAGGTGTACACGACTCCTACCGAGCGATTTCCCTGCAGTGATGTCAATTTCTTGGAGCAGAACCGGGGTGCCATCATTGACAGTAGTGGGATATGCCTTCCACCACAGTAATGTTGAGTGATGACATTGTTTCATGTCGCATTGTCGCTTTTTGAGTGTTGCATTGCTGAAAATGGTGCTTGTCTTTATTGTGAACTGATCAGGCTACTAATGCTTGCAAACCTTGTAATAAATCTGGACTCACTAAAGTACTAACTCTGCACTAAATTGTTATGCAAATTAACCACTTTGGTTAGCTGTACAAGTCATGTACACCTGCTGCTCCTGCTCACATACTCATACACACTTCATTGCTCAAATATGTAGCATGTGCCAGTTGAACATTGTAACATTGATAAATATATCTGCACTCATCCTATCTGACTGGCTGCACCAGCTTTCTGTACGTGTCGTGAATGAGTTCAGCATGAAAATAACGAAAGCACAGAAAAATAATGTCGAACAAGGCTCACAACATGCAGTGACGGAATATCTTGTGAGCGGAATACGGCATGGGCCATGTGCATAGCAAACATCAGAAGGCAGACATGCAAAAGCTGTGGATAACTCGTTCTGATCTCTCGCAATTTAATTGTCCTCCTCGTTTCCATTCGTAAGGCTGTGGTCCTTATATAAGCATAAGTGATACAGATGTTGTGGTGAACACCTGTGTACGCACTGTTTTACTGTCTGGTTTGTATTCCACTGTTCCTCCTTATTCAGGCCAGTACCACCACAACTAAAACACAAATTCAGGTTGTTGAACTAGCAGATAGGAAATTAAGCGGATGCACTTGGTTTTCTTAACACCAGGAGGTTTCCTTACATAAGGTCATTGCTTTTCTATTGTAATGCACTCGCTGAATGCTTTTAAAGGATGGTTATGCGTTGTACAGTGGCTTTCTCCCCTACAGCAGGCCTTAGTTGCGAGATTTAAAGGGACCCTGAAACGGTTTTGACAATTTTGTGGAAACATGGTGATCCGGTAGAGCGGGTAATTAGGACCATTACAGGACAAATTTCAGCACTGTGCGTAAAGTGTGTAATTTACAATAAGGTTTTGAACACGCGTATCGCAGAAGATCGCAGCAGCTCGCCAAAATGCGTTTTCAAACGCCCCCGCCAATCGAACTACGAATGGGAGGCCGCTGAATGGCCACGAACAATGGACGTGCACGTAATTTTCCCAACCTAACTGCGAACAAGTACTCCTACAACGTGCTCCTTCGTTTCAGCCAATGGTATCGTCGCGCCATCTGGTGGCGTACGCACGAGTCACCGGCGCTCAATTACAGAGGCTAGCACTGCCGAGGCCGCCGACCTCAGTAAAGGTATTGGGGCGCTATGTCTCTGGGGAGGGCTCCGCAGGGCGGCTGACGCGGGAGGCGCAGTCGTCACTAGCGCGCACTCCGCAGCTCCTCGAGTTCAGGAGGGACAGCAGTGGTAAGGAGGAAGGCGACAGAAATAAGCTGATAGCTGCCTTAGCGCATGGTGCTTCGCTTTATTTATGGCGTGAATGATTTCACAATTGTGTTGCCTAATCAGTGATGCAATGTAAAAAAAAACGTTTCGGGGACCCTTTAAGAAAATGGACTTAGCGGTGTCCAGCTCGGTGAGGAAGAGACTTTTTGTCTTGTTCTTTGGTCAGTTTTTCATGTACGTGGAAACTGGCAGTGAAAAGTGAAGTGGAAATGCCGTAGTAATCATCGTGCGTTACAGATTCCAATTATGTACATTACAAAAAGCAAAATTTAGTTTCGAGTATTCATTGGTTCAGAAGGCTTCCCTTTTCTGCTTTGCTAAGACATTCATTCATATTGGCATTTCGTTCGTCGAGTATTCAAGGGTGCGAACCTAAGACTAAGAGACGTACCCAAGCAGATGTTTCATGGCTATGCCCGCATTCCACACTAATAAAGCACTGTGTGTAACGAACATCTTCACACCAGGCATAATAAGTTTGTAGCATCAGTGGAGGGCAGCACAGTCACATCAATATCATGTAATATACATTATGTTGCTTTATACATATAGACTTTTGTTATACCTTAACAAGCATTGCATGCCACATTTGCACAGATAATACTGCTAAAAGGGAAACCACATATTTGCACATGAAAGAGCATTTACAATAGTGTTTACCTTCGCTACTCAACACTGTTGTACAAGTCTTCTGTGCAGCATATAAATGTCAAAAGGAAAGAAAATATGTACCGTTAAGTTGAAATCAGCAGACCACCTTGAGATCATTTTTTGTGTGTTAGATGTACAATAATGCTCTCAGATGCAGGAGAGTTTACTCTGCTAAAGGCTGCAGCAAGCAGATTTGTTAACGCATACAGAAGACATCTGCACATGACAGCACCCTCCAAGACTTTAGTGTGCTACATATTCCTCGCCATCTGATCGCAGAAAGTCGAGAGTTTTACTGCAACACTGTTTGATATGAGTGATTTTATACATCACTGTTTGCCATCAAGTGGTAAAGTTGAAGAGCCTTCAGGCAAGAGCACTTGTACTGTACTTCAGCGTAGCTTCACAGTAATGATCCTCAGGAAGTCTTTTAGGTTCAAAGTGTTCTACTATGTCATCACACATAGCCCATATGTTGGGCGGGAATGCCAAAACCCCATCAGTGAAATGAACAGCCATAAGTAAGCAGAGATTTGTCCACCAAAGCTGTTGCTCTTGTTGGTTTGATATGAGCCCTCCTTCCATTACCTTTGAGGCATGCCTAAGTTGCTTTTATAGAGCCATATGGGCACAGTAATTCTGGTTTGTATGGGTCTATAATAGCAGGCTGCATGAAGAGATGGTGCGAGAGAGGTACAAAAGATTGCACAGTATATGCTTTTAGAAATGCCCACAAAAGCAGCAGAATTAAGTAAAATAAAATGGCAAAAGCAAGGAAAAAGCACAAAATGAGTTTCACCTGTGTAATTGATTGTTTACTAAATCCCTAATCCCTCTCTCGACGTTATATATATACACGCGCACAAACTGCTTTTCATTGTTACATTCATTTGTTTACAGTGCATTTAGTGGTTGGCAGCGCACGAAACGTATTGTTTGGTAGTCGGCTCTATTCTCGTTACCTTTTCATATTTAAAGTCTAATACTGTTTGCATGAGTAAGACGATGAGAATGTATTGTAAGCATCGTGAGCAACAGCAGAGACCACGAGCAATGGCCACGCTGTTCGCACGACCGCCCCTGCGACGCGTCACTGCACAACGTACAGCAAGCTGACGATCTCCTGCAGGCCTTATTAAAAGCACGCGCGCAAGGCCAGCTGCGACTCGTTCCAGCTGTCATTCCTTTTGACTCGGAGCACTTCTTTCTGCGGCGTATCTCGACGGCAGACGTTACATGATCTCTTTCACTGGGTAATTCGCAAGTGCGTATCTTATTAGCCAGCCCACGTGCCCTTTTATTCTTTGTTGTTACTATTCACGTTCCTCCTCTTGTGTAATAGCGCACCTTTGTAAGGCCTCGTACAGGGAGGTTATTTCCGAAAGTAAATCTGACGCCAGAGTTTTGTAGTGCGACCGTGGCCACTTTCTAGAACAGAGTGGTTTTGAAACGCGCACATTTCTCGATGAAGGTACGTTACAGCGTCTTTGCAACGTTGAAATTTTGACGCTGCCGTAACAGACGAGGAGGAGGCGCTACAAGCCTACAGCTAAAGACCCCTTCTTGCGTGGCATAGTCGCACGTGACGCAGGCATGTTCCAAAATAACGGGATGTGTGTTCGGGAACAGCTACCGGTGCCATGCATGCTGCTACACGTTGTGACGTACGATCAGCCGTAATGTAGACGACTGTCTCTAATGGAAATTCTGGAATGCCTTTTTTTGTGACTGTTTCGCTATAGACACTTCTGTGTGCCAGCGCACTGAAACTCGGTCACTCGCCGAAATCGCATTTTGCACACGTTGAACAGGTGGATGCGAGACTTGACCAGCGCTGCTGTTCGCATACGTTGTGAATACTGTGAATGCGCCTGTTCTTCCTACTCAAGTAAATTTACTCCGTTCTGCCTTCGTCACACCGTCTCATATAGTTCCTGGAAGCCGTTTTCGGAGAGCAGACATGGCGCTAAGAAGGCTGGGAGCTGTAATACTTTCTGGGATCTTGCGTCCCAAAACCGCGATGTGATTATGAGAGACGCCGTAGTGGAAGGCTCCAAAAATTTCTACCTTCTGGGGTTCTTTGACGCACAGTACACGGGCTTCAACATTTCGTCTCCGTCGAAATGCAGCCGCCGCGGCCGGGATTCGATCGCGCGACCTCCGTATCAGCAGCCGAGTGCCACAACCGCTGTACCACCAGGTACCGCCGTGGCGTGTCGATTGGTAACTTGTTTCATTGGCCCTGAGCCACTGTGTGGGGTTGGGCGCTGCTTCGATTTTGTGCCGGTCGCTGTCTCTTCAGGTGTGTTTGCAGTGTTGCATAGACGGACAACGCATCGCCGATGCGCGAGGAAAGCGAGCGCTGCGGGACCCGACTAATTGCCCGCAGTACTGCCAGCGTTTTATCAAGCAGCGCACACATAGCTTCGAACACGCGCAGCGAAAACTGAGCAGAAACACTGGAGCCATGTGTACAAACAAAGTCTAGCGTGCGGACTGCTGCGGTGTGTTTTGCTGAAGCGAGCGATCGATTTCAGCCGGCGGGGGCACTTTGGCCCGGCAACCGAGCTCATTCTTGCTATGGTTTCTGCAAGAGTTAGTCGCTGGCGCATAGCGACAAGCATGGCGGGTAGCATAGGGCGAACCAACGTTATTAGATACTATTTCGGGGCGCACAGAACATGACCCGATTGTCGGTGCTCTTCAATTACATAAAGGTCAGTTTCTTGTGAAGAATATAGAGAGTTCAATTTATGCAACAGCTAGCGAACGAAAGCATGGGGTGTCCAGTAATTTTGCGAAAATTTACCCAATTAGCGTCGATCGAGATAATATTCAATCGCGGTTGAGATTACAGCAACATCGTCTGATTGTGCATTAACATTAATTCGTAATTTTCAATAGTTCCTTTCGTTTGCGCCGGTGACCAGTTGTGAAGTTTCTGTACGCGTTTCCGAAAGATGGACGAGAAAATAGCAGAACCCTTTGAATCAGTATACGACGTTACTTTGCTTCGTGGTGTACTGCGCGGACGAAACTCGTTTCCCCCGGCAGACTGCTATCCGCATGAGATGATGTCCAATACCGCGACTTGCTAAAGCTCGTACTCGCTGATGTACCTTCTCATGTCGTGTTTTCCTTGTGCCCTTAGATGTTAAAAACCCTGAAATAACCACAGTGAGAGTGATCACAATTGTTCGTATATATTGTACTAAACTGATATGAAGCACGTTATGGGCACAGTGACGACGATAAAAAAAAAAAAGAAAGGGAGAAGCTAAAAGCGGGTTTGACAATATTGACCTTAGTGTCCGCATATTTCTGGAAAAGCCAGATTTATTTACCGTTAGCACACATCGGTTTAGTTAGTTCTTCCTTGCACCAGTCGCTCCCGCCAAACCATGTCCACACAGCCGCGCAAACAATCATGCATCGTTTCAACTGTCCTGTCTCTTTCTGTCGCGTATCGCTAGCCAAAGAGTATGCACATGACAACGACGCAAAGTGAAGGTCACGCATCTGATTCATCGCGTTTCATTTACTGCCGCCTGTGTGTGTATTCATGAAGCGTGCATCGAGCCAGCAGTAAGACGAGATGAAATGAAAGAAACAAAGCGTATCTTCTCGCCTGCGTCAGAGTCTGAACGCAATGAGGAAAAAACAACGGGCGACGAACGTTCTCGCAGCAAGCAGCTTTAAAAAGAACGTCATGAATGCTGACCTGACAGAGTACACCGATTATTAATTTTTGTTTCCAGCATGCGCGCGTGTACAGTCTCGATATAAAAAAATGTTCCAGTCATCGGGATTTGTATACACACACATTAGCACAATAACAAATAACGTGATGCCTGAGTGCATATATTTTCACAAAGACGGACGTGTAAACAACAGTGCTACAACGCTTGAGGAACAAGAAATTCGTGCGTGCGTGCGTCAGGCAAACGTTTCTTGCATACACATTGTCGGCTAGCCTATTTGGCGAGCCGCGCATATGACCCGATGGTGTATCGCATGAATGGTGCACGGCATGCGTGTATCATGTGATGGCCTTTACCGATCAGGCGATTGCCCCTGTGTTCTTGTCTTACTTAACGGCGGAGAGCAGCTCGATTGTTAGAAAAATAAGGCGAAATTTAAAAAGCCCGATATGAAAAGTTCTTGCGAGAACCGAATTTGGTAGTAAATATGATGGCGTACACCAGATTTTTTTTTTTTTTAAAGATACATTTCTTGGCTGGGCAAGCAACGTGGACAGCTTTGTATCACGGTGGTCAAAGCGTTGGCTGCCCACACTTGAATGCCGATTTCTTCGTTTTGCCAATTCAGATATGCTTTAAGATTGCTACAAACGGATATTTAATTGAAGCCACAAAGGCACTCTTCGTTATGATGAAGAGAGTAGATGATTTAAGGGAGTACAGTACAGCTGGCGTACGTCTTATACACGAAGTGTAAACGTTAAAGCTGGGCGTCGTGCTAAACAGGAAACGCGTCATGAAAGTGGAGCCGTCTTTTTGATCAAGCACTGCTGTGTTATTCACAAGTGTTACGGTGAAGTTCGAAGGTTGTGCATATTTCGTAAAAACGACAGGCGTGAAGGAGTGTATTGCTTGGAGATATCGAAGACATCAGGTAGAGGTCAAAAGATGGGAAAGAAGCGCTCTAGACTAGTCTCGCGCGTCGCGGACGACATACCGATTGGCACAGCCCACAATATACTCTCACATCCAATAACTTCACTATAGGCGTTGTGGCACGGTGATGCAGCAATCAAGCAGTTTGAAAAAACTGCGCGTCTCACGAAGAAAATGATTGTTCCGCGATCGATACAACTACAAGTGCTGTCGAGGGCTTGAATGCTATGAGAATGAAGGGCACAACGGCGCCCGGGTTTCGTGATTCAGAGAAACAGCTGTCATACCTAAATACGACGTCATCACGACGAAAACACTTAACGCCAACGGCAAAATAGACCCATCTCTCTATAGCGCTACCACCATGTCCGCATTCCAATTTCCGCCATACACAAGCAAAGCGACCACACGGAAACACGAGTCCGAAACACTGCCACAATTGTTCTTGTTTCTTGTCTTTTTTTGGTAGTTTATGCGGTAGCTGGCGTCAGGCCACGACCAGTCAATCCGCTTCGGCCTTAGGCAAACGTGGTGCGCGGTATAGACATTTCTTCCGGTGTTAGCAGGAGTGCGCGACAGCGCCAGCGACGAGTCAAGTTCACTCAGTTTCGAAATGAGTCGATGCCCACGGCACGCTACGATCTCCTTCAAGAAACCAAAGCATGTGCTGCTGCTCTGTCAGAAACCGAGGTGTACCGCATTGCTGATGGTTTCCGCTTACTGGTGTCGCCGGCTGTACCATTGTCAACTTTGACCTCGATGTCCGTTGCCCTGGCAGCGGCCGAGAGACAGTCGAAAATGAATCTTGTTCCCAAAGGGCAGCTGCTATCGTGGCATGTCCGTATTCCCTTCCTCAATGGAGTGTCACCTTTCCGGAGTGCTGGAGGGGACGCTCATAAGTCCAACTGGTGCGCTGCGTCGTGCGGATGGTGGTCTCTTCGGTGGCGGATCCTCTGGAAGGTGTAACAAGCGACCGCGGCGACAACAGCGGCCAGAACCGCGAACAGCACGTAGACCTGACGGGTGTACGTCCTGAATCGGTCGTCCTCCTCGTGTGCCGTGAGTCGCTCTGCCGCACCAAAGTGTTGTAGCCGGGGCCGCTCGCCGAAATCGCTGACGGACAGCGAGCGAGCTCGCACGGGGCTGCGCCGACTAGGGTCTGTCTGGAACATCACCTGACTGCGACCGCACGCGTCGGAAGGGTACCGCTTGTCCTGGCGTCACCTGCAAACCGCATGAAACGGGGGGTGAATCAACGGCACGGCGCAGTGGTTATAGGCCAATGGTAACCCGCACTGCTAGAATTCCGTATGCACTTTGCGTTGTCATAATTGGCTGACGATGTCCAATAGTATTCGTCAACTCTATTAGCCACCAGCTCTTATGACTTAACTGTTGAGTCTCGGTTGAGCATGACTAAGACGTTATTTAGCAAATGTTTGAAAGCAAGAGGGTCATCAAAACTCTTGGGACATGGAAAACCAACCTTTAATTTGTTCTCTTTATCCAGTGCTTCGTGTCAGTAACAAAAGGGCGCCAGGGTGTCGAAAAGAGGAGAATGTTATTTCTTTCTTGAACCTGTAGGTTTGTGGCAAATAGCGTCGTGCGGACGACTGTCACAGTCACTTTAACGAGCTTAGACCGTAAGATGTACGCCTTCCCCTCCTTAATCATTTGCCAATCGCGGCGAAAGTGGGCAAGAAATCCTCAGCGACTTTGATCTGCTTGGTTCTGCAGCGGACAGTATGTGGGTACATGTAAACGTCGAAGCAACTGTGAATGTCTGCACGCAAGTCGCTCGCCCCCTTTACATCTGTCTTCTCCACAAGCATAGACAATGTGAGGCAAAATCCACCTTCTGTGGTTCGTTTTACGGACTTGACCGCAACGGTAAAATTAGTTGTGTTAATCGTATAGCCGAAAACGCTTCCACAACGCCACTGCACGACATCAAAAGTTCAACTCAAATTAGCTGGTGATCACATCTTGATCGCGATCACGAATTTGTCGAAAACGCAGCAGGGTCGCAACCGAAGTCGTCGACCACGCGTTTTTCGTGCTCAACAAGGCAGCTCTCGGGCAAATCTAAAGCAAGTCGAAGACCACAGGTGAGCCAGATGAAGCGGAACTGTTATGGCATCGGAAGGGGACGTGGGTTATCGCTACGGCGCAGCGCACGAAATTTAGAAGCGTTATCGCCTGTCCCTTACACGCCGAAGCACATGGGAAGAGGCTTCCCGTGCAATGGCAAAGGGTTTATATTTCAATGGAAGACGCGTTAAAGAATAATGAACATGACTTGTCTAAGACGAGCGGGACTACAGGGAAGTGGCGTCAGTTGCGCGCGTCGCGCCTCCCCTCTTGTGCGGCTACGGCGGAGGCGCGCTGGGTTGGCTTCCTGTAGCAGTTGCAATGGGCTTATTGAGCGCCTTGTATGCTACGCTTAATCTTTGCGACTGAAGGTCTGACCGCCGAGCGAGTACGGGGCAGCAACAAGCAGGGGCATGGTAAGCCCGGGTTGACCGACCCAGCGTCGAAGGGCACTAGCTGAAGATCAGCAAAACGCGCGAGCTATATAGACACGCCCAAGAAACTTCCGAATAACGTTTTAGACCGAATAAGCACATCACTCGCGATAAAACAAGTTCTTAATCGTTTCCTAACTGAACGTCTTTCACTTAAGCTATGCACCACGCTGTTAAGCTTCTTAATCGTCCTGCGCGCAATGCACTAAAAGAGCAGCAACCCGTATCTGCGCGCAACTTGCGTTGACAGAGTGAAACGACACCAACTTTCTTCCTTTCCTTTGTTTCTCTTCCTGTGAAAAGGAGCCCAGCCACGGTGGTCTAGTGGCTATGGTACTCGGCTGCTTATCCGAGGGTCGCGGGATCGAATCCCGGCCGCGGCAGCTGCATTTCGATGGACGCGAAATGTTGAGACCCGTGTAATGTACGATGTCAGCGCACGTTAAAGAACCCCAGATGGTCGAAATTTCCGGAGCCCTCCACTACGGCGTTTCTCATAATCAAATCGTGGCTTTGGGCCGTAAAGCCCCAGAAATCGATCAGTTCTGTGAACAGGAGGCGAGAGAACGGCTAAGCTGAGAAGGGGTACCGTGGATGTTAATGTGTGTACATTGAACCGTCAACGGCACTGGCGCATGTTTGTACACCGGGGCAGAGACAAGGAAAATACGAACACAGGTTGCGTTTCGAGCGAGGAGTCGACTGAAGGGGTATAGTGACCGCATATCCAACAGCTGTGCTGTGCGGCCATCAAGAATTGCTCGTGCGATTTTGCTGTCAAGTCGGCCCCTGGTGTAGTGCAGTAATTGTCTCTGTCCGCCCACCGCGTTCGAAACTCGGTCATGAAGGGAAGATTATATATATATATATATATATATATATATATCCGTAACTACAGCTCCGTTTGGTGGTTTAATGGGTTAACGCGTCGCGCTACGCTCGGGATTCCGATGACGCAGGTTCGAATCGTGGCTATCATGAAGTTTTCTTTTGGTTTAAATTTTAGAGGACTAAAATTTAAATTAACACTACTGCTCCGAAGGAGCCGTAATATTCTTTTTTTACAACAGAATCTCGGTGTCGGCGACGGGCGCGCTAGGGTCTGTCGACGATGCTCCTGGCTCTGGCAGTAGTGACACGAGCAGAACAGTGAGCGCCGAAGGCGCACCTATGTTAAGGGGCGACCTCTGTCACTGGCCCCCTAGTAACCTGGGCAAACCACAAACACTTAAAAATAGTTATCAGGAAACGCTGCTGTAGTTACGAAAAAAAAAAAATCACTAGGCCCCGTGGGGCCGTCATATAGCCAATTAAAGATGACTACAAGTAGAATTTTTTTCAGCAATTCTCCAGGTCACCGGGAGAATGGGCACTGCCGATGATATAGCTATAACATACCAGAATGTGTGGTCAGCGCTCATACCGTGGCGCCATCTTCGGCGATTCCGCCCACGACACGTATAATTTTGAACGCTGCAAAGTTGGATTCCCATCCTTCTGTCACAATGTAACTACGCACGCTCGCCAGTAAATGTCGTCGGTCTACTTGGCAACTCAATAATTGCTGAAGTTTTGACGTACCGCAACCACGATATCAATACGAGGTACGCCCCCGTAGTCGAACGTTCCCGGGTATTTTCGACGAAGTGGGGTTCTTTAACGTTCGCCTAAATCTAAGTACACTTGTGTGTGTGTGTGTGTGTGTGTGTGTGTGTGTGTGTGTGTGTGTGTGTGTGTGTGTGTGTGTCATTTCTCCCCCATCGAACTGCGGCCGCCGTGGCAGGATTCGACCCCGCGACCTCGAGCTTAGTAAGCCAG
Source organism: Hyalomma asiaticum (assembly GCA_013339685.2). Lineage (NCBI taxonomy): Eukaryota > Metazoa > Arthropoda > Arachnida > Ixodida > Ixodidae > Hyalomma > Hyalomma asiaticum. The sequence goes on from CM023482.1 coordinate 139,166,719, forward strand.
CACCTCCCTAAGCTGCCACGGCGGGATCCATACCCGGTAACTCGAAAACATACACTCTAAGGCACAATTGAGTGTATGGGGGGTCATAACTCGTTTTCTCTTGCGTTTCCTTTCTCAAAAAAAAAAAAAAGTCAGTGCTCGCCCCTTTTCTATCAAGGCTACACCGTGTCATGCCGATATTGCACGCGTCGTTCGCGGCCATTGAATAACGGGCGCGCAGCGATAACGCAAGGCAAGCACGCGAGACAGATGGCGAATACACTGTGGAGTGGCGGAAGGCTGCCGGCCATTTGCTTCCGAGTATACGTGCTCCGTCCAAGCGGCTGCGTGGAAATGTTCCGTGAGAACTTAATGTATCAAAGGTACCTTACCTGGAGGTTGTTCTTGATGGCGACCAGCCTTCGTTCTGCGGGCGACAGGTTGGTGAGCAGGGCCTTCATATCTCGCGACAAATGTTGTCCTCTGCTGGCTGCAGTGGCCGCCTGCTGAATGGCCAGAAGACGCTGCTCGCGACTCTGGTTACGGCGGTGGAAAAGCCGGATGTGCGAAGACCTGCGCAAGTGCGGTGGCTAAATAGTGCGTCACGTGGAGCAGAAAACCAGCGTCCGTTATTACTGTGACGATTTGTTTACTCGTGTTTCCGTGTTCCGGAACCGCCTCTGAATGTGTGACCGTGCAAGTATTATCTAAAAAAAAAAAAAAAATTCACAACCAAGAACGGTCGCTGCTTTAGATCAAAACTTGCTTCGTTCTATAGGATTCAGATGCTTCGCATGTTTTTTATGAATTTGGTATATTTTTGGCTAAAAAAACAATTCAGTGTTCAAGGTTTTCCAACAATACTACCCTGAACTTCCGCAGCATCCTGAATTTAGCTACACGATACCATACAGTTTGCTGCGCTTACGTAAGTAAGGCACATCTGTCACAACTCGAATAAGAATTTAGAAGTTAAAGTGTTTTCAACTTTATGCACACTATGTGCCGTGTTTCTTTTTTTCTTTGTATCTCGTTCTCTCACGCTGTTCATTAAGGATGCTACCGTACCGACGTGCCCAGTTTTTCACCCGTATGTAAGGAAGTAATATGTGTGACCTGATGCTGCGACCAGTCGCATTTCCAGCTTGCTTGCACGCGGTTATTGACTATTCTCGAGAGACTGTCGTCTGAGTCGAGCACATTTCAGCACACCGGAACTTCGTCACTTAGTGCGCTGTTGCAGGCGTTTATCCAGAATTTGGATATTAGTGGAAGGTTGTGGGGGAGGGTGGTGTTTGTATAAATCACTGCACTGTTGTAATTGGTGCGGTCAGCGTCGCGCTGCGTGGGAAAGATGAAAAAGGCCACAGACGTGATACTACTGACGTCGCACCCACCTCTCCTTCCGATAAGGATGCCGACTCTTCCCTGTCGTGAGTGAATGACCGCGTCGATAGTTCTGCACCTTATATCGCAGGCTAACCTGCTATCAGTTATGATGTTTCACTGCGTTGTGTAACGGTTGTACACGGTTTTACTTGTCAATTTATAGGGTGCCCTCTGGCACTGGCCGCGTGCATGCGTGCTCGACAGAAGCCGTAACCCGCCTCTCCATTGTGTGACTGTGCGAAACATGTGTGTGAAGAATTACGATATCACTATGAGAGACGTCATAGTGGAGAGCTCCGGAAATTTGGACCACCTGGGTTTTTAAACGTGCAATGACATCACGCAGTACACTGGCCCCTACATTGCACACGGTACAAAACAGTGAACGGGCCTCAACAAGGTCGCAACCAGGAACGATCGGTAGTTTAATAATTACTGGGCTCTAATGTGTCAAAACCACGATGTGATAATGATCATGGAACACCGTACAGTGGAGGGCTCCGGAAATTTCGACCACATCCTGGGGTTCTTTAACGCGCACTGACATATAAGCATTTCGCCTTCCTCGAGAGCAGAGGTCGAACCCGCATTTTGCGGGTCAGCAGCCGGGCACTGTACAACCACTGTACCACAACGGCGGTCGATCGGTCGTTTGCACGACAGTATTAGCCTCTCAACTGACAGGCGCTCAAAGCATGGCATGCCTGCACTGTTGCTTGCTGAATGTGTCTTGAGGGTACATGGCGAGCGTTGTATATAACACATGTGCTCTCTGCCAAAAAAAGTTAACGGACCACACAACCGCACCTCAGGCGGCCGGAACGGCTGCGTGACCCACAACGCGGACGAAGTTTAACGTGAGGGCGAAGTTTGACGTCACTCTAACTGAGCGCGCGGAACGAGCTAGCAGCGCGGCGTTGTGCCACACCGACCGCATAGGCAGGGGTTTGTTTACATTTTGGTCGATACTACTTATAAGCAAGATATGCAGAAATAATGATAAACATAGCAACAAGGAAATAAAGCAGACATACTTTGAGTCTCGAGGTCATCATGGGCCCCGCGATCAGAATAACACTTTTCGTTCGTTAGTTCGCTTTTTTTTTTTTTTTTTTGCGTTGGCCGCACGTTTTTTGTGATGTTACGCTTACATTTTGTATGCCCTTCCGAAGAAATTCCCAGCTTAAGGTGAAGTTTTCGAGGACACGGACCCTGATCAGCAGTCTCGTGATTATATACTATTCGGCGCTTCAGAGACAGCGCGAGAGAGGTGTTGAAGAGGGAGTAATAATGGAGAGACAAGACTTGGAGTCAGCGTCTGGCCTTGACGTAGTGTAAGGAACGAAGTCATCGATCTCAGCCTGGAGCGGTCAGCCCCAGCGGTGCAGCTGAGACAGTTTGCGCTCGAGACCCTCTAAACACGGGCGCAAGCAGCAGAAGGATGGTGCCACAAAGAACAGCCTCGACACCGCTTTCGGGCCGCGAACAACGTTCGATCGACACCCAACCTCTCCCTGAGTCGTGGGCGCTCCCCGCCATCGATTAGTTTCTGCTTTGTTTCTACGACGTTGATGGGATCTCGGGAATCCCGCGTCCGCGGTATCTGGTGAAGAAAGAAGAAAAAAAAAAAAGGCTGGCATTCGTCTGTTGTATAGATCACCAATTGTGACCCGCCGTGCCAGACGCTATCGTGCGAGTCATCTCTCGCTATTCCCTGTGGCACTGTAGTTGATGTATTGCAATATCGTGGCGTAGTAGAGCATGTCCAGTGCTGAGGCAACAGTCAGTCCTGGCTGTGTGCGCCTCCTTCCATTCGGTGTCTGGCTATACTGACCGATGACGTTATCGCGAGCCGCACTGTACTCAGTTACTGCGTAGGAAATGGGTGTGGGGGATACGAGAGCGCACCGCATAGCACATTTAACGACACCACGATCTTAACAACGCCGTCTTACTATTATAAACCACGGGGTTATCGTACATGTGGTGTTCTCTTGTGGAGTACGAGGTGAATTACAGTTCGAGTTCCATCCGCGGCTACTGCATACTGACGAAGGCGCAAGGAAAAACAAACGAACACAAATTTGCGGTGTAGTTAGGGTCTGTTAACCCACGTAGCCCTTCACCTTAGTGTATCTCGTTAGCCTCACCTTCCGTTCCACCGTTTGCATTAGCCCGTGAATTAAACAAACAAACAAACAAACTTGCTAGCGCACAAGGTATAAAGAGATATTCCTAGTGTTGCACATATTCAGCGTCAGGCACGCCTGCCTGTATCACGTGGCGGAATTGAGCAGATGAACTAGTTCTGTTCTACAACTTCGATATTTTAACTATGAAAATTAACTGACCCGCATGTACAGTATAACGCTTGGATTATCTGCCATGATAACTCTCAGCGCATACCCGAGAAACTTCCTACGAGACAGCCTGTCTTGTGCCTTCGTTTAATAAGAGCCGCTCATGAAATTCTGATAGGGCTGATCACCCACTGCGTACCGTGGGTGAACAAAAATGCCGGACTGGGTAGCCTATATACATCATGAATGAGGCACGCAGCGAAACACTGCTTTTGTTTGCCTTTTTCCAACACTGTGATCGGGAATGTTTGGGCTTCCTTTCGAGAACGAAAGCCATCGATTTTGGCGAAGAAAGGAGTTCTGGACAATGGGGGTTCTTATTATGTTAACGTCGTGCGCATCCTTCCTCTTTTCCCCTTTCTGTTCCATATTTCCTTAACGCCAACCGTAGGGTAGCAAACCGCGCCTTGTTCGAACCTCGGCGTTGGTCCGGGGTTCGAACACGGGACCAACGCCTGTCCGGTGCGTTCGCTCTATTGGCAGAGCGAGCGCCCCGGACAAGCGTTGGTCCCGGGTTAGAACCCCGGACCAGGACGAATTTTTCGGCATCTAGGAGGCTTTCATTTCTGAGGAATCTGTGTGGATTTCCTTGTAGCCTTGTGCTACAAAAAGCGGGTGGATGCTAATTTTCCCTTTCATATCCTTGCTCTCTCTCTCTCTATTTTCTTTCTTTCTTTCTTTTCTTTCTTTCTTTCTTTCTTCTATTCGCGCGCGCGCGTGTGTGTGTGTGTGTGTGTGTGTGCGCTGCTCTAAACAGAACTTCATTCGACTGCACTAACAAATAAATGAGCAGAAGCTGCACCATCAGCAATTTCAGCAGCAGCTACACCGTTGCCAGCACTCTTCGTTTAGTATTTGCAATGTGTTGAAAAGTGCAAACTAAACTAAGCGTTATCTATGCGTCGTGGTGGCGAAAAGGGACACCGCTGTAGGCCTTTTTTAGCGAAAGAAGTTTACTTCGGGGAAGCCATCAATTCCTGCTTCGTTCATAGCTGCAAAGAGAGCGCTAACCGAAACGAATGACACCCTTCTCGAATAAAGGGCGCGATGAAAGCAGCTGTTGCCTAGCAGCCACGGGAAAGCGAAAATGACACGAAAGGACAGAGGTAATGAATATTTAAGCGGCAATGTAAATTAATTATTCCGGTGGCCTTGTTTCCCGCGCCTGGAAGTTTCGCAACGGCTGTTAGGCAACAGCTCGCAGCGCTTGGGTGCCTCCGTGAAACCTACTAATACAGTCGCATAGGAGTGTTTTTTTTCTCGCTTCAAAGTTTACGCGATGCTGAAGCGGATGGTGCATTGTTCAATATTTTATGGGTGGTGTTGAGTAGGAGGTGAGCGTGATATAGAGACGTATTGGAGTTGTGCCACAGCGCCGCGGTATATAACATCGAGTGAGACAATGTTCAAACAGAGACGCTAATGCATCTGCAAACAACGATCGTAATGGTCCTTGTTTCCAGAAAGCCATGGCTTGGATATGTCTGTGTTTACTTCTGCACCGAAACCTTGGGTCGTACGTACTTCGGCCCAATGTAATAACATCGCCACTGTTCAGAAGCGAGACCCGGAATAATGTAGCCTTGCTGTCGATGTTGGCTCTCTGCTGCGCTACTGAAGGAGAGATTCATATGAAGTCATTGGTCGAACACGGTCCTGTGTACCTAAAGGGAACAACACGCTTCAGATTATTTCGACTTCCCAATGCTTCGCGCCTCATGAACCCCCTGTCTCCCACTCGCGCGCGAGAGAGAGAGTGTCAAGTAGACGCTAGATTCTATATTCTAGAATGCTGAAGAGGTCGTGGCTGTTTATAGCCTTGGAACGGCGCAATTGCGATGGTGACGGTGTATTTATTGAAAGTCTCGCACTTTGTGTGTGTGTGTGTGTGTGTGTGTGTGTGTGTGTGTGTGTGTGTGTGTGTGTGTGTGTGTGTGTGTGTGTGTGTGTGTGTGTGTGTGTGTGTGTGTGTGTGTGTGTGTGTGTGTTAGCCTCTGTAGTCTACATATCTGTATCCGTCACGGAGTAGTTTGAGGTTTCCCGACATTCCAACACTATTTCAGGGTTACATGCAGATCTCCATTGAAAGAAAAAGAAAGGAATAAGTGTTCTCGTATAATCTCAGGTCACGCATTAAAAAGGGCATTAGGATTACTGTATACCATCACGCGTTGAGACTACAGATATACTTATTTATAGCTACCATGTCTCGTGTTTAGCTATTTCATCATCAGTCTAATTTCCTCTCATGTTGGCGTGCTTTACTACGTATATTTCGGATTGTTTCCCTCAGTAACGACAAGAATTCTTGACAGCTTACGTATACATGTGCTCCAGGCGAAGGGGTCAGAGCTACTATTTTACTAATGGTCATTACTTTTTTCATTAATTCGCTGCAGGCATGTCCACGTGCCCGCCTAAACGTACACGTACGTGGTCTTTTATTTCCAATATACAGGGCGTTCCAATATAGTGCATAGCAGTTTTAAATAAGCGCCTTGTCGGAAAAACACATATTGTTACCCGCATAACTAAGCAGCCATCAGTAAGTTTTCTTTAATAACGCTTACCTAGGTTAAATTACTTAACTTGGGAATTACCTCGTCCCTTTGGCAAAGGAACTAAAAAATCCAAACTAGAAGAGAAGCTTTGGTGAAGATGGAGGCTTGAGGCGCTTAACAGATCGCTAAAAACGATGTAGAACAGGGAATGTCGCTGGAGCCAACGTTTCGACAAGCGGGCTTGTCTTCGTCAAGGCGGCAACTAATGAAGATAAAGGCATATTTAAAAGGAACGCAAATGCACCATTTTCAGCAGCATACTGATTATGGTCTAATTTCTCCAGCTGGTAGACAGAGCTCACACCCGCATCGCGAAGCGGCGCCCCCAAATAAGTTTATTAAAGCGACCGGTGTGCATGTCGCGCATCATGAGAGACAGCGCCGTCACCTTGATAACGGAACGAGAAGCAGCACCAGGTGTCGCGATTTATACGCCGCTCTTATCATCTAACTCTCACGGTCGGCTGACGCCCCTGATAATGCGTCCTAAGCACCACTTTGACTGCTTCGACTACGCAAAAAAACGCGGAAAACAGTGAAAGGGCACACGGTGTTCTAAAGTGCGGGGTCTGCGACAGCAGATGCTACAGCAGCTGTCAGAGCATTGTTTAAGACCAGCACCAAAGTGGCACGTTGTTTCGTCAGGGTCGTTGCAGATGAACTGACTCTAACGGCAAATTTGTAGTTCTTTTCGTTCACCATCAGCTTGTCTGTGTATGGATAGGATCCGGGATATTACGGCATACGCGCGGCAAACGCATACTATAGCGTAATGCAAAACTGTGTTAGGCGCAGCAATCTTCAAGCAATCTACCAATAATAATAATAATAATAATAATAATAATAATAATAATAATAATAATAATAGGAAGAAACCAGGCAAGAATGAGTTCTTATCTCTTGTGCTAGGAGAGTGTGGTTTGGAGTGCCGCATGACCACCTATCAAAAATAAGTGTGTGTGTGTGTGTGTGTGTGTGTGTGTGTGTGTGTGTGTGTGTGTGTGTGTGTGTGTGTGTGTGTGTGTGTGTGCGTGCGTGCGTGCGTGCGTGCGTGCGTGCGTGCGCGCGCGCGATTTTCGGCGTGATGACCATCGGCAGTCATAGCGAGTAAATTTTTTGAATAGCTAACTCATAATGAACCCGTTTGAGGATGCCGCCTTCTGAAGCGCGTGGGAGCTAGTCCTCTGATATTTTGCATACACCGCGACGATTCTTCATCAGCTGAAAACAAATCTCAGCACAGCTCAACAAGTAGCATTTAGATGCCTCTTGACGCCCTTGACAGACCTGCAGATGCCTCAGTGACTCTTATGAGACAGCACTTCCACGTATAGTGTATTGCGCTTACATAGCTAAATAGAGTTTACAGATATTCACTGGAGGCTATGCCACTGTACTGGGTGACAGTGTGTGATTTGTTTTCTTCAAGTAAGACAATCCCTCTCCTTCTTCTTTTTAATCTTGGCGCGAGATAGCTGGACACCCTGTACAATCTCTCGCTGGACTGGATGGACTCGCAGCAGGAGGCTTCCCCTCGCTGAACCTCTTACTGTGGAGAAGCCAGCTTTGACGATGTTACAGGGCAGCAGTTTTGCAGTGAGGATGCGGCTCCTCAAGAACCTCAAAATATATAGGGTCACATATGGCTTCCACTCTTTGCAGCTGCCGTGCAGTAAACCGTAGAAGCACGACAGGTCATCGGGTTAGCACTGCCTCACCCAACACATCTAAACAAGAGACCCTTCACGTCCCTCCAAGTCCGCTAGTTTTTCGAATTGCCTCTTTTTTAGAAACAATCAGAGAATGGAATCAACTCTCACAAGCAACATAAGCGTAACTGATAACGATGTATTCTTTTCTCCATGACCAGTGGCACGTGTGGCGCATATATGAGTGTTCTGCCGTCCGTATTCTGTGCTTATTTGTTAATAAACAGTCATTATTGTACTTTGCATTCTGTTATGTACAGAAATTCAGCAATGTGTTTAAAGTATGTCGATTCGTGACATATGTACGATATCCTGTCATCGGTCTGTCGCTCCTACGCCGTATTATTTTTGTTGCATTCACCATATTCATTATAGTTAAGCAACGTGTCTGACTTTTGTAATCTTTGATTTTCACCCATGCGCCCTGCGAAATGCCAACACGGCGTTGCGGGTATCTATGTAAATAAAACAAATTAACAAGAGACGTTATTGTCGACAGCTATACGTGGCTGTAATGTGAGCTTGTACGTATACGTGTTATTCAAACAGGACAACTTTCTTGTTTTCAGCATGACTGTAAATTGCGGGTGCACTTTTAATTAGAGTTTAGTTAAATGCCGCTCTAGCTTTCCTGTCCTGATATAGCGCTGGCTCAATACGCCATGATCTGTGAATGCTTGCACACACCATAATACAAGTTATCACACCTAAATGTAGGCCAGCTATTTTGAATGCACCTATGTTATGCGTGACAATAGAAAACTCTTCGTATAAATCTTCTCCAGGATTGGCCACTATCCCCCTCAGTGGTCCGATATTCCATGGGTTCAGAGCACCCATGAATCCTGAATCATGATTTATAAAACCTGAGTATATAGTTGAGAAATATACTTACATTTTTAGCGCTTTGGAATGTCCAGTATCTGCCTGCAAAAGCATATAAAGATATTCAGTTATTTTCTACGCGCCGGCGTTGTTACATGCAATTTACGACACAGTCTCTATTACGAATGTAGTCTGACCAATATTTTATGTCACAGACATAAAAATATTCTTCTCGCGCGCTAGTCTCCAGCGACGTCTGTAGATCTTTCAGCTTGTTAAGAAGCGGCAGCGACACAAGACTGCCTCTGTAGGCATTTCTACACAAAGGAGCCAGTCCCCCCCTTTTTTTTTTGTTTTTTCATGACACGGAATTTTCGCCAGTCGCGGATTGTGAGGGGAGGTGGTGCGTCCAGACATGTGCAACGAACTTAGTGCATGAGTCTTGTCTGTAAAACTTCTTTTAAAACGTGGCACAGCCTCGTAATGGCAGCGTGGCAATGGTCACATTGTCGTGTTACGTCTATATTAAATTTAAGAACAGCGCAAACAGCAAGAACACAACATACACAGGGCTGCGTGCGCTCTTGATCGTTTGTCCTCGTTTTTTGCACAGTTCTTACATTTGACGTGACCCACTAACATGTCTCAGTCTCAGCCTTAGTCACACTGCGCATTCAACAAGTGTCCTTTTGCCGTTTGAACTAAAAACGATACGCGGCAAGCATTAGATATTCGCGACTTACCGCCGATGCATGGCATACGTTCGATGAAGTGGTAGAAGGTTGTTACGTATGCAGCTTTACGCACGTTTGCGAGCTAAAATTTTGCTTACACGTTTCCTTTATTATTTTTTAAAACTATTGTTGGAAGTGTAGTGATGTGCGGCTGTCCCAACAATATATTTATAAGTGGACCCTTTATTAAGCGAATGACAAATTGCTCTAGTTATCCATTAAAGTATACATAGAGCAGATTGTGAAGGCACAACCGCCTTAAGGCGTGTGGCCAACTTTAGAAGTTGTGAGAACAAGTCCGTCAGGCACTCTGTATCGCTTTTCGAACTTCTCCCTCCTATTCTCGCTCTTAATACAGATTCTCAGCCACTCTCACCAATCTTCAGCACCATCTATTTTGTCTCTGAACGTTTTCACATACAAGTTCCTACTCGAAGAAACTGCAGTGTCGGCACACTCGCAAACGCGCGATAGGGGAAGAGAGAAGCGTTGCCCCCATTCGCACGAGTACGCGCGCCTCTATGGATCATTACTCCACTTGAGCCGCCTCAGGGAGAATAAATCTTGCGGAGAAAAGCGCTTGCCAACGCACCACGTGACAGGAGAACTTGGTCAAAAGCAGCGCCTTTCTTTCGTCTTCCTTTTATCCCCTGCGGGCTTTCCCTCCGTCCCTAAGCATTTCGCCCTCCTTTCCCTTCCTCTACTCCCATCGATTCGCCGCCATATTGAATTCTTCGAAGCTATAGCCTCGACACCAGGGACGCGCGCGACAGGTAGATTAGTCCCCCTCTCCTATAACCCGCCGACATCTCCGCGCCTTGCTTTATCGACTTGCCGGGCTCATCATCACGCACAATTTTATTTTACGCCCCCACAATCCTGTCATCGCATTATGCCTTCTTTCTCCGCCCCCCTCCGAGACCCCACGCCGCTGTCCTCGCTCGCCCGTCTGGAACGCGCACGGCAGACGGGACTATTTCTGCGACAAAGCGAGGTCAGCAGACGGCGCGCAGTAGTGCACGGCCTGCTTAATTATTCGCGCTTAATTTATTAAACCCCGAATACGCCCTTGACGTCAACGCTTCCCGTCGCGATCCCTGGCTCATTTTACTCTCATTCAGGCCCACTGAAATGTCTACCGGGACTTTTAATTACCCTCGCGTCGACTGTCTTCCGCGATAATTAAGGCGGTTCCGCAATCGTTTTTTTTTTTTTTTTGACACTCGCTTCTCGCAGGTCAAGACTCTTCCTTGAATTTGTTCTTATTTTTACGCATAATTCAATATTGGCAGCGTGGCAGTGCACTTCTGGATATTGACAGCTAGAGTCATAATGTCGATCGCCTGTTGCATCCTCCAGGGGCCCGTTGCCGGGCCTGCCTACCTGTTCCTCTCTATTCTTCACCATTCAATGCCCCGCTGTGCACAGCGGTGCGTCTGTGACTGTACGTCGCCTTTCGCAATGAAAAGCACAAACGCGCACTCAATAAATGGTTAAAAAAAAAAAAAAGAAGAGTGAACGGCTGACGCACGTCTCGCCGCTACGTGCAGCAACGGGTCACGTATGGCGCGTTGGCGACACCGAATGCTTAATCTGGTTTCCCATCGACCAAACCACCTGTCGCACGGGCTCGCAGGCGCGGCGGGAGTCGGCCGAACCGAAAACATAATCGATGTTCCGTGCACGTTTACCTTCTCAAGGTGGCGCTACAGTCGTCCCAACTGACAGCGACGCTTGTCCCCAGAGGTCCATCCTAAGGTTCGGTTCACGTCACTCGGTCCACACAGTGGCAGCGTCCCGTAAGAGCCGTTCCTTTATCGCTCGGCATCGTGCCTTCACTATAGACGATCTCACTGTGAGCGCCGTCGATGGTATAATGCCGCTCTCTAAAAGTGGTGCGAACAACGCGCCGAAAATGAGCTTCTGCCCCGGGGTGACGGTGCTGCCCTCTGTGCGATGCTGCGAAAGGCGCCCGAACAAAGGTTGGCTGGGCGCGTCGAAAGACAACATTTGAAATTAGTACTGTTAGTGTTGGTGATCGGGGAGTTGGTTTGGCACTCCTAAACTAGTGCCTACAGCACAACTTCGACTATGAAATAGCCGAGCAGAGGAGAAAAACGGAAAATAGCGATGAGGAAGGGAGGGGGGGAGGGCTTGTTCCTTCTTTTGGATCAACAAAAGAACGAACAGCGCTTTATTTCATCGTTTGGCTGGCTTTGTTTTTATTTCAGTTGCACGAAAGCCTTTTACACGCAAACCGTTAAAAAGTACACAGTTTACCGTGGAACAGCAAAGCTCGTTCATTCAAACACGCATGAGACTCGGAAATGTCATAAATAAGCCCTCGATGTTAAACTGTATTAATTTATATTGAGCAGAAGATGATAACGCTTAATGAAAGGAAAGGGGGTATACCTAGAGAGAGGAAAAAAAAAAAAACTGCCTCGGAGTACTATGCTGTAATATTCTGCACAAATGGTGCTCCGAGCCCTTACCACTCTTGATACGCTTCATCGCATGATGTTTTGCACTGTGGAGAAGCTGACTTAAGGAAAGCGTTCCGCATCTTGTGTGACATTGTAAAAGCTACGTAAACCTTTATAGGTACAACACTTGGTTTGTACGAAGACGCAAGTGATGGTGTGCGAAGGCTAAGATTTCTTGTCTCTATAAAATTTCTTGTCTCTTTATGCGTTATTGCGAGCCTATTAAGAGTAAAGGTAGCACGCCGAACCAGAATTTACTTATGCCACACGCAAACACGGCGGCAGCGCTAAGCAGAACCAGTGGTGCCCTCGCTTCCCCTTGCATCGGTGGGGAGAGGGAATGATGCGTTCCTCAAGGCCAGGAAATCTTAGAACCGCTGTCCTTTGGTATTATTTAGACACCGTAGAAGTTTCTGTTGGGGTTGCGGCTGTTTGTGGGGACACTTAAGGCCATGCAAGTAAGATGAGAGGACCTAGAACATGATGCGCCAGCAAGGAAACAAGACCGAAGAAAAGCTTCCGAACAAGGGCGCGTAACAGCCATATGATGCAGGCGGAACGGGAGAGCAAACGTAGCCCTACTGTGTCACCTTAGCGGCTGCGGTATTGAGTATATAACTTCGAGGTCGCGGGGTCGATCCCAGTCCCGGCGGCCGCATTTCGGTGGAGGCGAAATACAGAAAAACACCCGTGTACTTAGATTTAGGTGCTCTTTAAGTGATCCCTGGTTGTCAAAATTAGTCAATAGCATTCCATTGCAGCGTGACTTACAATCATATCGCAGTTTTGCGATGTTAAACACCATCAATAAAATTATTGGAAACGAAATGTAGAGTTGTAGCCGTATAGTCTCCGATTTCTCGTTTGCCTAACCGCTACTGGCGGCACGTATGTCGGTTTCGATTGTGGGTCGACCTACCAGTTACATATTTTCTAATTTAAATAAAAGAGGTCGACCTACAATCGTGTAATACGGTATATGCTGCATGATTCTCAGACACGGTTCTTTGTGGGAGCGCACTAGATGTGCAATAAATCAGTTTTTTTTTTCTTTACCATGTACTGCGGCACACATTTTTCTGCAGTTTAACTTGGAGATGAAAGGGAAAATTAGCATCCACCCGTTTCGTAGCACAAGGCTACAAGGAAATCCAATCCATTGGATATCCTTGTAGCCTTGTGCTACGAAACGAGTGGATGCTAATTTTCCCTTTCATAAGCGTTACTCCACCTTGCGGGTTTCCGCTCATTTGTCATATTCTTAACTTGGAGATATTCGAAAATATTCTGTTGCATTCAAAATGAAGCTTTAATTCCGAATTTTCTATTCACACAGCACTACGGTTTTTTTTTTTTTTTCGCTGGACGTAATAGCTTGACATAGGATTAAAATAAGTGAGCTGAATCGTTCTTTCTTTCCGTCATTGAGTGCTTGTGATTGTTAGCGACTACTTTGGTTGTAGATCTGCATAAGCCGGACTCGAAGCATTTATTGGCTATTCATACCGTTATAATTAGCAACATGATTTCGTTGAAATTACCCCTGATATAGCGCTTTCACCAAATCTCAACAAATCTTGCAAGCTTGCTTCTTCGCAATGCATTGAGTTACGCGGAAAAGCTTAACAGTGAAATTTCGACTGAGTTAGAGTTTTGTGTTCGTTTCTATATCCGCGCTTCTTTCAAAAATCACGAACTGCTTAAAAATAAAATAAGAACAGAGGAGCAACGATTGCAAAATGCAAGCAAGCCTTCCCTGTGTTTATTATCGTAGCTGAATTTTCAAGGCATAAAAACAAATGGATTGAAGGGCTTCGGCACACCTGATGATAAATGAAAGCTGCGTCAGCGAAGGGCGCACTACGGAAACCCGATGCGTACTTTAGTGTCATATATACGTATAACGTGACATTCCCTTAAGAAAAACTGATGTCGCTTACTCAACTGCTAAGAGCATGCTTTGTATAACCCTGTGCTAAAAAAAAAAAAAGGACAATGTCTGGTGAACTCTGTGGCTTCAGTTGGCTGCGGCTTTTTGATAAACGCATGCATTTCTCAAAGCTAAATACCTGAAAAAAAAAAGAACATATATCCAGCCACACGCTTACACAGAGTCACGCAGGACAAACTCGTGCTGACTAGTATAGATTCAAAGATATTACGGAAAATCAAGCCACAAATTGAAGACAGTTCACCGGAACTTGTACGTCTCAGAAAACACGCGATGATTTAACTCTTCAAGCGATAGTATGCATAATAAGACTTTGCTTCGCTGGTTCCGGAAACCGTAACACATTTGTACACAATGAAATTTCAAACTATGGAATTTAGTTTAATCTTCAATACAAAGTGCAAAGTAGGTTTTAATGTACTGGGAAAGCGCCAGAATTCGCGTTCACTCGAACGCTCGTCCTTAAGTGGAGCGCAGCGCACTGTACAACCGTTCAGCTCAATGCCTACCTGCTTACGAAACTATACGATTAAGTGGACACTTTTGTTGTCGCCCTGAACGACTGAGGGCTTCGCAATGTGAACTAAGCTGGGCGATAAGAAAAAAAAAAGAAAGAAAGGCACGGTGCCTTTCCGCACGTCTCATCTTTTCTTCCTTCTGCCGACTTTCGTCGTGTAAGGAAGTTTAAACGTTCCACTATAGACGCAAGAATTAGTGATGCGTTTCCAGTGAAGCACCCTGCCATACATTTTCGAGGACAAGGCACTTTTCCATCGGCATTCTGCGCACTGCAACGCGCGGCGGTTAGGTGGTGTCGCTTGTCCTGCAGGAGTCGTCAGCGCGATAGTCGTTGGGCTGAACGGCCGCTTCGACGTCCTGCGCCGGGTAGTTGTTGAGCAGGTTGACGAGCGAGATGGAGGCCCAATTGTCGCGGTTGCACCTGGTCGCAGGCCCTATGGGCGACAGTCTCAGCGTGCGTCGCCTGTCGGGCGTGGCCGCACCGTCGGCGATCTTCTCGTAGCGGCAGCGACGACCGTCCCTCTTCGCCCGCTGGCTGTGGCACGCGTAGCAGGACACGCCCAGCACCAGCGTGGACACCGTCGCCGCTATCAGTGCCACCTGTGCAGTGACGCGCAAAAGTCCAGCGTCAATGCCGCAAAGAAAGGATTCTTTGGGAAGGAGAGGGAATTCGGTACGGAATGCGCGGTAACTGTCTCTCGAATCAGGGCACCTCATCAGGAACTCTCGCAGGGGAAGGGGTAGTAAACGGAATCGAGGGAACGAGGTGTAGGCGAGGGAAAGTGGCGGCCACTTTTTCGAGACAGGATGTCGCCGACACCAGCAGGCGCCATGTCAAGCTGCCCCTCTCCCGAATAGAGAAGCTGATGGGTGCCCGGCGGCTCTGGAAGCCGAGCCCAGTATCTCCTGCACTGGCAATTAGGGATACTTTCCTGGGCGGAGGGGGAGGCACCCTCCTTTCCCTATTGGGCGTATTGGGCAGTGGTGGCTTGGCCCTTGAATTTATGCGGCCGAAAATTGTGAAATTCCGCAAATCTAGATAAAATGAATCTGCCAAAATTCAGCGGCTGCGTTCAACAGACATGAGGTACATGCGACAGTTTGTTGTTCATTAGATTCAGGCTACAAACATGCCTGCATTGTTGAAGATGAAAGGGTCCGTTGTGGCGGAGCATCAGGTGATGCTTGTGGCACTTGAAGGACAATGTCACCGTAACGACTGAATGATTTCTCTGCGTCAACATAGTTTATCTACATCGACAGGCAGGTAAGGGTGATGGAAGAAAGTGTTGTGCTAGGATGCATTGTAATGCTCACATATAGCTTTATTTATTTCTAAATTTTGTTTAGGTAACATCATTCATAGGCGCAGCTTACCTTCACGTGATAAATGTCACATGCAGTGAGGGAAGGTGCTCCATACTGCACAGGTAAAAAGCCACAGCCTGCACTAGCTGCTCTACATTCAGTAAAATTTGCTCATTTCAAGAGCTAATAACACATGAAAGGGAAATCACAAAACTAGTTTCATGTTGCTATTACTCTTTTGGTTTGAGGCAAAGTCGCAGGGAATTGTAATTAGTATGAGCGAGTTATAAATGGTAGTAGGATTTGAACAGTAGCAAGTTAAGAACGGTAAAATACGCTAAGTTTTAATATTTACCGCAATTAACCAATATGGGCCTGTATAGATCGCTCTGATACTTTCAAAAACGCTAATCGGCGTACAGTTAATTCACGTGCACATTCCACCAAGAAGTGCGTCTTCACGGCAGTAAGGATTTTAACTGCAAAGGTTGTTTCACGACGTAGCGGTCCTAACTAGCAGTGAAACCACCTTTGCAGGCCGATTACAAGCGGAAAGATACGTCTCCTTTTCTGAATATTTGGAAAATTCTGGAAATTAAATTCGTGCCGAAGTGAATTAGAATACCGCAAATCAGTTCGACTATTCCACACAAGCCTAATATTAACGCGTTGCACAAGTCGTCCAAGTATTCGCTGTTGTTAGCGCATATTCAGTCGTGGCCGAATATTCGGGACCATCGCAACATGCATTTCTCGGATCGAGTAAGCTTCAAATAAGGAAAATATACAATTCGTAACCTAAATCGAGAATATTTGCACATTTTCTTGTTATTTTGCACGCGGAAGATAGCTGCGTTAACTTCTTGCATGCCCAAAATCTGTGCCAGTGAGAGGGAGAAACAGCTTTTCGGCTAACAAGGTTTAATTGTGCGAATCACCAACTTGTAAGCAATTCAACACAGATCGATGTAAAGTTTATCGCGGGAGTGTCAATCAAAAAAAAGAATAGTGCCATGGCCCAGAATCATCTTTCGAGCATGTGGAGGTGTCAGGCAAGCTTCCCATACTCTGTATTTCTCCTGGGTCCCCGCAACATTTCTCGAACTAGAAAACGCTGCCGATCAGTCCTGGAGGCATGTCAGCCAAATGTTATTGCACTGCACGCAGTTTCCTATTTGGTTTCAAAGTACACCTGGAGCGCGCACGCTCTTCTTTCAAAAAATCGTTTAAGCGTTGTTTTGTTCAAACAAATCAACGTCAATATGGCGGACTACGTAGGTGAAGGAACTACCATATTGGCGTCACCGCAGTGACTACGGCCTTTAGCGGCGACTCTGGCGGCACGAGTGTCGTCACTGCGCATGTGCGAGTACGTTCAAAGAAGACAGTAGAAAATGTTCAAGGTCATGGCGCACGCTGGCCTAGCCTTCTGCCCTCCTTTCACGCCTCTCTGTGACCTCTGTTTAGCTTCCAACGCGCTCGTCAGTACGGAAGAAGGATAGCGCTCTCGGACGATGGAAGTCCCGTCAATCTTGACGCTGTAACTCCGCCAATCCCTGACGGATTTGCGAAGTTCATGCAGCAGGAGATTTGTAAGGCGATAAGCTACTTTAATAAGTAGCTTATCGCCTTACAAATGTCACTCGAGTATTACGTGAAAGAGTGCTGCTGTGCCCCTTTAAGCAGTGATCACTAGCGTCAGAGGATCCCATCTGAGCATGCTTGATCTACTCTTGATCGCAATGGATGGAAAGCTTAAAATAGAGAGAATAAGTGGCGAGTGCGTCGCAGGGGGTTATTGTTGTGGCATGGAAAGGCCAACGAGGGACAGAAGAATGCGAAATCTTGATTTTCACTGTTTTGGAACGGGCCGATAGGCCCCTGGAACGCTACGCAGGTCGACGATCGCGCGTTAAGTTTAAAATCACTGCGTTTGTCTGAAGACACGCCTTGATCGCAAGTGTACAGTGCTCTGCGATTGAAACTCGACACTCGCTCCGCGTGATGGCTGACGCATCTTGAGCTACTTCAGTGCGCTGGTTGATCATACAGGGACTAAACTGAATCAGTCGGCTTCAGGAAGTCTCTCGCTTTCATTGAGTACTACAACGAAGCTCTGTGTACCCTGCGCAAAGCGTTGACGCAGAAAGCATCAGCAACCGTGCGATCCGCGTATCGCGATTCATTCGCTGAGAGCTTTAGACGTGGCAGCGTGCACCTGTGCCGCGCTGACAAGGTCGAGCCTTCGTGTCCCCCAGCGGAGTTCCTCGCGCCTCTCCAGAGTCGCGGCCGAAGGTACGAGCGCAGCTGGCCGGCCCACCAGTGGCCTGGCGGTGCGGGCTCGCAGCGGATGCTGCTGGTGGTCAAGCCGCGGTGCGCGGCCACCCGGTTGCGCCGGCTCGTTGGTGGACGTCATGAGCGTCGTGAGGGCTGCCAGCGTGGTCATCCACCTCCGGGGCACCATGACCGCGGACGCCGTCGCAGTGTCGGCCGCCAGGGCATGGCCCTGCTCACCGCGCCGACGCTAGCCAACTCATGGTGATGACGATGGTGAAACATGCTTGAGGGAGCAAACCCACTATGCTGGATGGGCCTCATCCGTTTCTTTGCTTCGTCTTCATGCGCTTCATGGTTATGTGGCGAAGGCGTGGTCGAGAAAAGCTTATCACCGGAATGAACAAGGGTTGA
Source organism: Hyalomma asiaticum (assembly GCA_013339685.2). Taxonomy (NCBI): domain Eukaryota; kingdom Metazoa; phylum Arthropoda; class Arachnida; order Ixodida; family Ixodidae; genus Hyalomma; species Hyalomma asiaticum. The sequence continues at coordinate 139,185,228 of CM023482.1, forward strand.
CTAAACTAAGCCAGCTCTCACCAGTGCGGACAATTTAGAATCGTGTCCTGGATAGAGGCCTCGTACATGCCATAGCGGTCATCGGTCATGGAGCACAATTGACAAGAGTTTTATTAAATCTGTCGTAGAGGATCGAGTCAAGTGCCTAAATTCATTTCATATTTACAAAAAATGTACGGTGTTACTCTGCATTTCATGCGTAAATATTTCGCGTCCGCATTAGAGGTTGTGCATGTTAAGTAGCTTTCAATTTGGCGAATATTCAAGCAATTTCTGCTATGGCGTCTGGCTCACAAGGCGCGTTGAAGAGAGCTGGCGTGCACTGACAAGAGTGCCGGTAGTGTTTAGACCGAAAGTTCTACTATACGCCATTTCTTGCATGACTATTCATCGCCGCCAGAGCGCAAGAGCGTGACGTCGCGCCACGTGTTCCGCTGCGGGGAGAAAGGTGTCCTAGCTGCGCTCGCACGGAACCTCGCCGCTGCTACCGCTGCAGCACCAGACAACTATATTCTGTTTCAGAAGTTCCTTGCAGCATTGTGGAAGCTACAGGCCTCTTCAGCCAATCCGAGGGCGGGCACATGTTAAACGTGTCCTTCCGCGGCTTATCATCTGCCAATGGCGGGCGCTGCAGCCTTGGAAGGAGGAGGGGGAGGATGCGGCGCGCACTTGCGTGTCCGAAATATCGCAGTACGTCTCGCTTTGAGAGAGTTCTGCGCTCCATGGCCTCGTAGTCTTGCTCCCTGCCGTAGACATCTTCATTTGGACAATCCTGATTTTTCATATTGGCGGTCAGCGCGAAACACGAGGACGAAATGCAAGGAAGGACACAAACCAAAGCGCTGTCCTTCCTACATTTTGTCCCCGTGTTTCGCGCTGACCGTCAATATGCTTAACCTGCTCCAACTCGCCCACATTACCATCCTTCTGATTTCCCGATAAAATTCTTGCGGCAGCAGCACACTTGCCTTCACAGGCAACTCCGCTGTGAATATACATGGACATGAGCATACTGTCCAGCATATTGTCCAGCATGCTCATGAGCAATATTTAAAATAACTTGTCGGCAATTCATTACCTCATAGGCATTTTTTTATATGGGTGTGTTGTAGTGTGTCACTATTCATGGCATAACATTTTTTTTTTTTAGATATAATAAAGAATCACGCAGCTTGAGGTTTTAATCTGTGATTCAAGGCTGCCAAATCGAAACTGGTCTCACTGGGTGCACAGTCATTGCAGCCACTCTGTCGTGTCAGACCAGAACTTGTCAAGATGAAGAAGTGAAGAATGTTAAATAAATCATTAGGCAAACAAAACGAGAGACATCGACCAATATAATGACTAAAACAATAAAAACGAATAAAGGACGTTTCGGCTTCTCTACGAAAGCCTTGTTCACATTAATGGGCTTCATTATTTTCGTAGGTGTCTCGCTTTGTTTGCCTCATCCCAACCAGATGTTTGCTTCATCCCAACCAGATGGGCTTCCGTCGAACCCTTGACTTCTTTGAATAAATCATTATTCTTCTATTAAAAATTATATATCTACTATATCTGTAGGCTAGTGATCCTTGGTCCTATTGTCTGTTGGTTCTTTAGGTTGTGTCTAACAAGTAAATGAGCCCTTGATCTATTCTCTTTCATTGTGTGCATACATATGCCCTGACCGAAACGTCGACCAATAAATGGAATATAATTTACATACATACATACAAGAAGTTACCAATTATCACTATAACAAAAGGGAAGGGGTCAAGGGCTCGTTCTTTATTTGTTAGAAACAACTTAATGAGCAAACAGACAATCACTATGCGACACATATTAAGGTACAAACTCCCATTCAGTCACTAATAATAGTAATAATAATTATAACAGTTTGAAGTGCAACATGACCAACGGTTGAGAATTACGTGCGTACAGGTGCGTGCGACTCCTCTTCGTCGTGATGATCGCCGCCGCTTATTCGTAACTTTCATCAAAACTCTGTCATTTGCTACACAGCATCCCTGGTCATCCACCTTCACAGAGCGGAATGGCTCGTGGATTTTTTGCGATAATGTGTGAAACATAGTGCAGTTATATGAAAGCATGGACAGGTATGGCTAACTGAAATGATTATTTTGCAACTATGCGGTAGTATGACTAGCTTACACTTGGTGAAATGGCAATGTTAAACATAAGTTGTACTGAATCCCTACTTGAACAAGCAGATATAAACCCGGAGAATACAATTAGTTCCGAAATGTCTACCACCAAAATGACCTACACATTGAAATTGCTGCTGTTGCGTTCATACAAACACCCAGGTCCAGAGCATTCCCTTGGATCAGCTTAGTTTAGTAAGGCTGCCTCGATCCATTCATGACTTACAATATCCTCACTATGAACAAATCAGCCAATCCCTTTCCGGCCCGCTTGCTGCATTTTTTGCCAGTAAAATTTTAATTCTCTGCTAGATGCAGTGCAGTATTTTTTGGCTCACATGTTCACCAGAGATTGCCAGTGTTTCCTTAAAAAAAAGAAAAAGAAAAAAAAACAATGCAGGCCTGCACAGTCATGCAGCGCAATTACAGCACAACTTCAACTATGCACCATGCTCTTCCTGTTCTCTTAGTCTTCTTCCTCTTCTCTTGCACCACCTTCATCTTTTCCTTTGTGTTCCTGTCCTCCTCCTTCTTGTGCACCTCTGACACAACCTTCTTCCTCTTCTTTGCCTCTTCCACCTCCACTTTCTTTTTTATTTTCTTGCTACTCCATTTCCTCCCCACACCTTTCCCTTTCGCACTCTGAATGATGCCTATGCTCAGCAGTGAAGTACTATGCATGGATCGTGAAGACAAAATATACAATGCCTCCAAGAGCCAGTGGAAGTTGTTGTGAGTGTGTATATATCAAATAACACAAATGAAAAAGCCTAGTCAACAAATATTTATTTACAGTAACTATAAATGTATCGATCCCTATACTGTACATTTGCTATATGCAGCAGTCAAACTTTACAGGCTTCTTTATCAACGAAGATATCTCACTTTCCAGAAGGTCACGAAGAGACACACCATCGTGTTTGTATACCCACTGGTTTCCTATGAAGTCGTACCTCTTTGGACCACTGAAAAAGCAACGCATATGGCTTTAGCTTGTTGACTCCTACCACCTAGTGTTGAACAACATGAAAGAAAGTTTTAGTTAACAATTGAAGAGGGAGGCATTACCTGACAGGCGATGAAAGCCATATCTGTCTATTTGGAGTCTGCTTGTTGATTACGTAGGTACCATATTTACGCCCAAGGTGTATGGTCAGAACGCCATCCTAGGCAGTAGAAAAGTATAATTTGCAAATGCCACTATGTATGCCACGTAATCAACTAGTCTCACTTACACTCAAGGCAAAGTCAGCTTCTGGAACATCACTGAGGTCTTCAATGATTTCGTCAAATTTTTCAGCTAGAGACTCCAACGTCTCTTTCGTAATGGCCTCATATTCAGCTTCAGTCATCGAAGGCCTGCGAACATTGAAAAGGACAGAACATTAACAATATGTTACAGCAAACTGATCTAGGTAACTGTGCTACATACGAAACACCTTCATACTCATTGAGTACTGTATTTGATGAGAATGCTCGGCACAGGTTTAGGCTGTTTTCAACTCTGTCATGCAGACATCCAGTGAGTGCCTGAAAAACAAGTTATAACCCCTATAATTCAACTGGCAGTCACTGCCATTGCTAATAATATGAATTGAGTACGACCTGCCGTCCCTTTGCAGTAGAAGTTCAACAACAACACCAGGTCTATATAATAGCATGCTGATTACATTATGTGGGGAAGGTGCACGATTGTTTTGCTAGGCACTTGACACACAGACTACAATGGAAAAGCGGGGACACTGCCAATGACCATTGATGATGATTTGGGTACGTTGCAATGGTTCTGTGTATGACGTCCTGTTTCCGAGCGATTGGTCTCGGGTTCGATTCACCTATTGCTATCCAATGCAAGATATCGACAGCGTGGTAGACGTGCAAGTGCACAAAACAGGTTAAATGTGAAAAGGGGAAAGCGCACTCAAGTTTTCTTCACATATGCGCTCTAAAAACAAAACATGAAACGCTAAGCAACGTTAGTTCAGCGATTTTCAAACATGCAGTGATGTCGCCATCAATCTCATAAAGGACAAAGTGCTTTTACTTGAATATAAGTTTCTAAATGGGATAACAAATAATGTGCTACAATGTCATCGCACAGCTTATTTCAGTCTATCATGGTTCACTTCGACGGGGGCGAAGTGTAAAAACGCTCGCGTAATACATAGATCTTGGTGCACACTAAAGAACCCAATTTTGTGTCTTCGAATGCGCTATGAACCAACTATCTTTGTATGCTACTCAGGCACAAGTAAACAGAGTAACTTTCGTACAGCATGCGCTAAGTATCCTGTAGTATGTAGCACCTACAAGTGATTTCACAGGCACGGCCGCTGTTGAGATGACAACTTGGCTGAGCATAGGCAAAGCAACACTTTTTTTGTCGGCTGTGATAGCGCTTCGGTGTCTCAGTTGCGTCGAGAAACTCGGTTTCACGCGACACTGTATCGACGACGTCCAGTTTCTCCTCACGAGAACTTGCCGTAGCGTGTCCATCATCTGCAGAAACTTGTGCGCAAGCCTTTGGCTGCCTTTAGCGCTTGGGAACGCGTTTGATGTGTTCCAATATTACCACTTTAACGGCGGCATCGACCTTATGTCGTCATCGAGTCCGCTGGCGGCTTCCTTGGAACATAATGGAAGCGGGAAAATGACGGTAGCGCCATCTCCAGGCACAAGTGCTGCATGATTTTATGTGGCAATAAGTACTATATAATATACTGTTAAAGTATGTCGCTGTGCGTTTGTGTTTTGTGGCTTATTTTACAATTTTCAATCAGGGTGTTCGAGACACGAAAAGCTAGTTACGCGATATTTGTTTTCTATTTGATCTGCGGCTCAGTCAGCAGCTCAGTCCCAGTTTCCATGTGGGAGGAGGAGGGTGCGCGCTGTAATGTCGGTGGGGTGGGCGCACGGGGACTTTGCTGCCTTGCCGTCCGTCGTCCTAGTCGAAATTTACGAATATCTCTCGTTCAGGGACAAATTGAGGGCTTCCTCTACGTGTCGAGCTTGGCGGGACTGCCTTTTCCACCCGAGATTCTGGACGACGCTTACGATCCGCTTTAGCCGCAAGCGAAACGCCTGGCGCCAAGCTGAGTTTCTGGCCAAGAAATGCGGCCGCTTTGTGCGTCATTTCACCCTAGAGTTCGACTGCACAAGCCCACAGATAGTGCAGCAGTGCATTGCGATCCTGGCTCTTCTCGGAGAGAACCGTCAACTTGCGTCACTTTGTCTCCGTCCGACTGCCTGCGTTGTTGCCTGGCCTGTGCGGCTCTGCGATGCCTCGAAATGTTCAGGCAATGAAAACGAAACCATCGCTGTCTACGACAGGTGAGCCATATTCTCTGTGGGCGAACGATTACTGCACTGCGGTGTCGATGTCCGCTATCGCCTTGCGCGACGCTGACCGTCTCGTTGTGCTTCAAGCCTTTCTAAGCGCGCCAAGCAGCAACCAAAAATAGTACGCTTTCATTGCTGTTTACACGGCACTGCTCGTATGCCGCTGGCAGAGCTAATGCATGTCACGTGACGTATCGTCTGACGCTTCGTAGGTTACGCAAAATGAAGCTGTAAACGCTTACAGCAGCTTTAACTGCTACAGTCACACGCCAGAAAAAGAATCTTAATTTGAGGCTGTCCTGCAACACTTATCGTACTGGCTTGTACGACATGCACACTGAATCACGCAGCGCGAAGTACACCGCTTGAATTATGAGCTTCACAGCTGTGCGACATTGTATTTCATTAGTGTTACTGATGTCGCTGCCGCTTTTCGTTATATTTTTTTCCTGAAATAAAGCGCGACGCGTTTATTTCGGCGCAGGTTCCTTGAGGTGATCGGGCAAGTCATCTGTACGTCGTGTCACTTGGAGTACTTCTCTCTCGGGTGCCTGGAGGATCTTTTCCACCATTCGGACAGCTTCCTGACGCTACTGAGCTTGCACCAGCGGCGTTCTCTTTCGCAGTTGCACCTTGCAAGTGTAAAGGAAGACCCCGACCACTACCCCATCCCCGAAATCCATTTCTGGCACTTACAACAGTTCGAATGCCTGTCAACTCTAAGCATCGACTACGATTATGTATGCGACCAGTTGCTTTTGCTACTGAGCGAACGAAGCGTGCTGTTGAAGCTGGTGCTGCACGTTCATGGCCTTGATGATCAGCAGACGGTTTGCGAAGGCTCATGGCTTGAATTGAGCAGGCGGTGCCCGAAGCTTCGCGTCACTATCACCCTTCTGCACACCTGCGAGCCATGGAGTGCTATCAAGGGCCTTCTTAATGCCGCCATACCATTGGCCAGGTTTCAGTCCTACTTCAGTGATGGATTTCGAAGTGATGTCTTCGATTTACTCTCTGCGCAGTATGCTGAAACGTTGGAAGCAGTGGCAGTCATAAATGCACTCTCAGGTATTGAAGGTTTTCCTCAACGAACCTTCGCTGTGCGAGCTGAAAGTCCTGTGGTCATGCTAGCATGGCGCTGCCATCGACTAGGAAGCCTTAAATTGGTTGGTAAGTTGTGTCAGGGTCACTCATTTTAGTTGTGCTGTATAGAAAGGCAATGCTTTATTTAATTTTTATAATCAGAAGGTATAGTAATTAGTTACAGTTATAATTATAATTGGAAGTACAGTCTCGACCTGCAGTTACGTTTTTTTTGCTCTGAAGACAATGCTAGTTGCCATTGTTAAGTGTTTTTGCCATGTAACACACAGAATAAAGCACAAAGACATCTAAGTCTACAATTTTAGGTGCTAAGTGCTGTATCACTAAACAGTAGTGCATTGCATGCAGTTGGACGCCTCCATTGGAGAACACCCGACCTTTTCACAAAATAACGCGGTACCTTGTTTTGACTTTCAGTGGCAGGTCAAAATTGTAGTTCCTCCTGTAGCTGCAGTTATGTCAGCCAACTGTTGTTTCATTTTAGGCAGCTTTCAATCCATCCATCATCATTTACTTGACTACACCTACTGCAGGTCAAAGGCTCCCGTCATATTTTTTCACTTGACCGACTCCCACTGCTACTTCAGCCGTGTTTCTCCTGCAAGGTTCTTAAAAGGGTCGTAAAGCATTTTCTGAAGATGTTGTACTAAGTGCCTATTGGGGAGCCTGACCCTCCAGTCAACAATATCCATTGTTCTGTTGCATCGTGTGGGCTTATTTAGAGCAATAAAAAACACGGTTTCGTTTTCACTGCGCGCATTCCCCTCAACTCAGCAGTTGACGTCATGTCAGTCGCTACCAGGCCTCCAAAATTGGCGTGCACTCGGAGGCCACGGGAAAACCAACCGTGCTGCATCCTTGCTTCCAAATGGCGGCACCGCACGGTTTCTAAGTAATTCCTTTCTTTCTAGCTTTCAAGTAAATTGATTCTTATGTGAGTTAAGTATACCTTTACACTTAAGATATATTACCGAAACGTCACCGAATAGTACCATGACACCTCGTAGTATCCCACAGTTGTTTTGGGAGTGCAAGAATGCTGGGGTTTCAAACGGTCGTTATTAAATGTGCGCTGAATGCTACGCTGAAATATTTCGGAATCAGCTTGTCGAATGCATATTGAAGCAGTGAAAATTACAACTGGCATCTCCGTACTCTTTTCACGACCCCTTTGATCTCGTCTGCCCACCTAACTTTCCGCCTCTCCCTGCCATGCTTGCCTTCTCTTGGAATTCAGTCTCTTACCCTTAATGGGCACTGGTTGTCTTGCCTTCCCATTACATGCCCTGTCAACACCCATTTCTTCCTGATTTCATTAACAATTTACCTTCTAGTATCTTTACATATGCACTTTCTGTGCCCTGATTATAATGCCTGCTGGCCACTGAGGTTTCAAATGTATCAAATGCTCTCTTTTAATCTATGAAGGCTATAAAAAAGGTGATTACATTCTGCACATTTCCTGACCACGTGACTGCTAGTGTGAGTGCAGTGTATAGTCAATGGCCTTTATGAAACCCTGCATGGTCACTTGGTTCATTGGATAATATTAGTTGTTGGGGTTTTACATATGAAGATATGATAATGAGGTACACAATAGCACACGGTTCTGGGAATCTCGCCTACCCAGGGTTCTTCAATGTGCACTGAAAATGCATAGTACATGGGCCTTTTGCATTTTCACCTGTATCAAAAGGCCATTTACTTGATTGGAGTCTAAGGCAGTCATAACACTGAGTAGCAGCAATAAATGGGCAAGTTGGTACGTGTTTATGATTAAGAAAACTGCATAGTACACAAAAACGAGACACTAAAGGTGAAGAGTGCTACGGCATGCCTTGCCTTTGTCTTCTTATCCTTAGTGTCTCGTTTTTGTATGCAGTGCCGTTTTCTTAATGATGAGGTCATAACACTATTAGTGATTACTTTTGTAACTACATTGTAGGCAGCGAACAACACGCTGATCACCCTGTAATTTTTCAACTCTTTGATGCCCCCTTTCTCAAGGCTTAAGATTATCTAAACATTCATCCAAGATTCTGGCACATTTGAAGCTGTCTGCCACTCTGCTCTAGTGGTTGTGGTGCTTGACTGCTGACCTGAAAGACGCAGGTTTAGTCTGAGCCATAGCAGTTGCACTTTCGATGGAGATGAAGACGCCAGAGGTTTGTGTATAGTGCATTATTAGTGCACGTTACAGAACCCTAGGGGGTCAAAGTTTCTGGAGTCGTCTACTACAAGATGCCTCACAATCATATTGTTGTTTTGGCATATAAAACACCAGCCGTTATGTTATGCTCGAGGCCGCAAGGCTTTGCATATGCAGGGTAGCCAGGTTTTACATAACAGTCTGCCTGCTGTCCTTCAACAGGTATGCTCTTACCCGACTGTCACCATGTGCTTTGCCCATTTGTGTTTCTTCTAAGGCTTTTCCAGTGCTTTCTCTACATCCTCAGTCATTATTTATGAGGCGTCTAAGTCCTCTTCACTAATCCTTTCCCATTATTGTCCTGGCTGTTGTATAGATCTTTGTAAAACTCCGGGGTAATTTAGCTATCTCATTCATATTTGCAGTGACATTGGCTTTGCCTTCCTTGCCTGTAAGGATATATGTCTGTTTCTTGCCTATGTCTACTTTTTTCTTCACCTTTAGGTTAAGCTTCCTCTTTTCCTTGGAGCATGCTCAATTTTCTCTGTATTATACTTGCTTGTGTTTGCTACCTTGTGCTTGATGATTAATTAACCTTGAAAAGCTCCACCTGTTCTGTCTGTTAGGGGATTTCATGATGCATTGTTTCTTAATCAAATCTTTCTTTTCTTGGGAGGGCTTGTTGCTGTTCCAACAGCCTTACTTCCGACTGCTGTTGCAAACCGTGTAATGATACCTGTAAGATAATTGTTCATTGCATAAACATTAGCTTCAGCTTCTGCAGTGAGATATTTCCTTTGGCTGGTTTATATATAGATGAATCATTGATAAACATAAATTTATTTTGTGTTAGAACTTGGAGGTACTTCTTGATTGCATGTAAAGACTGAAAGAAGGTACACATGCCTTTATGCAATAAATATAATTAAAAGAATGTGATTGGACACACAGATAAGAAGCGATAACATTTGCAGTCCATGTATTGGTGCCATCTAATGGCGTTTTTCACTGGCGGATCTAGAGCAGTCACCGAAATCCTGGAGGGAGCTCTCGGATTTCACGAATCCGAATCTGCCAGCGGAGTGCGAGAGTGCTCTGCGAGCGAGTATACAGGAAGTCAATGAGCACGTCATACAAACCCAACTTCCGCTCTGTGCGTTTCCGTGGCAACCAAAGACGCCTTCCCCGGGCACATTTTGACTTCAGCAGCCTTCAGAGTTGTTTATGTTCAATTCACGCCCATTCTGTGTTCAAGCTTTATTACTCAGAGAGGGCACTAAGCGCTAAATACACGGTACTATTCTGCGTTCGGTGCCGTAAGCTCCGGCATGAAGCGCACGATGGATGGGGGAGAGGAACGATGAGCACGTAGGGACGCAGGCTCGGCCGCATTTTGCACTTCGGCATACGCACTCGTAAAAGTTCGTGTCTTCATCAACAAGTAGAAAAGAGTTTTGCACATCCTCGCTCTATAACACCGTTGAAGAACACTCTTGATAAAGCTGTGTCTTCGCGAGCGACAAACACATCCAAACAGTCCTACGTCAATGCCGACTCCTGAGGGTAGGCTTAGCTAGAACTGACGCCGCTGCCATCCCTTCGTCGTTCGCGACGAACCGCGAACTCGCAATGAAGCGATTACTTTTGCCAACACGATAAACGTTTGTACTCACATGCCATGCGTTAACACATACAATCGGTTTTCTTCAAACATCGCTGTGGAGCGCAACGATGGAAACGAAGCAAGCTGCATCAGTGAAACAGCCAGTGCCGCTGTTTACCTTTCGTACAGCGGCTTCAGATCTATCGAGTATTTTGAAAACCGGTGCTGCTTTCCACTTCAAACACGCTTACACTCATTTGCAAGCTATTTCATTTCACAACCCAATCGTAGTCATTATATTACACGCCATACCGGCAAATACAGCCTACACCAGACCTATTCGAGCGGTGGGGAGAACCAAACGGTGGCCAGCGGCGTGACGTCACACGTACGGCTGCATGACGCTGCGTACAGCACATCGTAATCACTGTCTTTTGAGCTGGAAGAGCTTCTGCTTGTCCTGCAGTCGTCGCTAAACGCGAGCTCCACTTTCTTGTACACTCCAGCTCCACAGCCGCTGCGAACGCTGCCACTTTGACCAGAGTTCTTGACTTTGACTGTTTTGACAGACAAGACGGAAGTGACGCGAGTATGCGGCCCGCTTCCACCCGAATCTGTCTGAATCCGTGCCTCGGCGCTGGAGCAAGTGAGAGCACTCTGGCACGGTTTGAGTTGCTCCGAATCTGCCAGTGAAACTCACCAACCCGCTCCCGCTCGACCAGTGAAACAAGGATTCGTCGCGGTGGAGCAAAAAAACCTGCTCCAAATCTGCCATTGAAAAACGCCATAATAAACCTGAAGCAGTCCAGTTCTGAACTCCATCTTGGTAACATGTCTCCCAAGATTGAAGAGCTCTTTGATGGTTACTGCTCATAGATGTATCAATAGTATGCCTGCCCCCCAATGATCTGTGTTGACAATTGGAGCAATGACTGCTGCTTTCTAAAATGATAGTTGATGTATACATACACAAAGGATGTACCACAATTTAGCTTCAGGCAAATGCAGCACGTGAATGAAAATTAGTGATAGTGGCCAATCTAAATTCAACATTATGTGTATGCATGCATGCATGTGTACTTTTACTCAGAAATTTTAAAAGTTGCAACAGTCTGGCCCAGTGTTTGTTCCTGCAGAAATAAACTTTCTTCAGCCTTTTTCACCTTGAATACCTTTGTTGAAAGCTTCATTGCATGATACATTGCTTTATTACATGTTGTGAAGCTATAATTGTTGTATGTGGTGGTGCAGGGCATGAGATAGCAGACTTTGACCTCATCGCCGTAGCACGGTTACGGGGGCCACAACTGAAGGAGTTGGTCATTCCAGCTGACTGCGTCTCGGGGAGCAGTAACGGAGGGCCATACTACAGCGAGCTTCGTCTAAGTGATGTGAAACACCTGGAAACTGAAGTCTCCCTTAGCCTACAGAGGACGTGGACGCTGACCAATCTACAGTCCCCTGTCCAAAATGAAGTGGGAGAAATTCGGAGCTACATGCGCTCTTTACAAGAGCTTCAGGGTTATACAAGCTTGTAGCAGTGTCTATGTTGCAGCCACTTGCTTCTTGAAGGCATTGCCTGACAGTCATCTGCCATTTGCTCATTCCATGCCAGCCTGTTACCATGAGGCACCGTGTTCATCCTAACTGGTATCTGGCCAGCATATGGCCTCAAGACGGGTGTAAAGTTGACAAGTGGCTGCACTCAGATGTGCAACCGTTGTTGAAGTACCTGTACAACTTTTATTCCACAGGGGACAACTGCAGTTGCTTTTGTACACAAGAATTCCCCGTGATTGACGGTAACATATTGTTGAACAGCAAAGCACATAACACTCATCTCCCTGTTGACGTGCAGCCCATGAGCTGTCTGTTAGCCTAAACATCTCTCATTTTTGAACCAGTTGTTTTGTGCTGCACTGCAGCTGACATCAAGTGCGTGGACCGCAGGCAGTAAAGTCTTTTTATTGAGCCACCTGTGATGCAAATGTGATATTCCTGCTGGCTTTTTACAAGCCGGCAGTGTGGTCTCAAGGTTTTTCAAGTGTGCCAAGTTAGAACAACGCCGCTGACACATGCTTACCAACTGAACACCACACACACAGGACATGCCTCTCACACCACAGGATCCAAGTGTTAGTGCAGTGCACAAATTCCAAGTTGCTTTGTTGCTTCACTGGCAACATAGCTCCTATACTGCCTTGTCAACAGGCTCTCGAATGCCAGAGACTTGCTCTTTAACATCACACCTTAAAGTTCCATCCAAGACCAAACAATACATCCAGCCAAAGCAGATTTCACGTTTGGCCTGACGTGTCCTTATCGGTGCCATCTTTGTGATCTGCTTTTCGCAGTCAGTCTTTTTCCACACCAATGCCATGGCCACTGTCTTCAGAGATCTATATTCTGTCTGTGCCTCTGTAATATCTAGTGCACAGTGCCCGTAAACATTTGTTAACTTGGCAAGAGGTTTAATATATTTTGACAACAGATTTTTTTTTAATGTGTAACTTCGAGCACATTGTTATTTGCAGTGCGTTTCCGCCTATCGCAACTTTGATGAGTGCACATGTTTTGTACTGTTCTCTGTGCACTTTGTGTTTTGTAAATGCGGCACAAGATGTGCCATAGTCAACATCAGTGCTATATGTGAATCTTATTGTTTTTCAGCAAATATCTTGTTTTTCAAGCTCGTAAAGGTGCTCAGGACTTGAGAGTATGTCCTCTGAAAGTTATGTATTGTAGCCCACAAATAAAGACATTTTAAATATGTTATCACGTGGTGTAATGTTCCCTTGCTGGTTACTCCAGCTGAGTCTTCATAGAGTGTGGTTTTGACTGCTAGATTTAAAGTCGTATTTTGCATGAGCATAGCATACATGACCGTTCGTCTCTGGAACTCGATGGCATTGGTTTGATTTCTGGCCGTAGTGACTAAAGTTCGATGTGGGCAAAATGCAAGAATGCCCGTGTACTCAGATTTGACAGAGTGTAAAAAACCACATGGGGTAAAACTGTAGTCCCTTGCTACAGCGTACCTTGTAATCACTTACACATATAAGTGCATTAATTTTTTAAAACTTGCACTAATGACTTGCTGTGTTATAATAGACATGTAGCTGATTGTAATGGTGCAGTTGATGAATGACATTGGTTTTGGCTGCTTTTTTATGGGAAGTAGGGTGAAAATTGGGTTGTATGTTTAAGAGTCCCCATCAGCCCTTCAAAAGTCTCCTTATGGTGACTATGCAGCTCTTGCGTCGTCCTACTCGGAACACGATCGGGGCACGGTCAGTGCCTTCAGTGTATTTGGAAGGATACCTCGTCCTGTTTTATATATAAAAAGAGTACGTATGTCCACTATTTACACGCCTATCCATGTCCAAACTCTCAAATGCTGTAATGATGCGTGGATGCACTGTGAACTGGGTTGGCATTCTTATATGTATCTAGGTCCAGGTGACTGGAGTTATCCCGAAGCTCTTCATAATGGCACCTTCGACGCTTATCGTAACTGCCTTTAGCCACTGCAGTTAGAACAAAGGGAGGGCATCGACATGTTGCCGACATTTGTTATCAAAAGAATGGTTGCTCTCCCCGCAAAATACACGAGGCTTCCGCAGAAAGCTTGGTCTACAAAATAATTTACGTTGCCTGGGCCGAAAGGGCCACGTACAGAGAAGTCACCCTGGGCCACAGGAGCAGAGATTTTTCATTTCGGTGAATACGTTACATCCTTGCCGATAAGGCAGTCTTTTCGAGTAGCACTCGGCACATTGCTTTTCAGCGCACGCCGTGTTACAGGCGCGGTAGCGGTCGCGGCGCAACAGGATCCTCGCGCGTCTGCAAGTGCGCCGCCTGCAAGGTAAGACCACGACGTGGGTAGGACATGGAAAATGTCGCAGCAAGATTGATCCATGCCACGACAGCGGAATCATGTCATTCGCTCGTAACGTAGCTGTATTCACTCTGTTTGACGTTACAGAAAAAAAAGGTGTTCGCTTTCATCAAACTCGTGCGAGAACAAAGGGACGGCTGGTCATTACTTGTAGTGTGGCCAATCCCCCTCGTGGGTATGTGCCAACAACAACAACAACAACAGCTGGTCCTACTGGCTGCGTGTGCGAAAAGATTCGAGCTCGAGGTCACTTTTTTGCAAATGCGCCGCCAGGTGTAGACCGTGGCGATATTTGCGTCTGGGAACAATGGTGAAAGTGAAACTTTTTTTCTTTTTGAGCGCGTTATTTTGCTTCTGTTCACTTCCCGCGCGGCACTCGTGTGTGTAGCAGCCGAACAAAGTTCGTGCACCTGCTTGCCAGTCGAAACACTTAAATCGCTGATGTGTATAACGGACAGAAGTGTGGAAAACTTCGATTAGACTCAACCGGATTCGAAAGTTTGCTGCTGTAGAGCTGGCCGCTACATTACCGCACAAGGAACGATGAAGGGCACTGGACCGGGGTTTTTGTCTCCAGCCGTCAGCCTGCTTGCTGGCGTGCTTATTGGATTCGTCATCACTAGTCAGGTTTTGTTGTGGCTCAATAGCGAAAACTTTTGTGACACATCGCCCTTCAAACGAACCCAAGCAGCACCAAAGTCTCGTCTTCTGTTTGTCGGCGTGATGACGGCAGAGAAGTATCTATCGACGCGAGCTCTTGCTATCCAGCGTACTTGGGGCAAAGCCTTGAGCGGAAGGCTAGCTTTCTTCTCGAGCGGCACGTCGCAGTGGGATGGCCAAGAGAAACTACCCCTGGTTGCTCTCCGCGGCGTTGATGATTCATATCCGCCGCAAAAGAAATCTTTTCTGATGCTCAAGTACATGCACGATCATTACATCGACCAGTACGAATGGTTTATGCGCTGCGACGATGACGTTTACGTGCACGTCGAAAGGCTGGAGCGCTTTCTCCGCTCTGTGAACTCGAGTAAGTGAGCCTTCCTGAAACCGATAGATCGCATTTACACGCACGCACCAACACACTACCACATCTGTCTTGTCGCTGACACCTAGCAGGTCAACAGTTTCGGCATTGCCGGTTATGTTCTTGCAACATTCATGCCTATGTAAAGTTGTTCATTATTCCCCCAGCTTAATTTTAGCATGCTTTGGATGTGTTTACGTTTGGTGTGTTAGCTCATCAGACATTACTGACACAGTGATGCTTATTGTGAATACCTGACTGTATGCAGGCAAGCCACAGTACATTGGGCAAGCTGGTCTTGGAAACAAAGAAGAATTTGGCCAGTTGAGCCTCGAACCTGACGAGAACTTTTGCATGGGTGGACCTGGTGTGCTTTTCAGTAGGGAGACCCTTCGGCGTCTTGTTCCACACATCTCAACCTGCCTGAAGCACCTTTATTCGACGCACGAAGACGTTGAAGTCGGGCGTTGTGTGAGACGACACGTTGGCATTCCTTGCACTTGGTCTTACGAAGTAAGATCACAAATTTTATTCACTTTGAAGTACCACATTTTTGACAGTCACCAGCACATATTTCTTGTGGTGGTGGTGTTACAGGGACTGTGCAACAGTTCTTCAATGCGGTCAGAAAACACGGTTTATCAGTCGTAGCAGCTCCTACGGGCATGTGAGAAAACTAATATTGCACTGCAAGCACCAGGGAATTCGCAATTCGGTTTTGAGTACAGTTGGAAGTTGCTTTCTCTTATTACAACAAATTACTTCACAAGGAGCAGCGACCACATCACTTTGGGCAAAACTAGCAATGGTAGATTTCATGATTCTGGAAAGATGCTCAGTAATGCTTTAGTTATTCATATTGATTTTAACAAATGAAGGAAATGACGTGTGTAGATTAAATAATGCTGAAAGAAGTCAAGCGATGTAGTCGACGCTCCTAGTGACGTAATTTGTTGAAAGAGCAGACCATTTCCAACTGTATTTGACACCAAATAGAAAATTCCCTGGTGTGAGCTGTGCAATACTATTTGGCACACATGTGCACAACTGATCGAAACCATTTTCTGACTAAGAGCAAAAGGTGTTGCAGTGTCCCTTTAAGCCAGGCTTCTGTATGCTTGCCTTGATCCTACCATTGCATTAGTTCAGTAAGCACTTTCCATCATCTTGCAGATGCAAACAATATTTTATCACAACTTCTTCGGCGAGGTCGCTCTAAAAGGCCGTGTACGGCGACGGGAGGTTCACAGGTCACTAACTCTGCACCCAATCAAGGATCCTCGTGAAATGTACAAGGTGCACGCGTACTTTGGTGGCTTTCGTGCACAAGAGTTGAGACATCGATCGCTTCAACTCCTCAGGGAAATTCGCTGGGCTGCTCAAAGCTATGGTGGATGCGTGTCACCGAACCAAGTAAGTCTCACAGTGACATCATTCAGCTCTTCAAAGGTACCAATAACCTTTGTATATGTTACTGTGTATGAATGTGCTTCATGTTGGGAATGAGATGGAATGTAGGTTTTGGCCATGGGGGGTATACTAACAGCAAGAACTAAGGCAAGATTACTATTAAGTGCATTAGGATGAAGATTAATTTCACCAACCGGAATAGCAGTTCCTGGGATATCAGCGGATTCTGAATTTGGTGGCTGTCGTAATAATGAGCCAGCAAGCCACATTGCAGCTGAATGACACACAATCTTGTATTCACATGCAGAAAAAGTGCTTTTTTTTATTATTGTGTGATATATTGTAATTAGTAGGCTTGCCCCTGTTCGAAGCATGTTTCCAGTGGTTCTTTATTTACAACAGCTGTCAGTGTGGACAAGAGGCAAAAAGGGGCATAACAGATCATTATGTTTGGGCTTTTAGTTTCTTGCGAGCTATGCACATAGGTTGTCACACTAGAATGCCTATCACTGCAGAAATTGCCAAAGGGAACTGTAATTTGCTTATTACTGATGTACATAAATCATTGTTATGTACCTTACGTGTGGAACTTATGTGTCAGCAGTATTTATTGTTGAAATATTTTCACAAGTGCAGTGTATTATACTCCACAAACTATTCCAGTTTTGTAATGGGTGCATCATACAACTTTTACTTTACTAAAATTAATTGGCATTTTTAAAAGTACTTATATAACAAAATACGTAGTTTGCAATAAAGGTTTACTTGGGCTGCTTAATACTGCGGCACTTACATGCCGTACTATTGTTACTTGGCAGATCTCATGCGAAGTAATATCGCTGCTGAAGCATTTCAAGGGTAGTCACAAGATAACTGTACTGTTCATTTCATTTAAATTTAATAGGCTGCATCACCATGGTGTAAGGGCATTGTGAATGGATCTTCAGCCCTCTCTGAGATGCCTTCCCTTACCAAGTACTTCCCAGGAGAAATCCAAGACCTCCTAACATGGGACTTTTTTGCAAAGAGCCTCTACTCTGATCAAGTAAGACATTGCTGATGTCTTGGACAAGTGTGGTTAGAGAAAGCAAGCAAGATAACATGCATGGATGAGGGAGCCAATGGTTAGACAAACAGATCTTGGGCATACATGTACCGTAGCAGCCTTTACTGGCACTTGCATAAACATAACTGTTGCCCACAGCATATTACAAAGGTTGATTTGCTGAGCTTAAATTTCAGCATTGTTTACTGAACTCTCCACTTTGTTGAGAAAGTACTTGCAATTAAGTGGTGTATGCACTACAGTATAGTACAGGTAACCAAATGATTATTTATGTTATTAATGTATTATGTTATTTGATATTTACTTGTGTTCCTGAAGAAAAGAATGTCCATTGCACTGCACCTACTAGAGCATGTATCAGCATTGTGAAAAAAGAAGGAAACTCGTAATATTGTAACTTAGAAGAGGAATCCTTTAGGCAGCTTGGTGGCCCAACAACACAGACAAGAGAAGACAACATACGAGGCACCTCGCATGTTGTCTTCTCTTGCCTGTATGATCCTACACTTTCTTATCCTTTATTATGATACTGGTTCACTGCCAGTAGTATGATAAACTTGCACTTACCATGTCCCCGTTAATAGTACGATGCAGAATCTTCGGTACAGGGTGTAGGCTGGCAAGAGAAAGACTGTGCAGTGTAATGTTCTCAGATTATCCTCCTGAGTTTTGTTATCAAAGATAGTTGATGGCAGAACATAACTGAAACTTGGCCTTGTAAACTTGGCCTTGCTGCTTGGCTGCCTTACTACTGTCATGACCGTTACAGCAGTGTCAAAATTATTCTGTATGGTAACACCTGTGAAATGTTGAATGGCATGCCATGCACTGAACTCTAGCTAAGATGACCTATTGTAGACTGCCCTCCCCAAGGTGCACTGGTATTCTGCTTTGCAGGGCCGCTGTTTTGTAGTGATGTCTCTTCTGACACTACTTCTCTTTGTGCTTTTCATATTTCGCCAGTGGTTAGGGACACACTTTGTCCATGTCATCAGTGCGATCAGCCCGGCATAAATGGTCAGTGACAAGGGAGGCATGTGATTGAGCAGAAGGCATTACTGCAAAATCGTGGCCGAGTGTGACTTATGCAGAAACGGTGCAGGATATCTGGAATTGGTCCTACCTGAGATAGAGGCAATGGCTCCATAGGATAGCACTTTTCTTGTCCTGTTTGATGAACCTCTTTTGTAAAAACATAACTGTGGTGTGGGATAGTGCAAGCCTGGGTGTTTCCTCAGTTAGGTAAAACTTGCATCTGATAGGATGTTGTCGCTGTTGACTTGAAATTCTCCTTAGTTTCTTTCAAGAGAATTTCACTACGCTGCGTTGGTATGTATGTGTGCTGTGGAGCCAGTTGTCAGACTTTCTGCTGTTACAGCTGAACCTGGATATATCGAACTTGAAGAGGATAGTGAAAAGGCTCAATATGTCAGTAATTCTGTACACAGAATGTTCCCATCTGATAGCTCCTTGGAAACTCTTTAGGTTGTCAAAAAAAGAAATCTGACGCATTCTTTTTCTAGAGCTATAGGAGACACTGAAGTTTTCCTTTTCCTTTTCGATATGTGCCCTGCCGGGAACAAGTAGCGGACTGGAACAGCTTTAACCTTTAGAAGCGACGTGACAGTCCTCTTTCCATTAAAGAACGGGCACACAGCACTTAGCCCGTTCTGTGGTATTATTTATTTCAATACACTTCCGAGTTGCAGTGAAGCTTAAAGGTGCCCTGAAACCATGCTTTACTCGCTGAGTTTTGCATCAAAACGGGTTCTTTGTATTGTTCTGAGGTAAATTTGTGCCTGTCCCTGGTACCTCCCTTGTGAATATGTTTCTTCACGCAACCCTTTGTATCAAATATGTCGTACACACTAGGCCAAGAATGTGTTTTACTAATGCAAAAGGAATTTTCGAGATCGATGCAGGCAAACGCAAGTTATTCAACTTACAAATTAAAAATACGAGCAGACGACAGATATCAGCATCCAGAGACTTGTACGCTGCTTCCAATCGAACGCTGCTTACATCCTGCAGAACCAAAACTGTGCTGCCCTCTGTGGCCTTCCTACCACAACCACCACATGGGCCGCACGGCACTCCTTGTGTCAGTTACGAGCAAAATGAAATTGTAATGAACAACTTTGTACCTTTTAGTAGCTTTAGCAAGCATAAAACACGTTCTCAATTTGAAATTTCTTATGTTCTATGCGTTGTAAGCATGTGTGATGCATATTTTTATTCCGTACTTTGCCGGCCAATCAGAACCTGCAGCAAAGCCAACATGGTGATGTCATATCCGCTCGGGAAAACTGTTGATGTATGGCACTGCAGTCAGCGCAGAAACCGATTTCTGGTGCAACTTAAAATATAATACAGTTCAATTTCGCCGCTTTCACTGGTGCTTCGGTCATCATGAAGTCGCACACAAAGCAGTGGTACAATATAATCAATGTGCGTAAAATGTGTTTCAGGGCCCCTTTAATAAAGCAAATCAATTGCTTTTTTAGAGTGCAGATAGAATCATTGCGAGGTGAATCGGCCATATTTGATGTCACGCACTTTTCTCACTTTCCTTTCGTGGCTGTCAGTGCCCTTCGTGTTCAATGCCATGTTTAGCTGCATCTACCAAAACAGTGCAGTCTCACAGGGATGAATATGACGCAAGAAGTTAACGCAAGAAGTTATCGCATGTGTCACTTAGGAGAGACACACTTGCAAGAGTGCAGTGTTCGATATGTTGAATACGAGTGTGAACCTGAGTTCTATATACGTCTAGTGCAGTGCAGTACTCCTGCATGCAACTTTCAAATAAATATTACAACTGTTAGATATAGAATAATTTGATGTATTCATGTTCAACTGTATATTCTTTGCCACCTTGTTCTTCCTGCAATGTATAGTTGACACTGCAGGTTATAGCGTGATGTGCATTCCGCGACAGGTGACAAACCCGCGTCGGCGCATCGAATCATACTACGAGATCAGCATCAACAACGTCATCAGCGACCTCATGGAGCTCACGAACCGCTACTCCAAGCAGCGTGGTCGTGTTATCGAGTTTAAGGACGTGCTGTATGGCTACTTGCGCGTCGACCCACTTCACGGTGCCGACTACGTGCTCGACCTGTTACTGACGTACCGCAAGTACCGCGGCCGCAAGATGACGCTGCCCGTGCGCCGTCACGCCTACGTGCAGCAGCCGTTCACCCAGCTACGGATCCGGGATGTAACTCCCGCTGCGGACGAGTCGCGACGGCGTGTGCCAATCCGCTTCGTGCTACCGCTGTGTGGCCGACAAGCTGCATTCGAACGCTTCCTGCGAACCTTCCGCAACGTGTGCCTGGATGCGGACGACGCGTGCAGCCTGCTCGTGGTGCAGTACAGGGACACTGCGGCCGAGGCCGACGACCTGGAGGGCACAGTCACCGCCGAGCGGGTGCTTGGTGCCGACTACGACAAGTCGCGAGTCGAGTTCCTGTTGGGCGGCAATGGCGGCGAGTTCTCGCGGGCTGCCGCGCTCGAGCTGGGCGCGTCTCGCTTCAAGGAAGACGAACTACTGTTCTTCATCGATGTCGACATGACGTTCGACGCCGGCGTACTCCGCAGGGTCCGGGCCCATACGGCACGGCGTCGCAGTGCCTACTTCCCCATCGTCTTCAGCCAGTATGACCCGGCCTACACGGGTGTTTCGGTGACGGACCCACCCCGGGTGGCACCCGAGGAAGGCTACTGGCGCCAGTTTGGCTTTGGCATCGCTGCCATCTACAAGTCGGACCTGGCGACCGTCGGCGGTCTCGATGTCAGCATCCGCGGCTGGGGCAAGGAGGATGTGGACCTGTTCGACCGCGTGGTCGCTTCCAACCTGACCGTAGTGCGCGCCCCGGACCCAGGCCTGGTGCACGTCTTCCATCCTGTGCACTGCAGCCATGATTTGGCCTCTGCTCAGTACGACATGTGCCTAGGAACCAAGTGGACCAGCGTTGCCTCCGAACGCACTTTGGCCGCTATCATCGCCCAGCGGCATCACGAACTGCTCACGCGGAACTTCAGGCGTTGATGAGCGTGCACACTCTGGCTACAGGGCACTGAATATGCATGTCTATGCAATCCCAAGCCTAACAGTTCAAACTGCTAGGTGTATGCGCGATGTAACCACGTGTGTCAAATGGCACCTTGTTCAGACTTTTGGTACTAGAAAATTGTATTTCGGTTGTGCCCGAAGCCATTTAAGCTAATTGCTGATACATGACAATGCACAGCATAGTTGCGGAATCGGTAGATCTGCAGCAGCTTTGTCGTTACTGGTTCAGGACTATCCCGGTTTATCCGGGAGGCTCCTGTATTTTGTTGTCCAATACTCCCGAATGTATACGGCGCAGCCGTCAATATCCCGAAACTGCCCGAGCCCACCAAGTGAAAATAAGAAAGGAAAAAGGTCCTCGGTCAGGCGACCAACCGCTTTGTATGCGCTTTGTATCTAGTTAGGCCTAGCCCACTTCAAATAGAGACGTCCGTTAAGTTGTGTGCGTGAGGCAAAGGTTTTTCGAACTTGCGTTGCGTAATGGTCAATTTCTTTAAGTCTACTTCGCCGCTATTTGGTCGCGTTTTTCAGCGAAGCACATTAAGAGTGGAATAGGGCCATGGGCGCGTGAATGAAGTTTTCGGCATCACCCAGCTCCCTTTAGCTTTTTGCTGCTTGAATGACACGTTGTCTTATGAGCGTTTCGTATTGCATAATTTTGTATTCTTAAGCGTCGGTTTGTTGGTGCCCAAAAAGTATCTGTGCCAATCAGAGGGCAGTCTTTGTAGCCTTCTCATGTCGTGCCTTGCACTTTACTCGTTTACCTACCTTTTGTACTCCCGCTTGCTTTTGCATTGTTGACCATGCAGGAACGTTTTGTTTCTGAAACTTGGGACTTTCGTCCATGTGCCTTGACACTGCTAAAGTGTGTGGAGACTGTACGAATCTCTAGTTATACGTTTTACACCGTTTACACGCGTTGTCTTGACGCGCCATAATCTTAGATTTTAGTTTTACTCGCTCTCTATGGCACTTTCTATGCCATTGTCCGTGCCTTGCGTACGTATTGTTGAAAAAGAAAAGTGTTGTTAATCGTCTCACGGTTGAGCATTGTTACGCCATGTGAGTGTTGTTGAAAGGCATTGCTTGCGTGCTAGTCTCGTTTACATTCTTCTCGCACACTTTACATGTGCGAACTTGGCCGCACGCGTGATCGCAGTGCGGCTGGTTGACGGGAAGGCTGCGCCGGAGGCCCGTTTACTGCTGTGCAATGCGTGCCAAATTGTTTCCGGCGTTGATCAATCTGGGCGCCCGGACGCATTGAGTGTCGCTTCCGGAGTAGGTTGTATAGCCGGAAAGCCAAGCACCGAGTCTGCTTCCTCTCCGTCTGCCAAAGCAGCCGGAATCGAGTGCGCCATGACTGAGTGCCTATTGAAGCTGATGGTGGTAGAACTGATTCGTGGGCGGCGGAAATGTCTGGTCGCATGGTATGGTGCCATACTTTGGTAACTGCAGTGCAGATCGCTTTAAAAAACAAAACATAATATAGACTTTTAGAAGCTGTAGCACCGGTGATAGTGATAGTGAACTTTTGAACGGGCAGCCCTAGTGCTGTGGAACTTGGCGCAGCGACGGGCATCTGGGAGGAAAGCGCGTACGGCTTGTAATATGCCGCACCTTCCTAATGTTGCTCGTGCAGCAAGCGCGCTTTTCCGCAAAACACTTCGTACTACGGCGAAGTAGGAAGTCCAGGAGCGTGCGACAAACTAAAGATAACGTTTAAAAAAAGGAAGTTTACCTTGATAAGACGTTTGAAAGCACATGACGATGCTTCTCCCGCATGTTTAATGAACATTAGATGGGAAGGCATTGACAGCAACGTGAGGAAAGAAGTAGGTATATAGTGCTCGACAGTTCTTACGAGGACCGCCTCTTCGGGTCAGGTCGCGCGCAAAGTGGCGTCACGCCGGGACGTCCGTGAAAGTCTGTAAGTCTGCACATTACGAAGTTAAGCTGCGTTCGTTATCCGATTTCATTTTCTGTTTGTGCTCCGTAGTAGCGGCGTTCAAAACGTTGCATACCCATCTGGCGCGCATAAGTAAAGAAAAAAAAAAAACAATTGATCTTTTCTGGACAAAAAATATTTCTAAATGTACAGACTCCCAGAAGTGTCATTTAACGAGAAAAACTCTGACCAACGCCGTATACTTGCCACCGCTAGATGGAGAGAGTATAGGGGTAGGAACAGAGCGAGCTTTTTCGCGCCTCACTAGTTAAGAGAAAACGCGCCATCGTGCTTCAGGGGGTGTGCGAATAGGGATTTTTGAGACCGAATCGAATATCGAATATATCTCGAATAATCCCCGAATATTCAGCAGCCGATTCTACGACGAATGTAGATCAACGTTCGTGTCCTTGTATTCATTACCTTAGCACCAAAAGCACAAATGTGCCATCTTTAAGAAACAATCAGACCTTTCGGATACATATAACTGTTCAGAAAACGCGAACGATTATTGTATGGCCACACGCATTGATGGCTTATAGCGTCGAGGGAGTTGTGTAGCGAAGTTTGACGTCGCGGGATCGAATACGAGCCACAGCGACCGCATATCAATTGGGGCAAAATGAAGGGAAAAAAAAAAAAAATGAAACGTCTGTGTCCTTAGATTTAAGTGTACTTTAAGGAGCCCCAGGTGATCGAAATTATTGCGGAGTCGTCCACTACGGGGTGTGCCTTATAGTCATATCGTGGTTTTGGCAGGTAGAACCCCGTCAATTATTATTATTATTATTATTATTATTATTATTATTTAGCCGGTAGCCTTACGATTCCCGAGCGAAACAACCTGCGGCACTGCACCCTTATGCCTGTAATATGTCTGCGGGGATGAAATATATCGCGCCTTTGCAATTCTGGCCTTGCGACGAAATGAGGTACACTTAACGTGCGTAAACTGTAGTATTTTAGAAATATTCGGTTTTACGAGCAAAATATATTTGATTCGCTATTCGAAATTTTCGAATGTCCGCAGACCCCTAACAGATTTCGCGTTATGGGTCATGGAAATACGTAAAAGCGATCTGCACTGCACCGACAGCCGAAACGGATTGGTGTCGTGTGCTCTTTTCCAGCCAGTATTTTATCCATGCTCGCTTTAGCGTTGTGCGTGCAGCGGCAAACCACAGATGTTTATCACGTTGTACTTCCTACGTTTTATACTCATTTTGAGGTCATTTGTCATTGTTCTTACGACCCGATATTATATCAATAAACTCTTTTTACTTGCCATTATATGTTTCCTGTTTCCTTCATACGGACAAGAAGCTTCGCCACGGTTGTCTATTGGTTACGGGACTTGGCTGCTGATCCGAGGGTCGCGGGATTGAATCCCGACTGCGGCGGCTGCATTTCGATGGAGGCGAAATGTCGAGGCCCGTGTACTGTGCGATTGGTCGAAATTTACGGAGCTTCCGTATCAGTTATCTTAGTCACACCCCCTTCACCGCCCTTCATTATGTATGTACTGACCGTACGCTATCCTCCACTATGCACTCACGCACTTTTCTCTGTTTCTTTCTTTCTTTGCATTTCGCGCTATGAAAACACAGGCGAAGCTACGGGGATCGAACCCGCACCGTCGAGTTAAACATTTTCTATACTTTATCGCACGTTGGCCTTCGCGTAATCACTAGCAGTGGACCTATAGTCAAGCCACTTTTAGTCCACTCAACCTTCCTTTGAACTCTCAGTGGGTTCACCCGATTCACATTTTGCGTGCGAGCCACCACTCCGCGCCCTGCATTGCCCACGGAATCAGCCCATCGCTGTGAAACACTCCCGCGTGACAACTACGAGATCATCCGATGCACAGCAGAGACTCGACATTGAACAGTCCCGCTGTTAAAAAAAAAAAGTGCTAGTGATAGCCGTAGCTCGCTGCGCAGTTGTTCACCAAAATATAATGGATACGTACGGGTTCCATGTCCACACGCGTGAACTGCTGTTCTCCTCTTTACTCCGATGTTAGACTTGGGCATCGTAAACAAATAAGCGCGGCCCCATATATCGCGGCTGCTTATTATTGTTGTAACACTTGCTGGCCTAGTTCATATGATCAGGTCGTCTTAGCAGAACTGGCAGTATTTTAGACAACACAGATGTAGCATAATAATTGCTTATTGGGCTTGACGTGCCAAAACCACGATATTATTATGGTACGATTATGACCACCTGGTCTTTAACGTGCGCTGCCGTCGCAACACAATGGTGGAAGGCAAGAAGAAACAGGTGCCTCTCGTCTTGTCTTGATGCTTGTATATGTTCTCAAGTATAGTACCATTTATGCTGAGATAACATTATACCTCAAGTT
Source organism: Hyalomma asiaticum (assembly GCA_013339685.2). Taxonomy (NCBI): domain Eukaryota; kingdom Metazoa; phylum Arthropoda; class Arachnida; order Ixodida; family Ixodidae; genus Hyalomma; species Hyalomma asiaticum. The sequence goes on from CM023482.1 coordinate 139,211,359, forward strand.
GTACCGCATACAGTGCCTTCAATCTACTCCGCTTCTCAAGGTAGCACCATGCTACCAGATGCGGGTATCGTCGTGTGGCACATGCACCGCGCCGTAGCCACAGTGTAGTCGCAGTAACAGGCGCACCTGCTGCGCTGGTTTAGCGGTTACAGGGTTGCGCTGCTGCGCCCGAGATCGCTGATTTAATTCCCGGCCTCGGCATCTTCTTGTACATATGAAACAAATGCAAAAACGCTCGTTTACGTTTCAGCAGAGCGCCTATATGCCACTGCACGTCAAATATAGGCACATCAGTATTCGCGGAAGCGGGCTTCTCCTCGGGGGTGGTGTTGCTGTGGAGAAGCCTGCTTTAGGGTGCCACATCAGTGGCCAGTTCACCGCTATTTCAGCGCGGCGTTAACTCATTCGGAAATAGTAGCTGCCACAACCTCTGTCGTGTTTTGTGGGACTGAGTTTTACGTTTTGTCCTCGCACCGGTCTTGCTGCATTGGTACGCTTTGAGATGGGAACATGTGAAATTTGTCTGCTTCACAACCGTGAGACATAACACAAGCATTAAGCTGAAACCCTAGGAAACGACTATATAATCGCTGCGGACTGACTAAGTTGCGCCGAAACACTTAATGTGGTTCGTCGCGATTAATTTACTGTGTAATCTGAGCCGCCACTGCCTGGTTTTACCGGCTATCGCTTTGACTTGTACTTCTTAGTACGGACTTTGGGTATCCGCGTATGAATCTGTGTGCGTTTCAAGGTACCGTGTCTCGAAAAGCTTGAATATCGCCGCTTTCGAACTCGGTTTTACGCCGTATATTATCGTGAAACAGTCTTCGGTGATAAGTTATCTCACATGTATAGAGACGTGAGCTTTAATGTGAACTTGAGTCAATTGATAGGTAAGCGTATTTTCTTACAACCTCCCATATACACGAAGAATTCATTGTAAATGGTGCAGAAATAGGCACTTATAGGAAATTGCGCTGAAAGTTATTGCTTCTTCCTCACTTTGCCGACCTTATGTGCAATCATAACACAATTCTAACGTTCGTTCGTAGTGGATTCGCTGTACCAGGCTGAAAGCTTCCGCTTCACCGTCGCCTCAGTCTCCGTGCTGCCCCTTCGCGTCTTTGGTCCAGTCTCCTCGGCAGGACCAGCGACGCTCTCGGTGATTCGTCATACGATTTCGTCCACTCCTCGAGTGGCGTTGTCTGAGCAGCGACTGCTGCGTCCGTCTCGTTGCCGCCATCTCCTGCCGTGTCTGTCTCCTCTTCCAAATCAGCTTGTGGGTCGGCTACGTCAATCAGTTCCGAACCTCTGCTCGTCCTGTTCGCGTCGTCTGCACCGGACGCGGCTAGATCGCGGTTTCTTCCCGTTCGCTCTGCGGGCGACGTGTCCGGCGGTGTTGCGCCAGATGAGACGCTTGTCGGGGCGTTCATGGTTGTGTCGTTGGTCGGCTCTCCCAACGTCGTCGTCCCTTCGGTACTGCTCGATTCTGACAGCCCTACTGCGTCCGCCCGGGTTGTTCGGTTAAGAAGGGGTCTCTCCGGTGTGGAATGCGACTCGTTCGCGACAGTTCCTGTCGTCGTGTTGACTTTGGTGCCGTCGATCTCCGGCCGCCCGACGCCTTTGGCAATCCTTTCGCGCCCCGTTTCCTCCACGGCAGTCGTCGAACCTTCCATCTTCTCGGACGACGACGTATAAGACACCGTAGGCGGCTTCTTGCGCCGTCTGCGTTTCTTCGTCCTCCTAGATGGCCTACTCGAAGTCTCTCGCGGCAGGTGACGCGTGGCTCTTCTTGCGGCGCCGCTGCCTTTGGCGGTAGTGGCCGCACTGGTAGAGAGACCCGTGGCTGTGCCGGACACAGGTTGGGGTACGGTTGCCGCGTTTTCCGCTGCTGTTGTGGCGGCGATTTTCGTGGACGGCGGCCGCTTTTCGACTTCGTGTGCGTACGCTGCGGAAAGACAAGTATAACGAATGTGCATGTACGCGGAGCGGTGACCTTAGCTCTGCGAATGAAGCTCTATTAGTTTAGGGAACAGGCCTGTACACTACTCGAAACCAATGCGGGCCGGAACGAACTTCTCAGGGGCTCACGCGGGCCACTCCTCTTCCGTGAAAGAGGCTGCAGCTATTGTGTGTGATTTTGTTTTTCTTTTCATCGTACCCGTTGCTATTAGCACGCCTTTAATGGGACAATAAGAACGGTTCAGTGGATACCGGAGATGGTTCATCTTGCGACTATCCCCGTTAACAACTCCATTAATGTTATATCGCTTCCCTGAGAGGAGCAAAAACATTGCTATTGTGATGACCACCTTGCATCAAGAAGATGAGGCGTAAGGCCACATATACTGCTGGTGTTACATCGTGCTCTTGTGAGCGACGCGGAGAATCGGCGACCCACCGAAGAAGAGTGCCGTGGCGAGTCCCCCGATGAGCGAGACAGTGAGGAAGATGACGAGGTACAGGCTGAGGATGCTGGGTCGACTCTCGTAGTAGTCGTCCACGACAGTGTTCCTCGGCGAAGGCGTGTTGCGGCCGCCCTGCACCGACGGCCTGGCCGACGCCGTCGGACCTTTGCGCATCACGGCGATTTGAAAACACGATGGGCGTCAGGACGCCTCTCCTGGTCGCGGTTCCCCTCCAACCTGCAACGGTGCTTCTTCTTCTTCTGCTTCTTTCTGTTTCTGATAAGTAGCAGTTACCCACTACGTCCGCGATGGAAGTTTCATGACGAGAGCGAAAGTTACTTTCCCACATTAAAAAAAAAAAAATGTTTACTCGTTCAGGCAAGATCCGTTAGTGAGCTATAGCTGTTTCGAATCCACAATATTTTTTTTTTAGTGCGAAACAGAGAACACAAGAAAGACGACGTGACAAAAGCGCCTGTCCTGTCTTCTTTCTCGGATTCGTCGTTTTGCGCTAAAGGTATTGTCAACTGACCGGTTCCTTGAGCGTTGCCAGGCAAGCACTGTTTCAATTATGGGTAATTATGTTCGAGCTGAGATAAATATCTCCAATAAAACTGTAGACTTCGCAGCATTTAGCTTTGTCGCGTATAAAGTCGCGATAAATGTAAGTGTTTTTATTGCAACGAACTGTTCGAAAACGGTCAACCTTTATGTAGGGCAGAAAGTTTCAGATAGTCGACATATAAAGCGATCGCTTCGCCCACGCTCGCAAAAAGGACGACCCTGCTCCTCACGCCGACTTGAAGGATGCAACCAAGAGAGAGCACAAAAGTGCATGCAGCCTTCTACTTGCTCTCTCTTGGGCGTGGACGAACACGCGCCCTTTCAGAATTTGTCTACGGTTAATAGGATACCTAGCACAACAATAGTTGACCACGTCTGCTTGTCCAGCACCCACTGCGTAATGGACCCTCCGAAAAAAAAAAAAAAGAAGGAAACGAAAAGAAAGCTCTGCCGCTGTGGGCGTCTGACAGAAACACGGCCATATCCCTAGATAGAGAGAGAGAAAGGTAAGGAAAGACAGGGAGGTTAACCAAACTCGCGTCCGGTTTGCTACCCTGCGCTCGGTAGCTACCGATAACGATTCATAGCCAATCTCTCAGAGAGTGTACGAGCCATCAACGTAAATGACATCATCGTCGTCATCCATCGCGATCGCGCGCACTGGTGCCCGGTGCTCGCAAGATGGCCGGTGGCTGTAACCGGCTGCTGTGCTGGTGAGGCCTAGGCCCCGTCGCAGCATGGAGAATGAGGAGACCACGCTGGTCGGGCAGCGGGGAAGCCAGCATGCGGTGGACCTCGGCGACCCGTTCATCAACAGCGCCCTGGTGCACACGGCCAGCGCTTGTCTCATTTTCGTCGTCGTGTTCATCTTCGTCCTGCCGGGGATACTGCTCACCACGCTGCGCCGAGAGAAACCCTACCAGGTATGCTACAAGACAATTCACTGGTTTATCTATATGTGCACGTTGCGATCGGGATTGCGCGGTCCACTGCAGCTTATGCGGGTCGCAGTGCTATAGGTATACGTCAACGGCCATGTGCGCTCGTCTACAGCTCGTGCTTCAAGATTGATGTAGCAGAATTGATGTCTATAAGCCCTAAGAACGAACACGGGTGTCGCTGCGGTCGCGCCGCTGTGGCGTCACGGCAAGGACTCTCCGCACTCGCCTGCTCCGCCGCCGGCGATCGCCTCTTCCTGTCGCAGTGTGCCCGTCAGGCGCGGAGCCGTGCCCTCCGATAGTGGCAGATAATAGCTGTATGGTATCTTTTGGAACCGCTATGTCTGGTTCACTATACTTTAACATCTTGCATTTGTTCGTTACATTATCTATACCTGGCTCCAGCTTTGCGATTCGGTGGTTGTTATACAACTCACTTCCGCAATAATTATCTCGCAAAATAGAAGGTGCGCATTTTCCACACTATCCAAAATCAACTAATCTGATGCTTCAAAAATGTGTTGCTTAATCAGAACTGCAAGAGATTTTGTCACATGTTGAAATGCTTATGTTCTCAACGTGTATTCCAATAAATCGGCGCTACGAAAATATGTCTGCTGAATTAAATTTTCACCGCGAAATTCGCTTGGACTGTCTTCTCTATTCAAGAACAGATAAAACGTTCTGAAATATTACGAAGAGGCTGCGATTTTTATAGAAACCGTCTGTTCACTGAGTTAAAGGAATAGTGTACATCATTGGAAGAACCTGGTATACGTTTCTCCTAATCCAAGAAATTTCATGTTGGTCAAGTAGAAAATGTCTGCAAAACATGTTACTTATCATACATTCTTTACACTGTCGGCGGGCAGACGATGTCTTTTATGCTCGTGTTATGCCGTCGTTTTATTCCATGGGCCTTGTGGTACACAAAAATTTGTAGCGGAAGGAGAGGCACTTGACGGTTGTGCTCAGTTCCTTTTTCTCCCTTGGTCCTCGTGCCTCTGTGTTTGTTTTACACAGAAGAGCTTATGTTGCAACTTGCAGGTTGACATGCGCCCCAAGACGCGAATGAGCCGACAAGCCTACGATGGACCTGACAGACCGTTGATCATGTGCATGGTCAATTCCACAAGCTTCCAACGGCCTCCACCAATGACCTACACATTAGAACAGGTACATATTAAAGGGACCCTGAAACGGTTTTGACGATTTTGTGCAAACATGGTGATCCGGTAGAGCGGGTCACTAGGACAATTACAGGACAGATTTTAGCGCTGTGCGTAAAGTGTGTAATTTACAATAAGGTTTTGAACAAGCGTATCGCAAAAGGTCGCAGCGGCTCGCCAAAAAGCGTTTTCAAACGCCCCCGTCATCGAGCGATCGAATGAGAGGTCGCTGATTGGCCCCGACCCAAGTGACGTGCACGTAATTTTCAAAACCTAGCTGCGAACAACGTGCTTCTACAACGTACTCCTTCGTTTCAGTCAACGGTATCATCGCGGCATCTGGCGGCGTCACACGAGTCGCCGGCGCTCTATTACAGAGGTAGAGTGTACTAGAATATTTTGAGTGGCGCGACCGGAGCGGGCGCGCCGTGCAAACCGGTGTCCCCTCTCGCATGGAAAGCAGCGGTGGCGCTGGCGTGCCTAACCATTGGGCAGCGGGCGCGCGGCGGGCACGGCCAGCGTGGCCCGAGCTGTGGTGCTCATTCTAATTCTTTTTTTTTTCTCGCGTGTGCGTGCGTGCTGTGCCATGCACATTGCAATAAATATTGTATAAACATAGGTACGGCAGCACAGTCACGCTGGCCGGCGTTTTCACAGATACATCTAATAAAATAAAATAAAGATCCGTTCGGTGCGCCTTGCAAGCATCTGATGCGCTCGCAGCTTCGTTGCACGAACCCCTCTCGCGGGGCGCGATGGAGGCGTTAATTTTATTGAAAATAAAGCAGTTTTTAATCAGAACTTCCTTATACATGATTGGCGTGCAGGAAAACGTCAGGCAGTGAATTACTTTGTGGGATATATTTAAAAAATCTGGCATAGGTGACGACGGCACATATTTTAGGATGGGGATAACATCGCAAAAACGCAGCCTGCACAAAATAAGAAGAAGAATAAGAAAAATAAACAAGGAAAACGTCGTAAGAGTGGAGGCACGGATGTCCGTCATTCCCGATGTTATACATAAAGATGTGGAGAGTACGGGAAGAGAGCTCGAAATGAGCAACATTAGTTTCAATCTGCTCTAGCAGGCCAATGTCGAAAACGGCAAGACCTTCTAGGTCTGTTTTATGCTGAGTACAGGGTCCCGTTTGGCTAATACTGAACTGTTACAAGTTACTGCCCGGAATTACCAACTTCCTTATTCTCATCCTGTAAAATTATTGAATATGTCTCACAATTATTTAGCTAGTTCGTTACCGATAGTTATGTTCATATCGCAGCCATATCTTTCGTAAAGATTTCTTGAAAATGACCCAACTTAAATACCTCTGTAATTTCTGTTTTTGTATATTTTTGCTGCCGTAATTGCTCTCGTTATTGCAGGCGAAGTCGACGTCATTTTTTATATTTTAAGAGAGCAGTTTAACTGGTTCAGTGGCGCACCGACGGGGAGGGGGGGGGTTATGGGGGTTGTAACCCCCCATATGGTGCTAACTGTAACCCCCCTGAGACCGACCTAACCCCCTCCCACTCCGTAACTGCACCTGTGTCCTAGAAGAATGTGGCGCTAATGTCTCAGCAAAACGCCGAAAAAATAATAAAATAATCATCATCATTGATGTTATTATTTTTTGGCATTTCATTTTCTTTTTTTACACACGCAACAACTGTGTAATCGCATGCCCGGCCCTTCGTGAAAGATTGAACCCCCCCCCCCTGGCAGAGATCCTGGGTGCGCTACTGAACTGGTACATGTATAATACTAATTCATAGGGTCTCAACCCGTCTACCTACTTTCTACTTAATAGATGACCTTCTACGTATCTATAGATAAGTTCGCATTGACAGCATTACAGTGATTGTTCTCGTGAGCTACTCGTTACTTCTGAGTACTTTGGACTAGCGTTCGGAATCCGCTGTTATTTTTAATACATATTAACGACATATTGATGGAAGTTATAACTTATTAGGGCACCATTTGAGATCGAATTATTAGCAGACTATTACGTAAAGAAGCTAGAGAGGAAGTTAAGAACCGCGCAGCGGGCGATGGAACGGAAAATGATAGGCGTTACACTAAGGGATAGGAAGACAGCCGAGTGGGTCAGAGAACAAACGGGGGTCGCCGACATAATGAACGATATTAAGAAGAAAAAATGGACATGGGCAGGCCACGTGATGAGAAGGCTAGATAACCGATGGACAGTTAGAACGACGGAATGGATACCAAGAGAGGGTAAGCGCCGCCGTGGGCGGCAGAGAGTAAGATGGGTGGACGAAATCAAGAAATTCGTAGGCATCAAATGGAATCAGCTCGCGCAGGACAGGCAAGGATGGCGAGGGTTGGGAGAGGCCTTCGTCCTGCAGTGGACATGAAATTGGCTGATGATGATGATGATGATGTCCATCTTAACGAAATCAACAACTATGAGGAATGGACACATTTCTCCCTGGTGCTCTCATTACGGCATGTAGCTGAATGGAGATAAACCAGTGTTTATAAGGACTACAACAACAACAACAACAAAAAAAAAAGGAACACGATACAAGCTCTTCTTTCCTTACGGTTTTCAATCGCAATCGCTCCCTGATATATTTGAATGCAAGTACTTCGTCGCATTATTCACTCTCTCATTTGGAAAGGTCACACTATTCTCACCAGAGCGTCATCAGTCCGTAACCTTGGTTCCATTAGGCAATAACTAAAAGAAACATTTGAAAAATTTAATTTTTCAGAATACATATCGTTTTTCAGACCAGGACCTGGACATGCATGCGCAGTTTGGACTCCTACATAAATCGTAGAACAAAGACCGGAGAAGATTCAAAGCGCAACGCCGTTCGCTACTTATATTCTAAGTAGCAGCGGAACTGACCTTTCAGACCTAATTAAAGAGCACAATGTATGAAGATTTTCAGTGTGCCGTAAAACCCAGACTAATTAAGATGTCTTTCCCTGAGCTGTATGCTTTACCACTGCGGTCGCAGCTGAGGAGACATCACCTTACTAAATCTTTAATCCCTTTTAGTACCAAGACAAGTTCTTCGGAATATCTATTTTTCCCTCGCATCATCTCTGAATGGAATAGTTTATCTCTCACGACTTCGCACAGCACGGACCTAATTTTTCATAGAATACCTTAATTGATCCTTAAAGTTTCTTCACCACACTTGAACGTTAGTACCTAAACGTAACATTGTCACACTACACCCTTTTCATTCTAAGATTTCTGAGCTATATAGGAGTGAGTGTATGGTTTCTTCAGTTTACCTATATTTATGGGAAACGAAAGTAACAGTGTGAATAATTATGCTTGGTACAGCATGTTTATATCAGGTACGTCACACCGAAGGGGTGATGTTGACACGCAGCAAAACAATATCTCACTTTTCACAAGTAGGCGATAGGTAGAACCTTCTTTGTGTTTCAGTAAAAATGCCCATACCAAAAATGAGCACCGATATATAGCGTGCAGTAGAACTGGCGGCTGATTTAAAACTATATTTGATGATTGCAACGCTCGCACGCTCGCCGTGTTCATAGGTAATAACATTGCGGTTTGAGCAGAAACCTTGGAAGTAAGCAGGCAAGCAATATGAAAAGACATCGATCGCCTAGTTAAAAGTTGATGAAGCTGCATGTGGCGCATCGCTGCTCAAGTGATCCATTCGCGCTTCATTATAAAACTAAAATAAACCTATCTACACCTGCCAGGCGCTCTCCCGGCGCAAATTAATTGCCATCAGGGTGGTAATGCAGTTCAGGTGTGATGAAACGGTTCGTTTTTACGTTCCTTTCATATAAACTCGCGCCACTCTTGCGAACATTTTTGTGAGCGCGCCGGCAAGCAGACGCCCACGAGGCGGGCCGGCCGCGCCGGCCGGCCGGAGCAACCAATGTCTGACGACTGCAGCGCCGCCGCTGCGTTCCATGCGGAGAGGGCCCCTCTCCGGCCGGCGGTCGCGCCACTCAAAATATTCTAGTACACTCTAACAGAGGCTAGCACTGCCGAGGCGGGCGACCTCAGTGAGGATATAGGGGCGCTATGTCACTACGGGAGGCTCGGCAGAGCGGCTGACGCGGGAGGCGCTGTCGTCGCGAGCGCGCTCCGCAGCAGATAGAGTTGAGGAGGAACAGCAGTGGTAAGGAGGAAGGCGACAGAAATAAGCCCTTAGCTGCCTTAGCGCATTGTGCTTCGCTTTACTTATGGTGTGAATGATTTCGCAATTGTGTTGCCTAATCAGTGACGCAATGTCAAAAAAAAAAACGTTTCAGGGACCCTTTAATAAGACAGCATACGTATCGTTATCGGGCCCCGCCACGGTGGTCTAGTGGTTATGGCACTCGGCTGCTGATCCGAAGGTCGCGGGATCGAATCCCGGCCGCGGCGGCTGCATTTCGATGGAGGCGAAATGTTGAGGCCCGTGTGCTGTGCGATGTCAGTGCACGTTAAAGAACCCCAGGTGGTCTAAATTTCCGGAGATCTCCACTACGGCGTCTCTCATAATCAGAACTGGTTTTGGGACGTTAAACACCACAAATCAATCAATCAATCGTTATCGGGTCGTTCCTCTCCGCGGTTGTACGGAAATCTCCAGTATTTCAAAGCGTGTTTGGAGGCTTTCCCTGGTACACTTAGTTTTTCAGGCGATGCAAAGAACTTGAATTCAGCGCCGCACGGTACCGTACCTTCAACAGGCTCATGCTTATTGCTGCGTAGAAAATCTTACCTCCGAGGCTGAAGAATTTCTTTGCCGGCTACTGTAAAGTTGGGTGAACGCTCCCCTTCTTCCTTCTGCACGAGCCACCACCGAATAACTTTAGCTTGGCAATGAGCCGTTCAGGATACGTTGAAAGAAGCGCGCAGTCGTTATGACGGTTACTATAGGTATAGCCTGTGGTTTTCCCACGCACGTCGCAAGATATATGCTGGCTGTCTAAAACCTCGAATCACTTATCTCCTTTTGTCGCTCAGGTTCCTTCGAACTTGTGCTCGCACGTCGTGTTTCCTCTGTCGGGCGCAGCAGACTGGTCCGACGACATGCTGCACTACGACTACACGCACAAGATTACCCACCCGCACTTGTACCGCGAAATGGTGCGGCTGAAGAAAGAGCGGCCCGCACTGAAGATCCTCGTCAGCGTAGGCGAGTACGAGGTGAACAACGGCCTGTTCCGCTACGCCGCCGAGTCAATGCACGCGACGGTGCAGTTCTGCAGCGCCGTGCTTCGCTGGACGCTCGGCAACGGCTTCGACGGTCTGGTCATCCACCGAATGTTCACCACCGGCTCGCCCGGTGAAGACCGGCGCGGCATCATCGTGCTGCTTCAAAAGCTGTGGGTACACTTCGAGCGCCACGGCCTCACGCTGGTCGTCGTGTTCGAGCCGGAGACGGACGTCTTCAACCAGCCGCTGCTGGGAGGCAAGATCTGCTCGTACGTCGACTACGCGGTCGTCGTGGCGCACGGGTTCCGCAGCGAGGCGTTCGCCGAGTTCCCCAGCCCGATGCGGAGCCGGTCGCCCCTAAACGTGACGACGGACTTCGACACGGCCGTCCAGCGTGCAATGGCCAGCGGCGTTCCCGTGCACAAGCTCATCGTGAGCGTCTCTTTGGATGGTGCTTCGTACACGCTTGACGAGAAGGCGGATCACAAACCGGGCTCCGTGCTGCTCGCGGGCCGATCGGAAGGAATCCCGGGTGTCTACACGCGCTGTCCAGGGGTGCTCAGCTATTTTGAGATCTGCAGGCGCCTCGTGTTCGAGAACTGGACGCGTGCGTGGGACGCCAGCGCAGAGTGCCCGTACGCGTACTCGGACGACCAGTGGGTCGCCTACGAGGACCAGCACAGCTTGATGGCCAAAGCAGAGTACGTGCGCAACCGGTCTTTAGCGGGCATGATGGTCTGGGACGTGTCCAGCGACGACTATCGGGGCGACTGCGGCTCGCCGAACGTACTCGTGCAGACCATTTACCAGAACTTCCAGAGTGTGTTTAAGCTTGACTAGAGGCACCTCCCCCCACTACCGCTTTTTTGTCATGTCACCCTTCATTGCATTACAGCCAGCGGAACAAGGTTTCCCGGTACCTTGTGGATACGCAACGGCCCCTGCGTGGAAAGCCTCACCAGTTTTAAGCACGTGTACTCACTCGGAAAACCACGGTTGTGGTTCTTGTCGCTGCTCATTGTCATGGTCATTGCCTCATTACAGCGCCTTCTGGGGCCAGCACGCAGCGCAATGAATAAATGCCATGCTGTGCATGCTCGACATCTGGCTATATTAGGTATTATTGGATGCTTTTATCTATAGGCATTTTATGCGAACGTTTTCCACGCTTTCTTTAGCTCATTTAGACAGAAGCTGACCTGATGCGATGATGTAGTGGATATGGCACTCGAGTGCTGACCAAAAGGTCGCAGGATCGAATCCTGGCCGCGGCGGCCGCATTTCGATATAGACAAAATGCTAGAGGCCCGTGTACTTTGTGGTGTCCATGCATGTTGAAGTACCGCACGTGGTCAAGATTTCAGGAGCCTTCTACTACGGCGTCTCTCAATCATATCGTGGTTTGAGATGTAAAAACACAGTACAAGTTATTAGACGGAAGCTAATAAGAGAGTGCTCGCTACGTTAAATGCACCACTGTGAATTTACCGCAAAATAATTTTGAAGGTGCCTACCTTTGAGCACTGTGTGTCAAGCAGCCCCGAACCTGGACGCGGAGTGTTGCAGTGGGGAAAAACAAAAGGGGAATGGGGGAACGAGTACTTTCAGACTGCAACGTCATGATGCAGGAGGGCTTCTTGAAAAAGGGAAATGGAAAAACAAGTTTCATGTGCCACACCATGCCATCTAGAAAGTAATGTGGGCAGCTCTTCAGCCATTTTGATGGTTACATCCTCCATTACACTTGAAAATAACATGTGAAATAATAGGAGTCCTCCCCCGTTCCCCCCATTAAACTTGGTATCTTGTGATCCACCCATGCAATCACAAAGAATGTGTTTAGAACAAGAAAATTACTCTTAAATGGCTCACTGAACACAGTTACTTAGTTTTAACGCGATAGCGTTAGAGAGCTCGTTTCGCAGAAATACCGCCGTCGGTGTCGGGGTCTCTCCGTGAGCGAAAAATCGAGAAAGACGCAAATAAAATAAAATCAACAATGCAAATCTTTGGTCCCATTGAGGATCGAACCAGGGCCGTTTGCGTGGCAAGCAGGTGTCCTACCACAAAGCCACGATGTTACTTGGAACTTCCTCCGAAAAAAACACCACATAAATGTCAATGTAGTGGAAGGAGTCTCCTTAACGCATTTTGTTAGGCAGGTGTCACGACGAAAATGCGCCCATTCGGCGATTTGTAGGAGGAATAAACTTTATTAGCATAGTCAAGCAAACAGCAAACATTAGATAATGTGCTGCCATCTGTGAGGCATTGTGAAAAACATGTCTCGACTACAATGGCCTCCGAGACGGCGGGCGCGCCCGCCATCTCGGAGGCCATGCGACTACAGCAGAGCCTATATGGTTCCGCCGTTCTAGGACAGGGAACATATTGCCACATGGCGTCTTTTCATTTAAAGCGACAGACGCGCGCTCTTAGCATTTCTATCTTCGGCTTGCGTCTATGCATGCGTAACACTAGGCGTCTACTATGAACGCGCGTCAATGATGCTGTGGCTGTTCGACTTTCATCCTTAGTGTCGACGCGTTCTTAAGGAGCGTCCAGCTCCAACTCTGCGGGGTATAAAATGGCGTGCGTCGCCGAGCTGTGGTGCTCTTTCTCTTGTGAGCCGCCGAAAGACAGCTGCGCCTGTCGTCGCTACCACCGCCGAATTAGGACAAGGTCTCCAATAAAGTGGCTGCCCCAAGACGCTCTCTACGTCTGGATCTTCTAGTCAAAATAGTACGTGACAATATATCAAGTAAATAGCAAACATTAGATAATGTGCTGTTTGCCATTTCACCGACCATAAGGCGATGCTTGTTGCGGTTGGCTGGAAGAGGTCTCCAGAAGAACAAATCGAACAGCTGCCAGATAGTTAACGCAAGAAGGACGACAGAATGTGACCACTTACGAATGAAAGTGTCATGCCTACGCGCACTTCATAATACAGGACCATGTGACTACATCACAGCACAATATTTTCATGAAGTTGATATAAAAGTGCTATTAAATAGATCGAAAACCTCTACCATTACTATAGATATGTCGCGTGTGCGTGTGTAACAACACACATTAATAAGTATGCACTGAGTGGTTGAAGTGCACACTAGGGGCCGGATTTCGCTATCGCGTTCAACTCTTAAAGGCGAAGCTTAAGGGTCCCCCAATTTTGTTCACACTGCATGCAGGCTGTAATGAACAGCAATGCGTGTTGCTGCTGTTGTGGCCAAAAACGTTATTCAACGTCAAAGGCTATGTTTTGATCGTTGTTTACCTCCTCCTGGTCAGTCTTGGGCAGTAACCAGTTACTAGTAATTCATTACCGGTAACTAGTCACTTTTAATTTAGAGGTACTTGTAACTGTAACACACTTTTTACACAGTAACTGTAACTGGAAATACCATTACAGTTACTTCTTTTAAAAAGAATATCCAGCAGCAACACCCCTTAAAAGCAGGGCTTGGCAGTATCGCGATACAAGACTATCGCGATGTTTCTCGTAAACACTTATGACTATCTGTATCTCTGTATCTAGATAAATTTGCAAAATGTATTTGTATCTCACTACTGGAATATGTTTACGATGTGTCGTTTGTATCGCGATGCTGTGCAGGAAACGGACATCTCTTGGCTTTCCTTTTCTTTTTTTTTTCTCTCTTTCTCTTTTTTGGGGGGATAGGCTGACGTCTGTCTGGGGCAAAAATGAAGACTTTTTTCTACGAAGGCAAGCAAAGCACAGCCGGTCGGCAACAAAAAAGGGCGGCGAAGGGTTCTCCCCGCCCAAATGCTGAGAAAGGTGCTGAGAAAGTATGGTCAGCCTAAGTGACAAAAGTCAGTGTTGTTCAGAGACCAGTGCAGCATCATTAATTTATTTGTCGTGGCCAAGCATTTCTTCATTACCACCCATGTGCAAACCACCAGAGACAGACACTTTGCAATGCTCACACACGTTCAGTTCCCAAAGCGGCGGTACTTCCAAAAAGCACTTCCCAAAGTGCCGGCAGCAATGTGGCTCGAAGGGGCCCATCCTCTTTGTCATGTCTCAGGATGACCTCCCATTTCATTTACGAGCGTGAAGCAGTCCTTTGTGGCACCAGGCTGTCCCAGCGTATTTTGTAAATAAAGTCCCAACAATCAATAAAAGAGTTGTTACAGAAAATGAGGCGCACGCAACGACTGCTGGTGTTGGGCTTTTGTGTGGGCCCCATTCCATTCCTTTCATCCGGTGCTTTGCTAAAAGCAACTTCAACTAACTGCACGCCTTCGTACGTTTCCGTTGAAGGAACTACATAATTTCGTTTGCAGTGTATTAATCTTGGACAGTAACGGAAAAGTAACGACATTACTTTTTAGCAGTAACTGTAACTGTAACAAGTTACTTTTGGAAGCTGAGTAACTGTAACATAGTTACTTTTCTGGCTGAGGTAACTGTAACACTGTTACTTTTTACTGGTAACGTGCCCGTGACTGCTCCTGGTAAGCGTAGAAGAAAAAGCAATGTTTTGAGTGAACAGTTTAAGGCTCATATGGGGGTGGGCATGTAAAGTTCTGTAATGCTAACAGATTAGTGAAAGGAGTTGTGCAAGACAGCACAGTAAAGGTATTCATTGTAAAAGAAAAATTTTTATCTGCATCGCATTGGACCATGAATAACACCTACATATGGATTTTCAACAAAGCAAACATCCTGCTAACAAAAAAGTTTGAGTTCACCTAAGAGTTAAACTTGAAGCCACTGCTAGCTCAGAACAAACCAGGTTAAATGGTCATTGTGATGCTTCATCTTTTTTGAGCTCCATGTCGACTAATTGAGCCTCCTTGTTCTGTATACTCTGTCCCAAAACAACTAAAGCTACCTGAGCCCATGCACCACTACTGGTCTACTGCAAAAGACAACAATGCCCATCCTTTTCTGCCTTGTTCTTTTGTGGTTGTTTAATTTGCACAAATCCACAAGATAATACAAGATCAAACAGTCCAATAAAGGTTCCTACGAATACAGGCTAAGCTTCCCATGTGAATCCAAATGAAGGAGAAACTTTTGGTAATTAGGGGATGTCAATTATATATTTTAGCAATTACTGTTTAGAACATGCTCGTTATGACTAGTAATTAAACAAGTGACAAATTGCTTATAACTAACAAAGCTTTTCAAACATGTGTCAGAAACCTAAACTCCAGGTAACACACTGCAGTCGTCTGCCTTTCGTTTTCGCTGAAGACCATTCTTCTCGATGGATTATCAGTGTTGTAACACTCTCACTCGGCATGGACATGCTTGAGGGGCCAACTGTTCCCTAAACGTTTTTGCCAATTGTAGAGCAGGAAAAAATGTAGGTAGTGCCTAATCACATGACAAGACACGAGTACTGTTGTACATTCGTGATGTATATCAGTACCAGCTATGATTATCCAATGTACGATGATGATGTGCACATGTTGGATGGACTTGACCCAGAATCTGATTCTAGGTAATGCTGACAGTGTTCACTGCTTTCACTGTATTCTTAACATTTCTTGTCTTTCTGGACACAAGTATGCCAAATGAACTGCTTCCTTGCTCTTTTTGTGTTTGGTTCTTCACTGTCATTACAATGTAGAAAGTCGGAGCTTTAGCTTTATGACCTTTTTGAACTAAATGTTACTAGGGGTATAAACACAAAGGTCTGAGTTAATCGCATCATTTAGCGGAGCAGATTTTAAGAAGACAGGTCACAAGCCTATTGGTGGAATGACAAAGTATATTCTATGTAATTGCTGGTGTAAAGTGTCAGCAGTGATGTGAGAGGTCACAAACATATTGGTAGAGTGAACAATACATTCTACTTATCGTTGATGTGAAGTATTGATGCTGTCCGCATATCCAGTAATTTCTGTGAATATAAGAATATATCTGCAAGCAAGTCAGGTGCAAGGACAACAGCTGGAAATTTGTAAAATTGAAAAAGACACTCCTAAAGATGCAACCAACGCCACTTTGTACATAACATGCACTTGTGATGTGTCATCACTGTACAATTTCCTGATCTACAATGACTCAGAGTAATCTGCTGTTCTCAAGGTTATTTATTACGAACATACATACAAAAAGAGTGCAGCACAGCCCAGCAAAGTTGCTTCAAATATGAAGATCAATAATTTACTCTTGAAGAAAGAAAAAAAATAACGGGGGGAGGGCACAGGCATTGAGAGTTAGCTAGCACTTTGCAATTACTTGACTAACAACTTTAAAAGTGGGCTCTCGCATGTTTCCCTCTTGCAAGTGTTACAAAGGCTGTAATGCTATCCCTTTACAACTGGATTATGTTCTCATGTGAGTATTACTTTGGAGAATGTTTATTGTAACATCAAACACATAAAGAGGCAAATGTGGGTGGTATTCCTATAGTTTGCTTGTACTTAGTTTTTATAAATTCTCAAGCTTGTTTATAAAGCTGATGTATATAACCTACACCTAGTCTCGTCTTGCTCCTTCAATGAATATCTACCTGGCACCATTATCTCTCAGTGAAGGAGTCCAATACAAAGCACTGTTTTGTTTCTATAGCAGAAAAAAGAAAGAAAGAGAAAAGGAGAACACAAAAATAGTTGTAAAAGATAAGCTCCATGTGACTTGAATAACTTAAACATACTGTAAGCACTGCTGCCCAGATAATGCATACAGAAAAAAGTAGGCATCCTCATTTGTTTCCTTATGGCTAGCTAATTGGACAAGCTAAAGAGAGTCTAATGACTGCTGTGCCTGCTCCAGCACTTCCTTGGCAATGAGGTATTCTTCCCTTTCTGAAAGGTGTTCAGAACCCTCCTGCAATGAGCAAAGTAAGCGGAGTGTTATTATTGACTGGAAATTGACAATTTAGTAACTTGAGTCAGCAGGGTTTGAGGCCTGTATTCATAAACCCACTTTATCCTCATCGCTTGTTTTCCTATTTTCTCTGTGCCCTTATAATGCTTCATTAACAGATTAATACAGTACATACAAGCAGGCCTTATGACAGTCTTTCACAATGAGTACCATATTAGCGCCCTTAGCGCATTTTGATGGCACAGGGGCAATAAGGGAAACAAGCGATATGGGTAAGGTAGGTTTATGAATACGGGCCTAAGTCACAAAGTAGCACATGGGGGCTATGAGCAGTGCTGTGGCTGAGGCCCCTACATTAATTTGGCCAACTCCAGCTCTCTAATAAGCACCTAGGGCTTCATGCTCTTGCATAGTATAAAAATTCAAGTGCAGCTGCAGTCAAGTACCGAGTCCACAAATTTGGCACAACTTAAAGGGCCCCTAAACCACCCAGAGGTCAAAATTTAGTTGTGGTGTTGCTTTTGTGCCGGTGTCCGCAACGAACACGTAGCTGCAAGAATTTTTCGAAACGGTGCCGAAATAGCGGAGTTACATGCGTTTGATTATTAAAATGCGGTGCTTGCTTGTTTCGCTCTCTCCCGTGCCCGACCGGCCACTTGCCAGTGCCACCTCCTCGCCGAGTGCTCCTCCGAATGTCACGTGACATTCATCGTCGATGATGCGCATCCGGTTGACGCGCCTCCGCCGGGCTCCCGCGTTTGCGCAAGTGTTTTGTTGGTGCTATGCCAACGCTCTCTGCTAGCGCTATGGATCGTGTTCTGACAGTTGCTGCAGTTTCTAGTCGGCTGTACCTGACTTGCACTTGCGTAGCATAGCGCAATTACGAATTCACAAGCGTGCACACACGAACACCACATGGATGACACACGACGAGGAAAACAAACAGGCAGGGAGCGCGTGCATTTGCTAACAGACTAACCAGAAGTTGAAGTTCTCCTTCGACCAATCAGCGGAGCTCGGACTCTTGTGACGTCACCAAATACCACAGTGTCGACGCGGCTAACTTTGGTATGCCGGAAATGGCTGGCGAGGCGCACTGGATTGTTTTTCAAGTTTGTGGCATGGCCGCGGCACGTAGCGCTGCCGCATTTGACATCATTCATCGTGGTGCCATTCTCAACTTGATGCGTGCGTTAACTTAAAATGTTAAAAAAAAAATGTCGGGGTGGTTTAGGGGCCCTTTAATACACATGTACATGTCCACCAAAAAAAAAAAAAGGGTGTGAACTACTTGCAGCCTTCATATGTAGTGGAAGAAAGGGCAGTGAAGAGGAAAAATGTTCCACTGCATGGTCCCACATGCTGACTACATGAAATTTAAATGGACAAAGCAGGAACATGACAGTATGGAAGCCTTTAAGTTGGGGAACTAGTCCAGAGCTGTGGTAGCTAAGTAACAGCAAATAACATGAACCAAGCAGCATGTAAGCACCAACCACTGCAGTGACGCAGTACTGTTACAGCAACGCATCATTTCTGCTAGAAAGAAGACACTCAATTCCATCCACAAAAAAGCATGGATTCAAATGACAACAGTAATTTCCGCCTTTCAGTTTACTGTTCCAAATATCAAGAGAATTTATCCTCTTGTTCTGCCATGCCTGTGCCCTGCAGTAAGTTTCTCTCTGTGCTATGGTGTCATGTAAATAAAATCGCAGAACTGAGCGTGACCGCTACTTACCAGGACCTCTTTGAGCTCATTGTATGCTACTAGCAGCCTCTTGTGGCTGTCAGGGACCATGCTGAGCGTCTCCTTGACCACTTCTTCCTAGAATATGATGAGATAAACCCCAAATTGACCAATCGATGTGACAAGCCTCCTCAAGGCACAAAATAAAGGTACGAAATGAGTCTGTGGTCCTCGAATACAAGGAACACAAACGGAAATGATGAGATCATTGTACCGCTGGAGCAAATGTTTACTACATTCACATTTCTTGTTTAATGACTGATCATTGCTTGAAGCATCCTTTTTCCTTGGAACTTCTGACTTCAAAGGAATAATGCACGCTAACTGCAGGGGCGCTTTAGAGGTGTACGCATTGCATAGACAACCCTAGCCATCATAACGGAGGACGTACACAGTGAGAAGGTGCTCCTACTGCAGATTGACGGTCTTAATGTCAATAAAGAGTATTTCGAGTTTATAAGCAGACTTTAAGGGAAGTAATGGTTATTATTTGTAGGGTTGCTTCAGAGACGCGGTGATTGCGCAGAGAATCCTAGCCAACACAATAGAGGACCAGCGCGGTGAGAAGGTGTCCCTGTTTAATGTCTTGTGTGATGGTTGTGCCTATACTGCTGTAGCTGTGGCACACTTCAGCACCATTCTGACTGCATTTCAACAATGTTGAAGGGTTCACTGATGGCAGTGAGCATAATGCAATGATGTCAACAGAGGCACCCTGCTGGAGGGCCTGCTGACAGCTGCAACAGGGATATCATATGCAAGCTATCTACAGAAGTTATGCAGCAAAGATAGCTGCTGCAAGCAACTGCTTGCATACACTGTTCATACAAAGTTCATACACTGAATTCTCTTTCTTAGAATAGGAGCAATGATAAAGACTCTGCAGTGCTGCTCATTTGGCTCACTGGTCAAAATCAAATCAAATCAAATCAAGTTTTATTATTTCATATAAAGATGTACAAAAAAGGATATACAGAAGGAGGTCCCGTAGTATACACTGAAATGGGACCTCCTATGAAATGTAAACATAAGTATTTGAATGGCAACAACAGTGGCAGAGATAATAGAATACAAGGTTACAAAAAATGAACTACAGATAGAATTAAATGACAATGCTCACATCAACTATAAGCAATCGCAAATGTAAACTGTAAAATATATTTATATATATCTATCTAAACAGCATAACGTGATAAAGAAAAGAAAAACACACAAAAAAAACAAAAGACTGAAAAGAGAATGACATGGCGAGGGAGAAACCGGTTAGGCAGAAGAGTGAGTGTCGCATAGCAAAAGCTTTTTCAATTCATGGCAAAATTTATGTGTTTTTTGAATTTTTATTAGAAATGGCAATGTATTCCATAATGATATGGCCGCAAAGTGAACTGTCTGTTTGCCATAATTAGTTCTTACTTTGGGCAGAATGAAGTTGTTATGCTGCGCAAAACGTGTTGGGTTAGTATTTAGTAAAGATGATGAATGAATTGATGATAATGATATTTGTTTATTGATTAGTTTAAAAAGGAAAGTGATTATCCTAAGTGTACCGCACAAAGGTTAAATGTGGACAAGGACAGGACTGTGCTTGCACGACTTTTCTATGCCTGCATTTAGCCTTCACACCTGTGCACTTATTATAACAAACTCATGGCTTCTATGGAAAGGTAGCGCACCACTGAGCGAAGTCCAGAAACAAGTGAAGTTCTTTACAGACGCAACCCCATTATCTACTGGCTAAACTACAGCAGTTCTCCTCCAGCATGGGTAGTTCTATGTGCATGTGTTCAGTTTTATTCACACATTCCATAGAGCATTTCTAATCACTACAGCAGTGAAACAAACAGCTGCAGGGCTGGCTAGTACAGTAAAGAGGCAGAGAAAGATTTCACACAAGCATGCAAGTGCGAAACGGAGAGCAATTAGTAAAACCATCTCAGTTACAGCCACCAGGCACACCACTCCAACTGCTCTGACGTAACAGTATCGTGAATTACTTGCAGAGCAGGGGCATAGCCAGAATTTTATCAAGAGGGGTCCAAGCCCCCTCTTTGCATATGCATGT
This sequence comes from Hyalomma asiaticum, assembly GCA_013339685.2. Lineage (NCBI taxonomy): Eukaryota > Metazoa > Arthropoda > Arachnida > Ixodida > Ixodidae > Hyalomma > Hyalomma asiaticum. Next base: position 139,232,232 of record CM023482.1, read on the forward strand.
GTTTGTATGCACATGTGTATATGAGTATATACAAACTTTCATGAGGGGTTTGAACCCCCTCCCCTCCCCCACCCATCCGACCTCCCTCTGGTTACGCCTGTGTTGCAGAAAGGTTGCGTATGGAAACCTACTGATATGCACCTTCTTAGAACACTGCCGTGAGCTTTGGGAAGTTATGAGCCATGCATACATAACATGCAGGAACAACAAATGTGGAGAAATATGCACAAGTTGGAAGCTCAGCTTCCTTGCACAGCTTTGTCAGTACTCTGCTGCACATGCAGTCACGTGAAATCACATAAGTCACCCTGGAATGTCACTGCTACTTCGCGCACCCTAGGCGCTTTAACTAGGCGTCTGGCTCCTTTTTAGCACGCCACAAGATGGGTATTTGAATGGACCTTTCTTGGGGGTTTACACGACGATGAAGAGTGCAATCGGGGCGCTGACGTAACTCAATTCAAGAAAGCTTGTCGACACCACCCGCAGGGACAAGGGGGGCAATGTCATTTCTCAGAAAGTTCGACTTGTATATGACGACAAGAAATGTAACGTGAATGTAACTTTAAGGCAACACAGGAGACACGTCACCCAAAAGCAAACAGTGAGCCGTGCGAAATTGAAACAGCACAAGCGAAGAGGTCGCGATCAGGAGCGCTTGCCCGGAAGCGATCCACGACAGACAGCACGCGCGTGAGCGCTGTAAATGCGTGTTATCGCTCACCTGCCGCTTCACATCGTATTCTTCTTTGCCCATTTCCTTCATCTTGGCAGCCCTCTCCCTCTCAACTTCGACCTCTTTAATGTAGGCCGCCTTTTCCTTTGTCATTCTGCAAGAGTCGGTCAGTACATTTGTAAATAGAGAACGCCCGGCGTGGGCGATTATCACAAAAGAGTGAAAGCACTTCCGCGTACAACGTAGAAAACTTCTAACGCTTTCTTCCTAAAGAACCATTAGTGCCACGACAAATAGCCAACACTTTCTTCTTTTGGCGTGATGCAACTGTTTCGTTTTTCTTTTTAGCGGAATGAAGGTGGGGTACATGCGTAGTCAGTGCACATGACATCGTTGAGGTTTACACCACGTACCGTTTGACAATACCCGTCTTAATTTTCAAGTTTCGAATCGCAGCGGCATCCATGTTTACGCTACCGGCGGTCACGCGTAGAAGAGATCGGCAAATTGCGCGACAGCTGTGTGTTGTCGCGCCACAAAGACACGGTCCGCCCCAAGCAGACAGCAGATTTTTCAGATTTTACGTTTATATACCGACCCCAGACCACCGTCGAAGGTGCCCCAACTTGCGCGCATGCCTGTCCATGCGCGGCTCATGAATGCATTCGGTGTTTCAGTTTCGTTTCTTTGCAAGCCTAGAGATGACGCTGGCAGCACTATCAAATTTGAGGCGCTTCGAGGGGCTTTATACTAAATTTATGTGCGCAAAGTCCTTTAGGTAAAACAGGAATTATAATAGTATTTTATGGGCATTTTAGGTTATATTTAATTCATATTTCAAGTAATAGACAGAAAAAATTTGTAAGAAATGTGTGATTACTGTCGGTGCTGCCATCTGCCATCAAGCACACATGCATTGATGTCCGAAGTGGCAGGCTTGCAAAAGATATGAGTGGGCTAGAATGTGGCGCCCCCTGGGGAACAATGCAACAACTCGTGCGAATACGAAAGATGCAACAGGTGTGGGGGTCGAATGCTTTGAACACCGAGCCGCAGATGCCATAAACAGTGGTGAACACGGAGCTCGGGGTTAGCGGCTGCCCATTCCGGATCGGGTTTTCATGGGACTGCGCCATATTCGTGGTAAGTGGAACGAAAGTCCGTGTTGGCAGCATCGCCATCCTCTGGGAATGTGGTTATGAGCAGTAGAGGACATCCCCCTCGGGCGAGATGCGTGAAATCCACGTCCTCAAGCTTTCCTACGGTTGATTCGTGTTGCATGTCACTCAGAGCGCGGCTTTGAAGCGCCACTTTTGCGCTATTCACGGGTGAAACGCTTGTAGTTTTATACGCGTTGCGCCTGTAAGGGTCAACGACAAGCGCATTTCTTTATTTTTACGCTCGCCGTGGTGTGGACGCTAAACACAAGCATAAAAGCGGCTCTCACCAGAGGGGCGCAGAGGTTTTTGGGTTATGCGATGGTCGCTCGATAGTCAGCCCATTTCAATCCGCCGCAGAATTCCTCGCGGCTTTACACGTACTGCGAAGCTACCGTGATGTCTGGTGAGCTGGCATTGAACTCGTACTTCAGTTTTTCTGACTGGAGACGTAGACATGGAGCCTCCTTGTGTGCGGCCCATCAATATCGCGGCGCGCACAGCCACGTCCGGGTTCGCTTGTATGCCGCTCACGCAGTACGCTGCTCGTTCAAAGCGCCATCTCAGGCTGTTCATGTGTTGCCGTTTTTATAGAAGTCTCGGTTCCTTTCTATGCCTTTGGCCGAAGGGTCGCTGTTTGTGACTGTCGTTCCAGAGTTTAGCCCGTCACAAACGGCGCCGTGATGAGCCCGACGTTCAAGCGTAGTGTTTTTCGGCCCAACAACTGGCTGCCACTTCGACTGTGGCACATACACCGATGCTGATGGTTCCCTTTCTATTTCGGTGTCGTTCCTGCTCTCGTAACCTTGTGCTCGATGCTATGTACGGTCATTTGCATAAGCCGTAGTGCGCAATCGCGCGCATTCGTTTTTTGCTCGGATGCATATGCACGCGTGTGGTCCCAGCTAAGCAGCGGAACGAAGCAGCCACATTATGCCGGGCTCATCGCATGCCGTGCCTAAAAAAGAAGTTCTACGTGCCTGCGCCTGTGGCTTGTTTCTGTTTCAGCGCCGGCCGTTCGGATTGATATGCGGGTCGATGTCATTGACACACATCTCTTGCCTCGAACAGTAGCAGTAATCTCTCGCGTTCGGGTTCGAGAACCGCACGTTCTCACGCGCCGCTTTGAGCGAGTCGTTAGCATTGTTAAGTGCGTTGAGTGTCTTTGTCGGCGAGGTTGGCGGGCCGCAGCGCCGGATGCAAATGTCCGAGGATCCTTTGCCCCCTCCCTTGTAAACACCTGCACGCGGGGCGCCAAGGACATTGGCCGCTGTGGCTGCCGGCCCGCGGCGGTTGCTTGCTGCCAGAGGAAAGCAGCCATGAAGTGTTCAAAATCTCAAAGACGTGACGTGACGGCTGTTGTGGAGTTTCCAGTTTTTCTATTTTTTTTTTTCTACACGCCGCTGTTTGCATAGCCTTGGCTTATGACCGCACTTTCGGCTCATGCAGGCGTTTCGCGTGCGTAAGGGTATTCTCATTTCCTGTGAACGTCGTAGTCACAGTGCGTACTGCATGTTTATATTTTTCGTCGTGTGTCGTTATCCGACGCTTACGCAGGGAACCGGCTGGCGGATCATATTTCCGCGGCGTACGGGTCGCTGCATACGACGCCTGTCGTAGCAGCCTTGGTTTTTAGGTTTGTTTTTACGCCTATCGCATTCCGAGTTCACTCTGGTGTAACGCTTTGACGGCGACTCTTTTCATCGCTGTCTGCGGTGCGTGTACTTACAAGTCGCGTGGGAAAGCACCTCTGGAGACGACCGGCTGTGTGTTCACGAAGAAACCACCCGTCGTTTTGCACCTATACAAGTCTGCAGAAACTAATGCAAAGCAGCTGATAGCTATTGCTTACTCCTTCATCAGCTGTCAAAGGGTGCGTTCCTTACTTATTTGTAGCAGTGTTTGCATTACCAGAGATGTTTTGACATCTAACTCTATCCACACTTTACAGTATATTGGATGTTTTTATTGAACTCGCTTTTCATTGTCTGGGTGCGTTGGACCATCGAAGGGTCTTGACATAAGGGCATTGACATCAAAGCATAGCCGTGGAAGGGATCCCGTGTGTGTGTGTGGGGGGGGGGGGGGGGGGGCACGAATGGGCGCCATATACCGCCGGCGAGACAGCCATTAAAAAAAAAAAAAGCAAACCTGTTACACCAGTACACGATTTATTTTCGGCGAAACATAATTTCAACTTACACATTTTGCTGCAGTTCCAAGGTTATACATATAGGCAAGCCAAACGCTTTTCTTATTTGGTACGTAACGCAGGAGACATTCGCAAATTTTCACGAAAAGCGTAAGTCTACACGTAGTTTTCCAGCTCTTCCTTGTGTACCACTCGCGCATTCTAGTTACAATTAGTCGGGAACGCGACTTAAAACTCTGGTGGGTCAAGACACATGGTCAAGACAACAAACTTGCAACCTTGCGCAAATGTCCTCGTCGCAAGGTTTATGTTCCCGAAGTGCTTATCAGCGCACTTGCCCCCTGATCGATGATTGCTGCTGTAAACGGCGATGCTGGATGATAATAGGGCAATTACCACCGTTTTATTATTTTTTTTCCCTTCCTTACTGCGTGCAGCAGTCATTAAGTCGTATTAGCCGAGAACAGTGGACAACTAGGTCGCCAAGGCGCCACATTAGAAAGAACTTGCTAAAGTAGCGGCAGGGACGTATCATAAACCAGCGGGCTCGTCGGGCATAGTTCGAACGCATAAAATCATGTAACAAGTGGAGGACGGTATAAGCACATCCACATCGCGTACATTCCTGAAGTGGGTGTATATGCGCCTTTTAGGGTGTTCTTGTTATTAGGTTCGCGCAAAAGCTTTTTTTTTTTCTTTTTCTTTTCTTTTTTTGTATAGGCAAACGGTATAAACTACGCAGCTGTACACTGCTTCTAACCTCTCCACTTCCACTCCCCACATAGCTCCTTTTTTTTTTTTTATCCGTGTGTTAATATACACATTTCGGCTTTGGTACCGCCAGAGTTACGACTGTAGTTCATGGTGTGCGAACGGCCCAGAGCTGTGGGAATTCCTGATTACCACTTGGGTTTCCTAAACACTGCATGGTAATTGAAACGCGCAAGTTATTTTGCACCCCGAGATGGTTCCTCGTAACATTGCCTATGAATGGAGTCGTATTATTTTTAATAAGGGCTAGCGGGACATCGATTGAGCATAGCACACCTGCAACTGACCTGCAGGCTTTTCAGAACAATTGTTATACAAAATTATGACGAGTTTGAGTCCGGTCCTGAGACTCCCGACTCCAAATCCGAGAACTGAGTGGATATCCATCTGCTCCAAAACGAGCACGCTAAGGTCGCGCGTAAGTTCAACAGCATCGATAAATGTCGAAAACGTTTCTTTCGTTTGTGACGTGTTCACTTTGTGAAACGATCTACGCAGCGAAAAAAACTCTCGCAAACAGACTGCACGATGCGAAATCCTTGCACTGTTTCTACGGGGCCAATATCGCTTCATTTGGAACAATTCTCTAGAGGCTAAACGAGGGCGCGTGACTGCCCAGGGAGTTTGTTTTTATATGGATTTTTTTTTTTGTTGCCTCACCTTCCTCACCCCTCATCTCGCAAGGCTTCGCTGCGAACGCAACGATTGCGCCGTCTCGGCTTTTGCTACGCGGGCTTTTGTTCATTCGTAGCACGTGCACGAGGCCGTAGTTTTCATTTGGCTTCTAAAACTTTCATTGTGCACACGGAAGTTCACACGCATAATGGAGCGTTGTTGTGGAAGGTCTCTTTTCGAAAAAAAAAAAAGAAGAATATAGGAAAGGGCCCGCGTTTTTCTCCCCGAAAGCGCTTTCAGTCCGTTTTTTATTGCGCACCTATAAGACGTTTCGAAATGTCATCGGTTGAAGCCATGTACACTCGGGAAGCTTAGCATTAAAAAAATATAGCGCCACCTTTGAACTTGTTCCCTTGCCCAAGCGCAGCGGGCGATGTTGCGGCAATATCCGATACGGTTATAATATATGTGGAGCTTCGTTTGCACATCTCTCGCCTCTTAGACATAGTGACCTTGCTTGAAAACTCGCAGATTACACGTTAAGAATGGGAAATAGCCCACGCCTTGCACGCTTTTTAAACACACCACACACGCATACTCTACACCTTACATGTGCAAGTTACACACTGCGGTTAGTTTTTAGCGCGGCAAGCAAGAGCGAGATCAGACAGCAGCCATCATCAATGACGTCGTCCGCTTATGTGTAGTTGCTCATTTGGCACATCATTTTCGTTATGGCGGTGCGTGTCGGCACCACGAATATTCGTGGTGCTCGAGTTCCGTGCTGCTGGGCGTCTGCACCTTGTCGCGGAGTGTAGTAACGGTGTTAGAAAGCATAACACCAGTGCACAAGATCTCGTAGTACGTTTAAAAATCTCTGTAGTAACTGTGCTTCATCATCATCATCATCATCATCATCATCATCATCATCCTAATTAGGTCCACTGCAGGACGAAGGCCTCTCCCAACGATTTCCAATACACCCTATCTTGAGCGAGTTGGTTCCATTTTATGCCCGCAAACTTTTTAATTTCATCGCTCCATCTAACCTTTTGCCTGCCTCTGTTGCGTTTTCCCTCTCTTGGTATCCATTCCGTCGCTCTTACTGTCCATCTATTACTTTTCCTCCTCATGACATGTCCTGCCCAGGTCCACTTCTTCCTTTTAATTGATATAATAATATAAACTGTGCTTATTATAGTGTAAAGCCTAAAGTTTGACAAATATGGCCGTGTACACGTGAGTGCGTTCTTGAATTTCTGAAATTCTAGATGCTACCGTTAAATGGCAAAGACAGTCTATAGGGGAGGCGAGTTAAGCGAGGCGAAAACGTTGCGCGCGAAACGCACACTTCCATTCTGACGTATATACCATGTGAGCCAAGCCAAAAATACCTGTCGGCCAAGCAACGCGTTTTGGGTTCGTCCGCGGTATACTACGTCGCGACGGCCCCGAGGTATTGTTAAGCTCTGATAGCTGCCGTAAAACAATGCCATTCCAGTACGCCGCCTGGCTGATCAACAGAAGCATCTACGCTTTTGCGGGTCGTTGGAGAAAACAACGGAACTGCTTGTGTTAGCACAAAGGTATGCACGCTTTCTCGCGCGAAGCTGAGCCTTTGTCCATTTTCTCTCTTTTTCTTTTTGTTTTTGCTAGCCGTTTCCTTTTTCGTTGCTTGTCAAGTGGGCTGCTGCGGTCATATAGCTGCGGTACTAAGTGGCCTTGCACGCTCACTGCGTCAGATAAATCATTACTGCTTCACAATAAGGCTACTCAACTTCGTCGAAACGGCCGTACATGTTTTAAGACTGTTTCAGCGACAGGGCAAGAAGTACAAGGTGTTGGTTTGCTTTGATGCTTTTTTTTTTTCTGAAGTTACTTTCTCTAATTGTGCTTATGCCCCTACTTGGACCTCGTGTGTTCAGTGTACGTGTAATAAGTCGTGGGGAAGTGTTTAGGGTACGGAACATCCCAGCTACTCGCCCGCACGGTGGGCGAATCGTGCAGCGGGAAAATATTTCTTCCCGGCTCTGAAAGCTGGCTCTGAAACTTACCAGTCTCTTTCTTGATTTCTGTGGATAATTAAGCCATTTACGTAGCCAATAGGGGGTTCTCAAGTGTGCGATCCCTGCACGCTTTGACAGTCGAGTGTTCAAGTCCAGAATTTATTTCTCCTGTTTAATCAGAACGAAAGCAGGAGCTAAAGGTCACGCGCAGCACACAAATCGCGCAGACATCCTAATCAACCAAAATGTCGACACGAAATCGCTCTCGTGTAAAAAAAAAAAAAAAAGAAAGAAAATAACAGAACACACCTTCAAGAAATATTTTTCGTGCAAGACATGTATATTGCAAGAAAGATAAACCACTAGCAAATGCACATAATGTACACATACACTAAAAACGGAAGGCATATAACTTGATGAAACAAAGCATTGCGAATGTTTAAGACACATATGTAGGCAATTTAGCAGTGAAGGCGCCTTGTAACGGAGCAGTTGCTTTCCGTAAACTCCCTGTGGCCGCCAGCTTGATTTCGTATACGCTGAGAAGGTCGAGGGTGTGAATTGCTTCGTACCTGATAGGCTCCAACTCCCTATCCCAAAAGCTTTGCGGTCTGTATGCATACATATACACGCGCACATACAATCACGCACGAACCTAGATAAAAGGCAGTCTACCCCTTTTCCCCTCTTCCTATACGAAATCCTAGCTGCGCGTCTTCTGTAGTAAGCAGGCCAGTAGTGGCAGCTACTATATGCATAGTTCCATCGGGAGAATACAGGTAACCTTACGCTGAAACGTGCACGGTTGGCTGCATTCTGCTTAGGCGGGTTAGGTTCCGCCGGAAAGAAAGAGTGAAAGTGCGTGCGCGTTGCTAACGCAATGGGGGAAAAACTGTGCGTCCGGCCGTCCTTGTCGCTCTTGTGCCTGTCGTTCATTGTCCGCGTCCCAGATGGCGACAGCGGAGCAGAGCACGCGTAAACTGCGTAAACTACTCCGTAATGTCCTCAGTGGCTAAACTGTAAGCAGTTGTGATAAAGAGTATGGGTTGTGTTACTAGGAGGCTTCTGTGCAGCAGTGGTGTTTGAAAGCATTACGAGTGAAAAAAAAAAAAAGTGGGAAAATAAGTTTAAAAATACACCAAAACGAAAACTGAGCTATGTTGCATATAAAATAAGATAATGTGAAATTGCGATCAAGGTTGCTGAGAAAAAAAAAAAAAGGGGGGGGGGGGGGAAGGTCGAAATGACAGGACATCAAACAAACATAAGTCGCGGGATAACCTTGTTCTTACAGCGGAATCTCGTTCACAGTGTGTTGGGAAATAGAACGTATCGTCCGAAATTCGCATTATCCAAACGTTGAGAGGGTTGGTAGTTTGGCTCTTCAGATGCCTGATGTGTGGACGTTTCGATACGGTACCCGCTTTAGACTGTGGAACATTCGAATCCCCACTGGCTTAGAAGTCGCACTGAAACATTATTACATTTAATCCAATGAAAGAAGAGATGTATTGTATCTAAAATTGTGTATAACAACACGCGCAGTGCTGACTAGTGTCAAGCCAGTCTTGTGTAATGAGTGAATGCATTTGGTCGGTGAAGTGCGGCTGCTGGGGTGTGCGAAGAGCGCGTGTTAGAATCGAATTGTGATGAAACCGAGTCGAATACGAGTCGAGTGCTGTTCGGATAGCTTTCGAACAGTCCGGCAAACATTTGCAGAACAGCCCGAAAATTCCACGACATTTTACTCGAAAGAAACATTCATAAACATCGACAAAGGAACATTATGATCATAACAAAGAGAAAGTTTTTTTAAAGTGAGGTTGGCTTACACACAGCAGTTACTACAGCCTTTGATATACTTACGGTATAAATGGCGCTTGACTGCGTGTTAATCTAGTGCTTGCTTAACACGTGAGCGAGACCTGTTTGCCTTGATTCGCTCATACCAATTTTCATGCCTAGGCTTTAAAATTGTCACCTGACTCCCTCCCTTATAGCTTTATTCCTTCCTCCGTACGTCTCTCCCCAAACTCCCTCCCCACGCAGAGTAGCATGTCAGCGATATTTCAACGCCGGCTAAATTCTCTGCCTTTGAATAAAGAGCGCTCTCTCTCTCTCTCTCTCTCTCTCTCTCACCATGCTTAGGAGCATATTAGATAGGGCTCCGACGTATCGCCATGAGCTCGGCGAACAAAACTACCGATATCATCATGATGGCAGTAGATTGATGACATATTAGCTTCTCCGACACTGAAATTTCAAGCAAGAAAGTCTACAGCTGGATATCAATATAGGCTCCATATATAGTCCCGTAAAATGTTGGGCAACGTGCTTCGTGGTATCACCTTCGCATCCTGCCGTAGCGTCATATATTTTCCTCTTAAAAGGCCACATACTTAACGTATCACTATTCAGAAAACCTCGTTGAACGAGTGTGGCTAAAATACGAAAAAAGAAAAACTACTCAAATCGATGATACGCTGACGTTTACATGCAAAGATTTTGACGCGATGTTAAGAAATGACACTTTGAGCTTCATTCTCCGATTTCGTAATAATGCTAATGGCGAAATAAACGACAGTGGAGTTAGCTTGGCATAATTAATCAGTTCAAACCGATTCATTGTTTCACCTTCGTGTCCCTTCGAGCTCATTGACGTCACTGCGAATATGTCAAAGGCCGTTCGACCGTGTTCGCGGTACATACGTACATAGTGTTGTATCTCACTAAACGATACGTAGAGATCGAACAACTTCCTGTCTTGTTTTTCGAGCAATAATATCACACGCAGCGCCTGATTCAATCACGTACGCTCTGCCCTACAGTATTTGCCGCAGATAAAGCGATCGGCGGGAAGCTTTTAAACAAATCCTCGAGGCCGACTCCGGTTATGTAACGATCTGACCTTATGTAGTGTGGACGATTCTTTTTTTTTTTTTTTTTAATTCACGGGCATCGCCATCTCGGACTTTCACGCGAGTGGTAACCCATGTTTTGCAAGCCTAGGCGTCAGATTAACAAAGTATAGTGCAACACTGAATACATTCGTACAGCTGTTCTGATACAAGTTCGTACTACTGTTCATTTAATTTTATATATGTTCAAAGCGGCAGTGTTAACAATCTTAAGATGGCGACCTTTTTGCGCATCCGTTGAGTATAGCTGAGACTGCAAAGTTAACGGTAAGGAGTTAGGTGGGACGATGAAATTGAGAAGTTTGCAGACGTAAAACGGAGTCAACTCGCTCAGGACAGGCCAAATTGGAAATCGTTGGGACAGGCCTTCGTCCTTCAGTGGACTTAAATGATGATGATGATGATGATGATGATGACGACGTGCGGGTAACCGCACCGACAAAGCTACCCTCTAGTGCGGCCCGGCATGGAACAAAATTTCTGAACAAAATTCTGTTCTTTTCTGAACAGAATATGTAAGAAGTTCGAAAGAGTAATATAAGAAAAATGGCCGCGTATCTGCGTGCAATGTCGTCGAAAGACGATAGTCTACGCTGCGTTTGGGGTTACTTTATACGCTGCATGAGATATGGACGCCATCTGGCAGCGCCGTCGGGAGACATGAGCTTGTGCAGAATCCCTGGGCAACTGCCAGGTGGCAGCACCAAATCGTCGGCAAAGGCCTTTTTCATGCATAGATTCGCATTTTTAGCGCAGCCTAACACTAGGGTATTTAGAATTACGTATCTACGTCTTTTCTAGTAAAGGAACACACCACCTAATACTTACGCATTGATGTTGCGCCTCATATAAGCGCAATATTTGCTTTTCTGATCGACGATGTTCACAAGTATGAACGCAGCTACCAGTTCAAGATGGCTGGGCGTTAGGCAAGTGCTTAGACTTTGGCCGGGTGGCTGAATCGTGTGGCAGACAGACAGGCAAACAGAAAGACAGACCAAAATTTCTGCTTTCAAGTATCCCAAGAAAGACTGTCGTCTTTAAAAAGGAAACAGACAGGTCGTATGTACATATGACTTCATGCAAATGCCGTCGGACGAGACCGCAGTTTTCGTTTTTTTTTTTTTTTTTTAACACGCGCCTTCTTTTCGCGTTGTTCTGCGTTTGCATACGAATGCTCCCCGTGCAAACTGCCGGTGCACAACCGGTGAGTGTATGAGTTCCGGCTAGAAGACGGGCGACCGCACCGTGGTTGTCTATGCATCACGCCGCGCCCATATGTTTGAACGGCGACGCCGCGCCGGCATGTCTGAAGTCCGCGACAGGCGAAATTCCCGCAGCTGCGCCCATATAGTAGTACACAAGCACGCGCCAGTGATTCTCCGTGGGTTAAATTTAAACTCGTGCGTCGCGACGCTGTTGCGATAACGTGGCGGATATTTTAGTGACAGCTCAATTAAGTGCGAGCAGACTTGTGCTTCAAACACTCCCGTGTGAGGTCCTCCGGCAAGGACTATGTGCGCGGATCCTTGGACCTGGCAGCTCGCGCCGCGAGAAAAGGGCTTGTCATTTTCGGACAGATCCGTGTGCGGCCGTGCGTTGAGAGAAACGGAAAGACAGTTAACGAAAATCGAGGAGAGCGAAGGTTAATTTCATTTCAGAACGGCAGGAAAAAAAAAAAAAAAATCTTCAGGCCCTCTAATCGTCTCTCCGCGCAAATCGGGAAAGGGGGTCGGTTAGGAAACGAAGCAGCTATTGAGGATAATGTCGACATGGGGCGTGCGATGGACAGCGACTAACACACGCAGCTAGCGCGCACTTTGGTTCTTTCTGAATCCGATTCATTGTATTGCGGGAATTACACGATGACGCGTGCAGCGTAAGCAAAGTTTGGCGACCATGCAAGGACCCAGAATGAAGTCTCTCTTGTATTTATGGTTGCCGCACGAGAGGCGTGTCTTGTCTACTATAAATTGTGCAAATGTATACAAAGCATACATGCGGCAGACGCGGGATTCGTAGTGAATTCGAGTAATAAAGGAAAGCCAAGGCGCGAATCGCGACGCCGTGTAAATGCACTCCACGTGGAGCGCCCCCGCCACGATGGTCTCGGCTGCTGATCCGAGGATCGCGGGATCGAATGCCGGCCGCGGCGGCTGCATTTCGATGGAGGCGAAATGTTGAGGCCCGTGTGCTGTGCTATGTCAGTGCACGTTAAAGAACCCCAGGTGGTCGAAGTTTCCGGAGACTTCCACTACGACGTCTCTCATAATCAGAGCTGGTTTTGGGACGTTAAACCCCACAAATCAATCAATCCACGTGAAGCGCCTGTCAACGTGTAGTTCAAGCCTGTTGAATTAACACAAGCGATATGTTCGCAATTATGTACAGTCTGTTTCAAATTTAGGGGAAATATGGGAGCACCTTGCAACGCGATACGGCCGCAGTTCAAGGCTGCATGCATTGAGCGCCTGCGCCTGCGCGAGCAGCGCCCCTGCTGGCCGACTCCAGCGCTCGCGGCATCATCGCGTTGCAAGGCGCTCAGAAATTTCCCCTAAGTGTGAAACAGACTGTACACTTAGAATGACAGCTTGTAGAGCTATAGTTGGTCTGACATTACTTCAAGAAGTATGCGCTGAAAGTTCAACACGCGCACACGCAAATGAACACACAAACACACACAGACAAGGACATCTTGTATCAATGTGCACACTGCCGCTGACGGAGCTAGTACTTGTTGGCGCTTAGCCGTGCTCCCTGAGAGGTTGCAGAAAGAAGCGTCATTTCGTTTGGCTATAGTTGGTCTGACATTACTTCAAGAAGTATGCGCTGAAAGTTCAACACGCGCACACGCAAATGAACACACAAATAAGCACACACAGTCATACTTCTTGAATAAATGTGCACACTGCCGCTGAGGGAGGTACTACTTGTTGGCGCTTAGCCGTGCTGTCTTAGAGGTTGCAGAAAGAAGCGTCATTTTGTTCTACCTTGAATCGCGTCTCTCCTTCGTATATAGCACGGCACTTACAGAGCGATGTCCGTAATTCATTAGTGATTGTTACAGGTGCCATGTGATCGGGACCATGGGCCGGAGGCTGAACCTGTCACACCTGAGCCAGGAGGAGTGCGAGCGCATTCTCGCCGTGATCCAGCGCGACCTCGAGCTGCGCGCGAGAGAGAAGGAGCGCCTCGGGTAAGAGTGACACGTGTTTTGTCGAAATCACGCTTATTTGTCGGGTAGCGTAGAGTTCTGCTTTGAGAATACAGTATCCTCGTACTGCATTTCTCTTGTTTACATTCTATCTCGCTCCTTTACCTTTCGTCGTCTTGCTGTCTTCCACTTCGCGTCATCAGGTTAAAAAAAAAAAAAAGCCAGGCATTCCCATCTGTGTGGCTTCCTTTCAAATCCCTTAATTTGTATTCTTTCGGATTTTTTATATGTATACTCCAGAAGTGTGGAGTGCAAGAATGCGTACAGTATGTGTGCCGGGTTTGTGTAACTTCTTTACATTGGCCAAAATGACTTTTTCTCTCCCTGTACGACAAGTACAGGATTTTTTTTTTTTCACCTTTCGCTTTGAATAACAAGGAAAAAAAAAAGAAAATATTGCCATCATACCGCTTGACGCATGCGGGCGGTTCCGCGAAAACGCATTTCAGTAATTATTTCTGAAAATGCCAAAGCGTGGCCTGCCTCGGGCGTGTCGAAATAACAGTTTGGTCGGTGCGCATTCTTCACGAAATGCCCTCGATCAGCCCATTATACGGAAACAAAATAACCGGGAAGACAGTAATTATTGTATGTAGTTCAAGGTAGCAGCAGCAACCTGCACCAATAAGCCCTATTATACAAAACACATATGTGCTGACATTTTTCAAAGCGGGGTAACAACTCGGATATACATCGCGGTGTTTCCTTCTGCGACTCGCCCCGTGTGTATTTTACCGCCGTGCACGTTGCATGTGGGCCCCCTCTCTCCGACCCGTTTGAACGCACCGCGGTCTGCGACCCGAAGTCGTTCGTTCGCTTTTTCGACTGGTCGCGCCCTCTCGTTCCAGCCGCGATGTGCGTGAACGCGCGCGGCACTACGCGCACAAAACGGTCGCTGCCCAGTCGAGATCGAAGGCAGATCTGGGCTAAGGTTGTCGAAGGTCGCCATCCGTTCCTATACAGCCCACCGCTGCGCCACTTCACGGTGTGTGTGTGTGTGTTGGCTGGCTGGCTGGCAGGCTCCTTCCATGTTTTCTCCTCAATTCGCGGGCGACGGCATCGTTTTTCTTTTCGGCTCGCCGTTGAATCGGCTTGTGTCACCTTCGGCTGGCTGAGGTCGACGCGCCTCGCTCGATCATGTTTTGTTTGCGGCTATAGCCCTGTGTGCGCCTTGTTTGTGCCGTGCATTTACCCGTTTTAGACTACATCTACCGCCCCTTCTCCCTTCCTTGTACTTCTCACTGTATGTTGTACCTGTATTATTTTTTTCCTAGCTGTGTCCGAGCTTCGATTTCGGTAGAATCGTGGCTGGTTTCCCTTCTTTTCTTTCGCGACGCGGTAAAGCGTTCCGTAGAGGCGGGCAGCGGAAAAAAGAAAGAAAGATTGGCAGTGGCTAGTCATTGAGTGTAGTGCTGCCCTTGTACTACATGGGTATATTACACACGCACGGTGCAAGGAGCGAAGCGAGTGCGAGCGGCATTCGATGTGCCGACCGACCGGCCAACCCCCCCGAGCTGTATTTTCCTCTAACGCACGGGGTCTCGCTTCGGTTGCTAAGCTGGAAGCGCTATATCGCAGTCGGTCTTTTTTTCCCCCTCCACGCCTTCTTTATTTTTCCCCGTGTAATCGTCGACGAGCTGCTGCCAGCTTTTTGACTCGTTCTGTCTTCACCTCCCCCTTGGTCGCTATTCGAATGCCCGACTGTGTACGCGCGTGTACGCACTGTCGTTCACGAGCGCGTGTTCGCTGAATTTCCTCGAGGACTGTACGCTTGTGGAAAGAAATTGAAAATGCACTTGTATGTGGTGTATGCAGTGCCTTCTATGCGATGCCTCCATTGAAGTATTGTAGGCCGTAATTCGCGTTCGCGGAGTCGAAACTTCACACTCCCGTTCCCGCCGCTCCTCTTCTTCCTTTTTTTTTTCTTTTTTTCTGGAGTACTCCGCCAAGGCAACGGGAAGCATTCTCGCGTCACGCATCACCGTAAGGAAGAAGGCGTGATGTAAAGACCGCTCTTACTTTGCGGCATCGTTTTCTCGTTGTAGTCGAACAGGTCGGGAAGCTGTGTACTGTACCGTCATCTTTTTATGGGGCGATGTTCAACGTCGTCGCTATGTGCATGGCGCTTCGCATGACCTACGAAGGTGTTGAGTTCCACAGTTTCGGCAGCGTGCACAGTTTTCTGAGTCTGTGCTCTTGGGGCGTTCCGTCGCTGCTTATTGTTTCTTCACACGAAGAGGACACCCTTTACAACCGATATGAAATGACCAGACAAATGTTGTCCATTTGCTTTCTTTTGTTTTTTCTATCTCTCTGTCTAATGGAATTTAAAGCGCCGGACTCGTTTACAGTTTGCCAGAATTGTACGACACGAGACGGCGGGCCCGGGATTGAGACGAGAACGGATAGCAACAAAATGGGCGAACTTTCGTGTTTTGGACAGCGCCTGTGTTACGTGGACCACTGACATCGTGAATGATATCTTGAAGATACGGCTACGACCATTTTGTGTCGTTGCCTGTGTTGGATTGCTTCCGCATGCCCCCCCCCCCCCCCCCCCCCACACACACACACACACACGCACACTGCGGCGCTGGTTTTGCTGCTGCTGCTAGAAGTTACCGAATCGGAACGGTTCTCTAATCAATGCCGCATAGCCAGCGCGCTTTCTTCAAACCGCTTTCGTTCATTATACTCCTTCCTTTTAAAAAGCTTGCCCTTCGGCGGTCCCGCGCACACGGTAGCGCTCCCCTCGAGGCCGCGCGTTCTCGCCGTTGGCGGCTGGCGTGTTTTGTGGCACACTTTTGTTTCGCCCGCTTTTCGGCGGCCGGCTGTCTGGCTGGTTCGCCGCTATATGGCTGACCGTGTTGTTCGTCTGGCACCACGAAGCGCGCTGTACGCAGCACTGGCAGTGCCGCGGGTGGTTCCCGATGGTATCTGCGCGATGCTCTGGACGCGTACTGTGCGCCCTGGTACAGATCCAGTTAAAGGAGTCTGGCGGTCGTCGCGAGGCACGGTCGTATAACGGTTTGCTTAGCGGGTATATGGATCGGCACAGCGGAGAGCGGCGTAAGTGTGATAAGGCGATGCACGTGCGTGGCTCTCGCTTCGCCGCCTCGGCGAGGCCGTTTTGCGAGGATAAACGAGCTACTCTTGTTTGCCCTTGCTTGCTTACAGGCACGCGCGGTCCTTGGCCTTTGGTTCGTATCGGAGGCCTTCGCTTTCGTTTGTGCACTTCTTCGATGCAACCGCGATGGGTTGCCGTATAGATCAATTTCAGTCCCTTTACTTCTATTGGGGGGGGGGGGGGGGGTCGCTTTGCCTTGAATGTTTTATTTCCTCGTTCTTACCTTGCTGCCTCGTTCCCTGACGCTTTTGTTGTGATACACTGTACACAAAGGGCTTCGACTGTTTCCCTGTATCTGTTCACGATTGCGATGGAAACGTGATGCCAGCTGCGGGTTAGCATTCTGGTTTTCCAGCTTCTTTTAGTGTGATATAGAAATTGCAGATAGCACTACTCGGTTTCGGATTTTGTACCCGAGCTTGTGACGCGGGCCAAACCTACCCGGAGGCTGTCAGAAAAGTGGGAAAATTGTTGTTCATGCCACCGACATTACGTGCACGCGCGAAAACCTCAATTAGCTGTTATAACGGTGGATAGCTTCGTTAATATACACCTGCTCAGCGCTCTCAACTAAACTGTCCTGTATAGACGAGCTGCAAAATCTGGAAGGCAGCTTTTCTGCGCGACAAGGATTCACGCGCAATGGCGGCGACACCCGCCGGGACTTCATTTGTTAGATGCAGGGTATGGGGCGTGCTAGCACGCATGTTTGGGCTACAGAAGACACCTGCATGTAGCCCCTCCATTGCTTCCTTCACGCTCTTTAGGCTCCATTATGTTTTGTCGCAAGATACTTGCAGTACAGGGCTTTCCAGAAAGCTGAACCACTCACTACAGCTGAACCAACACCCTCTGTACTAGCTAGTCTAGAGGGTGTTGGTTCAGCTGAACGCGCGAGTAAAACGCTTCACTGCACGTAACAAACATAGCGAGGACGTGTAACGCTGCCATTGTGCACGAATTTCTGGCCGTTTCAGCAGCACAGGAAAGCTACCTTGCAGGTTTTGCAACTCGTCTATTCTGGATATACAAGAACTTACTGAAGTGATGTGGCTACTGAACGCTATGCAGGCAGTGGCCAGTCCATTGCACTATGACGTTGAAGGGTGTACATGTTTCGATAAATAATTGAATGATAGGACGTCTCGTAGCACGGTGGTTAGCGTTACTGACCACCAACCCCAAATTTCTTTCCACTGCCATGTCATTGTTTAGCCGCCAGACAACTGTTACCTTTCTCTTTTTAGTTCTTTTTTTTTTTTTGCTGATGTGTGCCCGATGGCAGTGATTGTCTGGGGGGTAGAGGTTGGAGGAGAGGGAGAGGGGGTGGGCTATATAATGTGCACAATAAGCACGAAATTTCTGTGCTTGAAAGAGTTAAGCTGTAACCACTGGCCTTTTGTACCCCCTTGGGAGTGCAGAACTCCCAAGGAGGCTTTTGTTCGCGGAATACGAAACTCTTACGCACGCCTCTTACGAGGGATTGCGTAGTATGTCCTTCGCCTCGCCTCTTTGTCAAGCGGCGTCGAGCCACCTTCTCTGTGGCCGTGTGACTCGGTTGCTTATTGGTGTGACTTCCCACAAAAACAGCGAACAGGAAAAAAACACACAGCGACGAGAAGCGGTACGCGTTTGCCTTTTCTTTTTCCTCTTCCCTGTCCATTGTTGCCCCGTGTAAGTGCATAAATAAAGGCTTTCGTAACTTAGTATCGTGCTTGCTGCGTGGTTGTTCACTCAATATGGGGGTTGATATCTATATACTGTGTTCTTTTCCGCATGCTTGGTTTTCAAAAGTCAATGGTAGCATGTGACAGCGCACAGGGAATTCAAGAACCACACAGGGCATAAGGGCAAACATATACGTAAGCTGAAGTTCAGCTTTCGTTGAAGATCAGTGCCCATCTGTATTTTCTTGATGCGACCAACCAAATAGCGCGCCAGGTTTAAAATTCACATCTCTGAAGTAGAGTACCAAGTCGATCTAGTTGGTTGACACACATAGTAAAACTGAGCACATCTTTGAGTACCATGCATTGAAAGCTTAACTGACACAGTCGATTCCTTCGATCCTCGTCTCGTACACTTTGCCGAGTTCTCGGGCGCCCCGTGCTTTCGTGCGCATGCGCTTTGGTTATAAAGCGGGCGTGGCACGGTGCTTTGCGAAATGGTGTTTGTCTCCAAAAATAAGCGCTCTCGCCGTCGAAACCGCTTGCGTTGCCCGATTCGCGAGCGAGCGACAGAAATATCCGTTGACTATAACGTTGTTGGAAAAAAAAAAAAAATCGGCACACTTCGGGTTTTGATTTCTCCCTTCTCGCTCCAAGGCCACGCGATCGAGCGCCTTGGGGGAATTTTACGTGACGCAGAACCGTGCGTCGATGGCCTCCATTCGATATAGGGTTTGGGCTACAAGCGTTTGCGGGAAAACAATCGCGCGGTGTAGGTAAATATTGCCATCGCGGTGCTTGCATGTTTCTTTCTGTTGTCATTATCATTTTTTTTTTTTTTGTTGGATGCGAAAGTTGCTCCGAACACGCCTGCGGCACCGCTTATCTCTGACCCTATAGGCATAGCCGAAAGATATATGCGTCGTTTTTGAAAGGCGTGCTGCGCGCACGAAGTGCATATAATCAGCCACTTGCGTTGCAGACTGCGTTCGATAACCAAGGCCAGACGTCATAAAGGAACACTGAAGAGAAACACGAAAGAAGTTCTTGCTAATTATAGTATTTGGGGGTTTTACGTGGCAAAACCGCACTATATGATTGCGAGGCACGCTCTGACTGGGAGGGCATTTGGAATACTCACCACCACATGTGATTCTTTAACGTGCACCCAAGTCTAAGTAAACAGGTTTCAGTGCATTTCGCCCCCTCGGGATTACCAAGCCAACACCATATAGGCGCTGAGTTACAACGATTGGTGAAGTTCTTGATAACAAACTAGTCATTGTTAGGCCGCGATCTTGCATATATCGCGGTGATACGTTCAATAAAGGAAGATGAAGGTTACGTGTGAATACCTTTCATGCTTAAATTCCGCGCCAGAATCACTGTTTCGGGCAAGTCAATGCGAAGGAGATGTGATTGAGAAAATACGCCGTCGTAGCGACCTAGGCCTGTTGATGCATAAGTGTAAGGGGCCTAACTTTGTTCTCGTACACTCTGCATGTACTTCGAGCGGAAAGGCGCTATTTTCTGCAGCCCTATATTCTGTTTCATAGATCAGGTGCAACGCTTTGAAGGCTACACGTGTAGTCCGTGAAGAAAAGGATATAGGTGAGCTGTATCGCTCCGACAAACCGACGACACACTTAAATACAAACTCGCATATTTCGACTTTTTCCCCCAAGAGCATATTTTGTCAAGCTGATTATAACTGTGTTATGCTTTAAGGCTGCCGGCAGCGCATTTATATAACGCAAGGCAAGAGCACTAGCTTTGACGGCTCCGCCACGGTGGTATAGTGGCTATGGTACTCAGCTGCTGACCCGAGGGTCGCGGGATCGAATCCCGGCTGAGGCGGCTGCATTTCGATGGAGGCGAAATGTTGAGGCCCGTGTACTGTGGGATGTCAGTGCACGTTAAACAAACCCAGATGGTCTAAATTTCCGGAGCCCTCCACTACGGCGTCTCTCATAATCACAGCTGGTTTCGGGACGTAAAACCGCAGAAATAATAACTAGCTTTGATGTGGGAGGAAGGGGAAGGGTAGTAAAGGGCAGGTGAGCAGAAAGGAAAGGCTACGTCACTGGGCCACGTGGCCATATCGCTGATTTCAAACTGGTAGTTGTTCCTGTTTTGTTAGGTGCACCGAACGACGAGGGCGGAATGTTTAGCATCGTAGTATGTTGTTTTGTGGGGTTTTACGTCCCAAAACCAGTTCTGATTATGAGAGACGCCGTAGTGGAGGGCTCCGGAAATTTCGACCACCTGGGGTTCTTTAACGTGCACTGACATCGCACAGCACACGGGCCTCAACATTTCGCCTCCATCGAAATGCAGCCGCCGCGGCCGGGATTCGATCCCGCGACCTTCGGATCAGCAGCCGAGTACCTTAGCCACTAGACCACCGTGGCGGGGCTAGCATCGTAGTATGTGGTAACATACACGGCTCAGATCTGTCCTATCAACTTGTGCCCCCTTGTGGCTCTCTAGCTGCGCTGCGACGCTCGCGAGCAAAGTGGTCTCGCCCATCCGCGATTCGGTGGTTTCCTTTGTGGAAGCGTCATTGATTGCGTATCTTGGCAGCGTTTGTCAGTGACGGCAAACATTTTCGTTTTCTTTTCTAAATGGGGATGTTGGCAATTTGGTTGTTTACACGTGGCAATGCAGTCGGCGAAGCGTGCTCGCTATACTGTGCCACCGTCGGTACTTGTTCCTTTTTGCTTCTTTTTAATTGTGGACGCTTTTTAAAGTAACGCTGCGAAGGCACGTAGCTGCCTTCACTGAACCGTGCGCCACGAGGTCATTGCATTGCACTACATTTGACCCCCGCGTGCTCATCATAGCGCGCAAAGTTGCTGCGCACTGCCATGTGCGTTTGCATTCCGCGGCCGCAGCGCTGCCTTGCGGGACAGTCTTCTCGAGAAGCTGGCTCTGATGTTAAAAAAAAAAAAGGAAAAAAAAAGCTATGGCTCGACTGTCGAGACTTTAGGTACGCGAATACTTATTTCTGTCCACTCGAGGGGCCATTATGTAGTAGCTGTATAGCTTCAAGACAACCAGCTCGCACTTCATCATTCTTCCGGTGACTGCGCTCGCAGTAAAGTGACTCTACGGTGCTGAAGAGCCGCTTCACAAAGGACAGGGTCGCCGAGGAAAAAAAAAAGTATAAGGAGGTCGCCGAGCTTCTCTCGGCCATAGAGTACAATGGAGACGAGCCAGTATTGTCGAGTAATAACCGTTGCCCAGCCACTTTATACATTTCTTCATTCGTGGTGTCTCGCGCTGCGCGACGGTTTTTATATGTATACGCACGCTGTAAGGACTACTCGCTGCGAATATTTTTGCTTTTTTTTTCAGTTTCGTTCTCGCATTACACGTTTTATTTCATTGACACTGCAGCCTGTACGTCCGTTGGTCTGTTCTTCAACGTCTGTGAACACAGCAGCGCAATCGCCCTCCACTTAAGCGGTATAAGGCACCCGACATTCTTTCGCCACCTGCCGCTGAGTACCAAGTCGAGAGTTCGATTCCCCGCGGCGATGACTGCATTCTGATGGAAGCAGATAACACGTGAATTGAGATTCACGTGAAATCTGAGGAACTTGCGGCGGTTGAAATGTATGCGGAGTCCGCCACCCACTGCTGTGTCGTCTTTCGCAACCGACTGCATGTGCAGATTCATTTCGTTTCTCGGTGGCACCTGCTGTCTTAAAAGAGACAGCGAGTGGGAACGCAGCGATCTTCACAAGAAAAAGTCGTCTGGCTTCCGTGGGGTGGTATTTAGGCCCGACCTGTTGCCCTTTTTCGAGCTCTTCGACGTCGTTCCTCAATCATTCGGAGTAGCATGCCAGACATTTGGCTGTCGCAAACAAAGCTAGATCGCATTCCATTTTTCTTCCATCCGAAGCGGCATCTTTCGTGTTTGAATCCTTCGAAGCTGAGTAAAATGACACACACACACACACACACACATATATATATATATATATATATATATATATATATATATATATATATATATATATATATATATATATGTTAATGAAACAACAAACATTGAAGCCTAGGAAAGCATAGATGAGGTTATTCTAGTTCGTAATTATGATATTGTAATTTTGGGGTAAGTAGAAAGGAATTATAGTGGACGAAAAGACAAACATGCCTTCGGTGGGAACCGAACCACGCGTCCGATGCTCTACCGCTGGGCTGCGAAGGCGGTCGTTGCGGCAGACTTGGTGCCTTAGGTAGCATATGAGGGTTTACTGGGCAGCAGCCACCGGCACATAACATCACGTTCTACGTGACGCCTGCTGGCAGTAAGAGTGTGCTACTCTCGCCGCCATGGCTACGAGTGGCGCTGCCTAACACTCCCAGGATTCCGTAGACATAAATACCCAATAAAGTGGACGTGGGGACGACCGCCTTCGTAGCTCAGTGGTAGAGCATCGGACGCGGTATCCGAAGGTCGTGGGTTCGGTTCTCACCGAAGGCAGGTTTGTCTTTTCGTCCACTTTAATTCCTTTCTACTTACTCCATAATTTACAATACCACAATTAGAAACTTGAATAACTTCCCCTCTGCTTTCCTAGTCTTCAATGTTTGTTGTTTCATTAATTTGTTTCTAACAAATAAAGCGAGCCCTTGACCCCCTTCCCTTTCGTTATATTTATATACATATATGGTTATGCTCTTCGTTTCTGGCTTTTATATTTTCTCGAATTCGGAACGTCAAAATCGGGCTCTCTTTCTCAAGGTTATTATCTGGCAGAAATCTGGGTTTTCATTTTTATAAGGCTCTGAAATTCGGGTTTCTTTTTTCGGGTAAAATTGACAAATTTAGATTTACATATGACAGTCGCGTAGCGTCGATAGCGCTGCACGCATCTTGCCAAATTAACTGTGTACATCCCTGCCCTTCATCTAAGCCATCAGAATCTATTGTTTCGTTGTCTCGAGGCGGGTTATAGTTAGCGCGTATGCGCAACTCCGTGCTGCGTGAGAAAATCGGGGTCGGTATGTGCTAGTGGTATTCGGGGTGAAATCGAGTATAACTTGATTTTCCTCTAACACGTTCGCGGTGTAAGAATCGGGTAAAATCAGGTTTTACCCGAAAGCGAACTATCCTATGTACAGTCAGCATCCCTAAATATATGATGAGTCATTTCCAAACACTTACTTCAGTAGGTCGTGAAACCTTGAAGAACAGAGGGATATTGTGCCTTGTTCGCGAGTATTTCTTCTAATGCTTGACGCACTATCTTTAGTTCTCGGCAGCGGGAAGCTCGCGAGGCCGCAGTGCTTTCCATAATCGTTTACTGTATGATCGCAAACGAAATGAACTGTATCACCCATTCGTTGTTCTTTGTTGATCGTCTGAGCCCACGTAACTGCGTTTACCATACGACGTTTTCGAAAATTGTCATTGCTGAATTATGCGACTTGCTTGCGGTGTGGCGCTGCTAGCTTCTAGTATGCGGATTTTTCGATTCCCGGCCAAGACGCCTGCTTTTGGATGGGACCAAAATGCTCGAACCTCGTGTACACTTAGGTTTAGGTACAGGTGCAGAAACCCCAGGTTGCCAAAAATTATTCCAGAGTCCGACCGACCTTTCGCTATCTACGTTCTATCTAGTTAATTGGCTTGAAATGTATTCCTCATGTGTTAACCATTTCGCCCTGCAACAAGTTCTTAATTCCTGAGTTCTTCACAATACGGCGTGCCACGTAATCACATCGTTTCGCACATAAAACCGCAGTCTCTTTCTCTCTCTATCTCTCTCTCTCTTTTCGATTTGACACTAGCTTGTGACACCATCTCGGCATTGTCTTCGGCAAGTTGCTATGGCCTAACCTGATCCATTGTGGCTGTGCTCACTGGCGTTCCTTATTTCGTTGCCTTAACGCATTCGCTTTGCCTTCTGTTCTTTCACCCCCCTTTCCCCCAGCGACATTCATTTTCTCTCTATGCCTTGTATTACACCTTCCCCTGTGAGTGTTTCGGTTGAGGTGTCCTCAGTCCAGAGACCATTACCGTTCACTCCGAACCAAATTTCGTCTCTCCAAAGAATCACTCACCCCGCTCCCATCTCCTGACTGATGTTAATTCTCTGTCTCGATTTCGAAAACACGCGCGTGCTCATGTGCCCATGCTAGCCTGTGTACTTGCAAAACAGTATAGCAGCAGCTGCGACCGGCGTTTCGCCAGCTGCTGAAGTGAACACGTGGAATGCTTAAATGTAATTAGCTTGTTTGCCCGTGCGTATAAACGGTATTTCCCTCGTGTTTTGCCTGTCCCTGTGTATTATATAGTAATGGACAGTGATTATTCGGCAATATGCGTGTCCTTATACGAAAAGTTTATTCAGAGATTGTCGCTTGCTTGAAACATGCAACAAGTAATGAATCTTATTGACTTGTAATCGTGGCAACTTATTATGGCTGATGCCGCAAGATTGTGGCTAGTGTGTATGATGTGTAGACTGCCGACAGGAGCGTTTCAGCTCGCATGATCAGTGTAAAATGCGCTACTTGTATTTGTTAACATTTCTTTTCGATCATGCGTGCAAGAAATCTTTAAGAGCAAAAGAAAAAAAAGAAAAATTAAATCGTAACAGCTCGAAACGCGAGAGGGAAAGCCGGCACCACGGTTGAAATAGTTTTCTTTCCTCGGGGGACCCGGTACAGTATTCCACCAGCGTTTTCAGACGCAAGGCCAGACCATGTGTCTCGGAGACCTTAATGTAGGTGCTCTCCTGACAGCGATTGTTTGCCGTCGACGTAATTGTTGTATCGGCTGGCAGTTTGTATACTAAACAACGTGACGTTGTCCCCGTCCAAAACCAGGCTACGTGCGCCCATCTGTAGGCGGCTCGGGATATTAGACGTGCTGCATGTAATTGGTTCTCGCTTCATGGCCTAGTATACTGGTTAACCTTGTACTCTTTGGAACTATGAGACTGTCATCTATGTGAAGATAAAAAAAAGAAAACAGAAACAAACAAAGTCAATCAGTCGCCTGTAAATTGTGTGTGTACGTGTTTTGATAGCGTATAACGCAGCGCAGGGAAGTTGAAACAACGTTTCGATAAAGCTTGTGTGTGCTTTCATTTTCTCTTACTGCTTGCCCCCTGCCCTTCGCTTTCGTTTCTTTTTTTTTTTTCTCTCTTTCTTGCAGAGTCCTATATGTATAGCGAACATTTGTACACGTGCCAAGCTTATTTTGTTGAAAAAAACAGACCTCTTCGCTCTTCTCGCTTGAATATCTCGCTCTTCGATAACTGTATACTGAGCATCAATCATATCGTGTCCCTACAGTGAACACTCCCAGATTTATTTATTTATTTATTTATTTATTTATTTATTTATTTATTTATTTATTCCGAGCCTTTCCGCTGAGATCTGACGTCTAGCGAAAGTCCGGCGTAACGGGGATGTTTCGCCTGCAGTTTTACCACGGAAGGCGTCGTGGGCGCTAGCAGTAGTGCGAGGCCCCCGTGAGAGCGTTTCACGCTTATAATTGTTCAAATATACACGGGCCGCTTTTCTTCGAACATGCCGTAAGAATTCGAGCGTGCGGGTCAGATTCTTCGCAAGCGAAGGGAACCGTGCATCTCACTTTTTTTTTTCTTCCCCCTCTTACGTAAGCCTCGTTCAAGGAAGAAGAGCTGCAGCGTCCGCATCTGGACGCCGTCAACCGTGGAAGCGGCGCTGCGCTCGACATACACGCCCCAGCGTCGCGCTTCGTTTACGGCGTCGGCTCGCCGTTATACACACAGCTATAGGCGAGTTGCGTTACGGCAGGCCGTGTCGTGTCAACGTTTGAGGGACGACCCGTGTGCATCCTTCCGGCTGTGCTCGAAACGAGTTTAATCGGCTATATCCGCCGCGTTTCATTGATCTCGCCCACCCACCTGTGGCTTTCGGCCGACCCCTGTCAGAATTGCGTTCCTCTGGAATTCACTCCGTTACCCTTAATGACCATCGGTCATCTTGCTTGATTGCGGTTCGTTAAGGAAGTGACGCTAATTTCTGTGGTCCATGTCGGGAGCACGGCTAAGCGCCCGTGGAGGTAGGGGACTGAAAGAGATAGAAAGGAGAGAAAAGCCGTAGAATAAGGGCTCCGGGAATTTCGACCACCTGGGGTTCTTTAACGTTCACTGACAACGCACAGTACACGGGCCTCTGGCATTTTCGCCTCTACCGAAAGTGCGACCGCCGCGGCCGGGATCGAACCCGCGTTTTTTTGGGTGGCAGCCGAACACCGTAACAACTACACCACCGCGGCGAATCACCCTTGCTTTCTCTTTGCACGCGCTGCACATGCCCGTTTCTTCTTTATGATTTCCTCTCAGAGTTCAATAACACACGTTTGTTCTCTGATTCACCCCGCTCTCTTCTTGTTCCTTAACTTTGCAGCTGTAATTTTCCATTGCTGGCTGCGCCGTCTTAAATTTAAGCTGAACCCTTTTCGTGAGCCTTCAGATATCTGCCCCGTAGGCGTGGTAACGGTTAGGTGCAACTACTGTAAACTACCTCTTGAGGGACACCGGTGAACCGCCTTTCTTGATCGGAAAATGCCTGCTGGCTTCAGCCTTATATGGTTTGGATCTGCGGTCACTGCCCGCCTTAAGTATCGATACTACCTGACCACCTCCAGTACCCAATTGCCTTTAACAAAGCACATTAAAAAGCCGTTGAACATTACTTTAGTTTTCTGCCTATCAATTATTAGACCCACCAACCATCATTTCCTGTCTAAAATTCAGTGATCATGCTTCGCAGTTCGTCCCCCGAGTTAGCAAGACAGTGCCATCAGCAAATCGCAGGCTATTTCTCCTACATGTACTCTGACTATTATAGACTGTTCGTAAAAGAATCCGCACCTCGAGTTTACTCGACGATCCAAGACGAATATTATGTGGACGGTGGAAACATCTGCGTCCAGACACTGCTATTCGACAGATTTCTTTCACGTGCAACCTCGTTGATCCTATACGCATGCGACGAGCAGAAAGAAAGAAAAGGGCAGCCCCGACAATTCAGTCGGCATGTAAAGGGCGCACGTGCTTCCATTTCCAGGACGAGCTGCAGTTGGAAGGAGTAGCAGCTGACTGGCTCAGGTTCAGACGTTTTCTCGCTTTATGC
This sequence comes from Hyalomma asiaticum, assembly GCA_013339685.2. Lineage (NCBI taxonomy): Eukaryota > Metazoa > Arthropoda > Arachnida > Ixodida > Ixodidae > Hyalomma > Hyalomma asiaticum. The sequence continues at coordinate 139,259,679 of CM023482.1, forward strand.
TATATTCTTCGCTTCTGGGCGGCCGTCTTAACTGGCCGTATACATGTGTGTACGGGGGTCGCGACGCGACGTGCTCGAGCCTGATCGGTTTTTCTGTAGCAGCTGCTTGATCATCTGTGCATCAGCGTCCGCTGTCACGCTACAAAGGTCCTCTGCGACACGGGCACTTCGCACGGCGAGCGCTCTTTTTATCGGCGTCCTTCCCCCGTCATACGACTTGCTGGCGTCACTTACTGAGGCCCTATATGCGTTATATTCTTTCACCCTTTTCCTTGCCTTGCACTGTCGTCATCAGCGCTTCCCTGAGCTCATGCAAAGCGCAGTTCTTGTCGCGGGGCCGCACATCTTTTATTGTCATGATTTGTTTTCCCCCCGAAGTTTATTGGCGTCACAAAGTGTGACGTAGCTTGATTTCGACGTCAGAAAAGCCGTGCAGCTGCGATTCCTTCCTGCATGGTAGGACTGCGATTGCAGGAAGCTGCGCAAGTCTCGGCACGTTTCCCTTTCCCTTTTTTTTTTAATTTCATTTTAATGAAATGTGCATATTTGCAGAGGTGGTTGTCACGTGTGTGTGATGCCCGCTGCTCATTTCGGAAACAAACAGCGCATAGCACGGATACATAGTTCCGCTTCAAACAAACAAACAAACAAACAAACAAACAAAGGAGACAAGGACAGTATACGCAGCAAATATTCACTGGATGAGGCAGAAGCGCCAAGAGGCACCGAAGGAATGAAGCGCACAAACGTTTCGTTTAAATAAAGTTGACAATAGCTCATTGTATGTGGAAAGATGCAAAACTTACAATATCTCGTTATTTAACATGCATGCACGTGTCAGTACGCTAATAGGCCGCTCTCTGGCGTGAATTTAATAGAAGCGCAGTGAAGTAATTTTCGCTGCCGCTTACACCTTGTTGGCTGTTTTGAGACGAGGGGCCACCTGTATGACCTATACAAGGGAACGGCTTCTGTGAGGCTGCATTTCATGTTTTTCCTTGCGACTTACTTGTACGTTCGCTTTTATTGTGGTTGTCCGATGCTTGTGCGATTCACCATTGTGCTTTATCTTCGCGTAATGGATGGTATCGAAGGGACGTTTTGTCATGTTGCGCGCGTGACTCCGGCGGTTGTGTAGGAAATTTGGTTTTCGTTGTACGCGGCTAACCGCAAAGTTGAACGCACCTGCGTTATATCGAGAGGGCTACGCGATAGTTATATACTCCGCTTGGTGAGAAATATTGTGCAGCCAAAGGCTGCCACTAGAACGGCGCCGTGCTTTTATAGGGATTTTACTGTACTCTCATGTGAATCGCGAGCACCTTGGACTAGCAGATCGTTTTTTTTTTTTTTTTCGAAGCAGAACGGTTAGGTAGTCAAGATTTGTGCGTTTATATGATTCAGCATGTATACTTGTTTTACTTGTGCACGCAAGATTGAATACGTGTGCTTTAGATAGGCTGGTTGGGGCGTAAAGCGCACGCAAGTTCTGTGTATGTTTGTGCGTGTGTCGTTGACCCATGGTGGTTTCGTTCATATGTTGGCTGTTTCGAACTTTGATTTGCAAAAAAGCGGGGTGGGGTGGAGAATCAGGCGCATCCCTCTGCGTCGATCCTTTGATCCACATGTGCGAAAGCGTGGTGGCGGGGATACATTCTACGTTAGTATAACGCATAGGCGTCAGCTGTGGCCTCGCGGCTGTGCAGTGAAGTCCTGGTTTCGTGCTGCAGACGGAGGGCACATTCGGTTCAACGTCACGACTTGAACATATTATTCTCGGATCTGCTAAATGTGACGGTATTTTGAAATGAACACGATAGCTTTTGCAACGACGTGGTAATATATGCGACCTCTCGTCTTGTACACGAATAGCTTCTGTCTGTAACGGGATATAACGTGCCCTTGCTCAGTCCACTTTTATGTTCACCCCTACATTGCGCGACGAGATGTGGTACACTATTCGGATGATGAACGTACCGTTGTCAAAATGCGAACATGTATTGCGCAACGCGGCGTCTAATCTCAACGCGTTCGCCGTAGTGAATATAAAACGAGCTTAGTAATAGAGCGCAATCCTTCAGCGCAGTCGACTCGACTTGCACATTGGAGAGCTTTAGTGCAGCTTAAGTTGCGCCCCGCTAAACGCTAAAATTTAGCGGGGTCAGACTGCGCATGCGTACACACGCTATTCAAGCTTTGCGTTTAGCGATCGCTCGCTATTTTCCGAATTTAGCGGAGACGCAAAACGCTCGCTAAGTTTGTTTAGCGCGAAGAACATGGCGGCTCCCTACAACTGACGGCTGCCCGTTTCGCATCTGTCGTGTCGTTTTGCTGCATTGTGGGACTATCTGATTCACAATAAATCGTGTTGCTGGTTTCCGCTTCGAGAATACAACGATCTTTTCGCTGTGGATTCTAGTTTGACCACATTACACATGCACAACGAAAGCGAAACTGCCTCGTCAGACTACAGCAACACTTGTGCAGTTATTATTGCACGATGTTCTTTTTAATAATTCTTTTTGCGCTTGCGTTGCTTTTTAAGTTACTAACAACGGCCGACGGTTTTGACGCTTTCACTATTCGCATTTAGATGGCGCAGCGAAGGTTTGCGTGCCTTGCGTTTTGCGGCGCGTCGTCGTCTCGCGCTATACTAAAGAGCTATGGAATGCTATCGAATAGCGCTCCGCAAAAATTTAGCGTGCGTGACTCGCAAACGCTAACGCAAAAATTTTCCGCAATACTAAATCTACCTCGTCCTCGCCTTTTGATCGTGAAGGACAGTTGTAGCGCACAGCGTTAGTGTTGCAATCTTATATTGATGAACAGTGTATTTCCACGATAATTTCAAAGTAATACGCATATGCAACCATACCAGTACTGAGTATCACGCTGTTCTACGCGGTAATTAGCCCATATTGAATACGCTATTTACTGATGAACTGTACAGTTTCGTGCGAAACGTGGTTGGCAGCCGCAGATTATTTCACATAAGACTGCATCAATGAAGCCTCGCCTGTAAAAGTATACACACTCACATGTTGGGGCGAAGTCGAATTTCTGCCACTCCCGAATGCGGTGTTAATCCGGCAAAGCTCCCGGGTAGGCATCCTTGAGGGGGTAGTCGCAGGAAGAGCGCTGACGACTGTATACATGCGTGATCACGAAGGAATGCGACCATCGGTATACGCGCTTCACGCGACTGTGCTGATATGGTATATACGCACTGCAAAAGCGTCGATCACCTGAGGAGTTGGATAACGAATCGATATCTGAGAACATGCGCGGAAGTGCTGGCTTGGTCTGGCTGGGTATTTTTACATTCCTATTCTTACACTCTGAACCCCCCCCCCGCGCACACACACGCACACGTGTGTGCTTGTTTCGCCCGTAAGCAAAACACTGCTCCGATATCGGAGGTTGTGCAAACACGCTAGTCTATGACGATGACAGTGATAAAACGTAATATAGCTCTGACGGTAACAGTCTATAGACGTGTCTCTTTCCCTCTGCACCTATAGCCGTTCACCTAGCGACGTTATCAGTCTCAGGTTCATGTTTTACGTATAACTAAAGAGGCTTCGCGGGTCCTCCACCTTCACGTATAGTGGAAAGGCTCTGAATATTTTGGAAGAATACCAAGTGGGAATGCCCGTCGCTTTTTTTTTGTCGTATATGTAGATTGCATGCTGTGGCTCGCATTGCGCTGCGTAATGAACTTCACTCATCTTGTGTAGTTTATTGAGCATCAGACTCTTTTTAGCTCACGTTGTCCGCGACCTTCAATTTACCTTGAGCCGAAAGCCAGAATCGTTATCCGGGCACTCCAACGAGAACATCCGGGCAGCCAGCAAAGAGTTACGAAAATGCGGTCTCTGGCCCCTATAGCCCTTCGCAGAGGACCACATTGCGTACGCTGTTATACTGCACAAACTGAAGCTGTAACTCATTTCTCTAAGTTTCGCTCATTTCGAATAGCGACATTCCAAAGTCAAGATGCACACTTGGTTGTCATCTTGCGGCGTTGAGACAGGGTTGCCTGTGCTCTCTCTATTTGTTTTTTGTTTCCTTCTTTTTGTTAAGCGAATATCACTGACGAATTACGATACACTACGGTGCACACATGCACTGCCGCATGTAATGCGCACGGTCCCGTGCGTGCAATCGTCTCTCGCGCCGCTGTAGCAGCCACGTTTCGGTCGACAAAAAGAGACCGCGTTCTGGAGTAACGATCGAGTTTTATTGTCGTCGGCCTACAACGATGCCTCGGCAACCACCGAGGTCTGGCACGTGGTGTATACATAAGGACAATCTGCGCAGCTCGCGCAGCGATTTCCTTGTTCCCCTATCTACACGACGACGAGCGTTTTCTTGCCTATCTTCGTTCACTATAGAGCCACGTGATATCGATATCTTCCTGGTGGTAACTCTTGTGCGACCGTGATGGGATGATCCTCTCGCGGACAAGTGCCGACGATTCGTGTGGCAAAATGATTATTGTCCTAAAGAGCGCATGACTGAGACATCAAACGTCCCCCAGCGAGATTGAGCGTCCTTTTCCCTTGGTGAAAGTGTCCCTATATGGGTGTTCCACGGTGTTGTTATACACGAGAGCACGTCGCGTAATGAGTCTGTTTGCAGAAGGGGCAGACTGCGGTGGACGAGAGACGAGGGGCGGTCATCATACACGAAGACGGTCGCAGTCTGCATAGCTGCCCGAGTCTTCATGTGCGACGACGGCTGCTGCGCACGCGCGTGCCGGCTGCTTGCAGCATGCTCGGGAGTGTCGCCCATTGTTTGAGGCGGGGTCGTGTCCCCTTCTGGAGCGAGCCAGGCAGGCACAAACACGCACAAACAGAAGCTTGCAAGTTGCAGGGCGCGTTGTTTCGTGTGCGACGAGAGATTGACAATAGAGAGCAGAGGCTTTCGAAGGCTCGTGTGTACGCTGCTGATGTGCGCAGTTCGAATGCGTTCTGCGACTTGCAGGGGGAGGTAATATTATTTGTGCGCGGTTCTACGTGCCAGAACCGCTATATGATTATGAGACAGGCTGTATCTGAGGGAGTCCAGTTTAATATCGGTTCATCTGGAGTTCATTAGAGTGTACATGGATATTAACTTCTTATGTACACATTTGTTCTTGTATTTCGCCCACCTCGCCTCCCCCCTCATCCCCCCACCCCGTTGCCTTTGAAGTGTGGAAGCCGTGGCCTGTTCTTCTTGTTTTGTTTTTGTTCCGTTATCACACTTTCGCTTTATTTTAGCGGAATATGCGAAAAAGGTGGAGCGCGGAGTTTGTTAATACAATGCTCAATATCCTGTTATCACCTCACGTGAACGTGTGAACGTACCCTGCAGCTGTCTACACCGCTCGCTGTCGTCTGGTGAGAAAGCTCGGCCGTCACGGTTACGCATCGCAGGAGCGTGACGGCACACCGGTACGCGCGCTTTCGCGCAGGCGGGCAGTTGAGCGTGTCGCGCGGTTGCGTACGTCACTGTACTCTATGTAGTTGACGTCACCGCGTAGTTTTCATCTCCAAGGTGGCTCCCACCTAGCTTCATTGAATCAGCGATTGTCAGCGTCGTATAGAACGACTCTATTATAAACATACAATAGGTACGTATATATTGCCTCTCTCTGGCCTCCTTGTTCGTACTTGCTCCACCTTCGTGTCGTTTTGTATTCCGGCCTTGCCATCATTGGACTTTACCTGTTGAGGAGGCGCCGCCCATTTCTGTAGATCGCGAGTAATTAGAAAAGGTATTTGTAATTTCTTTTCCGGCAGCTCCCCTGTAGATTATAAACTTGCAGATGGCATCCTCCGCGCATACTGATTGTTATGGACGCGGCTCGTGTAATGAGAAATTCACTGCATAAAAACAGCGTAGGTTGCGGGAAAAAGAAAAAAAAAAGGAGTTGCAGAAAGAGTGGTTCACCATAAAAGCAGATATGCGCCTCTTCTAAGCCCCCAGACAAGCACAGATCACTGATGAGATGAGCTCGTAAAGATGGGCAGGAAAAGTAGGGGACGGGGGAGGCGGTTTGAGTGTCTCCCTTTGGGGTGGCTCGATCCAACCGCGGTGCTACCCCACTGTATCCACCAGTGCCTCAGGCGGTTTCGCACCGCTTTCGGGATTTGCCCACTTGACCAGCGTGACACCAAGCAGCGCGCAACATGGTCGACCCAGGGTCGACCAGCGACAGCGTTGCTGTTAAATAAACGCTCGGATCGCGTGCTTCGCAAGAATAATACGACAGCACGGTCAATCTAAGCCGCCTGTCCTGTCGCCAAAGATGGCACCTAGGCATCACACTTAAAATCATGCCGGCCTTATGTGAGCAACGGAAGCGAAAGATTGCGTTCTGTTTAACGCTTAAATGGTCTGCGATAGTGTGCAAGAGTAACGGCCTTTTTTGCGCCATACCTGGGACCGGGGCGCATTTGTAGGCTTGAGAATCGTTCTATATATAGTACACATCACGAACAAGGGGGGTTGGTGTGGTTAACCTGCATCTTCGCGAGGCCTCATTTTTTCGAACGCGGTGCGCGTGTGCTGCGGGGCAAGGACGTCCGACGGACGCATCCCGGTCAAGTGTGTCAGCCATCCTCCGCGTCCGTCCACTTTTGACAGTGATCGCACGCGCGCAAGTTATGGGCCGCGCGGCTCTGATTCCTGCCTGTCTGGTCGCGAGTTGCGTCAAGATAAGGAGGCTGACCTGTTGGCCAGAAAGGAACCTCGTAATATGTTTTCAACCTTATCTCTCTCTCTCTCTCTCTCTCTCTCGCTGCGCGGTGGTCGCGTCGAGATGGCGGTGCCCTTTGGGTTGTTGCAGCTCTCTCGTTTTTCTTCTTCTTTAGCTTGTCCAGCGGCCCCGCAGTGGGCTTTCAGATAAAGGTGCGAAGCGAACGTCACGATGTCGCTATATCGTTCACGACGGTCTGTAATTAACATAAATGCTCTGTGCTGAAACTAACGACGTGGACGGCCGTCGATTTCCGTGAACATCGTCTCTGTGTACACAGACTGCGTAGCTGACCTCCTCCCCCCTGAGAACATGTACATGTTCCCCCGTACTCGGGACTCGAGAGAGAGAGAAAAAAACATTTATTAGTTCCAAAGGAACTAAAGCCCTTGCCCGGGCTCGAAGATTCGGTACACTTATACACGAGGCCTCCTGCCACAGGCTAAGGCGACTGATCTAGGAATCGTCTAGGATTATCTGAAACGTCTTCTCCCTCTTAATTTCGCATCCTCTTGCGTAGTGTAGCAGAGTTCAAAACTCCTTGCCTTTGTTTGATTCTATCTTTCTCTCTTCTATCGCTGTGTTTGTCCAAGTGCAGATGCGGTTGTTTTGAACGCGGGGTGGCAACAGGCTTTATGTTCATTCGGAGCAGAAAGCGGACGAATGATATATATACGGGCGGTGATTATTACATTAAACAACTGATTGTTCTTCCTCCTCCCATCGCTTCTTTTGTTTTCTCTCGACGCTGGTTGCCGCCCGGTCGTTATGCGAATGTCCAGACAGACGTATATTCCAGCTCACTTCACACAGGTGCGGGACCGTAAAGCTTGGCCACATTCGCTCCAATGTTTTCGTGAGTACCTTAAACGCGCATTAGTGCGGTGGAATGAGCTGCCGAGACGGGACCATTTGTTAATTACATAGCTGAGATGACTTCTTGGGTGGCTGCGGGTTTGGTTAAGCTGAAACTTCGACTTCAGTGAAAAAGCGGGGGAGGGATGTGTTCGATACGAAGTTGTTGGTTAGCTGGAAATTTTCTTTTTTCTTGGGGGGTGGGGGGGTGGGGGGGATGTGGTGGTCCACCTAGGGAACGGTGGCGGGGTTGAGTATAAATCCGTGGGCTGTGCTTTGCAAAGCAAGGTGAAAGCGCATCTGAAGGCCATGTATGTAATGAAAGAGAGTCGCTCCCGTGTCTCGCTATGGTATTAACCTAACCGAGTAACCAAGCCTAGCATCTGCTCCGTTTAAGCTCCAGCGAATCTCGGATAGTGTTTCGCCGCCCAGTTGGCGGGCGCGGAGGAGAAGGCAGCGAGGCGTGTCTTTTTTTATCCAAAAGCCGCTTTGAAAAGTGGTGCCGCATTACGTTGAAAACGTTACACGAATAGAGCGGGAAAGAAAAAAAGTGCGAGCACGAAACTGAAAGGGCACACGGTAGAAACGAGTGCGAGGCGCATTTCTCACTTTCTCAAACGTCGATGAGCGAACGCGCGAGTGGAGAAGCGCGAGAGGAAGTTCGCGTGAGATGGGCCTGTATCGGGTGTTGCGTTTTCCCTTTGTTTGCTCCGCTGCTCTCGTGGCCGTCTTCCTCGAAAAACGCGCACTTCATCATCAAAGGCGGCGGCAGGGCAAGGGTACGTAGTCGTCCCTCCTCCGCGCGGGCTTTTCTGTGGGTAACCGGGCGACGACAAAAGGGGTGGTAGCCGAGCTGCGGTGTAAATTGCTCCGGTGGCGCGAGCGTCTACGCCGCGTGGTCGCAGCTCATCTTCCCCGACGGCGCCGCTGCTTCTTTGCCGAAGCGGCCGCGGAAACAGCCAGTGGGGCCCGCGCGTCACGACGACGCCAGTCGACCTGGCGGCCGACGACAACGACATTAAAGAACGAGATGAGGAAAACCTCCCGGAGACCTGCCTCTTCTGCGCCGCTAGTGTGGTGTGGCATTGCGCACGTGCGCCGGGAGGGTGTGGGGATTGGAAAGAGGGCCCCCGCGGCTGCGGGCGATCGTGCGCGGTGTACGGAGCAGCCAGAGGCCAGCCCCTCGCGCGTCGCTCCTCTTCTCCGACCGACGTTCGACCTTCACATCGGCGAGCGGGCGAGGTGCAGGTCCCACCTCCCCGGCCGCGGAGAAGAGAAAAACCAAGTAAAAGAAGACGTTCAGTCGGTTCAGCGGCTCCTCGCTGCCCAACGGGACAATAAATATACAGAGACGGAAAACAAGAAAAAAAAGGTGCCCCGGCACACACACACCGGCGGCTGATGCAAAAGAACAGCAGCAGCAGCGGCGGCGGCAGACGGGAGAACCGAGAAGGGAAATAGCGCTGCCGTGGTGGCACGTCCGTGGTTGGACTGGAGGTGCTCGAGAGAGGAGGACCTGAGCCCGGAGGCACGAACGACGCTCGCGAGAGGACTTCGCTTTCGCCGCCGGTCGTGGCGGTGGTTGCTGGCTGTGGCGCGGTGTCTTCGCCGGCCGCCGCTCGCTCGCGCGCGCTTTTCGTTATCGGTTTAGGAGGAGAGCATGTAAACAGGAGCGGCACGCCCGCGTCCCTGGCGCGCCGTGCAGCACTCGACGCTGACTGAGGATGCCTGTCGACGTACTCTTCTTCTCCGCCAGTGCTCGTCGTCGTGCCCAGTGTTGCCGTTAGTGCCGTGCACCGTCGCGAGACTTGTCTATAGTCGAACATGGAAGTGTCTCGCATCCATCGTCGACCGTCCCTTCAGCGGCAGCGGCGTGGCAGCATCCGGCTCTGGGATCTCGGGTGGGGCCTTTGGGGAGCGTTCAAGTTCGTGCTGGCTTCGCTGCTCGCCGTGCCGCTACGGCGCGCCCGTCTTCTGGGCGAAGAGTGCGACACGCCTTCCACTGCGCTGACGTCTTCGCCCGAAAAGCAGTCGTCGCCGCCGCCGCTGCGGCGGGTCTCGAAGAGCCTGGGCAGCTCCGAGGCATCCCTGGTATGCGGCCGTTCGTGGATTACGTGGGTGGCGGTGCTGGCCAGTCCCCGCGTGTGGCTGAGCGCCGCCACCGGTTTTGCCTGGTTGCTCATTGCCCGCTGGACGTCGCTGATCAACTTGACCCTTCGCTGGACCTCCGCTTTCTTGACCGCGCTCAAGGAGGCCGATGCCAAGAGCACCCGGTGAGCCTGCCGGCGCTGCGATGCGCACCGCTAAAAACGGGAGCGAGGGCACGTGGTGGCCAAGAGTGTTGTTGAATTGCTTCATTACCTTGGCTACGCTTGGACGGATATACGTTTGGTTCATCCGTTTATTTATTTCTCTCCAACTATAGCTTGCACTATGATTAACATTTAGATTATCATTATCTTCTCGTTTAGGAAATTAACCGGGGGAAACAAGTAAGAGACCGCAGCGGGGCGCATGAAACAGTGGCTTGCCTTCGCCAATGCGTCGAGGAGCGTGCAGAGGGCACTCTGTGCCTATCGCCATAGGGACTCCTTCGTGCTGTTAGCACACCGATCTCCTTCAAATAATTAGTAGCGTTCTCAATGCAGAAAGCTGAGATAGTTATAAAACTGACGTTTCGTGCATCCTCAGCATGCACTTAAAGGAAATTCTTCTCTCATTTTCCACATTTATCTATGAGATAGAACTGCATGAAAAGTAGAGGATTTTCGTTGTAGGGAAGACATTTATTGTACTCTTTAGACGGTATTGTTTAATTAGCCGCTGTTGCTGTGAGCGTTCTCGTAAGAGTTATCAGGTGAGATGCGATGGCGCATGTTCATTTTAAGCTTGACGCTCTTCTTGTCCTTGAATGTTGCGACAGCGTGAAATGTGACATCATTTAGCTAAATCTGCATTTGTTTGCACGGATGGATTTGATCACACCTTTGCGTCCTTTCACAAACCTCGAGCCTGTTTCGTGAGACACGGGGAAAACATGATTGATATAAAACGCGATGCAAGTTTGGGTGCCTGTTGAATTGGAGTTTGGGTATGCTCAGTTCATACTCTTGTGGATGAATATTCGTTAATTGCAACGCATCCTCTGATGATATCTGCGCGTTTTTACTGCATCTGCTTAACGAAAACTTACTCGTTAAAGATGTGTAGCAGATATATATATATATATATATATAGCACTCTCCTTCTTGTAAACGACAGGTCGAGGTGTGGAGTTAGCACATCGTATATGTCCCACTGACTAACTTTTTCTTGATTCACATACGTGTAATCCAAACTAGAAGAGAAGCTCAGGGGAAGATGCAGGTTTGAATCGATGAACAGATCGCTAAAAACGATGTATAACAGAAGATGTCGCAGGAACCAACGTTTCGACAAGTGCACTTGTCGAAACGTTGGCTCCTGCGACATTCCCTCTTCTACATTGTTACATACGTGTTGCAGTTCCTCGACATGCGCCAAGCAATTAACGAAATTACATCAGCGTTGTAGAAAGTTTGCGATTGACATTATTCCAAAAAGTATGTCCACAGAATCCATGTCGGAATGGTATTAACCTTTCAGTCGACCCCATCAGCAATATGAAAAATAACGAAACAACAACAACAACAACAACAACAACAACAACAACAACAAAACAAAAAAATGTTGAGCAATGTATTCTAAGGCGAATAGTAAAGGAATAGTTAATGGAACGTCACCCTTCGATTTGTCGAGCACTTTGCGTGACAGCACTGCACGATGCGCCGTATTGGAATCATTGAGTAATTTCCCTTAAACACTTACAAATCTGGTACAGCGCGTGAGGGTGTACTCGACTAACTTGACAATTCGTAGTTGCCTAATTCAGTAGCATAATTAGCGACTATATCACGCGTATTTATAGTTCCTTCCACGTTTCGGCTCTTCTGTCACAATAGCCAACACGGTATGATAAGAAGACACCTGTATATATCGACTTCCCCGCGAGTCTTTACGATGCGACCTGTGACGACTCTTGCATACTGATTTAATTAGGTACTCCCTGGAAGCGTGCCACGCACCGTGTCCACAGCGAGAAATAAGGTGCCGGCGGAGAGCCGCATTATCTCTGCACACGAGTGGTTCAGGCTGTGTTACGAAATAAGGCAAGTTATAGTTCAGCCGTACGCATGCTGACGTCTCGTAGCAGCTAGAGCCCCGCCCCGTATGTGCCCCGTTGTCGCACGCAGTCACGTGTGCGTTGTTTTTGCTGTTTGTACAGCTCTCATCGAAAGTGTAGCACTGCGTGAGTTGACGAATGCTGTGCCTCGGAGTTTTTTGCGGCACACTTATATCATATCCGTTGCCCCACGACGGTGGTCTAATGGTTATGGCACTCGGCTGCAGATCCGAAGGTCGCGGGATCGAATCTCTGCCGCGGCGGCTGCATTTCGTTGGAGTCGACATGTTGAGGCCCGTGTACTGTGCGATGTCAGTGCACGTTAAAGAACTCCAGGTGGTCGAAATTTCCGGAGCCCTCCACTACGGCGTCTCTCATAATCATAGCGTGGTTTTGGGACGTAAACCACTTAAATACATCCATATATCGCAACCGTCGGCATTACAGAAATCTGTCGACCGGCAAAAAGCGTAATTTCGTGATTTTAAAACGCTTAAAATCATTGTATGACTTGATGTGGGTCCTGCAACAAAAGCAGGATAGTTAGAAAGGGATGCCTACTGTGAGGATGCGCCAGTTCATTGTACGTAGGTGGTTAATTCATTGTCAGAGCGCGGTCTGGTCTTTGTGGAGTTATTGCGTACGCGCTGCCGGTGAGGGAAGACCCATTGTTTACATTGCGACATATATTGCAGCCTGGAATGGACGTGGTTACCCACAGAATGACCGACATTCAACGCATGTGTGCGTAATGAACGCACCTCCTGTCTCTAAGTGAAGCTGACTTTGTAACATTATATTTAGGTTTTACATACTAATGTGTTCCCTGCATCTGCTGACTGTACTGCAGATGAGATAGATTGAATTTAGCAATGAGGTAGTGATCCGCTGACGTGGATAAACTCTTTTAATGGTCATTACGTTTTCCAAAACTCTTTCCTCTTAATAATCGCGCAAACGTGTGTGTGTGTGTGGTGTGTGTGTGTGTGTGTGTGTGTGTGTGTGTGTGTGTGTGTGTGTGTGTGTGTGTGTGAATTCTCTTTTCTGAATGCATCTTCGGCCCTTACGCAATCGTGTACGTCCCTCATGCATATCGCAGTTGCTCGTTCTATCGGTACATCTGTCAGCGCGATGTCTGACGTGGAAACTTTCCGTCGTTTAGCCACTTCCTCCTGTAATGCCGCAGACGCGCGCGGCCGGCAGCTGCGAGAGAAATTACTTCGTCGTCCACTTCTTTCCGCGTCTCCGAGTTATAAACGCATGACTTCTTTCGTGCGGTCGCTAAAACGTCCCGTCTGCGTCTACCTTCCGTCCCCTCTCCATATCTCCACTCTCTGCGTGCTCTTCCTCCCATTTACGCCACTTTGACGGCGCCTGATGCCACGCATTTATTCGGTTCGTGTATCCCTTATATCGCGACACTTTCACCCGCGCGGTGCGTTTGCTTTTCCCACCGCATACGTGAGAGGCTTCGTGGAAGGAAGCTGCCGGTTATTTGTGTCGCATCAACACCGTTACACATTGCCGCGAGACTGTTTGCTCTCACGAGGAGTCGCTCCGCATGCCCGATTTACGCGCTTATACGTGCGGTCGCATGTGTAACATGCCGTCATGCTCTGCCGCGCCTGGTTGCTTACGCAAGCGCCGCGCGCTATGTGGCGGCTCTGTTCTGCGTATATATACATTTCTCTCATATCTATTCCGTGCCAGATGTGTCGGTGGCGTCTTTTTCTTTTCGCCAGAGCTCGACGCGGGCACGACCTGCGTTCGATCGTGGTGCTTCGTTGACCCGACGCGGGAAGCGACGAACACCAATGCAGTGTGTGTTTGTTGTTGCTGGGTGGGTATGATGATGGTGGAGGGTATATATCGCGGCGCATTTCATAAATCTCGGCTGCGTGCATCACCTTCCTCCCTCCCCGATTGTCGGTGCACCGAGTGTGCCCTCGGGCGAGTTCCGATTGCCGAGGTCGACATCAGAGATGCGCGCGTCCTCTTCCCGCGGCGCATGTATGTATTTGCATCCGCGTTTTGCGCCACGCGCCTCTCTGCTCCGCTCGACGAGTTTCGGTGCCGCTGCGTGTCGTCATTAGGCCGGCCCGTAATCGGCAGAGGCAATCGTTATTCGCGCCGCTTTTTTTTTTTTTTTTCCGATACGCGAAACGAGCGCCGCCTTTGTTTTCTTTTTGGTTCGATCCCGTTCTTTCCCTCCGTTTTCCTCTAACCTTGACACCATCGGCGCTGCGCGATGGTGCGATGTCTCGTTACGTTCTTTCCGGCCCCGGGTTTTCACTCCATTGCTGGGGCTGTCTGCACTGGAGTGCTATACATCTGCTGGACTCGGGAGGGACTCTTTTCGTTGGAGTCGGACGGTATATGCGACCGTGACGGCCAATCCAAGTAACGAGATGGGAAATTCCGAAATATATATGGACAGCGCGGGAATATCGAACTCGGGGCCATAGGTACACGTGCACCGGATGTTTCGTTAGGGAGGCCGGACTGTCTTGCAACGCTCCCTTCCTTATCGCTTTGCTTTACGCGCTTTATATCCACACTGGAACACCTCGCGCGCATTCGACGAGTGTATTGAAAGCCAGCCCATAGTTTAATTATTACCACTTATCATACGTATGCCTCTTAATGACCTTAAGCACCTGAAGAGTACTGTAAACGACCTCCACACGTGCATAAGGAACTGTAACGAAAACTGGTGCAAAAGAAACTATGTTGGTATATGTTGTTGTCGCTTCCCTCTTTTTATTTTTTTTTGTTCGCACAAGATGCTAATTGTTCCTGCTGTCACAAAGGCGTATTTCCATCTCAGAAGCTTCCTTTATAAGTACAGAGACAGGTCCTTAAAGGTCGCATCTTTCTACTAACAGGATAAAAAAAATAATGCTTTTCGAAAATCTCGCTTTATGTTTTCTCTGTATGCTTAAATTGTGTACCGATTAGCGCTCTGAATTCTCAGCTACTTATTGCAAAACTCAACCTCATGTTTTTTTTTTTTTTTTTGCCAGATATTGATAGAATACTTAGCATTCATTGGTCGTGAGGGCTGTGTCCTACTGAACAAAAATCTGCCATCTGAGGCTCTTGTGACAGCGTACGTCGTAATGGACTACTGACCATAGGCGTGCACATGGAGAGAGAGAGAGAGAGAGAGAGAGAGAGAGGGGAGGGGGGAGCGGAAGGGGGGGGGGGGCATGGCCCCCTGACTACTAGGGAGGAGCGCAAAATTTCTAGTGACATATATAAGAAAATAGAAAAAATGGCGTTACTTATGTCCGTTGCAGCTCCCTGGGGTGGAGCACGATTCTATCCGATCTCAACCTGCCCGTCTCAGAATCCCACGCTCTAAACAACCGGTCTCTGGGCCGCTTCCTGTTGCGTTAAGCTTTCCACTTTCTGTAAATTATTAAACACCTTTCCTTCGACCCATTTCTAAAGGAAAGCGCAACTGTGTAGCTATAATTATGACTTCTTAAATTTAATTATTCTAAGGGCCATAATCATCAGCACTTTGCGCAATGCAGAGATTTTTGTTTTTCTATGGCGCCAGATGGGGAAGGCGGGGGGGGGGGGGGGTGCAGGCTAGGATGAGAATTAGCCCGCATCTCATGGCGGACCTGTGCATGCCTTTGCTATACTGACATATATGCACTCGTGTGCGATTTGTTCGTGCACACCCACAGGCTCAGCATATATTAAGCGTCTCCCAAAATTCCATACTGTTCTAAGCGTGATATGACACGATTTCTGCAACTTCGAAAATATGCACGTGTCGCTGTGCACTCTTGGAAAAGCATATTCGCGTGGCTTTTGCGAGCCGTATCACCCCTGTATACGCTGCATTTGTACGTGCTTCTCGCCTACCGCAGCAGCTCTGCGACTGCCGACACTGAGAACGATATGCCGCGTCTCGCATTCCTGACCGCAGTTACCTTATTGGTATTCAGGTTGAATGTACTGAGTTTGACTTCTAAGAAAGAGAGGTGAACAGCGTCTTTCGCATTAATGCTAAGCTCTCCAAGCATTATCTACAGATATCCTCCGATGTTTCTTCGGTGCATTAAACACAATCAACCACATATTTGCGCCTGATGACTGTGCTATGGCGATATTCGCCACCTAGCCCAACAACTATGTTATTTCCCAGAATTCTTTCTTCTCTTTTCTTTAACGGTTGCTTGCTGCTTCCCGTCGGAATATGCGTTCCTGCGTGCGTGCGTGCGTGTGTGTGTGTGTGTGTGTGTGTGTGTGATTGACTGGTTGAGTGATTGATTGAAATATTGATTTGTGGGTTTAACGTCCCAAAACCAGCTCTGATTATGAGAGACGCCGTAGTGGAGGTCTCCGGAAATTTCGACCACCTGCGGTTCTTTAACGTGCACTGAGAACGCACAGTACACGGGCCTCAACATTTCGCCTCCATCAAAATGCAGCCGCCGCGGCCGGGATTCGATCCTGCGACCGTCTATGCAGTAGCCGAGTGCCATAACCACTAGACGTGTGTGTGTGTGTGTGTGTGCTGACGAAAGAGGGGAATGGGTCAAGGGCTCATTTATTTGTTAGAAACAACATAATGACGTCGACATGCAGTGAAGTCAAAGAAAGCGCAGGGGAAAAATAATGTAGTTAATCGAATAAGTCGAAAGGAATTAATATGAACGAAAAAAAAAAAAAAAAAACCCGCCTTCGGTAGGGACAGAACCTACGGCTGTCGGATAACGCGCCCGATGCTGTACCAACTGAGTCGCGTATAAGGCGGCCGTACTCCCGTACACTTTAATGGCTATTTATGTGCGTATATAATCTTGGTTATCCCCACGGTACCGCTCCTACCGACCTCTTTGACATTTGAAGTGCGTGCCCTGGCAGCATAAAATGGCGACTGTGCACGCAACGCTAGCGGATCGCGCCTGCTGTCAGCTGGTTACATAAAAAGCAATCTGACAAGGTGGCATTCCGGTCCTAAATGTCGGCCACTCCATTTGTGACGAACAAATGTAAATTCGAAATGCCGGAGCATAATCGCGCGGCTTCTCCTTAAAGGGGCACTGACACCAAAATTTCGCTGCTAAGATATCCTGCGAGATCGATTTTCGTGGACATACAGATGTCGTCTACCAAATCGCAATGGCGAACAGAGCTCCGAAGGTAATTTAAATGAATATTGAAGTTCGCATGAGCAATCGAGCGCTAGACGCTGTACATCGCGACATCGACAGCAGCAAAGGTGACCTGAAGGGGTCCCCCAACTTCCGCGACGTCACCACGGCAGCCGAGCTCCGACAGTGCAGCTGGCAATGATGACGTCATAGCCGCCATTGATTATTCGCTGCGGCTGCGTTAGCAGACTGCCGGCGACGCCAGACCTCAAGAAAATAGTTGCCACCCAACAACGATGACAGCAACAGCGACAACAACGCGCAGGACGTGCGACAGGCGAAAGAAAACGAGCGCGCGGCGGTTGTCGTGCGGAAGTGCGTCACAGTTATATGTGCTCACGTGTCCGAACTCGTCTACTCCATTGCGAGCGCTAGATGGCGCCAGTTACACCGGGCGCCTTGTCGTTTTTCGAGCGCTCCCAAACCAAAACTGAAACTAGTGGGTAATAAACAGGCCGTAAATAATTATTTGACGCGCGCTGGAGCAAATGATGTGCCGTGTCATGGCTAACAGGTCCCCAGCTACGTATTGCAGCGAAAAAACAGCAGACGAAAATTTTGGTGTCAGTGCCCCTTTAAGGTCCACCTTGCAGAATTTTCTGGGGGAGAGAACCGTGCTCTCTCTCTCTCTCTCTCTCTCTCTATATATATATATATATATATATATATATATATATATATATATATTGATTGATTTGTGGGGTTTAACGTCCCAAAACCAGTTCTGATTATATATATATATATATATATATATATATATATATATATATATATATATATATATTGGTGTGTGTGTGTGTCCGCTGCCAGAAAATGTTTCGTATCTTTCGTTGCTCCTTGCGTTCTTCCTCCCACTGCGGAGTGTGAACAGCTTCCTCAAACGATCATCTACTGTAATAGACACAAAAGTGAAACAATACATTAGTTTATACTGATAGATCGCTGCTTATGAATTCTATTGTTGTTCATTTTGGCATCACGGGTCCGATATTGACAGAAATAAAGGTCAGTTTACTTTTTCTTTTGAATTTCGCGCCGAAACCTCTGCACCTCCGCGCAAGCATGACATCAGGGATTTCGAGGTCTTCTTTTCGTATTTTGGCCACTTTTTCTGCCTCACCGAAATTTCATGCAACTCGCTATACATTGGGTCTCTGATCGCCTAAGAACACAGTTGGATCCATTTTTACCGGTGAATAGTTATCCCTAGCAGGTTCTTTTACAGCCTATGACGTCACAGCGAATTGGTTCGAAAACTTCAATGCGGCGTCGCCACCTATGTTTTCTTTTTATCGCGCGTTTGTCAGAGCGGTTCCTCGCGGCTAGAATGGTGCGAAAAAAGTCATTTACAAATAACGAGAAAAATATTCTTGCGCTTTAGCGCTTGTTTAGAAGTTCCTGGAATGTGTTCTAGCGCAGCAAGCGCCATCAGTTATCGCTGTTGTACTTATTGAAACACGCTGGCACGTTTTGTGACATTTCGGTTAAAAAGACAAAGTTCGAAAATTTAAACCACGGCCTCTAACAAAGAGTATGCAAGCCGTGTTGTGGAATGAATAAAGTCAGAGAGAGAGAGAGAGAGAGGGAGCGAAAAAGAAAATTTAATACGCGTGTAGTGGAAGCGACGTTGCTGTGTGCCGTGCGTACGCGTTTGCGCAGCGGGCACTTAGCTACCGGTGCAGGTAGACGCGCCGCTGTCGAGATCTGCTCGCTGTTGCTGCTGCTGCTCTTTCTTTTTTTTTTTTTCATTTGCCGCTGCAGTCTTGACTTCCCCAACCATGCACTTTCACTTTCTTTACTTTCCTGCATCTTCCCGTTTCTTTGGGTTTTGGTTTCATTTATTCATTATTTCCTTGCCGCGGCCAAACGACGTTTCCACGTGCTTCGCGCGAGTCACGGTGGTGGCGAGATGTCTTCTCGTTTTTTCTTCCTTTCTTTTTTTTTTTTTTCGTTTCGCATCGTGCAGCGCCGAGTGCCCGCTTATTTCTTTCCCGCTTTCTTTTTTCTTTTTTTCTGCCGTCGCTGTCGTACACATCCTGTACGTAGCAGTCGTCGCGACGACTGTTTCGTTTCCCGCTCGGTAGCAGTGAGTTGGCAGTAGAACGTCGGGAGCATTGTGATTGTACAGCGGCTGTCATTGCAGTGATATGGTTCGATTGCTTGCTTGACCAGCTGCCGTGACCAAGTGCTTCTTTCGCGAGTTCGATTCCGCGGGCCGCCGCGGCCGTGTGGCGATTGAGGCGGAATGCAACGAAGCTTGTGAACTGGGATTTAACGGCGTCATAAAGAATGCTCCAGAAGAGCCTGTCGTATATCGCCCTGTGGTGTTGATAGTGGAGTTTAATCCCTAGGGAATCGGTCAGTCCTTGTAATGGCACGTGCTCATGCGCGGACCATTGTAGCTGCTGAGGTTGCATTTTGATGACAGCTCTCTCTCTCTCTCTCTCTCTCTCTCTCTCTCTCTCTCTCTCTCTCTCTCTCTCTCTCTCTCTCCTCCCCCCCCCCCCACACACACAGCATACAACAATGCTGGCTGTATTACAAAAACATCTGCACATCGCCTCTTTTCTCTTTTATATGGCAAATTACTGCGGTCCGTCCCGAATGGGTGGGCACTTGTTATCTCTTTGCATGTAGGCCGTCCAGAAGGCCCAAAATGTGGCTGGTGAGCTCAGACTCCCAGTCCCCACATGGGTGGAGCCACCGGGCTGGCCCCCGTAATGGGTACCCATGCCCCTTCAGGACCTTTAATAAAGTTAATTCTCTCTCTCTCTTTCTTTGCATGTGCTGACCGATTGTTATGTCTCAGTCGTTTATTGTTATTAAGAGAAGCAATGGAAGTGTGCCATGGCTATTCTAAAAAAAGGAATTGGCTGCATATCTGCTTGCTTCCCTGCAAATGACGTCGAAATACCATAGTCTTCTGCTGCCCCTGATAAACGCAACACCCTCTTTTTCCCCTCTCACACCTCCCATGATAAATGAGTGGAGGTTTTGCTGAACTCAATTCAAATTTCCTGCTTTCGCCGTGTGCTGGAACATTTTATTACATTGGCTTAACGTGCGGTGTCCGTGCGACACCATTTAACATGTTGATTTTTTTTTTCATTTACTAATGTAAAAACCACTCTAATGTGTATTATTAATTAAATGAATGCTGCAGATGGTTATGTACATGTAGCTTGCCTTAAATAGGCCTGAGGTTTCTTTGTGCTGTTTAATATTGGCGTGTATGACCCCAAGCCACCAGTGCTAGTAGCTCGGTTGGTTTTGATTGCACATTTGAATCGGTTTTGGCTAGGGTTGAATCCAGGGACAGTAAGACTAAGCTTTTCGTATTTATGTAGCTCAAGAAAGACAGTAAAGCCTTGCTACATTGAATTCCGTATACGTTTGATTTAGGTAGCAGTGATGACAGTCTTCACTGGCTTAGTTATGTTTACTTTCATGTACTTTTGTGCTGTTTTATGCACGCTGAACCACATAAACAGTGGTGAACCACATAAATTTTACTGCGGTGTTTACTCAGTGCATTTTCTCAGTATGGTTGCCGCAGGCAGAATGTCGCCAAGCAGCAAGCAGAAGCAATGTGCTGCTATAAAAAATTACTGCTGGCCAGTAATCTTCAACTTTCAGCAATACTGCTTTCCTTTCTTTTTTTCTTCTTCTGTAAGCTCGCCATGTTATAGCTTGGGATGACCTAGTGGAACTTGCTTAGCAATTTTTGTCTGAGTTGAAAAGCACTTTAAGTGGACTGACAACCAGTTCAACGTAAGCTTACTTGTCAGAGTGCCCAATCATGCAGTGGGAACAGGGGAAATGCCATGAAATGCTTGTGGAATTTTTAACAGCGAAGCTGTTTAACAAATCGTTCATTGTCTGGTGAACCAAACAACTATCATCATTAGTACAGTTCTCCAAGAGTGTGCATGCACTTCTATGCAGTATCCAATGTATGGTGTTCGTATGTGCGCTTCTTTTTTCTCTGGTACACATGACCTCAGCCCACTACTGCACTAGCAAAATTGCGTCTAGCGACCACAGTCAGAAGAATAAGAAGGCAAAGACAGCGTGTGTTGATTTGTCCGGCACATAGCATCTGTCAAAGCTACACAGTTGTGCATGGTGTAGTATAGCAAAGGGGTGGGACGGCGTCAAGCCGAGGCCACGCGTACTGTGTCTGCCACAGTCTGTGGTTTGACACGAACGTCTTTACGCTGAGATCAGTGTGAAACTTTGAGAAGCGTTCTGTGGGCTTTGCAGTGTTCATGAAGCATTTCCTAAAGCTTTGGACTATGACGGACTATGACAAAATTCAGGTGTGCAGGAGACAATCCCAGACCATCCAAGTGCCCATCAGCTTCGCTGATTCGCTAGCCTTGTGCCACTAGTGCAAGCTTCACTGATTTTTGCCTATGGAGTCCTATACACAGCACATTTTACAAACAGTGACTGACAGCTGTCAGGTGCGTTTGCACCAGGTGCTCTTGCGCTTTCATGGAGTGCATGCGCACAATGCTCTACGTCCATACGCCGCGATTAAACACAGGTTTTTGGCTGCCGCAAAGGCTGTGCTGCTTCTCAGCATTGACTCCTTTTACTGCATAGAAAGCAAAGGAAAGGCACTTCTTGTATACCAGCTGTAATTTTTAGCCTGAAGTATGGTTGTATAAAGAGCAGCAGGCAACGTACAGCAATTGAAAGACTCCAGACCACATTACCAAGGCTTCTTCACTAGGCAATGTCACGTCGTGGTTGCCACGATTTTGAAACTCAGTTTCATAATACAAGTTCTACTTAGATCGCAGAAGGGTGCTCAACTCCATCACTATAATTTGGGGTCTTTCCAAATGCACAAGGGTCCTGTCACACGTACTGGTGAGTTGTTGGCCCCTTTAAGAGGCAGTACTATTGAATAATTAAGTGGTCAGTGCCACAATAAAAAACATGGTTTTCTTACGCCCAGGTATTCTCAGTTCACAGTGTTTTAATGGGAAAACCGTACATGTTTGATTTCATTGTTACAAGTGTTATTGCAAAGTTGTTTATTATTTTTATTGTTGATGTAAAAACAAATGAAGGAGCTGTCGCCATTTTATGGCGACGGCTACCCCTTTTTGCTTAAGTCCTGTAACATGATAGTAAAATGCAAAGTTATGTGAGGAGGCATACAATGTTCATGATTTTCAGTGGAAAAATGTCATGAAAATGTCAGTTGGGCTTACATATGTCAAGGACATATGTCAACGACAAATTATTCAGCAACTAAATTCTTCCGTACCAGGACGAAGCTTTGGTTTATGAGAAATCCGTATAAATTTCCTTGTAGCTTTGCGCTACATACGGGTGGATGCTAATTTTCCCATTCATAAACATTACCATCTTGCTGGTTTCTGCAGAACTCGCTTGTCATATGCATGGTATCATAGGTATTTTTTATATACATGCTAGCAGACGAAAAAAGATATAGGTTGTATTCACAGAATGACTTGGGGGTGAAACATGCTTGAAATTAAAGGTGTGGTCTGCTTAAATTGTATTGATAAGGACTGTGATGTCGGCATGATGATTCTGACTTCGAAGGACTCAATGTTGTTAGTCGGTGGTGCTTCACATAATTCTTGGGTTTACATGTCTTACTTCAGACCTCATATATGTAGCCCCCTCCATACCTTTACCATTGCTAGCTTTGTGAACAGCCTGGCAGCGTCTTATGTTTGCTCAGATCTGGCCTCGCTACTATCTTGGTGGTATGTGCCAAGAGGCTACTTTTCGTGGGCATTTTCTGTTATCTTTGTTGGCTGCTTTATGGCTTGCAGGTTATGTGAATAGCACATGAGCTATATGGTGCATGAACTTTTATTTTATGCCGAAGTCTGCCTTCTAAGCTCCTTGAAGGATGCCCTCCGTACTTTTCCATTATGAGGGCTTCTTATGGCTTTCGGATTTAATCTCTTGTTGACAGGACAAGTCATAACTTATTGGAACATGTCGTTCACATTTACACTTTCACTTTACAGCATGCAAAATATGGATGCCATTCATAGCAATTGAATTTAAATATATTGCCATATTTCACTACATAATTGTGCATGGAGATTTAGTGCTGCAGTATGTTGAATTGGCTTTATGGCAGTAATATGCTGCACTGCTTGGTTCCTGTTTGTTGCTGTTTTTATTTGGCTGGTGGCACCCAGCTATTTTGTCCTGGTGTGCTTATCTTGATGCCATCTGTTTGATTGGTAAAGAATGTACAAAATTAAAGCTGAAGGAATGTTCTTTCACACAGTGCTGGCATTTTGGATTCATTGTTTCTTTATTCCATTGTTTCGCTCTGTTTTGGTCTTGAAAAGGTAGCTTTCTCTTTCGTAAGACACTTGATGCATATTGTCATGCATGCAGACACACAAGCTATGCCATAAAAAACTGTCTTGTGACAGCATCCGTGCAACTGTGCAGCTGGTTTCTGTAAGAGCTTTGGATAGGTTACAAGTGTGGGTTCTGCTTGTGAGCTTTGAAATGTGCTCACCCTTGGGAGCAGGAGGTAAAAGCATGAAAGAACACAAAGAATTGGAGGGAGGAGCTGCTAGAACTGAGAACCGGAGCAGCTGTGTGCGAGATCTGTCAGAAGCAAACAAATGACAGCCTAGAGAGGAGAGGTAGTAGGGAAGAGAGGGCCTCAGAATGAAAAGCTAGACACAGTGACAGCCTGTTGGAGACTGGCCTACCCAGCCAGGTGTTATGGAACGAGCGTGTTAAGGCAGTGGTGTTCGTTTGTGCAGTCTTTTTCATTTTTTTTGGAATGGTTAGCAACCAGCTATGGAAAAACATGTGGTCGAAAAGTAAGGTTTTTTCTTTTCTTGATTAACAGCTTCACATGCAGCTGGCATGATCAGCATCTCAGATCTGTTACATTCTTGTACACTACGGTACTACAGCGCTCAATATGTGCAAGTGCTCGGAGTTCCTCTTTATTCTTCGTTCCATCGTCACGGCAGTATGCCTCTGGCAGTATGTTCTACTCATGTGAAAGCTTATCTCAACCATCCTTTTCTTTATCTTCTCCCTGACAAGGGCCTAGCCCTTATTTTATGTTAAAGTGCAGTTGTTTATGAAGGGCATCGGGGATGCCCATGCCATGACTAACAAAATATCGCCCCTTCAGCCAGCATTTGATCGAAGTAGGCCTTTTATAAAACGCACCCTTCATGCCCCTGAAAATGTATCACAGTGTCTTTTTTTCTGGTGCATGTATTCAATCACAGCTACACTAGGAAATATTCGGGTTCCGCAACTTCTGCTATCTTGTGCAAGTGGGCACTGGGAGGGACATTGAAATGGCGTAAGCATAAGAACTGAGCTTTCATTACTTTTTATAGCTGGTATATGTTAGCGTTCGTGGAAGGTTGAAGATTAAATAAAGAAGACTTTGCAGGTATATGTGAATCTGGAATTAGACTTCAAAAACAGCAGAGCGTATATATAAGCAAATTCTCAAAAACTCTGGAGGATTATGACGCTACCTGAAATCTACTTAATACTTTGCCAATTATTTGCTTTAATAAAACTTTAGTAGGGCCTAATTAGTACATGTTCTCTTATTATGAAATACAGCGTAAAGATTCCGGACAAACCACTGAGAAGAAGGCATGACACACACTGGCACTGTACTAACAACTGTTCTTATTCTTCATCTGTCCAAGCATATGTATATATATATATATATATGTCGCAATCCACAGAACCATGCATGCACTTCTTTACAGAATGTATGGAAATGACACCCAATTGCTAAATTTACCTGACATGTGATAACATGAAATCGCATTCATTCACTTTATCCTGTGCAATCCCTTCGCTGTGTCCAAGAAGCTTATTAAATGCATAATTCACTATATTGTGCTTCCAGAGGTACTGGGTGGTTTTATTAGTAGCTGAAGGCCTAGCTTCGGCAAGACGCGTCCGTTGGGGCTTGCTCTTGAGCGGAGAATATGATGTGTTGTTATTGTTGTCCTCAATTCTGGCACATACCCACCCTGGGTATTGGCCAAGATGTGAGAAGTTGAAAGAGTTAAGTTAGAAGAAGCGCGTGGTCTTCTTTCTTCATTTCTGGCTGGCGCCAGTCTTGTTCTCGACCCACTACATGCAAGTGGCAATATGCAGTCTTAGTACTGCTGTAGTCTCTACTCTATCCAGAGCACGTTCCCGCATGCTGGACTGGCTTTTCTCATGCTAATATTTAGCCATGCTTTCTGATGCACTGATTGTATGTATTACTTGGGAATGCATCATAGGCTGCATCACTGGCTGTGTGTTCTCTGACCCCACCACCCCACATTGGCATCACCATGCAAAAACCAATCTCAAACTTCCCTCTACAGCCTTTTTATAAAAGAAGTGGGTGAGACTGTGCAATGCATTTGGCCGAGGTGCTGAATTCACATTTTTCCTATGCTCTGATGTTTAGGGGGGGCCCTCATTTTTCTTCATTTTGCTGCAAGTATTGCAAAACGATTTTGAATTGTGTGCTCTATGTGCCACATTAACTTAGCGCATATATTGGTTTGTTGTCAGTCAAGTATTGACCACTTTTCAAGATGTGCATAGGTCTTCATAGAACCTTTGATGTACATTTCATGGAATTCCATGGCGGCATTATCTTATGCTCTCTACACCAGTTTGTGTGTGTTTGTGTGTGTGTGTGTGTGTGTGTGTGTGTAATAACTTTCAATGTAGCTCAACTAGCTAATCGAAAGTGGAGTAAATGTTTTGAAGTCCTGCAACTACTCCCTAGCCCAGCATAGGCTTTCTTCCATCTTTTTCCCTTTCAACCTATGTTCTCGGACATAATGGCCACCCACATATTGGGCATTTTGGTTATCCCCAAACATATTTCTTTTTTCCTTTTTTTTGGTGGAACGCCAAAGGAAAATAGTGAGCCCTGTTAGATTGAAAAAAATTTCCCAAGCTTCTAGATGAATAACTTGTGTGCCATGGTGACTTGTTGTCTAGGAAATTTCTGCTGAAGGTCCCACTGCTGCATCGAGCCTAAATGTGCAATTTGATATGGCTGCGGGACCCTCGTTTCAACCACTCTGTGAGTCCACTCACGCTTGTCACATGAGAGGTACTCCAGTATAAAAGAGGAATTTGTCACTGTGATGCTTTATTTAGACCATTTCTTGTACTCAACAGTCCTGCTTTTGCTTTGAATGCTGAATTTCTTATTGCACGGGCTAATTTTTTATTCTAGCTTGGTATATTTTCTATTCCGATTTTCTTAAATCACCTAGGTGCCTTTGAAGCAGCTTAGGTCATGTTATGGGACCTCCGCTTTCTCTTAATTCTGTAGTATGGCCTTGATCTTCGTGTGCTGCCTGTGTGACAGTATGATCATGAGTGGTTGAATGATCGAAACTGCTTATGGCAATGTTTCTGAAAGGTGGCAGTTGTGAAAGCCATGGCCACTCAATAAAGAAAATATTGAGCAGCTGTGTCAAAACATAGGCACCTTTTGTTTTTCTTACCAACTGGCCGTGCTTGTGTGATCACTGTTAGATCAACTG
Source organism: Hyalomma asiaticum (assembly GCA_013339685.2). Lineage (NCBI taxonomy): Eukaryota > Metazoa > Arthropoda > Arachnida > Ixodida > Ixodidae > Hyalomma > Hyalomma asiaticum. The sequence continues at coordinate 139,286,220 of CM023482.1, forward strand.
AAGCTTCGATCGTGCAAAGACGTCTTTGTCTTGTAACATTAATTAAGTGTGGACTGGCTACTGTTTTTCTGCAGACGCCTTGAGGAAGAGTTGCAAGGCCACGTTCGGGGGTCTGCACACCGAGAAGTCTGCAAGGACGGTGGCAAGAGCTGCGCCCACTGTAGTTCGACTTTCAATCTTCTCTTCAACCGAAAGCTGGTGTGTCGGGAGTGCGGCCTCTTTGTGTGCCGGGACTGCGCCACATACGACTCGCGAGACCGGGGATGGTACTGCCGCATCTGTGAACAGCAGAGGTGAGGGACTCCCACCATTTTCTCTTTGCTAGCTTATCAAGAAAAAGGAGAGGGAGGAACAAGCTGCGTATAAAAAAGCCTAATAAAATGTTGAAAATGCTACATACATACTGCAGGCATATTTAACTCAAGTTTCCGGCATACTAAAATGAAAATTAGAAACAGCCCTTGCTTTTTTAACTTGATAATTGTGGCGTTAAGGTAAATTGTACTCCAGAACATTGTAGCACCTATGTTGTTGTAAAGGTTCTATTGCATGATTGCTCTAAACTTCCAGTGCTGCAGTGTTTTCTATTGGAAGCTCCTCTTGTAGCACAATTAGCAGCTGCTGGCTATCCTCTTTCTGTCTCTCTTACATTTTCACACTTGTGCTGATGTGGCCTGTATGATCAGAGCTCTACTGTATAATCTGAACACATAATAGCCAGTTTCAGTGTTTCCACATTAGAATATTATCATATTTTGTTAGTTTTGTACTTCACCATCTAGTGCACTTTATGGCTGGCACCAGCTCTCTCCACTTTTTCGAAGTAGGCTTTAACTTCACAAGTGCTGCCATAGGTCTCTCAGGTGTTTGCTTTGAGACTTCGGTATGCTTAACCTTGGCTGACTGTTATACATAAATTATTGTGGTGACATTCTTATGTGGCCACTATGTGACCTTTTTTGTGCCATCACACATGATCGGTGTTTTGATACTGTATGTTCCAGCTTTACTTGGGTGCTTGCAAAGTGTCTGGCTTGAGAGTTGTCAAATGAGCCATCGTAAATGAAGAATGACCCCGTATTTTTCAGGAGCCTGCGTGCCCAGTCGTGCGAGTGGTTTTACGAAAATGTAAAGGTCAAATTCAACCATTTTGGAAGCACCAAGGTCCTTCTTTCTCTGTATGGCCCAAAGAAAACAGGCAAGTCCTTCCAGTATTACAAGGCAGCATAACAGGGCAGTCTTCGCCTATGGGAAATCACCTTTGCAATCCAGACAGTGTCTGTTCAGCTAATATTCCCTGCGGCTCTGCTTACAAATATCTCGGTGCCTCTTATTGTACTATTGTTCCCTGGGGCACTCTGATCGAAAAGATTTGCACTGAAGCTAACCATACCCTAGCGTTTTTGCATCAGCATCTGCATCACTCTCTATCTGCCATTTGGCGACAGGCTTACCAAACATTTGTATGCCCCCAGCTGGAATTGGCTTCGCCGATCTGGTCTCCTCATCAAAAGTACCTCATAGATAAACTGGAATCCATTCAAAACCGTGCTGCCCGCTTCATAACTTTTAATTACTGCTGCCAATCTAGCATTACCTAAATTAAGTGCGACATTTGTCAAACTAACTTGGACTCTTGCCACTGTGTTGCCCTTTTTATCTTTTTCATAAATACTGCTACTGTAACACATGGCCCAGCTGTCTGTCAGTAATTGAAATACGTTCATGCACATCTAGTAGTAGTCTGTCAATACTTGAAATACCTTCATGCACATCTAGTAGTAGTCTGTCAATACTTGAAATACCTTCATGCACATCTACTAGACTTCATAATCATCTCGGTTTCAGGCACATAATCATCTCAGTTTCGGGCACCTTTGTGGCTGCACACAGTCACTTAATAATTCTGCTCTACTGCGCTGCCATCGCTTTATGAAACAACCTTCCAGGTGACACTATTTCACTAAAAGGTGCTGCCAAATTCGGCGAACAGTTGTAATTTCATACGTTTTCTTGACTTTGTGATATGTTTTTCTTTCAATGTTTTCCAGTGTTTCATTTTCCTTCCAATGCACCAATGTCTACTATGCTGGTCTTTTTATGCCATATTTGTTCTAATTTTCTGTAACCGCTTAGTTTATGCTCCTTGGAGCCGATAGCGTAATATGAATAAATAACTAAATCCTGTCCTGGGTGGCATGCTTTTGTAGTGTGTGCAAGTTGCATTGTTATTTCCTAGTGACATTATTTTAGTGCAAGAAAGGACGAACATATGAAAGACAAGTGCTTGTCCTTCCACCTTTCTATTTCTGTTGTATTTCTAGTGCAACTTATGAGGTAACATTCACTTTCAGTTATACCTTTAGATGTCTGTCCTTTAGATGTCTGTCACTGTGCTGTCTGTTATGTACTACAACAGAGGGGGCAGGACAATTGGTCACTGCAGTTGACCCACATTGTGGCCACTGTGGGTCATACTGGCTCTTTTTCGGGCCCACATTCATGCTGCTTCTTGGACTATTGGGGAAACACACTGATAAAGTGCAAAAAAAAAAAAGTATCTGATGTAGAGTAACAGAGACAGAGTTACTTGTGTAATGCTATGCCAATACTGGTTGGACAAGTCTGAAATTCTAGTTTTGCTTTTTCACTTTAGTACTTTTTTAAATTGAAAGGGTCCATTGGATGCCTTTGGGCAATCAAATCTCCTGTGGTGCTCACTTGTTGAGTTCTTTGTACTCTTTGTTCGTGATGTTTATCTTTATTAGATCTAAACTGTTGTACTGGTGTTTTTATTGTGTGTCCTTTGCAGACAAGGGATCCGACTTGGGGGCTACAGAGCAAGAAGAATCTGATGTTCAGCAGCATGTCGAATCTGTAATTGAGAGCCTCCTGGGCGAATCTCTAGATTCCGCATCTGTGACTCACCTCTACAGGCACCCTCTTTGTGAGCCTGCTTCTAATTCCTCATACTGTTTTTCTGTGTGTGTGTTGATGTACCTCCTGCAATGTGTTACTGCCATGAAATTTGGCTGTCTGTGGTTAACTCTGATTTGCACCATCAAATTTTCACACTAAAGAGACACTAAAGGGAGAGACTTGACATAAACTGATAAATTGTTTTTTAAGAACTCTATTGTCATTGATTTTACCAGCATAGGTCCATTATTAGGAAGAAAAGCTAGGTCAGTTTTATTTTTCATTTACTTGAATGTCAACTCGTTTTCACCAATTTCAAAGACTTTCCTTTTATTTGGCCATGTTGCCGTGTTAAGAATTCCTGAAACTTGCCCGTGTAAGTCTCTGGCTTCCTTATAATAACTTGCCTTTATTCATGACAACTTAAGTACGACCCGACAGACAGCATCAAAGAAATCATGGGGAGTTAGAGTGGGCTTCTCTTGTATTGGGCTCCTGTAATTTCTTTTCACTTGTTTTGCCTGCTTATTGGGTGTCTCACAGCAGGAGGCCTGCTTTTGGCATTGGGCAATAGTAATTTGCAAGTATCATAAAAAGAATGTTCATCCCTTCATATCCGTTTCAAATGAAATGCACTCTTCTACACTGAAGTGCAATAGTTACTAGCATGTTGATGTATTTGTTGTGCAATTAGGAAATGAACATCTGAAAAAAGCAGTCATCCTGATAATTTGTTAAAACTGGATATATCTTGTGAACTTGTGCACTTAAGTTCTTTTACACTGTAATACCTGACATAAAGGAATTAGGATCTTAGCTAGCTCGTCTTTGTTACCTTTTTTAATTTCATATTTCAATTCATCTAGCTAACAGCATCTTGTTCTTCAGCAGTCTACATTAAAGATGATGTCTGTGCTATCTGCTGAAGGCAATTTGTATAAACTCCTTTCTTTCTGCAGATGAAAAGATCTTCACTGATCATCGAGAGAAGCTCTTGGAGGGTGTTTCTCAGTTTACACGAGCCCTTCTCATTGCCCTGCAAGGTGAGCATGATGCCTTTTTCCTATCCCTACCCCCTTTCTTTTGCTCAAATGAGTTCTGCGGAAACCCGCAAGGTAGAGTAACGTTTATGACAGGGAAAATTGGCATCCACCTGTTTTGTAACACAAGGCTGCAAGGAAATCCATACGGATTTCTCATAAATGAACGCTTCCTAGTTGCCGAAAAATTCGTCCTGGTCCGGGTTTCGAACCCGGGACCAACGCCTAACCGGGGCGCTCGCTCTGCCAACTGAGCTAACCAGGAGGCTAGCGATTGACAGCGCGAGGGCGAATCTATCGACAACTCGAAGCCCAAGGGCGTCAATATAAGTCAAATGAGTTCTGCGGAAACCCGCAAGGTGGAGTAACGTTTATGACAGGGAAAATTGGCATCCACCTGTTTTGTAGCACAAGGCTACAAGGAAATCCATACGGATTTCTCATAAATGAACGCTTCCTAGTTGCCGAAAAATTTCGTCCTGGTCCGGGTTTCGAACCCGGGACCAACGCCTAACCGGGGCGCTCGCTCTGCCAACTGAGCTAACCAGGAGGCTAGCGATTGACAGTGCGAGGGCGAATCTATCGACAATTCGAAGCCCAAGGGCGTCAATATAAGTCAAATGAGTTCTGCGGAAACTCGCAAGGTGGAGTAACGTTTATGACAGGGAATATTGGCATCCACCTGTTTTGTAGCACAAGGCTACAAGGAAATCCATACGAATTTCTCATAAATGAACGCTTCCTAGTTGTTGAAAAATTTCGTCCTGGTCCGGGTTTCGAACCCGGGACCAACGCCTAACCGGGGCGCTCGCTCTGCCAACTGAGCTAACCAGGAGGCTAGCGATTGACAGCGCGAGTGCGAATCTATCGACAACTCGAAGCCCAAGGGCGTCAATATAAGTCAAATGAGTTCTGCTGAAACCCGCAAGGTGGAGTAACGTTTATGACAGGGAAAATTGGCATCCACCTGTTTTGTAGCACAAGGCTACAAGGAAATCCATACGGATTTCTGATAAATGAACGCTTCCTAGTTGCCGAAAAATTCGTCCTGGTCCGGGTTTCGAACCCGGGACCAACGCCTAACCGGGGCGCTCTTTGGTTGGTTTTTATACACACTTTAGCATTCAATTATTTCTGACTGGACTTCTGCATGCAACTGCGGGGACTTCTATTTGGGAGTTGACATGTTTGCATGCTGAATCTTGCACGATTGACAGTGCAAAGTACGCATGAATTTTCATGCTAAAGTTATCGCTGACTTCCGGTGAAACTTACATAAAGTTTTATTGAGTACCACATTTCTGGTGCTGCACTATCCCAGTTTCATGCACGAAAGATAAATTGGAAGTGACTGTCATCTGGCACAGTGCTGCTAAAAACAATTTATTCCACTGGAAAGGAATGCTGGCATCGGCTGTCATGACTAAATTGAGCGAACTGTGTTCATCACAGCCACCTTTTCACTGCAGTGGAATGTGCTTTCTTCGACAGGCACTGCTTCGGGCAGCAGCACTTTCGAACACTGATATTGGAGCTGCAGCTATTAAATGGAACCTGAAAATGTGGCATTGAGCTATACTCCTTGTAAAATGACTACATTGTGTAAAATTAGAGTGTAGGTCATCCTGTGATTTATTAGGAAAGGTATTATAGTGCTTACGTTAATGCGACATGCTTGCTCAAGGCCTTGACTATTTGAGAAAAACATCTATTTTCACTATCTATTTGCAGTCAGAGTTGCAATATGTGCATTAGGTGACTTTTTAAAATGCAATGTTACCAGGCTTAAATTTTATATTATTAGCACTACACTGTGATATTAACAATACCCCCTAACCAAAATTTCAGGAGGGGCCTGCCTGGGCACCTAGGGCACCACCCCCTGCTATGGGCCTGCTGTGAATGTTTCTGAAAACATTTTTTCTTAAAATTCTAATACTGCATTTTGGTTTAGCAGTGTGAAATAGTCTAGCAATTCAAGCGCAGGCTTTCTCTGATTTTTATATTGTGCAATTTTACTGGCATCTGAGCTTTATAAAGCTTTATCGCATGATTTTCTGAGTGAAAGCACTATTACAGTTTTCACAAAAGGTGGAAAGGTATCCAAGGTCCCTCCCACATCATGGCTTTTTTAGCTTAACAGAGCTGTAGTGAATTATATGGCAACTAAACAGAAAAATTCGTACTGTTCACTTGGCGTGCCACTTAACTTCAGAGAGTTCTTTAATAAATAAGTTACCTTGGCAAAAAGGTATTTTTGGGTAATGTGTACATGTGTGCAGTTTGCAACAGTGGGACTTAGTCTCTTGATGTATATATGCAGGCAAGCAGTGTGAAGGAGATTTGACGCCTACAAGTACACATGCCAGGCTCAAGGAACTAATATTTCATCTCACTAAGGATGTGGAGACCCTTCCCCCTTTGCAAGTAAGCTTTGTTTTGTCTCATGCTCCTGTACCTAGCCAGAAACTCTCGTTATTAGCCTTTGCAAAGAAGTGCTAAGCTAATGGGCGAAGACAGTGGCTGACAACTAAATGACTGGTTCACTTTCCGTCTGCATACTTTGGAATTTCTGGCTGTATATTATTGGGGATTGAAAGACCCATGCAGCTGGAGTAGCAATACATGAGAGGGTTTTGATGTTAAAATCAAATGTCTTGGTTACATAGTGGCTGAACTGTTTATACCTCTATAAAGTGGTCCCACTCACATTTTTTTTCTCTTTCATATGGCACACCTAACTAGCAGTACTAATTTAAAGCTGTTACATTTCTAACATTCCTAAACTGAAGAGAGGTAATGAGGATTGATGATTTGTGGGGTTTAACGTCCCAAAACCAGAGAGTTAATGAGTGTTTTTGTGACAGTGTGACTGGTTCACTACAATGACTCATGCAAGTTAGGCATTGCTTCACGCTTACTTAAAGCTCATTGAAGTCTTTCCATCTCAAGGAGGAATGCAAGCCAAAAACAAAAGATGCATCTGCCTGTTCTGATGCCTCTGGCAGTGAAGATGGGGATGATGTTGTTTGTGACACTTACGAGGAGCTCCTTGTCGTCGCTGTCATCAATAAGGTACATTGAGAACCAACCTTTTTTAGTTGCATTATGCATTCGGCACATAAAACATTTACATTTTTCATTATTCCTGTAGGCTGTTGAAATGGCTCAACGTAAGTATGCAACAGACAGCTCAGCTGCTGATTTGAAAAATGCCTGTGAACCTGACATCATCAGGACGGTGAAGAAAGGTGAGGAATGCTGTAACACAATGGACATAGCTATGCATGTTACCTGCAGAAGCCATTTTGTCACGTGTTACTTCTAATAGTTCAAAAAGCAGCAGTAATATAGTGGTAACAGCATAATTGTAGTAGTTTTTCTATTACAGGTGCCTGTCGTTTTTGCGCTGTCTTGTCCTAAGCACTGTTTCTCACATCAGAATTGCGTGCCAGTCTGTGCGGTTCACCACACTTCTACCACCTATCAGATATTCCTTACAGTATCACGTCTTGCAGTGAGGGGCACAGTAGTCGAAAAATGAAATTGTTGGAAGCAGCTAGACATAGCCTGAAAGCCAGTTTTGTTTGCAGATACAGGAAGGCCTTTTTCGTGATAAAACAGAAAGGAAGTTAACGGATCTAGCCCTGCAAGCACTGTAAATGGATGAATCAACAAATAAGTAAAGGGATATGAGCCAGGAACATGTAGCACTCAAGTATCTATGAGTCTTTTGACTTCGTAGAGAACTTGTACATGCATTGTGGTGTAACTAGAGAAACACATCTTTTGTATTTCACTACATCGTCATAGCAGCACTACATTGAGGAGCTACTTGCTAGCCTACGCGCCCACTGGTACTTTGGCACTCATCATTGTTCATTGAGTACATGCTTTTGTGGCTTTTTTGCAGAACACATTGATGTTGGCTGCCAGTCAGACATCCCGTTGTCGGACTCGGGGCAGGAAGAAGAAGAATTCACTGAGGAAACGGAGTCTGATGAGTTCTTTTGGTCGCGTGTCAAGGAGGACCCATTTAAATATATTGTGAGTTCCAGGAATGTGTGTTCGACATGTAAACCTTCAGCTTGATGAGAGTTGAAGTTTAGCATTAGTACAGAACAGAAATGCTGCAGTGGCATACTTCCAATTGGCGATGTTGTACCTTACACAACTATCTTTGCTGTGTGGTATGAAACCACCGTTTCTTTGGTTGCTTTGTAAAGTGTAACGACACTGAAAACTACATCAGTCTGATGCCTGTATGAGATTGCTTTGGTGCCAGATACTCAAGAAGGAAATTAAAGTATGTTTGCTCCAGTTGTCTTTGAGGAAAAAGCAATGTTCATTTGGCTCATGAAAACACACCTTTCAAGGCAAAGTCGCAACTTCTAATGTGCACTTCAACTGTTTGTTTACAGATTGAGGAGAAAATTGAAGAGGAAATAACAGAGGCTTATACAGAGTCTGACGACGAGAGGAATAGAGTTCTTTCCGACCATGACGAGTGCACCAGCAGTGCTCGCATGCAAGTTCCCTTCACGCTGGATTTGTCTCGGGAGCATAGGGTAGGTGCACTTCATTTTTGCTTAGTTTGTTTGTTTGTTGGTTGGTTGCTTTACATTTGTAGGATAAATTTTACATCTTTTGCACTCATTTCTGTGTGACTTGATATAGTAATGCACGCTTGCCTAATTTCTAGATATTGTAATTTGGATTTCACCTTTTGTTTGCATCACTTTGCAGAACAAAGTATGTGGGATGTTTACAGTGTTGTAAACTATGGAATTTCCGTCTTGTTTTCACCTGATTCTCATCTGACTTACAAGTAAAACTGCAGAGCTAAAGTTGGATTTTAGTCTGCAACAATGATATCAGGGTGGTGTAAGCGTCATGTGTGCATGATAATATTGAATTGACAAAGAAATGTGTATGCAACAGGAGAGGAGTTCCCTGTGCTAATGATTGGCTAACTGTATGGACAAATACACCATATACAGACAGAACTGCTATGTTGAGAATGCACCCAACCTTTCTTTTTATGTTTCTGCAGGTTCCTTTTCCAGAGATGGGTGTGGACATTGTGACTCCCTATGCCTTGGACTCGGATGAAGAAGAGCTGGAAGGCGATGATGTCGATGGCCACGTGGACAGTGCCAAAGGCTGTGATGATACACCAGCTCGTATCTGGACGACGTGTGTGCAGGATTGGGAAGACAACTGGTTGTTTCGACAGCGCAAGCGTAGCGCTGCCCTTGGTGCATTCAGGGGTGGTCGCTATGCAGCCTACTATGACCCCATCAACATGGTCATTCCAAATCCTTCCGATGACTGTGGACGGGTACGACTGGGAAGCAAGTAAGTACCATTGTTCCTTTAGACTTCTGTTTTATTTCGAAATAATCCCCTGTTTACTTATAATTCCTGTTCATCACTTAAACCAGTGGGGTAGTTAAGTGAGCGTGCTGCTTCCCCTGATGTTGGTCACTGTTATGGGATGAAGCTTCTGGTTATAAAGGATATCATTAAACTGCTGGCAGGATTTCTTCAACATTTTACACCAGTGCTTGTAGAGATACGTGCGAGTCCAGGATAGTTGTACTCCTATGTGTCAAGTTATAACCTGTTGATGATGGTGATGAAGTCGACGTAATGTTATGGTTGCCAGCCACTGTAATTGCTCACTGTTCATGGAAGCTGGCCTCGGTAGTGCATTATTCTTCTGGTTCCCCTCTGTTACTTACTGCCTTGCCAGAGGAAGGATTGACCTCCCTTGTGCATAACTTGGCCACCACCTTCCGCATATTGCTTATGGCTTCCGTGAACTATGAAAGGGCATTTGACTTAGTAGAGATACCAGCTAGCAGTTTTGAGGCATGACATCATCAAGGAATACTACAGACATATGTCAGTGCCATAGCAAACATCCACAGAGATCTCTCAGTTGCTTTGCTTCCACAAAAGAAAAGCAAAATAACTGCCATCAAGAGAGGGGTGAGGCAAGAAGATACAGTCCCTTCAGTGTTGTTCACTGCATGCTTGGGAAAAGTATTTGAATGGCTAGGTAGAAAAGAAATAGGAATAATGATTAAAGGAGGGTACCTCAGAAAGTTACTGTTTGTTGATATTGTGCTCTTCATTAATGATGGAGGTGAGACGCAAACAGCAATTGACAGCCTAAGTGTAGAAAATGTTAGAGTAGTGCTCAAGATAAATATGAAGCAAAGGGTAATGTTCGATGACTCGGCAAAAGAACGAGAGCTTATGATGGACAAATAGACCCTAGAATTTGTACAAAAGTAATATATTTAAGTCATAACTGACAGGGGAACCTTCTAATGCAAAGAAAATCTGCTGAAGATATAGTATGGACTCGAGTGCCACGCCAGACGTTCTGAAATCATAATCAGAAATGTAGCAGTTTCTATAGTGAGAGGTGTAACCCATTGCATTCTACCAGTACTAACATGTGGGGCAGAAACTTGAAAGGAAACTTGAGTAGAAGTTTAGGACTATACAGCATGCTATAGAACTGAAATGATGGCGTAACATTGAGAAATGGAGAACAGAGCAGATTAGAGAACAAACAGGGATAGGCTATATCTTTTTTGCCATTAGGTCACATAATGCATAGGACGGATAAGCAATGGTCAGTGAATGGCAGATTGGCTACCAAGAGTTAGAAAATGCAGCCAAGGGTGGCAGACATTTAGGCGCTTTGGCTGATGTAGTCACTGCATGCTGAGTACCGGCTGTAATATTATTCTAAATTTCTGTTTCAGGGACCTTGATGAGCTTTCAGAAATGTCTGAGAAGCTCTCTGTTGGCTCTTTGGAGTTGTCCAGTGCATCGGACTCTGAAGAGGACTTAGGTGCACCGGATGTTTCTGATAAAGAACCTACGAAAATAGCCACTGTCAATGGCAATGCCAAGGGTGTTGCTGAGCCTCGGAAATCTGCTGATGCTCCAGTAAGAGCCCATTCTATTTCTTAGTCATACTTATTTCCAACTAGCCATCTTTGCAGTCTTTAAAATAATTTTATTCTTGTAGTTTCTGCTGTTCTATGTTTGTTGCTTTTTTTTTATGTGCAGACTAATTGGAAGTACAAGTCGCTCTTAGAGGATAAGAAGGACGACAAGGGTTTCCCAAAGCCACAGCTAAGAGCCTCACTGCAGATGATGCAAGACTACAAGAGTTCTGGGAAGCCATTGACATCTACGCCAAAAAAGGACAAGAAAGAACATGTTTCAGCTGCCAAGATAATTTTGAAACAGTTGAGGATACCTGCCTACTCAGAACCTGGTGCAAGGAAAGCAGTGCAAGGACCCTACACTGCACTTCAGTTTACAGCCAGAAGCCAAGACCACTTTGCATTGTGGAAAGATTGCCAAGTTTGTTTGTGAGGTGTCAACACCCAAGCTGCTAGGTAAGTGTGAGAGAACATCGGTGTTTCAGGGGCCCATGGGAAAATGCTGTATGTTTTGATGCATTGGGATGCCTTCTTTAGGTGTGGCCTGGTTTCGAGGCAAGGAGCAGCTGGTGCCAAATGACCATTGTCGGATTACTAGGATTCGTGGCAAAGAATACGTCTTGGAGCTTTACAATGTCGAAAAAAGTGATGAAGGCACCTACTCTGCTGTTGCATACACCGACAAAGACGAGATCTGGTGCGACTTTGCCTTGGCTGTGAGAGGTACACACCTTCATTGTCATTTTATGGCAGGAATTGCCTTTTTCAGAAGAATGAAGTGATTCATATTGTGCCTGCACTAAAGACACAGATGCACCAATGTGTGTGAGAGAGTGATTATATGAGCTGTCCGTTGTTTTTGTAGGGACTTTCATTCAATAGAGACCAGTCATTAACTTTGATAAACATTGCCTATCTCTGTGTCTTCTTTATTATAATGTTGTGAAAATAAAACTGATTATAGGGGTCACAGCTTGCACAATATGCACAGTATGCATGTTGGCTAACAACTTTTATGTTACATTTCAATGCGAGTTTATGCCAGCTTGCCCAGTTTGCTACAAGTGTTGTGTTGTTTTTCAGTTTTACATTTACCCGCCACAGTGGCTATGGTACTCTGCTGCTGATCCGAAGGTTGCGGGATCGAATCCCGGCCGCGGCGGCTGCATTTCGATGGAGGCAAAATGTTGAGGCCCGTGTGCTGTGCGATGTCAGTGCACGTTAAAGAAACCCAGGTGGTCGAAATTTCTGGAGCCCTCCACTACGGTGTCTCTCATAATCATAGCTGGTTTTGGGATGTTAAACCCCACAAAACGAACGAATCAGTTTCAGATTTGTGGTGTTTATACCAATATGCATCTTTACCAACTAACTGTGTATAATCATGAAGATTGAAAGGGGGAAACACAACATATTTGATATACAACACAGTGCTGCCACTTAGCATGATTAATATGGAATGTGCCTGCAATGCCCTTCTTTTGTTCTATGCAGCACAATTCCGTTAAAAAAAATATGAAGGAATAAAGAAACTCTGTTATAGTCTTGTTGAAAGCTCATTTTAAGAGAAGCCACTAAAGAAATTATTTATTTAAATGCACTGAATGAACTCAAGTGCCAAAGAAAAAGAAAAAAAAAGTATGTAGAGGAACACTCTGCACTCCATGACAGAAAATAGGTGTATATATTTGATTTACAGCTACAAGGATTTGGCTTGATCAGGTTGATATTAATTGCTACATCATTTTTAGCTTAATGCACATTGTTGTTCAACACTAAGGCAGTGACCCCATGTTGGCATCTTCCATTGCAGCCACAAGCCGTGCCACGAATGCACCTGACTTCACGGTGGCTCCACACATAGTGGAGTTGACTGGAGATTCCTGGGTGCAAATTTCATGTACTGTGAGTGGTTACCCTGAGCCACGAGTTTGGTTCCTACGGGATGACCTACCCCTTCCGGACAGTGAAGAGGAAAGGTTCTGTGTAGGTGAGTGGGGCCTCAGCCATTTGGCAGCGTGTAAAAGATATGAGCAGGAATCATCTTGACATGGCTGTCAATGCTCGAAGGGTTTATTTACATTGGAGCCATCTTGCTGCCTTGCCACCCTGCACAGTTATGCGGCGTCTGCTCTGCCCTTGACTGGGAGAGGGAAGAGATGGGTTGAGATGAGAAGATACTATTTGTGCAGCCCTTCGTCGCTTCCACCCCATCTCTTCGACTCCCCAGGTCATAGGGGGTGCGGATATATATCAATGTTTGCATTTATTCAAATATAGATCAACATTTTTTTTCCCAGAAGTATTACCTATAATTAACTATCGAAGTGTATATGTCGCCAAAGAATTTGTCTCTATTCGGGATGAAAGCTAGCTCGTGTACGGAGCTAATGGACTTCTGCTGTTGCGCCCGCTGTCCCTCAAGCAGTGCCAGATATAATACTGAATTTTCCAGTGTATAAGACGTGTGCGTGCACATTCATTGCGAAATGTCAGTCGTGCACGGCACTGAATTTCCTTAGGCATCAATATTAGGGGCTGCAAATTGTGGCTGTGGAGTAAACGCTGTCCGAAGGCATAGAAAATGGTTATTTATTGCACTTCACTCGAAGCCACCGAAGGCCGCATTTTCCGGTGCACTGTCAAGTGATGCTGCCGCTTTGGTGGGCAGCATCACTGGGCTGTGTTGTCAGTCTCTGAACAACTCGTGGGGGTGTGTTAAGCAGCATGAAACACATTGGCGGCATTGCAGTTCCCACATTATGGGCTCATAAAGACCACGTGAGCAATGTGCATTTTGCACGAAAACAAACGTGCATACAAAGGATAAGTGGCTACTGGAAGCCGGAACTTGCAACTACTGTTGGTCTACAGCGACTTCTGGCACATATAGTGATGATAACATACTAGTGCTTTTTTTTTTCCGCATCTGGGAGACGGGGGTTATGTTGTGCTACAATGTAACCATCAAAGAATGGTGCCTTTTCCCCTTTATTGCATGCGTGACACTAGCAGCCTTTACCACGGTAGCCATACTGTTTAAAAAGAAAGTGACCAACATCTGAGCCCATGGACAGGCTCTGTATGGGTCTGCATAGCCATATGATCCCTGTTTTGCTGCTGTGCCAGAATGTCACATTGACAGGCTACAGGACATGAAGTGTCACTTGGTACATTTTTCCGAGAATGTCAAGCGCTGCTCAGCGCCAGTTGGATATCAATGAACTGCAAATTAGGAGTTAGAGGATGCAGCGGGGCCTACTGTCTGCTTGCAACGGGCAACGTCATGCTTTTTGTGGCCTAACAACCGGGAGGCATAACACTCTGGAAAAAGAACTGAAGCTTCTTGCAGAAGAGAAGCATGCTAAAGGTGTTCTGGTGTTCTGTGAGGACATTTCAACAAAAGCTTTCCAGCTAGCATGACGAGGTAGTATAGTCGTTCAAAGCAAGCCAGGGCTGGGTTCAAAAGTTCACACGGTGCAGCAACAGGCCCTCCCTTCACTGTAGGACGAGCATCCATCAATGTTTGCCGCCAGAGTATGAGGAGTGGCTGGTGGAGTTGAAGCATTGTGTACTCGAACTCCGGCATTGGGATTACCTTCTTGGCCAGACTGGGACCATCAACCGAACACTGGTATACTTGGGACGTGGCTAGAGGCAGAAACTAGTGCAATTGTGCAGCTTTGCCGAGCTTATTGTAAATAAAGGTGTGCCACCTTCATCATGAGATATTGGTCAACCTATATTCGAATAATCTTATTTTCTAAAAGGGAGGGCACAAAATATACGATTTGGCCTCTATTCATGCTTGACCTATCTCTGAGTAGATATGGCAGATCGAAGTGATGTAGGGACGTCAACTCTAACGATGGAGTTGCAGGAACTCTGTTGGCTGCTGTCATTTATGTGTAGTGCATGTAAACAAGTATGATTCCATTGTCGTTTGGTGATTCTGACAGCGATATCAGAATCAGCGATTTCTAGTGACTATGTTTGACTATGCTCACATGTCATGGTATCATCCATTTGTGATGGGTGTGGCTTGCAGATACTGGGCGACAAAAACCTAAAGAGTGTTAGCAGTTCATTCCAAGAAAATGAAAAATGTCCCTTTTAGGTCACCTCAAACTAGTGTCAGTACTCCTTTAAGGGATATTCACGTGGGGGATTCCTCCCCACCGTGGAAGGGAGGATTGCGGATCACGTGACAACAACGTCACAGTTTTGCCAGGTAGCGCGACCCCCCCTGGGGAGACACAGACCTTTTGACTGAGAGGAACAAACACTCCCCGCTTGGCGGGAGAGACAGCGGAATTTCGGGCATGTGTTTGACAACAATAGCCTCGTGGGTGCACTGGTCGCAGCTGCATCGTGGCCGCTGCCACAGTGACCTTTCCAAATATGTGTTCCTCTTGCGGGCACCGTGTTGGCAAAGCGATGATGGAACTTTTTTTTTTTTAGCTCGTGGAAGAATATTTCAAAGCAAATTATGGAGCCCTACCCCAACTCTGGCCAATATACAAGAGGCGGTGGTGTTAAATTCTATCTTAACTTATATTTTTCTATTTTTTGAAGTGGTGAATTTGATAAAAATCTGGACCTCGCCCGTTTTCATCGAGAGAACACTGGCTCTGCCTTTTATTCTATATTAATGGTGAAAAGCAGTAAACAGTCTCTCGGAATGAATTGCGCAGGTGCCTGCTAGAGGGCAGTTTTCTTCTGCAGACGGCAAAGTTCTCATTTAGAAAGACCCCTATCACGATATGTAATTTCAGCGCTATGAAGAGGAAACATTTTGCTGCTAAATTGAGCAAAATTATCCACATTGGACACAGACTTAGTGTATACGTCACTAGTGTCGACTTTTTCAACCTCACATTATGCAGTTATTTTACATTTTAAAAGGCCTTTGCACTACACGGATTGCCAGAACTGTTATTGGATGCCTAGGTTTTATCTGCGGTTGGGAAAACCGAGCATTCCTCTTTCTTTATTTTCTCAGGAAGGAGGGGGGGGGGGAGGATTTGGGACATTGGTGACTTATCCTGCCTGATGAAAACAGCAGCGGCGGAAACTCACTACTTGCAGTTGACTGAAAGTTGAGCAACATAAAAAAATACTTCATTCAGTTTTCAAAACGCTATGTACAATTTCGTCAGCAGAGAGAGAAAGAAGAAAGAGCAGGTGTCAACAACCTCGCCAAGAATTGCTCTTTGCACGAGCATGCCTGTGAAGCAAGAAAAATACGGGAACATTTGCTGGCGACCCAGCCCAAAGGCACAGCCACATCTGCATTCCTTGCATGAAAGCTGTGAATGATGCATTCTGCGGAAGGCCGTGCTACACTTGTTAAAAGCCCGTTTGCACAATTGGCCATTCCTATCAGGCGCTATGGATGAAACCAGATGCCTTACGTCGACTTCCATTTCGTTTGGCCACACCGATTTCCGCACACCCGAAGTGTGCTGGAGCATTCGTGGTGCTGTGAGCACAAGTCGCAGGAGCAGTCTGGTAACACTGGCCTCCCCTTCGGTTGCCTTGTCCGTGTGAGCGAGAGACTTCTTTGGGGACTTCTCCCCGCCACCTGATGTCGCTTGGCTCTGCCTTCATCCCCCGCGGATAACTCCTCTGTGTGAATATCCCTTTAAGAGCAATATTGCGCCTTGGGTAAACACTGTACTATCGGCCAAATAGTAAACAGACCATGACTTGGGCATCTTGAGCGGCTCCAGAGGCACAATAGCATGCTACTAGTATCTCATTCCGGGCACTCGGGTCGAGGGTGCCCTGAGCGACATTAAAGTTAGCCCGCATTGTGGGTCCCATGGCCGGCAAACGCATGGTCTGCTTACTTTTTTAGCTGTTTGTACATAAGTAAGGGTGCACTTCTTCAATTAGGTAGAATAGTAGAATATGAAGACAATCGCATGGGAAGTGCAATCAGTTGAGTCATGTCCATCTTATATTGGTTGTCCTCCATATGTTCATTCTACCTGTTCTACCTGTGCTCGCTCTGTCGACCCTATGTCATATGTGTGAAAGCAGCACTCTTCATGTCTTTTTCTCTTTCTCTTCCCACTTCTCCAACTGCTGCTGACTGATGTCTACCCTTTCTTCACCAATGGATGTGTGTACGTCGCTATCCTTTCTACGCTTGCTATTCAGTGTCCATTGCTGCTTTGTCTTCATGCATGCAGCTCACACAAAGCTTTAGGACATAGAAAGCATGGCAGAGGCTGGATTTGCAATGTGAGCATGCAACCTAGAATTGTAATACATTCTGAAAAGTAGGATTTGTACAGTTCACATAAATTTTCCTTGCCACCATTATGATTAAACGGTGTTCAACCTTTTAATTGGTTCTCTGTATCTGAATTTCTGTGGGCTACTTTCCACAGTATTCAATTTCAAGTGCACATTTTTTTCTTACTGAATAATGAGTTCGTTCTCTTGTGCCTGTGGCTTATTGGAGTCTACACGCGAAACTGAATCGGAACCGGAAACCTTACATGAACTGGAATTCAGGCCAGAAATTAGCCTGAACCTGAGCTAATATTCTTTAATTGTGCCTAAACCCAAGTGACTTCACTGATGTGTAAGATGCGCTCTCTCATGCCGACATTAAACAAGTTTGTGACTTCGATCATCAGCTGAAGAAAAGTGTGTCTTGTATACATGTGCTCAATACTGCACATATTTTGTGTGACTTTAGTACTGAAAATTACTGATGACATGACTAGCATAATAATAGTGTATACTGCTTCAAGTAGGAAAAATTACACATTAGCGATGAAAGTGTGGTGTATTTTGAGTTGTATTTGTTCGTTAATACCATTGTTCAAAGAACAAAATGGTGACAATGTGCTATGTTGCTTTGCTTTCCTGTTGGATAGAGAACAAGGGCTATGGGGAGTGGTGTTTGAGGATGCAAAGCCCAACACCTGAAGATGAGGCCAAATATATTGCTGTGGCTGGGAACAGTGTTGGCAGAGCTCAGAGCTCGATCACCTTCCGCCTGTGTGAGTGCACACTTTCGCTTCTCCTTTTTTTTTTTCTTTTTTGAGAATTCATCTTTCTCTGTTTTCCAGCAAACTCCATTGATCACATAAGGCAAGGGAAGTAAATGGTATTCTTGTTTGCTCCATTTGTTTCAGCTGATCTGAAGGTGAAGCCAGCTTCCAAGCGGCCTGCCAAAGTGTCCAGTCCTCACATAAATAACCACCAATTTTTAAAGAGCACCGTGGAGAAAGCCGACTCTGAAGGAGTAAGACCTTCTTCTCCGAAGCTCAGTTGCCTTCAGTATGGACATTTAGGGCTACAGCTTTATATGAGAACTTCACATATGCTAAGATGTGATTAAATTACTATATTGATATAAATTTAGCATGTAATCTGTTATTTTCGCTAATTTTACGAAGCTCTTTTGCAGAAGCAGATGTATACCCTCCTTAAATAGTGGTACACATTCTTATTCCAGCTATTGGAAGCTTACATATCTGTATAGTGTGCTTCTTCATGTAGGGCACTCGTAAAAAAATATGATGCAGATTCACCGCATGAGCACAGATACCTCTTGCCTGATGTGTAGCCATTAGCTGGTAGTATGCTGTTATTAAAAGACAATAAAACATTTTGGCCATGATAAAGGTCCAAGAAAGGAGCCATAGGCAGCTTCAAAGGTCATAGTAAATTTAAAATTGAGAATGCCTTCTGGTTAATGTTTGTAACTGTGGCTATGGAAAAAATGAATGAAAGATTAGTTTCCTCATTTGTCTGGAGGTGCAGTAAGTTTGTCTACTGTGACTGTACTTGGTGGTATTTTGTTAAACTTCTAGATAACTTTACATTACTAGTGGATTTTCTAATTAATATTTATAAGACACCTTGCTCTGCATAATTTTTTGGACAGCATTTTCAGTCTTTCATTTTAACTTTAATGTGGTGTAGATTGTTGTAAGAATTGGTGTGTGTGCTTCCAGCTAAGCCAATTGAATGAATTTTTCATGCATTGCATTTGGATGCCTCACTAATTCGCTGCTTTGTGTTGTGTGCGCTCTCCAAGCTTTTAAGAAATTATGAATTTGACATGCATACCATGTCTTGGAGTGTGCATGTGAAATTGGCCTGGGCAAACCTTCCACCTACCCTCCAACACAAGAACTGTTGAACAAGCCCTTTATTCATCCTAATGGCATTTCTGTGAATACGTAGTCCCTTTGTGTTGTATTATGTGGCACACTCCCATGAGAACATAAGCTTTGAGACCAGTACATCGCCTTGTGTCGAGCTTGCATGATGACAGGTGCTTATAGAATGTTATGGTGGTGGCTGGCATTCTGTGATAAAATTTCTGCATAATGTTGCAGTGAATTCTGATTTTATTCTGCATTTGTACCGTAGCAAGAAGCAAAGGAGGGTCTAAAGTCATGAGAGGCAGGCTTGAGACAGTGTTGTCTGGTAGCCATAATACTCCGTGATATGGGAAATGGTTGAAATTAAAAGCGCTGTTGTTGCTGTTAGAGCGACAGGAATGGGTGGTCATTGCAATATGCAACGCTTGCGTACACGGATGTGAGAGCAGAAATCTTAAAAATTTAGGGCACAACTGAGAAAAGTTATACTTGTGCATAGCATTAATATTAGCACATTCTGTACGTAACATTAATATTAGAACATTCAGGCCAAGCTACATTCCCAGTGCATTTTTGCTGTCAATAGTGGTTAACTAGTGCTGACTGGGTTTTCTGTTTAAAGTAAGCATGGGCCTTCCAGTACCTTCATTCTTTATTCATGAAAGTGGTACAAGTTGGCAAAAGAGCTGCTGCATAAAAACTACTGGCTGTTAGTTTTTTTTATAAAACTTAAGGAAACTATTCATCTTGAGAAATAATGTGTATTTACCAGTAGTATTATTACAACAGGAGCAAATTTCACAGTATCTCCCTATATCTCAAACTAAAGGTTGTGGTACTTATTGTCGTTTATTTAAATTCCTCCAGTAAGATGACTGTGAGAGCTTACTTGGAGTCCCTGTTGCTTACTCGTAGTTATAAAGTTTTTTCTGCTTATATCGAAGAATTTCTTATCTGGCTTCCCCTGATTGAAAACTGTGGTTTTGATATTCAGAGCTGTATTGCTGATGCTAGTCATTGTCGCAGTTTTTATAGACAAACTATTTTGTTTTTATGTTGTAGTTACAGAAGCCTATCCAAAAACAGTTTAGCTGTGCTGCTGCGCTTACGTATTGCACCTCATAATTCTTGCCTCATCCCCTGTGTTCTCATAGCAACTAAACAAGAGTATGTTCACCATTTGTGTAATGCCACGTTGATGTCTTAAATGCAGAAAGTTGTGCATAGTGAATTTCATGCGGTATTTTTAATAAATAGTTACAAGCTCAACGTTCACCTGAGGATAATGAGCTAGCTGTTCTCATACTTGCATAGTGGTTCAGCTTGCACTTACATTTAAGGGCTACTTGCTGGTGGTCTCTTGCATGCTCGCTTTTGTTGCTGCATCTTGTGGTGGCTGTTTTGCGCCTTGCTCGTGGTGTGGCTTTTTTATCCTGGGCTTTGTAGTTATGCACTAACCTCGCACGGTTTTGGAATCCCGTGTGGCAGAAGCTGCCAGTCGGGCGGCATCCACCTCTGGTCGTACAGCGCACGTGGGCTGAGCGCCAGGCAGCGATGCAGCCCGCTAAGGTAAAGCGTACTTGATGCTATTAACACCTCGGGGTTTTGTGGTGTGTGTGTGTGTGTGGATGAGATGTGTGTACAGTATGTTGGCTTTTGTGAAGGGGTGCCTGTGGTGAGGAGGTCTGGCACTTAACATGCAAGTAATTGGGGATTGTTGAGCTTAGCCGCATTTAGCACTGATGCTTGAGGGTGTGGCGTTACTGTAAATTTGGGTGAGAATCTGATACTCAGTGCTGGAGGTACTGGTGGGAGCAGCCAAGTTCTCCTGTTGGTGGCACCTTGTGATGCTGTGTTTGACCAATGTGCACTAGAAGAATTTATGCATATCTGTTTTCGTACATATATACAGTAGAACCTCGTTATAACAAACCCGGATATAACAAACTATTGGATACAACGAAGCAATCGCAATTCCCCTTGAAGTTCCCATAGATTACATGGATATTCGCTATAACAAACTAATGGTTATAACAAAGTAATTACGGCTCCCCCTTCAACTCGTTACGAGGTTTTACTGTACTATTTTGAAAAAAGTGGAAATGCTTTTTTTAAAGCCTACAATTTCACTTGCCGTTTTTGCATTAAGAAGTAGGTACAGTAGGCTATATTTAGCATGCTTTCGATTGTAGCTCATAGCTAGGTTTGGAGATGGCAGAAAGGCAGGATTAATTTTTTGCTGTGAGCAGAAATATTGTGCAGACAAAATGATCTTTCTTCATGCATATATTTTTGCAGTTTGCAAAAGTCAGTGCTAGTCTTGCGCACAAGCTGGTGTGCTTTTATACTGGTTTCTGAACCGCCAGGAAACAGTGATGTGCACGTTAAATATTGCCCACCAAACACATTTTTTTTTTGTTTTGTTCATAGGATAGGTATTTGATGTTTCAAAGCCGTACACATTCCAAAGTGGTGCGGGGGTGTGCGAAATCCCATAGAGGAGTGCTCCAAACTAATTTTTTCTGTGCGGAGTTCTTTAATGTTCTCCCACTAGTTCGTACTGGAGCATACGGGAGCATTCTTGCATTTTGCCATTGTCTGAATGTGGCTGTCGCGGCAGGGAATTGAATCTGCAACCACATGCACAGTGCCATAATATCAGCCATTTGGGTAAATTTTAATTGAATTTCCAGTTCATAAATTCAGTGCAACGTGATCCTAATCCAGGCTACCATGGCATTTTATTTTTTATGATGGCAAGTAATGTATCATTTCAAAGGGTTGGTCAGATATTTAGTTACAAAATGTTTTTGTTAGACATGTCCTTCATGTCTTCTTTTCAAAGAACTGTTTTCCTTTTTTAGTTCCCATGCATTTGATGGAGACTGGTGTGGTAGCTGTAGCAACCACAGCTATCCTGTGCTCTTTCCACTGAATTGCACTAAACTTGTGTTTGGTGTGCACCGCACATGCATGTAATGATGGCATACTTTGCACAGGGAGTGCATGGCATTTTTACATGTGGAGAATGCTGGTAAAGTGTAATGCCAGTGACAGTGAGCAGTGGCTAGAACGTTATTTCAGTACTGCATTCTAATATAGGAACCACTTTATTTTTTCCTCTTTTGGGCCTGTATTAATAAAACTACCTTAACCTTAACGCTTGTTTTCCTTATCTCCCTTGTGCCCTTGTCATGCTTCGTGAACAGTGTAATTGATTTGTGGGGTTTTACGTCCCAGAACCAGCTGTGATTATGAGAGACGCCGTAGTGGAGGGCTCCGGAAATTTTGACCACCTGGGGTTCTTTAACGTGCGCTGACATCGCACAGCACACGGGCCTCAACGTTTCAGCTCCGTCGAAATGCAGCCGCCGCGGCCGGGATTCGATCCCGCGAACCCCGGATTAGTGGCCGAGTACCTTAGCCACTTGACCACCATGGTGGGGCTTGTGAACAAAGTAGTACAGTATATACAAACAAGCCTTATGATGTTATTTTGCACTGATTACCATTTTAGTCCCCTTAAAGTGCTCAAATACAACAGGGGTGATAAGGAAAACAAGCCATAAGGACAGGGTGTGTTTATGAATATGGGCCTTAATAAGGATTATATGTAGGAGTTGTAGCGCTAGTTGCTCAGGTCCATGAGTTGTATTTGGTTTGGTGGTTGAAGACACCATTGCAAGATATCACTACTAGTGTGGATGTTTCCATCTATGTGTTCACTGCAGTGTTGTCAGCATATATCTGATTTTGAGAAGGACGTATGCAGTATAGATGGTTGTTCACATTGTAATGCATCTCCTGTACTTTTCATACCTGCCATGCTGAATGTTAATTTTTCCTAATCACAGAATCTGCTAAGTTGTTGGAGTTGTTGGCGTTTTTGCATGTTGTGGTGAAAGCTGGGAAAGTAACTTTCACTTATTTTATGTATACTATATGACCGTTGCTCACTAAATTTATTCTTTGCAGAGAAATTAGGGAGTGGAAAGTCTCTTTTCTCCTATGCTACTTGCTGCAGTGCCAGGTGGCTAATTCTAAATTGTCCCCCTAAGTCATCACATGATAACCTTATGATCAGAAAATCTGATGTCAGAATAAGCAAATGTGATCCATCCAGATGACTGAATTACAAGATCGCTGGTCTTGGATCGTCCATGAACAAGGAAAACACTGCGCCGGAGATGTGATATAGTGCATTCAGCAGAGTGACAGAAGGAAGAGGCAGGAAGAGTGCTTATTTGTGTTGTAGCTTGAATTTTTGCTGTCATGCGTTTGCCAGGTCCTGACCACCTCTGCTATGGACAGCTGGTTTTAAAGCAGTGAAATGTAGCTGCTATTTATTAGCACTATTATTACTGTCGATGCTGGCATATGTCGACATTGTTTTTATTTTATTTTTGCTCCCGATAATTCAGTTCTTGTAGATCAGACTGCGGTTTGCAGAATTCCCTAAGCCAAAGATATTCCTTGATTTTGTTATGCCAGCATTGCCCTCAGAACAGTGTAGAGTGCAACACAGGCGAACATTTTCCTGCTTTTTCCTACTGTGCACCTTTGAATATTCTAAAGTATGTGTAAGACTTTTTTTTTTTTTTTAGTTTAGGCTGTGCATGGGCTGCGCATCGTGCCATTGTCCCCTGTGATTACATTTTTAAAACTTTTTACTCTTTATTCTAGTTGACAAATATAAGTTATTACTTAGCAGTTTACACAATTGTATATGGATTGTATTGAAAATCCTCCACAATGCATGTGCTATTAGGTGACCTGTATGTAGCTGTTCTGTACGCTTATCCTGATTTGCCACTGCCATTAGCTGGATCAGTGTTCACAACGAAGTGAAATGTGCATTGCTGCACTTTTTCAGTTCTTTGTGTCTATACAGGCATTTAAATATGCAAGGACTAATGTGATACTTGAACGTTAACCTAATTGTTAGATATTTCTCTTTCATCATCTTTCTACCAATTAAAGCTGTTCGTCTATAGTACCATAGATAGAGTTCTCGGCAGCATGATGGACAAATTCAATTTTCACCGTGAACTTTCCTCAATAATGTGAATGTGCATAACTACTACTTGAGCAAAGAGGACAAGGATATGAACGAGCTACCCTATACTATTGAGATGCATGCATTACTTAGACACATTCTTTTTCAGGCTGCGAGTGGGGAAAGCTCTCTTGTTTATGACAATGCATCAACCTTCAAGAATGTTGATGAACAGACAGAGCTTGTCCCTTCAGTGGAACTGCTGAATGCACCACCAAAACCTGGTTAGTTCTTGTCTTTTTTTGCAGGATGCGCAAACGTATCTACTGCCTGTTCCTTACCAGTGCGTTTATTTTCTCTTGCCCTGGCAGGCACCATAGCAGAGCGTGAGCATGCCAAGTGGTTGAATGCTGTGCCATTGCCGAACAACCCTTACAGTGTGGAAAACTTGTCAAGGCGTGCCAGCGAAAGTCGCCGAGATTCCCTGACCACTGCCAAAACGGGGTCATCGTTTGACACACCGCTTGAAGATGACAATGACGAAGATGGTTTCTGCTCACCTGTGCTGCCATCATCCTACCTACGGGATTACTACATCAACAATCCTAAGCTTGTTGCACAAGTGGAGGCCTCATCTACAAGGCGATCATCGTTGCAAAGTGCTAAATCGTTGACGTCTTCTGGGGACCCTGAGGAAACTCTGCATTCTTTTGAAGAACAGGTCAGTCTGAAAGACAGTGGAACAGTGTTTAGCGATAATAACTGACCAGAAAATCCAGCATATGTTGACAGTAAAGAATGAAGATAAATGCACATCTTCGAAGCTTTAACTTTAGCAAGTTCTTTTTATTTGCAGATGTATCAGCGAGAATGTTATTGCTAACCAGTAATATAGGTTATTTACAATGAAAAATAATCTCCTGCCAAATTCCCTGGTGAAAATTACAGTAAAAGATGTGGGGATGAAGTTGTGTTTTACTGTAGCAATAATTTGTCTACAGAATATTGAAAAGCTGCAACATTTGGTCAGTGTTAGCAGGCTGTGAGCTTGCAGACATTGCATTGTTGTTTACCATATTTCATTAGCTACTTTCGTAACAGTGACTTGAGTGTGACTTTCTAAATTTTAAACTTCCTTTGAGGGAGAAATAAGATGTTACGCTTCACATGTTTATTTCGCATGTTCCTTGATGGTTTTGCTGGTTTGGTTTGTTGGCTTGGTTGGCTTTGTGAAAATGCGAGCAGTGGGAACCTGTACAACCTGTACATTCAGCTCTTTTATAATAGAGCAGGTCATTATTACTGTTTAGCCACTATTATAATAAGCACATTGTGCCTTTGCACCTCCTCCTCTTCCCATTGTCATTCATCACTCTTTCTGTTCCTGATCCCCTTTTTCCAGTGTAAAGTAGCAGGCAAGAGCGATCTGTAGCTCGGGCCAACCT
The DNA here is from genome assembly GCA_013339685.2 of Hyalomma asiaticum. Classification (NCBI taxonomy): domain Eukaryota; kingdom Metazoa; phylum Arthropoda; class Arachnida; order Ixodida; family Ixodidae; genus Hyalomma; species Hyalomma asiaticum. The sequence continues at coordinate 139,311,723 of CM023482.1, forward strand.
CTCTGCTTTCATGTAAATAAATTTCTCTCTTGTTGGGAGGCAAGCTGATTTGTTTATTTAAATTTTAATCAGCTTGGCTTGGTAGGATGTCCTTCTTTGTCATGGAGTACATCATTCCAGGTGATGTGCAGAGATCAAAAGAAGCTTCCCTTTTGCGTATGCTCCCATTAAAAGTCCAGTAGTGTGAAGCCAACTTTATACTTCCTCCCTCCCCAGATCTTTATTTGCATCCATCCTTTAATGCCTTGATTTATTAAATTTTTTTACAGTAGTTGTATGTGACAGTGACTGCAGACTCCACTAAATGTAAAACATAATTTCCTTCATTAAAGGTTTCTTTTATCTTGAGAGGGTCATTCAAGTTCTAGCACAAAATGGTGATTTCGCATTGCTTATGTCTGAACACTACCTTTTTTTTTTAAGGTTTACTCTAGCCCTAGAAAGGCATTCCGCCCAACAGCACATGTACGGACGCTCACCGCTGCTGTCAGCACTCCTCACCTAAACATTGAAGACACAACTGTGAGTGTTAGTGAATTTTGAGCTTCCTAAAATTTTTAAAGTGCTTTTTCTTAACCACTTTTACTTCATCTTATTAAGTTATGGTGTTTTTGACACATACCATAGCTGGTCACATGATGGGAGATCACTCGTTGAGCAGCTACACAGAATTGTGCCTGAACGCTCCTGTGCACCATCCTCCTAAAATGGCATCTTGGCAGAAACTCATTTTGAGCCTGTGCCAAAGCCAGTATAATAATGAAAGCTTTGTTCCAGTCATGCTGGCTCACAAGTAAAACTGGGGCCAGAACATAAAAGTGCGGCTTACATCATTGCAGGTCAATATGGCGGCCATAACCACTGTTATAGCTGCTGCTGTCTTTCTTTGATTTGCTTTCTTTGCACTTTCTGTTCAAGTTTTCAGTCTACTGCCACTGTGCGCTCTTGTTTTCACTGCTTACGTTGCAGCCTTGTCATGGTATCAGAAAGAAGCCTTGGAAATGCCTGTTCACGATTTTTTTGGCGCAGTTGTTGATGTTTCCATTTCACAAGTAACAGAAGTAAAAAAGATTTTAAAGCATTGAGTGGCTTTTCCACTGCTGTCAGAGGTGCCCCTAAAGGTGTTGCAGAAGCAGTGGCATATTGAGTTTGAGTTTGAGTTTATTCAACCACGTGACAAGTACATGAAAAACACATTGTATACGTGGTTTGGCGCAAAGGGAAAAAAGCTGCATGTCACATCTTGACTGGCCTCTTCACCCAGAAAAAAAATCTAATTACAAAATTACAAAATATTACAGGCAGCGAAAAGCGACAATACAAAAAGAACGCGCATGTGGCCCATGACAGCAAATAATAAAATGGTAACTCTGCAATACATACAAAAACTATTCATAACAAAGCAATGTATTAACAAATGAAACTAAATAACCATAACAGAAATCATTCAACATTCATGAACAACACAATCAGCACATCCAATTTAACATATCGGTTTTAGACAATATACGCAGATTATCAATTGTTAATTTCCATTTGTTCATCACACTTGGAAGAGGGTAATGTAGCGTTTCAAATCCATAGTTAGTGCGAGGACATGGTACATGCCAAGCCTCCATATACCGAGTGACTCGACTGGCAGGATTATGTTGCAAGGCGGCCAATGTGCGTAAAAGGGTACTTCCTCTGCGTATTTCTGATTTAAAAGTTGACAGAAGCTGGTATTCGTAGTAACTAGCAATTCTTAAAATTCTATATTTTGCAAATATTGGAGCAGTGTGTGCGTTATAGGATACACCTTCAATACATCGCAAGGCATTTTTTTGTAGCACGACCAGGTCATTTAATGATGCTTTAGAGCCTGTAGACCAGAGCAGATGACAATAATGTAAATGGGATGAGAAAAGAGCATTGTATACTAAGATTCAATTGTTAGTGCAAGGAAATGTGAGTTAACTGATCTGCAAAGCCACAGTACATTATCATATTTCAGTACATGCCTTGCCAGTGCCCTTTCATAATCTAGTAGTGCAGGAAAGGTGTTAGGCACTTAAGTAATGTTAAGTTATAAACTTAACTGCAACTGGTTTGTCATTATTAAATCTTATGTGTGTCTCACTGCTTTTGAAACATGGATGTTTTCTGTCACCTTTTATAGGAAAGTGCATGTAAAAGTGCACATTAGCTAATGTGTCATTTTGTAAGTCTTCTGCTAGTAGGTACAGGTTGGTATTTTGCGTGTGCTCTAGAAACATGGTAAATGGAACGATGCAGAGTGTGGTGCCATTTGTTGAAGGCTGTGATGTACAAAGCTTTTCCAAGACAAAGTAGGTGCAGTCTCTCTGTCGCCACTATTAGGAGAGGTCAACTCTTTTTTCCTGGCCTCTTGATGTCAGGGTTCCAGCATGGGTGCCTTTGATTCTGTCAATGGTACGGGGCGTCGGCGTCGAAGGTCTGAAGGGGAAGAGGAGTTGGGAGAGGAGCTGGGCAACCCATCATTGCCCTCAGTGCGGGAACTGGTGCTCAAGTTTGCCAGCCAGTCTGCTCAGTCAGCCATCGATGGCTCCAACTCCGAGAGTCTCCCCAGTCCTGGTCAAGAGTTTCAGGTTTGCCTTGGCTTTAAATGCTGACTTTGGCTGTGGGAGTATATTCTTGCATATTTAATATTTTGTGATCTTAACCAGAAGTGCAGGGACTCGGTAAAGGTGATTTTGTGCTGTCTCACCCCCATCTGTCCATTGCTATTACTAACACATCTCTGCACAAGTTTAGGGAAGGTTGCTTTCGAAAACTGCATTGCACTCGTTTGTAAGAGGCAGTCTGGTATCAAATGTGAATGAGAGTGTGGCGGTGATATGAGCATGGCATTTCTTTGTGACTTCCTAGGAAGCATAATCCTTGGAAATAGTCTCTTCTTTTGCTTTTTCTGCTGGGGACACATTATCCTGCTTCTTTCTTTATTTTTGGGCACCCATGTCTGGCCTTGCTTGCAAAATGCTCTTATTTTGTGGCAAACCCTTGCTCTGTCTTCAGTAAAGTGTATTGTATTCATAGGTGTGCACACAGGGAGGCTGGCTTCACCTAAGGACCTTTACATTGCACTGTGTTCTGACAGTAAGGGCCTCAGGGTGGAGTGTTGGAGGGGGGGTTATGATATGGTGACTCATTTTTCTCCCTCTGATGGAGAACAACTCTGTGCACACCTGTGATTGTATTCCTAAGATCCGCTAGTTTCTAATCACACTGAAGCAGATCCTTTTGGATTTGGCTGCAATATCTGTTTTAGCTTTGGGAATGCAGAACTTTAGTCCTTGATTTAAAGTTGAGCACACACCACTGACACCATGCTTCTTTATGGGATAACATGCAGAAGCCATTTCAGCGTGACCTCATGATTATCTTGCATTTCCTACTTTAGAAATGTAGGCAATGATCTGGTTTTTGGTAGCAGGTTTGACAACAGGGGTAGATGGTAACTGGTGTGGTGAAGGAAGTTGTGACTTTTTAAAACATAATTCTAGAGAGAAGTGGTTTATAAGTTTGATATCTGAATGGTTTCTAACAATGCCGGTTCTAGAGGTGTGGTTCGGAAGTCCTGACCACCTTTAACTTTCTAATATATTGTCACATGGTCGTGACTATGAAGGATGCAGCAGACTAGAAAGCGTTGGCTGCTTATTGGGCAAAGCTATGCCCAGAAAAGCAAATCACACAGCAAAATGATAGCAGCGGGAACAGTTGTTAATCAGTGATAAAAACTGACCAGGGGTTAAATGCTATAATATTTTCGTCACAGTGCATTCTACTGTTATCACTGTTGTTCTGGAAGGCACTCAAAGGTTTGCGTTGGGCATGCACAGTCTGTAGAATGGTGTATACCATTCGTGAAGCAGCATAAAAGATAAGTGTGGCCCACGCTTATCATCGCAAGGAAATGATAATGCAATCCCCATCACAACACAAAGGCACGTAAGTATACCTCCAAGAATAAAACACACTATTTGAGAAACATCCCAAGTTACGATGACTTTTTAGTAGCGTCAAGTGCACCTTTTTGTGTCTGAAAGGACGCGTGCAGGTTTCTTTGGTTGCTGACAACCCATAGCTTTAAGTATCAAACTTGCCACAAGCTCCCCCTCCCCCTTGTCACAAGAATCCTGTATCCTCCATGGTAGCAAGCACACATGGTTGCATACTTATCGCACATGAAATATTTTTTATTTGAACAATTATGTCCGAGATGCATTTCCTTATGAAAAAGTCTCGCCCATGGGTACCACTTGACCATCATTGTGTACCACTGCCATGCCAAAGAGCATTGCAGTAGTGAGCAGAAGCAACTATTTGCATTCCTATGCATTTATTTATGTCCAAGATTTGACCACCACCAGCAGATAGCATGGCCTATTTATTACTTTTGGCCTGATTTGCGGCTGTGAGCCACAAAGGTGCTACACTACACTTACATGACTGAACTCGTGTGTGGCAGGGTGTATGGCATACCCGAGAACTGGCTTAGAAAGTGCGGCCAAATCAAATGCCACCGCCAGGTTTTGGGTGCGTGCGTGCTTACTGATAAGCTGTGTACATGGTGATGGTATAGATTTGTTGAGTTGTTGCTCTCGCCTACACATTTCATACGCATGTTTTATTCACATTAAATAGCATAGACGGAGGATTTATATTGAAGGACTTGCAACCTAACGTTGACGTCTTTTTTGTTCTTTTTCTTTTTGTGCGCTTTGTAGTTGCTTTGGGGTTTTGTATGGTACACTTACTTGATACCACCAATAATAAACACTTGGCATAAGTGCTGTTTTGTGCTTTAAAATTATGCCATGCCTTATCATTTCTTCGAAAGTACAGCTGTCATCTAGTTATTTGATGGTTCACCATGCAGAATGCCATGCATGGTAGATGCTCATTTCAATTCAAACATTGTCTAGTTCAAGAAAACTTTTTCCTGCTGTGATGAGTTTAATGAAGTCTGAGTGCATTATGCAGTGTTGTCTGCATGATTTATTGCTGCCAAGCTCTGAGAATGAAGCAATCAAATGGCCAAGAGTGTACAAAATTAATGGCTGTGCAAACGTCGCCTGCTGGCCGCATGTCTTTTGTTTATCTTTGCCTACCACTTCTTTTGTTTATCTTTGCTTACCACTCCACAATGGTGGCCACCACCAAGCAGGGACATATAAGAGGAACATGTGCATTGCAAAACAAGACATCCACAAAGTGTGCCACAGTTTAGTCGCACTGCAGTAATTCACTCTTTTTCTTTTCTTCATAAAGGCTACCCTTTCTACAGTAGAGTTGGCTAGGCTTAAATAGGGGTGGAGAAACATACTTGCGCCTTTACGTTGTCGTTTGGAGCCACTAGTTTGGGTACCACTTGTGTTGTATTACTAATTTGCTCATTTGCTTTGGCAGCCGGTGTCATTGTGAAATGTTAAGGTAACAGAAATTACGTGGACACTTATGCAGAAAGCTGACAGGCTGCTGCAATATTTTGGTTCAAAACTATACTCTTATTGATTTTACTGCGGTGTTCATTAATGGGAGTAATCTGGGTTGAGTTTGACACTAAAAATTTGAAAGCTGTGCATGTTGTATTTACACTGTAAAGGCCATGTCACATGTAGAACTTAATACACATCTTTTTTTTTCATAGATGTCTGCTTGCATTACTCAGCACTTCCTATAACTGTGTGCCTGGAAGATGAACTGTCAACACGCTGCCCTTTTCTTGTCTTTTCTATACTCCTTTTAGTGCAGTGGCCTGTGCTTCTCGCATCATCTCCTTGTGAACAAACAGCAGCTGCTTCCGAGCTGCTACAGATGTCACCTCTCATCATGCCACATGACTAAGTAGAACGAGGGCACATGCTCTCCTACGGCACCTAGCCACAACATAAGCCAGGCACTTTCATTGAGAAAGAGAGCGATTTTGCAGGCGTACAGTTGAAGGACGTGTTGCTCAGGTCCATACATGCTTGATGAACAGAAGTGATGCCAGCCACACATTATGCACACAGTGGGCCCACATCGTAACTCAGTGTTGCTAGGCAACCAATAGGCAAACCGTTTATGTTTGGCCTCTCAGGAAAGCTTTAGTAAACCTGCTATAGTTCGCTGTTTAATTTGTATCTTTTCTCAGTTTCGAAACTGTGTAGTGCTTCTAATACTAAGAAAATTTGTATTTACGTGTTCTTGGAGCCAAAACAAACATATGTGAGCACATGTGCTGGAAGTTTACAAACTGGCCATGTGATGATGGCGCATAGAGCGTGTTCGCCCATATCTGGAGTGGGCAGGTATTTGCCCCGCTTGCACTTCTGGCAAGATGTTAGAGATATTGGTATGCATTAGTGCCATTCTTTTTTAGCGTTTCCTCCTCTGTGCCCATGGGGGAAAGGCAGCTCTTTTTTTTTTTTACTCATTTACCAAGCAACTATGAACACTTACTGAACTTATTCCATTTACCCGACAGAGCATATTTCCTGACAAAAAGGTGATCTTGGAAGAGAAGGCACTCAATGGTCAGGGGAACCCTGTTCAGAAAGAACGCCATGCAGCAGCTAAAACTCAAGATGCTTGGTCCATTAAAAAGGTAAACCTTTGTTTGACAGTGCTCTGAATTTTTGTTTTCTTGAAGCTCTGCATTATGTGGTGTTTTGTATGTTGATTGCAGAATGACTGTTCAAGAGTTTTGTGAAAAGCTGTATGGGTTACTCAGCAGGAACTGTGCTTGGCTGGGGTGAAGTGCGGAGTGTAAAGCTGTCTTTGCGTATAAGCATTCAAAATAGGTGTCGCATACGCGGAAATTTGTGACAAATTAATTGAGAAGATATAAGAAGTACTACTCCGTGTGAATATGATAAGAATATGAAATGCATACGGATTTTCATTTTGTAAATTCTAGGACCAAGTTATGCAATGTTAGAGTAAGTAGTTTCAATTTGTCAGCTATAATTCCTAAGTGGGAATTGTTACAACTTAATAGCTGGAAAAACATTGAAAGCAAGCATGAGACGGGTGACAAGAATGAAAATGATTCTGGTAAGGTTGTGTGTTGTCCATGTTGCTGTAGCGCTCGGTATTAATGGTTGTCTGCATGTGATTCATGACTTGCAGGATTCTGACGAGCCGTCAGTAAGGCCCCAGGTCAGTCATGGTACATGTTCAAAATATTTGAGCACATTTGCAAGCTTTGCTAATGCTAAATGCTCCCGCACTGCTTTTAACCTGAACATGTTGCCCTTTTTCAGCCCCTACCAAGAAAAAGCCTGGTTCGTAAAAAAATTTCATTTAATGTGTGTGCAGCTGCATGTTTGTCACCTGAATCTTAATGACGTTTTTGTGCCGCTTGCCCCTTCACTGCTTCCTGCAAAGGCCACACTGTTTGTGTGCATGGGTCTTGTGATGCACATGCCTGTATGCTGAGCATTCATGTGCTTGTGTTTGTGCACCTGTGTATTGGATGTATGTGTTACAAGTTTCGTTGCTTTTGTTGTCAGTATTGGCGATCTACTTTTGCGAGAACTGTGAGTTCCTGGTCCTCTGTTTACTATACACTCATGTTGTTAGAAGTTAGTCTTCATGGCAGGTACTGTTAACCGAGTTTGCCTTGGCATAAATCAGTCTTCACAGAAGAAATGCTGCATGTGTATGGATGGCCCAAATAGTATCCCTTGTGTTGTTCATCATAAAAAGAATGGATAGGATAGGAAGAGTCTGTTTTAAAAAGCAACATACCTTATTTGTGTTGCATTTATGTTGAAAGGTAGGTATATCATCATTTGCTAAGATGATTCATCTTTCTGTGCGTTTTTGTAGATGTAGTAAAAAAAGTAAAATTCTAAGGAAACACTAACTAGATCACAGGAAAAGGATTACATGCATTCATGGCACTATGAAACACATCGGAGAAGGAGGTTTCTCTCATCACTTAGGAATAAATAACAAATCCATTGTTTGGTTTACTAGCTTTGGGCCGATTGACTTAGGCATATTAAACTTGAGTGAGCACCATGGCAAGAAATATTTGGCACATGCAAATACCATTGGTAGATTATCCACATTTAGGTATGTGTGAGATGTTCTTACAAGGCAACTTGGGCTGCCTTGTCTTTACTTTCTCTGCTATGGTTGCTTCAATTTCTATTCAGCCTTACATGCTTTTCTTTAATATGGAGTATCTTAGTAAAACTTGGTTCAGGGTGCATGGTTATCGTTGGGAGTAAGAAATGCGTGTGAGAGCAGCAATGAAGAAAAGGCAACTGGCACGGCAAGCAAACATGTTTCAAAGAAGAAATATTACGCACAGTCATGAAAAAAGCTCCTAGGCAAGAACAGTGGCAATGTAAGCTAGATTTCCCTGCGTGTTCTCTCTGATATGGCGTGTTCTCTCTCTCCCTTTTATTTTGTGCAACAAATGCGCTTATGTAACACGGAGTCCTTTGTGAACCATTCGCCGATCCATTTTTCTAATGGATGTGCAATCTCAGATGTTTCAAGGACGACATTGTGTGAGCGATCACCCGTACATTTGCCTGCCAATGATCTTTCCTGAAAAGAGCAGCGTTCTGGCATTAATTTCGTCCCCATGGAGGTACACTGTAGTTCTGTCCAGCAAGAACACAAGGCTGCTTATTGTGCTATGAGGTTCATATGGGATATGTTTATTGCATGCTATTGACATGTTTCAGCCTGCACCATGAAGCACAGTTATGATTGATTCTAGCTTTTATTGATCATCCCTTTGCGATTGGTAAGTTTCCGACATATGGTGCAATTATAGATATTTTATCCAGTTTCCAATGTTAAAAATATTTTCTCCCCTTGTGGTTCGATAGCGTGTGTTGCTTGAGAGGTACCGCTCCTGCTCAACACAGATATCAATGTGTAGTCTGTGTTGTCAGCATTTTCCACAGGCTGATCAAACATTAGATTTAGGGCATCTTGTGCAATAAGCCACATTATGGACTAGTTCATCACGAAGGCTATTATTTCTTTATAGCTTTGAATTCTAACTTCCTTGCTGGAATTTTATCCTCTTTACCATTAGAAACTTTCAAATCAATGCCGTAAGCTTGCCTTGGGCCAAGGATTGTTTGCCTGTGTGCTTTTAGGTAATTATCTCTTGTGGTCACTACTTTTTCAACGGAGGATCATTTCCTTTCATTGAAGAAATCAACCAGACCCTTCTTGCAACAATTTGTGAACTGCTGTACAACAACTTTCCCTTCTAAAACCTCAAATGACTCCTTTAATCTGGCAATTTCAGTCTGCTGGTTAGAGTACCCTGAGTGCAAGCTGGTGGCCTGTTCCTTGATTTTCAGGCATCACTACTCTGAACCTGTAGCTGTAGACTTCACTAGTGTTGTGAACCTCTTGCGGAAGAACCAGCTTTAGTATTTGGTAATCTGACAAATCCTCCTATGACAGTCTACAACTTCAGGTCTCCCTGAGAGCCAAAGGTAAAAGGAGAGGTCCAGTTCTCTTTCGGCCATTCTTGGACCCCTGCTATACTCTCAAATCTTATGCATACCTCAAACCGTGGCAATGAAGTCATCAGTGACCACACTCCATGTCTCCTCAACTGGTCAGCAGTGGAACCGGAGTTGAACTCTTTTTGGAAGCTTGTGCACTTCATCAGTGAGCTGAGCATGCCAAATCAAGGCACATGCAGGGTCTATGCTGCCAATTTCTTTACAATTATTGCTAAATATTATTGGCGCCACCCTCAGACCAACACTTTCCCTCCCTTATTTCCTATATGGCCGGGCTGCAACCCCTTCTTGTACCTGATGTACTGATCCCATGCTGCCCTTGCCCACATCCGCCTTGAACGTCTGGTGGACCCTCCACATTATGGCCCTGAGCTCCAAACTACTGGGGAGGAGTGACAGACCCTGTAGTGCTCAATAAAACCAGCTAGTCAGAAGGGCGCTGCTGACCGACCTTCCACGTCATGAACTCCATGAACTCGTAACTGTGTAGTGCAATGGGGTCCTACGGGGTACCCAGGGACCTGCGTGCCCTAATTCCTCGGTCTGATATAGTGCTCTTCAAGGCTTGGAGGGCTATTCAAGTGTTACGAAACAGTTGTTTTCAAGAAGTACAGGAATAAGTGTAGTAAAAATGGGCTGTAAAGTGTTGGTTCAAGTCCTTTGTGAAGATGTTAAAGCTGTTTTGTTCTACTCCACGAGTCGTTCTGATAAAACCTGGCATGACAACACTGAAAGAAGGCACTTCTAGAATATTTTTGATCTGTGCAGCTTTGGTTCTAGGTTCCTTTGTGAAGATGTTCAAGTTGTTTTGTTCCACTACGCTAGTCTTTTTGATAAAATCTGGCATTACAACATTGAAAGAAGCGTCTTGTTATGAAAACTACAAGCTTTGCTTGTTTCACGCATTGCCAAATATTATGGTGACTTTGACAGCAGTGTTGTGTGTACGAAGGGAGTGTGCTCACAAGTTCTGTGTTTGTTCCCTTTATGTTGATGTATACACGCTGCATGAAGTGCACTGCTGGTTCCCTCTCAATCTTGTGCTGCTATCTTCTTGCAACACTGCTTCTTGCACATGCAATGAAAATAATTTTGGCTCTGCACTCAGTGTGTGTTAAATGTTTTGTCACACTGTATGCACTTGAATGTCCCTCTCTTATGTTGGTCCAGGAAATTTCGTAATATGCCAATATTTTCAGTATGATTTATTCAATTAGAACGTACTAGTTATGCACATTTTGCTGTATTATTGCACATTCCTTGGCAGACACCTGAATTCAACAAGCCAACTGAGTTTGACAAAAAAATGACTAGCCGAACATGCTATGAGTATTGAATGAGCAATTTTACATGCTTAAATTTACATTACAAGGGTGTTTGCTGAGGAACCATGTCAAACTAACGGTGATCTGTGCAGGGTTCAAAATCTCTTTAGACTATGCGATTTATTGTCCCAGTTAATGTATATTGCTTGTTTTGTTTTCTTCTTGTTACTCAGGTCCACAGCCTTACAGCACGCAGTTTGCCTCGGGAGTTTAGGGAGCATGCTCAACGGAATCTTGTTCCACGCCAGATGAACCGTACTGTTGTCACATCGCCAGCATCCCCACCAGCTTCGGGAACACTGTGTGAGCAAGTGTTCCAGTCGCAGCCACTGCAAGTGCCAGCAGCCAACAACAGCAGCAATAACAATAATGTTTCAGGTTTGTTGGAATTCCGTTATTGCTGTCGAGCACCTGTTGCAGCAACTCGGTAGTTGTGGCTCTTGACAGCTGAAGAGGAACTCTTTCTTTTGTTGATTCTTGGCTATGGCAGCTTCTGTGTTCTTTTACGGCAGAACATAACAGTGCCTCGAAAAGTTGATTGATAAATAGTTTATATTGTAAAGTTAATTTCATTTTGAGTGGGCAGACTTTGTGTCACTGACATTTCTTTTGACTTATTGGTGCTACATGGTAAAACAGTGCCTTTGATTTGATAAGGTTAATTACTGGGGGTTGCACAGAGCACTTAACGAAGATTACTACTAGTTTTAAAGGAATAAGTTAATGTAATGTGTGGTGAAGAACATTTCTTAATAAACTGCTTGCTCGCATTACCGTTGTGTACAGTCAAACCTCGTTAATACGTAGTTGGCCGGGAATGACGTTTGGGTACGCACTAAGCGATGTACGAATTAACCGTCAGTGCCGGTTTAGCGGCTACTAACCAGCCAAAAATGAACGTCACGAACCCCATAAACACACTCACGCACACACAGGCACGCATGCTTTATTCAAGGCCAGGCAGCAAAAAAATCTGTTATTTTCACTTGCCGCCGTGGTGGCCTCGCCGCGACGACGGCATCTCAACTCGACTGAATTGCACAGGTTTTGATGCCGTCGCCGCGACGACGGCATCAGAACCTGTGCAATTCAGTTGAGCTGCGAAAGTTAGCGCTTTCTCAGTAAGAAGCGGTCCAGTGACAGGCAGGTTCATCCTCCGTGCCTTCTTTAACCAATGAAGCAGGGCCTTTTCCACTTCGGGAGACGCAGAGTCTCTGATGCGGCACCTCTTCAGATTGCTGCCTGTGCCGCCCCTCAACTTTTTGCGAGCGTTCCATATCCCGCACACAGTCGTCAGAGGCAAGTCCTTTTCACGGGTTACCGCACATTTCTACGCTCCGTTTTCAATGGTGCGAATGATTTCCAGTTTTTCCTTAACGCTCAAAACGCGATACTTCGGCATAGCAGTCCTCACGTGCGAATTAAATCGCGCAACACGCGCACCACGCAATAAAAAAAATACGCCGTGCAAAAGACCGTTGTTAAAGAACACACCACTGCACAAAAGCACACCACCACCGGCAGACACGGGAGAATGAAAGAAAAGAAAAAAAAGAAAAAAAAAAGGAAACGTGGCGGATTCCAAAGTGCAAAGTGTGAGCGAATTCCCCTACCGTCAGCCGCTGCGGGCTAACAAAAACCAATCTCGTAGGCCATACAAACAAAATATACGTCGACGTGGTGATCTCGAAGGCCATGCTTTTGCGCGCTTTGATAAGCAACAGCCGTATGAACAGAAAATACGTCAGCGTCGCCATGTTTTGACGTCACTATCGCTGCAGTTTGCCAATCTCGAAGGCCATACTTTTGCGCGCTTCGAACGACAACAGCCGTACGAACAGAAAATGCGTCAACGTGGCCATGTTTTGACGTCACTATCGCTGACAATTCTTTAGTCCTGTCGTCACCGCTAGTGAATCGAACGTCTGCGCAAGTGAAATTTTGCCGATTTTCTGCCTGTGAACATATAAAAACAAGAAAATGGTACGTACTAACCGTATGTAATGCAACAAGCGACTACGGCTTAAGCGGTCAGCCAATACATGGGGTTCAATGGGGACTGGGTGGGGGAATCTTCGCGACTACGTTTAAACCGGAGTTACACATTAAGTGGGTACGTATTAACGAGGTTTGACTGTACTTGGGTAATTTTCTGTGTCCACGCAATATGCCGATGCACGCCAGGGGTACTATAGCAACTTTTGCTAAAATTCAGCATTAAGGATGCTAAAGTTGTTCTTTGATTGGCGCTAATGCAGTTAATGCAGTTAGGCTAATAACTTTGTAAGAACATTAAACTTTTTGTTCACTCTTATAACTGCTCTCATCAGGAATATTTGATTAGAAGATGGATTTCAGTTATCACGCCACTAGGCTGACCTGCGATATGCAACCTCTATCTTTTGGGACATGGGAAGTTGTCCTCACTAATACATCAAAACATTATTTTGTTTTGGCCGTGCCTTGGAATTAGTTTGTAGTGGCAGCAGCATTGGCATCACATGGAAAGCGACCAAGACACTCATGCCAGTAGGAGACAGATGCCGCTGGCATGGGCTGCCGCATGCTAGCGTTTGATAAATCAATAAAACTTGACCCAGAGCGGTTGTGTCGGGCTTGCTCTCTCACTCTCTATCTCTCTTTGGAAGGCGGTGACTTCGCTGGTCTGCGAGGTTGTCCATCGCCACAAGTTGTAGCAAAAAATAGTAGTTCTCTTACATAAATTAGAAGGCTGGCAGCAACTTTATAAGGCTGAAAGGAAAAATAATACAAGGCACTACTTCTAATCAAGTGCTCTATGCTGTTCTCCTGAATTCTGTCAAAAAATGGCCAATTTTTTCTTTACTGCAGTATTTTTTTTTACAAATGATGTACTATACAACTTGAAGTATTTTAAAATAAAATCTTTGCCATTTATTGCTAAAGTAAATCATAACAGCAGAAAACAAGAAAACTAATTATAACACGAAGTGTCACTGATAAGTTGGCATTATCTTGCTTACTTTATCAGAAATGTGTAGATGAAGCTAACTTATAACACAGAATTGGTTACCAAGAAACTGGTAAAGGTGATCAGATTGCATTTTTTTTTTAAGGACATTTGTTCACTGTAGGTGCGCCCCGCCACGGTGGTCTGTGGCTATGGTACTTGGCTGCCGATCTAAGGGCCACGGGATCGAATCCCAGCCGTGGCAGCTGCATTTTGATGGAGGCGAAATGTCGAGGCCATTGTACTGTGCAATGTCAGTGCACATTAAAGAACCCCAGGTGGTCGATATTTCTGGGGCCCTCCACTGCGGCGTCTCTCATAATCATAGCATGGTTTTTGGACGTTAAACCCCCAAAACCGAATCAAATGTTTACTGTAGGTGCAGAGTTGTGAGCCTGTTTTCTACATACGTTTTTCAGGCACAGCAGCAGGGGATGTCACACCTGGCTATGCCTCCGACGAGAGCTCCACAAGCTCGTCGCTGGGTGGAGGCAGTGGGGTTCCCAGACATCCCTCGAGCAGCAAGCGCCGCCCTCGGGTCGCTGCGTCTCGTGGAATTCTCCAGCGCAGCTCCTATTGGGACCGCCGGGTGGAACAGGGACTCCTTTCGGACAGTTCAGTCACTGAAGAATTCCCGCCACTACATGAGGGGCCTTCTGATAAAACTACGAAGTCCTAGTGGTTTGGGATAGTGATTGTGCCTATGCCTAGACTTGCCATTATGCCATTTGCACATGCAAACGCCAACATATCTTTTTTGGATATGCCACATTTACACACACAGCAATTTCTCTTTATACCCAGTCGCTTGTTTTTCTGTTCTAGGAAATCTTTGCAATTTAGTAAAGAAAAAGAAGAAAAGTTGCTGCTACTCCAAATCTTTTCTTCTTTTTACGTGTGATTGTGGCATACCGTGGTTATCACCCCTGAGGATGGGTACTGAAAAGTTTCAAAGCACACCCCCACTTTCTTCCTTTTTTCTTTGAGTATTTAGCACATTCACTAAACATGCATCCTTGTCTTTTCGATTGAAAAGAAGACTGACAACATTGTGTCTAGGTTCTTTTTGTATGCTTTCTTGCTTGGAGCATTTCATTGTGTAAGAGTATCGCTGATTTCCTGTTCAAAATTTGAAGTTTGTCAATGTATCAAATATCTTTTCTTTTAATCGTAAAGCTGATTATGATAAACATCCGTGTTGCGTCATATTGGCCAAAATGTGCTGTCTCAGTTGTGTCAATGTGGCGCTAGATGTGAAGAACAAATCATCATTATAGCACATGCCTGAAGTTTGTTGTAAACATTTGTCTTTAGATTGCTGAGTGTTCCTTGGAGATAGAGTGAGAACACATGGTATGACTGTAGTATTTAATAAGGCCCTTATCTTTGTACTGCATCAAGGTGCATGCTTTGAGGAGCATTGGTTCAACAAGGGGCATCATTTGATTATGATCATTTGCTGGCTCCTGGACTTGAATTGTTCTGGGTTACCTTTACACATGGCCATACTGAAACAATATACCAGTGTAAATTCTGTTCATTAGTGTATGGCTGAATGTTTTAGAGTAGTTTTCCTGATTGCCTAGTATTCTGTTGGCCACGGGCAAGTGATTTCATATTTTGAACTGCATGGATGTTGCTTTCTCACTATCATGACATGGTTATTACTTGTGCTTTATCATTGTGTGGCGTCGATATTTATGGAACAACTGAGGCCACAGCTTTGCACAGTTCTGCTTTCATCGCACAAGCCACCTCATAAAGTTTACAGTCGGTGTTACTGATTGCTTGACTGCTATGTGCTTGTTCATACCTGCTTTTTATAAGCATGCTGCAGCAATGTTTTCATAAGCATAGTGTCTCTTTTGCACCTCCTGTATGCATAGCACAGTGACTGTGTGAGGTACTTATTTGCAGTGGCAGCTTGGGCTAAAATGACAACTGGCGATCTAAATTTGTTAATGAGTATGCCACTGACTTTTTTATTTTTTAGTCCTTTGAACGGTGCATTTCTTCAACTGCAGAGCAGCAGGTAATTTGCGAAGGGGTGAGACTATATCATCTTTATTTGACTTCTTTTTTTTGTTTGTTTGTTCAGTACAGGGGCCATTAAGGATGCATCATGACTTGACATGTCCTGATCGCGAGAGTTAGTCCCTTATGGTCCTGGCAATAGTACCTCATCTTTACGTCGGGTAACTGCGCATTTGTTATGCCGAAGTGGTATTACTTGACGCAAGTGCATAGCATTGGTGTGTTTCAAGACACTCTATTGAAGATAGAAAGTAAGCTTACTTCAAAATGGTTTTATTTTTTCCCAGTGCCAAAATGAGGCTAGTAAATTGTCAACGCTGGGCTTTCACTGTTTCATCCAGCAGCAGATGAGAATATGGAAAGGGCAGACTATTGCTTTTTTTATTATGATAACTCTTACTTGTGAAGGGCGACAGTGTTAAGTGTGTACCTTGTGGACATTAGGTGTCTCATCACTTTCTTCATTTAGTTTTCCTGGTCACTGTGAAACTCGGTAGCTATGTGCAGCTTTTAGTGATTGATTTATTTCTTCCCCTGTTTCCCACTGCAGTGTGAGGGGTGTCTAGTGTGCCTATTTGCCTCAGGAAGGTCTTTATAGTATTTTGTATGTATTTAGGTTGTAAAGAAATTTATACATAGATAGATATATATATATATATACACGCACATATATATGTACACCCTTATATACACCCTGTATGTATACAAAGAATAATTGCCTGGGAACTAACAGAGGGTTCAGGTAATTACGTGCTAAAGGACCACTGACAGATTTATGTTTTATGTATTAATAATTGAGCACACAGCTAGTCAGGGTTAGTGTGTGTGTGTTTGTGTGCCATAGCAACATTGCTGTGGGCGTATGGCAAACATTCCAGACATGGCAGGCAACACATGCTGCTCTTTTTCAAGTGTGTCCTTGCCTCAATTTATCTCCATCTGGGTTTTCACCGCAGTGGAAGGCATTCACATTCCTGCAGTAACACTTTGTTCATGAAGTGCCTTTTGGAATCTCCTCATTAGAATTGCACAGTATTTTCACCGTGCGGCACACTGCATGTGCCTATTGATTACCTTGTATTATGTTTTCCTGGTATTGCTGTTGCGTGCACCATATGTGCATCTGCAACACTTGAGGATGTATTGCTGGTGATAGTATTGTTTCAGCAGCCCTTACTCATGACAAGGTGGCAACAGATCAGTCGCATATCTGTTTTTAAACGTGTCATGGACTCTTCGCAGCTTATTTGCCACAGTTTTCTTTGATTTACGCAAGGCACATCAGCTGGGCGTAAAATCTGGTAAATCTATTGTTTTCATTTTGGTAATACATTTATCATTAACCTAACACTGTGGATAGTGATTAGCCTGTGTGCATCTCACCCAAAGCTGCTTAGCTTTTCTTCATTTGTTCACTATAAAAACTAGCTATCTCGGGGCTTTTTTTGGCTCTTACCTCTTGGTCACGGCAGCTCAGTATAGCCATCATTTCTGAAGTTATTTGCTGTGCTTACCGTGAGCATCCTGGTGCCTTCTGTGCTGCTGAGGGGATTGCAAGTCGACACAGCTCTTTCAAACGAAAGGCTGCAATGTACAGAACCACTTCCTACAACGTGTTGGTGCCAGTGTGTGACTGTAAATAATCTTGCGAAACCCGCAGTATGCGGTGTGTTGAATAAACTCTGTACTTTTGTAGGCTGCTGTGTATTTATTTGCAATTATAGTCTCTTGTGCTGTTAGCAGGGCAGCTGGTCCTCCTTCAGATCTCTGCAGGTATGACTTGGTCAACACTGCTGCAGTATTTCAGCATCCTACTTCATTTCTGAGTAACAGGAATTGCTCAGATTTGGTTCTCGATTTTTGCATTGGCTTTCTGGTTAGTGCAACTTGTATATTTTTATGCAAAGCATTCTTTGCCTAATTCATTGCACCTCGTGGTAGGTAGGTTCCTGTCTCATAGTTTTGGCCCTCCTTGCTAAAGGGCTATGAAGGAAAGAGAATGGGATCAACACCCACCTTTAAGCAGAGCAGCACACCGATCTAACCATTAGGCCGATATTGCACGTACACTGCTCATGGCAGTTTCTTGAGCTTATCCTTTGTGACAGCTGGTGCTTCTACATGCCATGTCAGACTGAAGTACCATTAAAATTGGCCTACATCCCTGAGCACTATTCTCATAGCAACTAAAGCGCTGAACACACAGTATGATTTGGTGTCTGATCTGGGATGTGCTGCATGACTGTTCGACGCACATCGGCCAACAAGCTGTTGGCACGTAGTCTCTGCCCACATATGTGTCCTTTCATCAAGCGCAGAACAAAACCTTGTGCGACCCTGCTTATTTGTGCACATAGTATTCCTACTTGCACGTTCAAGGTGGCCACATAGGTGGCTCGCCCCCATAGCTTGGGACCACTTGCGTATGACCTGTTTTCTTCATTGTTGACCTAACGGACAACGGTGGCCATATGATTGCACCCTCCACCTTCACCTGCTTGCAGATGCAAAATGTGTCTTACAGCAAAGTCAGGTTCTGATGCTTGCCAAGAAAGAAAAATAAAAATAGAGAAACGAGAAAATGGGACTGATTAATAAATAACATTGGGCTAGCTGGTACATATTCATCTTTGATGTAGCACAATAAGGCTGTGACTTGGTACTGTGTCTTACTGTGCCACATCGAAGATGAAAGATAGGAGTTAGAAAGCAGTGAACTAAGTTGAGCTAGTTATGTTTCATCTTAGGAAAGTACGCGGGACCCCACATGCGCAGTGGCATCCT
Organism: Hyalomma asiaticum; assembly: GCA_013339685.2. Classification (NCBI taxonomy): domain Eukaryota; kingdom Metazoa; phylum Arthropoda; class Arachnida; order Ixodida; family Ixodidae; genus Hyalomma; species Hyalomma asiaticum. The sequence goes on from CM023482.1 coordinate 139,330,367, forward strand.
TATGTCCGTATTTTTCTTTTTTTAAATTTTTAGGGGCGAAGCTCCTTAAGGCGGCACCCGTTCGTCCCTCGTCGTAGTGCGTAACCAGTCTTACGCTTTGACCTCCAAGGTGGTGCCGGTGGGAGATTTCTCCTGTGCGTTGTTGAACAATAAAAAATTCGCAGCGTGCGCGTTAACTAAAAGCCGAATTCTTCTGTCTCTCATTCCCCATTAGCAGCCATTGGCATGTTCCAGTAGGAAACGTTAGTAGAAGTGTAAGTGTTAGCTAAAAGCCGACTTCTTCTGTCTCTCATTCCCATTAGCAGCCATTGTTTACCTCCAAGGTAGTGCCTGGTGAGACGGCTCGCGCCCTCGCCGCGAGCGCCGGGAGCCACGCGCTCCCCGGCAAACTCGACACTGCCCCGGCAAACGCGAGAGACAACGTTGGCGCAGGCAGCGTCTCCTAGCGAGTTTCTTGATTGAGAAATACCGACTGCTCGCGTTGGAGAAGCGTTCACCGGCAACCCATATATATATATATATATATATATATATATATATATGCACTGGATCTTGACTTGCAATGAAGTGCCGGTGGGAGATTTCACTTGTGCATTGTGCATAGTTGAACCGTGAGGATTCGTAGCATGCGCGTTAACTAGATTAATCCGGAACTCGGCACGATCTACGATAAACATCCCGAGCTTCGCCCACTCATCATCATTCACTCCGTGGATATGCTGTAATTTTTTCTTTTACCATGGCGCCACATCTTTTTTTTTAAAGGAAACATAATTTGAGTTCTGCTGCTCTCAGATTCTTTAGTTTGATAGCAGTCGGGCACATGCACTTTGCCGCCCTTACCGCACCCTCTCCCCTCACATTTTTACGATTGCATACATATGCGCATTCCTACTCTCTCTCTCTTTCTCTCTCTCTCAGTTTTACGATTTACAGTAGTTCTGATAATAAGACAGATGACTCCATGTATGCTCGATATGCGTGCGTCCCTCCACACGTTTTACTAAAAGAAAGGAGTAAACATCTCAAGCTTGAGAAGAGCTTAATTGAAGCCAATGCAAGGAGGTCGCACATAAAATTACTAGTTTTGAAAGCCGCATCGGTTTGAGTAGTTCGGCGAATGCGGCGGCATTGCATCGGTGGTGCGGCACTAACTCGCCTTATTCGCTGGAACGTGTCAGTGCACGTTAAAGAACCCCAGGTGGTCGAAATTTCCGGAGACCTCCACTACGGCGTCTCTCATAATCAGAACTGGTTTTGGGACGTAAAACCCTACAAAAAAAAAAAAGTATTCGCTGGAACGTTTGGCGATATCCAGGAGGAGTGTACGCACGTTTATTAACACTCGCACAATTGTGTTTCATCACGTGACTTTCATGGCAATTATTATGCCATGATGTCGCACGTAATCAGTGCTATCAAGATCGCTACATTAGGTAGATTTAGTATTGCGGAAAGCTTTTGCGTTAGCGTTTGCGAGTCACGCACGCTAAATTTTTGCGGAGTGCTATTCGATAGCATTCCATAGCTCTTTAGTATAGCGCGAGACGACGACGCGCCGCAAAACGCAAGGCACGCAAACCTTCGCTGCGCCATCTAAATGCGAATAGTGAAAGCGTAAAAAACGGTCGGCCGTTCTTAGACTCTTAAAAAGCAACGCAAGCGCAAAAAGAATTATTAAAAAGAACATCGTGCAATAATAATTGCATAAGTTTTGCTGTAGTCCGACGAGGAAGAGTTTCGCTTTCGTTGTGCATGTGTAATGTGGTCAAACTAGAATCCACGGCGAAAAGATCGTTGTCTTCTCGAAGCGAAAACCAGCAACACGATTTATTGTGAATCAGCTAGTCCCACAACGCAGCAAGACGACACGATAGATGCGAAACGGGCAGCCGCCAGTTGTAGGGAGCCGCCATGTTCTTCGCGCTAAACAAACTTAGCGAGCGTTTTGCGTCTCCGCTAAATTCGGAAAATAGCGAGCGATCGCTAAACGCAAAGCTAGAATAGCGTGCATACGCATGCGCAGTCTGACCCCGCTAAATTTTAGCGTTTAGCGGGGCGCAACTTAAGCTGCACTAAAACTCTCTATTATGCGCCAGCATCACGTAATGTGGACTTCATTCTGCTGTGTGTTGGCTCTGCCCTCCAGGCCCAATGAGGCTTTGGCAGCCCAATTTCGTATTGCATTGATGTTCTTTAACGGTGTCATCATCATCATCATCATTATTATAGCTTGATTTACCAGTTCGCCCAAATGGCGTGCATTTATTATTAGGGTACAGAAACAGCAATGTGGCAAGGGTACAATTCTAAAAACAAAGGTACGACTGAGATATGGCATTTCTTAGCAAAACAAGGCGGCTACTTAGATCGAGCTCCACTTCGTAGCTCGGCTTTATTACGCTGGTCTGCGGTACGCACCAGACAAGCATGCGGATTGGCTTGTCCGAAATTCCGTTAACGACATGCACATGTCTACTTTATCAGAGGCCTGCGCCTTTCCTGCAGCTGTCACCGCAAATGTAGCCGTCTGGCACGCGAACGAAGGGGAAATTGCAGCCGCGAACTTCAGCCATACCTTTGCCTCCCAGTGCTGCAAAATCGTTGTCGTCTGCTCGGCCTCCCAATGGATGGATGGATAGGATGGATGGATGGATGGATGGACGGATGGATGGATATTAGGAGCTTCCCCTTAATAACGGGGCGGTGGCCGGGCCCCCAAGCTCTAGCTTTATTATTTTGTTTCCTCTACAAACATTTCTTTTACCGAATCACACATATTTTCACGACTAATTTTTCTCCTCGCCTACCTATTTTATCTATTATCGTTCCGCTGTGATGTAACAATCTTACCCGAACTACCTTGCGCTTCTGTTTGCTCCATACCTTTGCGCCACCAATACTCTAAGCGCCTTTTACTTATCTCTATCGCCGGCATGTTCAGCTTTCCCGTGTTACCTCTGAAACCCAAGGCCTCCTGTAGGGTAGTGTCCAGAGCTACACCTGGGTGGACATCTGTACATTCAATCAAAATATGATCTGTCGTTTCCCTAGCTTTTCCACAGCACGTACACGTATCCCCTTCTTTATTGAATTTCGCTCTGTAACTTCGGGTTCTCAGGCAGCTGGACCTTGCTTCAAACAGTAAAGCGCTTCCCTTTGAATTATCGTAAAATTTTTCTCTCTTGATTTCGTCTTTCCCTTGTCTGTAGTTGTTCAATGCCGGCTTCTTCTCCATTCCTGCTATCCAATCCGACTTCTCCGCCGCTCTGGCCGTGCTCTTAACGCTCTTTTTCGTCCCATCCGTTTCGTTACTGGCTGTATACTTACTGGTAAGCCTCCTAATTCACTTCCTCCATTGTGAGTCAACGTTCTTCCTATACAAATACCTGAATACGTTCGCTGCCCATCTACTTTCTTTCATATTCCTTAATCTCTGTTCGTACCTAATTTTACTCTGAGCTTCCCTTCCCTCAAAGTCAGACCATCCCATATCCCCCTTAACAGCCTCATTTGTGGTCTTCCCATGGGCGCTAAATGCGAGACGTCCGACCGTCCTCTGATTCACGTCCAGCTCCGATTGTACCTCTGACCTCATGCACACCACTGAGTTTCCGAATGTAAGAGCTGGCACCATTACACCTTTCCACAAACCGCGAATTACCTCGTACCTGTTGTAACCCCACAGCGCTCTATGCTTCATTATTGCGGAGTTCCTCTTTCCTTTAACTATCATAGCTTTTTCTTGTACTTCCATGTATCTATTCCCATCATTTATCCATATCCCGAGGTATTTGTACTCTCGTACTCTGGGTATCTCCTCGCCCTGTATTGATATGGTCTGATCGTTGCTGTCATTGAACATCATCCAACCGCAATCTGATTGTTGCTGTCCATGCTTACTGTCGACGGCGCCGTCTAGGTGGCCATCAGTGGAATATCTATATAGGGAGCCTACATGACTAAGGCAGTCATGTAGGCTCCCTACCTCTAGTAACTCTATAGCAGGTGCACCAGGCGTATTGTTGCGTACGGTGTGGTTAGTAGCGGGCAACTGTATTTGAGCATCACTCGCCTTATTCGGAAGCCGTCCAGTTCACGGATACCGCACAAGGCATGCGCGTGCGTGGACTTTTCGCCAGCCATCGAGTGAATGCTGCTAGTTAATGAAAAGTGAAATTTGGAATCTGGTTCACTTTTTGCTATTCAGTGCAACTTTGCTGGCAGCAGCGCATTCTTTGCACTCTATGAGGCATTGCCGGGGTACGTAGCTAAAAGGGGAAGGGGGGCGAAGAAGAGGGAGAGTATGAGATAGATGAGGCGTACGTATGGAGAAGAACAGACGAAATCTAAGTTTTTCTTGCGAGTTTTCACAGTCACTAAAAGAAAAAAAAAATCCTCGATCGCGCGACAGAACGCGTAGCAAACTTTCTGAAGTGCGATGGAATGCCAAATTACAGACGCCTCGCATTTCTTACGCACGAAGGTATGCGTGCTTGGGGAGAAAAGAGCGAGAAAGAAAATAACTAGGAGCTTTTCTGTCGTCGGCTTGTAATTACGTTTGATGCTGTTTTCAGCAAACTTCAGATGACGATCGCGTTTCCCCTCTCGGAGGCGTGACGCGTTGTGCGCCGGACTTATACAGCGAATGCGCCCAATACGTGAAACGCGCCGACTAATCCTGATGCTTTCAATTAACCATACCATCGCAGATTAAAAGTTTGTTGTTAGTGCGGAAGCATGATGCGTCCCATGAAGAGGTAAATCAGGCGTCCGCCCGGTGGGAGGCATCGCCATGCGATGGCAAGAAAACTCGCGTGAACAAAAGATGACGTCGCGTGGTGACGTCACATTGAATCCATATGCCGCCGTTTCATATTGTCACGTGATATGGATGAGGTAGCGTGAACGTTGGTGTAGTCGTCGCACCCACACGCTCCTTGCTTCGCATTGTATACAAGCGCTAGGGCGGTGCTGCTGCTTCTACGCGAGCTCACGACAGCGCAGAAAGCTACACCAATCGTTAACTTTAGCGCATTCGTTTATACTCTTCGGAGCGTGGTTGAGCAAGCAAATGCATGAGGCAGGCCATGCAGTGAGTGGCAAGCGCATTCTCTGTGACATGAACTTTTGTTGAAAATCAGCTTGCTCCTGTTTCCTCGGCAATACTCGCATAAGGTTGAAATTTTTTTACTAAGATGGCTCTTAATAGAATATGAGGGCAGCCGCGCACACGTTCATATGAATCTTCACGCATAGACTCGTTCGCAACGCCTTTTGAAGACAATTTTAGGCTGTTTTGTTTTTTAGCGATTTGGATTAACCTCAACGACCGAAGCTCGATTCAGACGTGACTTTTCTTTCTTTCTTTCTTTCTTTCTTTCTTTCTTTCTTTCTTTCTTTCTTTCTTTCTTTCTTTCTTTCTTTCTTTCTTTCTTTCTTTCTTTCTTTCTTTGAACTGCGTTCCACTACGCGTTCGGCCTTCCCTCGCGCTCAAGCCCACTCTAGTTTGGCAGATCGGTCGCTTTGCTGCGTTATCTCAAAGCCGATCGAATGTCTTGCGAAAGCACAGTTTCCTTCTCCCTCAGAGTTTCACTGGAGTAACGTCGCTTTCATACGACTAAATCTAATGTGACATATTGCACTGGTAAGGATAAAAGAACAGGCGTTCGACCAGTTGTTTAACGATGTGCCTGTAAAGCGTGCTTCTCCGCGTACTTGATAGTCGTGCAAAAAAGCCAACAGTACTGTTGACAGGAGCAAATGACTTGTTTTCGTCCGTCGGAAGCAACGTTCATTAACGTTAACTTCACCATCGCTTTCTCAACTTGGTGCCCTCATGCATTCGCTTGATAATGAGTACTCTTTAATGTTTCTGAGAACGTAATAAGAGTGAAAGTTAACAATCTTGTGACGTTGCGAAAGACAGAGAACGCGCTCAATTAGGAAGAAATTGATCCTGCTTTTAGCACGCCACGCCTGTAGGCGACGTCACTGATCGACAAAGTCTAAGTTAAACTTTACAAGCGTCTAATCAAGCACTGCCATATATTGGGCTTGTTATACAAGTGTGATCAATGTTGGTAAGCCGCGTTGCAAATATAGCCGCTGCGTGTTGTATGCGTGTGTGGCGCCCTCGGCGGTTTCCACGTGGAATGAAATGTGTTTTCAAGGTGGCGTCGCGCGGCGTTGGCGCTTTCCATACTCGCGCTGTGCAGTAACCGCATTGTTGTCGCAACCTAAACACGTGGCGTGCTGTCTTCAAATTAGTTGGTAATAGCGCGCCACAGATTCCGGAAACATGTTTTGCGGCCGTCGCTCTGTCGAATGCGAGAGTGCGGTCATCTCTGGGCGTTGCCAAGCCGAATTAAATTCGATGGGAACAAATTCCACGCGGCTACCGTTTTGAAATCGCCTTTACGCGTCTGCATCTTGTCGCACATTGGTAGGGAAGGTGGTTGAGAAAACAACAACAAAAGATGTCGTTGTGAACGACGAAACGCAAATAATGTTTGGTACGCATGCGTCACGCGTCTCACAAGCGGCTGTATGTTCCCGTATTGAACGCAATTGGTGATGCAGTTATGTAATATATAATTATTGCTACTAATCTGAATAACTGGTGTGGAGAAAGCCTCGACATAGGTGTCCTGAAGTTCTTACGTTTCATGTGCATTCTTTCCATGTTGAATAAATATAATTTGAATGTGAGTTCACTTAGCTGTGCTTCCGCAACAGAGATGACTATTCAAACCGCGAATGGTGCAATAACAATTTAATAAATAAATAAATAAATAAATAAATAAATAAATAAATAAATAAATAAATAAATAAATAAATAAATCCACACTTTCTATTTAACAGTGAAGGAGGGTGAGAAGATAGTCGCAAAGAGGCGACCTCAAAAACCCTGAAGCCTTCTGTTAGAATACGACAAGGTAAAACGAAAAACACACACACTCCCGAAGTTTATTGAAACTGAAAACAGAGGCGTGGCATATAATCGCCGTGAAAAATATCCGTCGCATACATAATTAGGAATGGATGGCAAATCGATAAAGTATACTATACATCCTCATTTACCAGTGTGTTCCATGCTACCAGAGGTAGCGTGGAATGTTTGACAAATGCTTTAACACATTACAGTAAATAACTCAGCTATTATAAGTATAGAGTAATGATGATACCAAATAAACGTAATTTATTCTGAACAAGTAGTCGTTACAAAAATATAGACAGCTGGTTGGTGTCTTCGCATTATTATTAAACGACGTGGGTTGCGTTGTTTTTCTGTCTGCGTCCCTGACTGGTTTGACAAAAAAAGGTATGTTGTTAAGCGATTGCATGAAATATGTAGCACGGCAACTCGGAAGCTTAAAATGTGGCGTGCGCCTTATTTAAATAATGTATTCTTAGGATGTCAGTTTTAGCTGCCAAGAAATTTCATTACTTTATAGTTAATAGACTGAGGCAATAAGTGAAAAAAAAATCGCCTGCAATTTCCTGATTATACCTAATCACCGATAAAGTACCAATTTAGCTTAGATGCCTAAAATGTTTAGCCTAAACATTGCGACCAGCTGATGTTACCTATAGGCATTTTGCTCTCAAAACAGGCTCAGTTTCCTTCTAAGTTGCCGCGTTCTTGGTAATTTTCTCTGGCACGTCGTGAGGTAATAAACTTCCGCCCTAATTATACTCTCCGCAGCGTTAAACAGTTGAAGTTATTAAGTGAGTACATGAGGGCATTAAGTTCGGGAGGCGATAGCAAGGTCAACGCTAATAAACCTTGCTTGCGGAGGAAGAAAGCGCATTTCCCCTTTCAGCACTAGTGTTGGCTTTCTGGCAGTACGCATGTATACGTAACGAAGCACGCTTTACAGGAAAGTTAAGTGACGACATCGCGCGCGACTCATCGGTCGATTATTCTTGTCAAAACTACGATCAAATATGGCGCACTAAATTTACCTGTATGAAAGCGGCGTTACTGCGCTGGTATGCGAAGTGAGAACGAAAGTGAGCTTTCGCAACACGTTCGATGAAAATTGTCGCTATTGGGCTTCTTGCACATGCCAAAACATGCGTATGGCGGCATTATATGAACAAGATGATGGGAAAAAGGAGTCAGGTTGCAGCTGAAATCGACGAGTGCCAATTACTGTTAATTATCATTGTAACATTCGCATATTTTGTCTTGCGGTTTAACGCCAACTGCTTCCGTTAGCAAACGGATCCATGGCACAACCCTCGCATGGGTTCTGGGATCCTACATTTTTACAAATAACTTGCCATTATATATACCATAAGCAACGAGAGTTGATTGCTTGGTTTATTGATTGATTGATTGATTGATTGATTGATTGATTGATTTACTGACTGACTGCCTTAACAGCGACTCGATGACACTCCGTCAGCAATGTGAAAACGCGCTAGGCGCTGCGTCACACAAAGGAAATTCTTAAAGAACTCATCAACGTTGTCGAAATGTGCCAAGCGTTGAAGCGCGCTAGCATCCACGTGGAACATTTCTAAAGGCGTTCGCCTGATGAGGCATGAGCCTGTGGCGTTGTGCATGAGGCTTCGATGCTGGAAGACCAATTTATAAGCCCCGGTATCAAGAAACGTAACGTTTTTTTAATGCTTATCCGGTGTACATACGCGCTGACGAGTGAATGCAAGCATGAAGTACGAAATTGGCACTTGGCACTGTTTTTCTCGCCATTGTGTGCTTGAGGTGGGCAGCATTGCTTTTCACAATTTCTCATTTCCTTTATTTGTTCGTTTTCATGCGTAGGTAATGAAGGGCACAACACATGGCTCATGCAAAAGATTACCGTTCGGTAAGTGGCAACACCGTGTGCTTCTTTATTTCTTTTTTTGTTCCGGACGCCACACAATGTTTTGTCTCGGTAGTGGCTAATGGCGCGCCGGGAAAGAAAGAATCACACAACACAAAATTAAATCCTTGGAACAGCTTTTTACACAGCAGTTTAAAGTGAGCAAATGGTAGATGCTTTCTTTTTTTTTTTTCATAAGGAGAAGGTTGAACAAGAAAGAGCAATTTTTCTGGAAAGTTCAGTGTGATACATATTTTGTCTGCAAAAGGTTGTTATCATTGAATGCTTCCGAGAGTTCTAGTGTTCACGGGGCTGGTGAAAGTTCGCACGCCTGTGACCGCGAGGTCGCACAAAACAGCGAAGCGTGACTGGCGAGTCGTCGGTGGCGAATACATTGGAGTATTCGACGGGTAAACCCGACTCGGCACTTTTGCACGGCGTCTGTCACATGCGCGCGCACGCACACACACACGCACATAGGATGCGAGCGTCTTGGTAGCAGCTGGATATGCCTCCCAGAGAGCCTGGCGCGGCAGTGAGGGTTTGTGGTGATGACTTTATTCCCAAGGCTTCTCTGTCGGCGATCACGAAACTGCGGTGGCCAGTAGCGACAAGACACTCACGAGCAGCCTCGCCGGCAGCGTCGAGCTTGTGATACTGGGGCACGCACCGCAGTTTGCAGTGGCTGCAAAAGTAAGAATGGAGATAAAGCGAAGATGGCACGATGCGTCGACCTGAAAAATCACTGCTTTCCCTAATCATAATCATAATCAAAAGTTATGAGTCAAATCAATTCAATTCGCCGAACACGACGTAATACACGACGTAAGACACAAAATGATAACTGCCTGAGAGATTAATGTGAACAACTTCATTTCTTTGTGTTTCTATATGCATGTATACAATGTATACATTACGTACACGTCACATTTATTTCCCAGTTACAGTGCTTCTTTAACATAAGATTGTTGACTCTGATATGTCATGTGTGGGATTAATTTATCTGCGCTCGCATGTTCAATAGGACAAACTCTGTGAGCATCTATAGATGTCAAATATCTAAGTGGCGTCGCTTTTTACGTAGTAGAATGTAGGCAAACAACACACAGGCACGCAATTACGAACAAAAAAGAAATTTTAAAGAAATAACAGAATTAGAAACTCCGGATGTGTTGGTGCCACTTCAGATGATTGCAGTTTTTCCTAGGATAAGAACAAAAAAAAAAAAACATCCATCGTGATATTGAATGCACTCGGAGAGCACTAATGCATAACCAGGGCCTGCATTGTACAGCAGAAACGTGCGAAGTACAGCAGAAGCAGTTGCGCTCTGTCGCGCACCTTTAAGGTTCACGACGGCAGGCGAAAGCGGAGACCAAGGGTCTGTCTCGTTGCTGTATAAGTTCTGCCACCAGTCACGTGATGAGCCTGCGAAGCGAAATTCGTCGTATTATTTAAAGGTAGAAAAACGCAACGCAAATAAAGTAAACGCGCACCTCACATAAGGTACCCTAAGGGACATCTCACACACACCGAAGTCGAAAATTTGATGTGTCGCTGCATTCGCGCACCGGTATGCAAGGAACACGAAGCCAGAAGTAGTTTTCAGGACGATGTCGCAATAGCAGAGTTGCAGGCGTTTCATGATGCTTCGCTTATCTTAGCCTGTATCCTCGCCGCGCTACTCTTAGCGCCACGTGAGCACCACGTCACTAGAAGCATGATGCGGTGAGGCAAACTAGTGCGGCCGCGCTTGCCCCGCAGCCAACGGCGTGTTTTTCAAAGTGTAACATGTCGCTATGAGCGACACGTAAGAGGTGACGTGGCACGATCAGCCACGTCACCTCTTCCTTCTTAGAGCGGGGCGCAATTCAGGCTAAATTTAAGTTCTTTCCGAGGTGCGTAGCCATGTAACTCTCAGCAGACACGATTGTGAGTGCGCAATCTTAACATTGCACTTATCAGCTCAATATGACCAAACATGGCGAGGGTATCCTCAACTAGCCGTCCTGCAACAGACACGAACTGTGCACCGTAAGCCTCGAGCGAAAACGACAACCAAGTTCGCCAAAAGCTGTGACGTATACTGATAACAAGCAAGCCTCTCACTCACCGGAGCTGCGGGAGTGGGGCGACGTGTTCCACTGCTTGTCAAATAACTTTCCGTGGACACCTTTCGAGGCAAGCGTCGAGTGGGATGTAGGTACGGAGCTTGCAGGAATCTCTGTTAAGATACATAAACATGTTTTAATCAGATGAGAACTGTATTAATCTCCTTTTAGACGGTTCGAGCGGCAGGATGTTTAGCCCTTGCGCTTTCCGTCGCAAAGCCACTTAGTTCGCAAGGACGGAAAACCGGGTGCGTTGGGAACTTATCCAGGGTGCAGTAAAGGGTGACGCACTACGGCGAAGACAACACAAGGTACTAATTCCAACTGGAACATCATCGCAAAGGAAACGTGGCATAAACAGGAAAAGGTGGAATCAAAGTAATTGAAAAATACCGTGACGCGTCAGTGTGGGTCAATGAAATTTAATATTAGTGTCAAAGTACCATCTCCTCTGTCAGAGCGCTGGCAGGTTTGCTAACACACATGCTTTGTTTTGAAAAATAAATTAGTACGCTTCGCTATTTCACCGTCTGCGTTGGCCGTCTTGCTTTTAGTGCAGGGAGCTTGTGCCCCAGAAATATGTTGATGAAGGTTTCCATCTGCAGACCGGGACGACCTTAACTGCTCGAAAACCCGGAAGCTCATTTTCCCAACTGAACACGTTATTCTTTGTTTCGTCTTAGTAGCCAGCTGAAATTTCGTCTTCAAAAGCGATTCGTACTTTTCTCTTCTAAAGACTCGTACTGTGTACATTCTGCAGTCTTTTATGGCCGAGATAAATAAAAACCTGGGGCGAGGAGGGAGGGGTGTCTAGCTAGCTAGCCTGTTGCTGAATTGAATGCAGAGACACACCAGCACAACGTCGCGGGGAATTATGCTTATACTCGGCGTGTGTCGCCGTAATCAGTTAGGCCTTGTTCACATCTGTTTGCACGTTGTAGCAATCGTGAAAGGCTCTCGTTTCAGTTCTAAAATTTTCGGACGAACGCTACATTCAGGAAGAGGTGATTTGGGCGAACTTATTCATCTTGAGTATAACTTGAAGCAGCGAGAAGGGACGAGCACAGGAAGAAGAAAACAGCGCTCCTTCCATTTCGGTTGTTTTGCTTGCTCATGCTCTCGCCTCGACGCGTTGTCTCACGTTATCCTGTATACAAAGTTTCAAGCTAGACGTTCTACGGCAATTTGTGAAGAAGCCGGCCAATGATTTTGTGCTGGGCGATGTGGATGAACTGGTGAGAACTCGGACCTAATGGGCCGATGACCGTTCAGAAGCAGCTACTGAAAGCTGCTCCCACTCACCGTAGAGACTGACTGTGCCCTTGGTCTCTCCGAGCGTGTTCTTGGCGGCGCAGTGGTACTCTCCGTAGTCTTCTGGCTTGAGCCGATGTACTACAAGTTGCATGCGCACCTTGTACATGGTGTGCTGCATGGTGACCACAGAGTACTTGGGGTTCTGATGTATCATACGGTCCTCGCCCCGAGTCCAGTAAGTGACCGATTTCGGGTGCGACTCTAGGTTGCAGTCCAGTGTCACGTCCGTGTCGATGCTCGCGCCGACCAGCTGATTCGGGATCCAGACCATCGGTGCGACTAAAAATGCAAAAGGCGCGCATGTGCATTGTTATCCTGGCGTGCAGTGAAACGCTGCATTTCAAGCTGCGTACTTCACACAACATGAAAAAAAAAAAAAAGATGCAAGAAGCTCAGGTTGTTGTTTGCGCATATGCGGTAGCATCGTTGAACTGGCACTGAATGAAAACAATCTTGTTGCTATAACAGAAGATGGATGATGAGAAGTAGAATGAAAACCGATCATAAAAGAATGAGAATACGACGTTTCGGCTCCCGTGGCGCGAGCTTTCGCCATAGCGGGTGGCCGATATTACGCCATCGTTAGCCCACAGCAGCCGCCATTTAGCCAACATACGGCGGCACTAGCCGACTTTAGCAATAATTTAGCCAACACAAGGTGACATCATCCACCATTATTCCAACACTAGCCAACGTTAAACAGTGTTGAGTACTTACGGTATATGCGAGTAAGTGCGTGGTATACCAGGACACCGCCGCTCAACATTCGACATACATCTTTCGCAAACCGTAGGGGAGGAGATGGGTTGGAGACAGGAATACGGTTTTGAGTACTAGAAGACGAGGAACAGAGCAAAACTGTGTTGCGTTCACCAGCTTCGCGTTGCCGCTTTTTCCAAGGAAAGCATTCATACAGTGGCTGGTTTACTTCTTGCCCGAGTATACTTTGGCTTATTGCGATGAATTTCACTACCGCCGCAGGTGTCCTACTCCTGTTCATACAGTCACCGTGGGATATCGTCCGCCAAGCAGTTGCCGCCGTTAACTTCTTCTCCCTTTCCCGCACCTTCTTTACCCAAACATTGGCCATCACGCCGACGAATTGCAGATTGATTCCCCTCCCCCCTTCCATTTCATTTTGATACCGCTTAGTATATAGAGCACCCATCCGCCTGCCCTCGAGGACGTCGATTTAACGAAGGTCGTTCACTCGAAAGCACTCTCGTGATGCTCATTAAGCAGGCCTTTGCGGCGTTTCTGAAGTACACTCGTGAAAGGAGCTCCTACATGCGCGGATGTTCGTGTAGCTGATCGAAACCTTTCGTTTCAAAGCTTCTAATGGCAGCAAAATGTCTGGCACATGTCACAGAACATGATGGCCGTCGAACTGAATACAAGGACGCGAAAAGAAGTAGACGTCGCATTGACTTTTTTTGGGCATGCTTAGTGGTAAAGCTCATTCAAACGGGGCATGTTTGAAGCACGTGTTCAACTTTAATGCGTTTCTGAGTTCTCACTACTGCGTGTCGAATAGTCGTGTTTGAATGCACTTCAGCGCACGTCTCGAGTAGCACCGTTTTTCTATTAAAGGTCGTTCACGTCCCTTGGGCGGGAAAGACCTGAGGTATTTTGAGCCTATAGAGACCGGTTAGATGACCTTTCTGTATGTAGATGTTTTATAAAAGGTTACGAAACGTATAGTTCTTTACAATGACGTATGGATTCTTACCGGGTAAGCCTGCTCGTTTAACTTTGATCGCGTGAATTAATAATAAAATTTGGCTTGTGGTACACCTAAATACGTGGAGGCGAAATGTTGAGGCCCGTGCGCTGTGCGATGTCAGTGCACGTTAAAAAACCCGAGGTCGTCAAAATTTCTGGAGACCTCCACTGCGGCGTCTCTCATAATCACAACTGGTTTTGGGACGTTAAACCCAACAAATCAATCAAATCAGTCAAATCACCTAAGTACGTGATCTCGAAAGCCTGTCGCACGTTTAGTAAAGCAATAAGTTACACATTAATTTTGCTGCATACATTGTGGGGCAAGACGCATGCAAGACTTAATGAGCTTGAAAGGCTTAAAGGGACACTAAAGTTAATTAGTATTTTTCTAGTACAAGTAAATTACCTTTTCTCATTGCGAAGAGCGCCACTCTCACGAGGAGAAGATGCTTGGTGAGCTAGAAAATGCTCATGAAGAAAAGAGAAGTGGCGACGCCTGCTCTGTGATTACCGCATGCGTGACATCATGCATATTTGACGGCATCTGCTAAGTCCTACATAACCTTTTATGGGTTAAAGCTATACACATTGCGCTCCCAAGGAAGCCAGAAAATTAACGTAGTGTGTTTCAGACAATTTCACTGAGCCAATGTGACGAAAAAAGAAAAAAGAAAACGCAAAAAGGAAATCGGGTTCGCAAGCTAGCAACGTCATCTCTTCGAAGTTGTGGCACGGGGTTTAAAGGTGAAGCTAAGATGAGACTTGGACCTCAACTCTCTCTGCTATCATTGAACATGACATAGCGAAATTAACGACAGTGGAGTTTCCCAGTAACAATCTATTAATCTAAACCAATTACGGGCCGGTGTTTCTTTTTGTCCGGAAAAGAAAAATAATATACATGTTTGTTTAAAATCATCTGTTGTCTATAGGGTGCCATTAACATGAGGCAGGGCTTATACAGGACAAACAAGGCGTTGTATCAATGTCAGAATAAAAGGACACTTGTCATCGTTAGCGGCTACGGGCAGTTTGCACTTGCCCGCTCATTGTAAGGAATGTGGTTGTCAGCCGGTGGTTGAGGAAACCACGTGTTTGTTTAGTGATCCGGACAAGTGCACTACAAAAGTTATGGAAGCTTTTTACATTGAAAGGGAATGGGAAAGGTGCGTGAGCAGACCATCGGTGACATTTAGCGACAAGGAGGTTCGCTACTTGAATTTCAGCCTGTCGCTTTGAATTGCATAATTATCTGAACTCTCATATATGTATTTGCTCTTTGTTGGCATTCGTTTCTAGTATTTCTGACTTCTTTTTTTTTTTTTTTGCTCTCCTATGGCTTAGCTTTTTGACAAACATGCCTCACTTCTACATGAACTCGTAATTATGACCCTGATAACTCTGCTGCGCAGATGAAATGGTTCTGTCATGTGACTGAGTCGAGGGCTATATATGTTTTTTTTTTTTTTTGGACGTGTGTTCGAACAAACATTTCGTTGTGAGTTTGCGGCCGTGTCGTGTTCTTTCTTTGTCCTCGTCTTGTTTCGCTGTTGTACTCGCAAAATGAACATCATTCGTGTCGTCGTCACGTCTCTGTTCAGGGTGACCGCTCCATGAGACACGTGTCAAGGCTTTCTCCTTAATAATTTCGAGGTTTTACGTACCAAAACCCCGATATGATTATGGGGCGCGTCTTAGTGGAAGTCAGCGGATTAGTTTTGACTACGTGGGGCTATTTACTGGGCACCTAAGTGTGGCACCTAAGCACACGGGTGTGCCAGCATTTCGCCACGTTGAAATGAGGCCCCCCGGTGAACGGAAATCCAACCTGCGTCTTCGAACATGGAAGCTTAGCCACTAAGCTGCCACGGCGGGTTTCAATAATTAAACGTTGATAACGGCGAGATGAAATATTTAATTGCCCACCTAAACGCGATTAAATTACCTCGATTTTAGGGGGCCGAGCCCCGTCACGGTGGTCTAGTGGCTATGACACTCGGGTGCTGATCCGAAGGTCGCGGGATCGAATCCCCGGCCACGGCGGCTGCATTTCGATGGAGACGAAGCGTTGAAGCCTGTGTACTGTGCGATGTCAGTGCACGTTAAAAAACCTCAGGTGGTCGAAATTTCCGGAGATCCTGCACTACGGCGTCTCTCATAACCATATCGTGGTTTTGGGACGTAAAACGCCATAAACCAATCAATCAATTTAGTGGGGCGAGGATATTGTCCCTTAAGTTAGGACATGCCATGAAACAGCATGCGCACGGGCTGTTTCAGCCCGTGCTCTTCTCGTTCATATGGTCTAGCTATTTACTGTTCAGCTTTTGTCGGCGCTTTGACAACAGTATCAGCTATTTTAGTAATGATAATAGCTTTTAAGGCTTTCGGATGTGCATCTAGGGACCCCAAGATTTTTTTTTTTTCTGTTTTCACGCGTACTCACAGCTGACTTCAAGGATGATCCGCTTGCTGACCGAGGGCAGCACACCGTTGGATGCGATGCACAGGTAGGCGCTCATGTGCAGGCGGGACACCTTGGTGATGTTCAGCCAGGTACCTTTCACCGACAATGCTGCGAATCGGACAGGATTACACGACGGGTTATATACCTTTATTCACAAGGAATAAGTTTATCGCGGTGCAAACATAGAGAGTCACAGTTTCGTAAAGAATTTCTGGAGCGAAGCGAAATTGCTCATGATAACAAAAAGGAAAAAAAAAAAAAAGGATACAGCACTTTCCGGCGACAACTTAGCGCTGCATAAGTTACAAGCATCACTATCAAAATTTCCAAATTTGCCATAGCGCCGTCAACTTTTGAAGGTCTGCTAGAAAAAAAAAAATGAAAGGAAAGAAAGAATGAATGAATGAACGTGGAAAGAAAGGGTGGTCGACACTGCCTTTTAATGATATATTCTAGCGAACCTCTTCAAGCGTTCTTTTTTCATGCATGATTGATACCGTTACGTAATATTTTCATATAATGGTCGCTCGTGTCATCTCAAGTTGCCTTGACGACTAAGAGCCCTTTCATTTATGTGTGGACGCACTTTGGCTTAACGGAGACAATTCAACAACGTAGAGGCAAGTACCCCAGGCACATATCGGGTTCCAGAAAAGCCATATACCTGGGATTTTATGCCTCGAATGGAAGCGCTATCGAACATAATGATGATGGCTAAATATCTCCGAAGTACAAGCCTAAAGCGTACTTCCATCTCGAGGAACATCTCTCACCTTTACTGGCTGGGTCGAGCGAAATGTACTGAGCATCCTCTCTCCGCCACGTGATTTCCGGTTCCGGTGTCCCATTCGCGACGCAACGCAGCGCAACGTCGCCACTTTCGGCCACTTCCGTGCTGTCGCTCGTCAGGTTGTTGTCGATTTTTGGTGGCACTGCAATCAAGTCATGGTAAAAAGTTCGGCCACATCAGACTACCCGAACTATAAGTATGTGTAGACTTATGCGTAGACTGCGTGTTTAGTAACGCACCAGAGAAAAACACTTGGGCTTGGGCCCAATATATGTATATTTTTGCATGGGCATATTTTTTCGACGGTCTTGGTGACCACTGTATATACACACAGCACAGTGAAGCATCAAACGGGGCAATTCTGAAAATGCGTTGGAAACATGATGAATGAGGTTTCTTCTTAACGGTATATTTTGGCTGGCGGATGCAGATGCGACAGGCGTGCCAGCATATTCAGTTTTGAAACTTTGTGTCCAATACAGGCAAAAATGATGCCAGTTGCTAAAGAATGATGGTTGTAGCCTTTGACGGAGAAGGCAGAAAAGAGGTGCGGTTATTATGTGGCCGGAAGAAAAAGAAACAGGTTTTTGTAGCCACTGCTGCTCGGCCTACTATAAAGAACGTACCATTGCGTATAAGACGTGTAAACTTACCAACAACGTTGAGGTATCCGACCTGGGACTTCATGGGCGACGTGTTGATCTGACACATGTAGGCGCCCCGGTCCCGCTCTTGCACGTCGTAGATGTGCAAGTGCCATGTGCGATGGCCGTTATGCGTCACCTTAAATCTCGAGTTGTGCGTAATCACGCTCTTCGCCAGTGTCAGCAGCGTGAACTTCTCCACGTACATCCAGGCCACCTGTGGTGTGAACGATTACGACATGTAAGGCTTGGAGCCGCCTCGGCTATTATCCTTTGGTTGTTGGCTACGAATGGCTTCAAGAACTGGTGCACTGCCTGACTGATGCTCGTGTCTGGTACCATGCTAAGAGCACACACCTCAAACTCGACAACGGACGTCTACAGACCTGCGTGACAAACTGTCACTCACGACAGTGTGCACTCCCGGATGAGGTGGCATTTTTCGTGTTTTCGTCCTTCCTTGTTTTAGTCCCCTGTTCCCTTTTTACCACTGCAGGGTAGCAAACCGGAATTGCCTTTCCTCGCCTTTCTCTCTTTCTCCCTCGAATCAGGGGAAGTTGTTTATGATTAGGCGTGTGTGGTAACTGTTCTTACGTATCTTTGTCCAATTGGCAAATCGAATTTCCTGCCTCGAAGGTGGTGGGAAATATAAGGAAAAAGCGGGCGTTGATGTGTTGGTGATTGTACTGACGGAAATGCTTCTCCACGCTTCCTGGAGCGAATAAACAAACTTGGATGACTCGCAACGTGTCACTAGAGAGAGCGAGAGAGAGTGAGAGAGAGAGAGGAAGAGAGAGAGAACCATTTTTATATGGCGAGATATAATCACTGACGTGCAATTATAAGGCGCGTATACGGCAAATCCCTCGCCGCTAGACCGCACAACATGACCTTATCCGTTAGTACGTGATTAATGGTATGCAGAGTACGAGGTAGGGACGTGCTATACTCAGAGTAGGTTGGCGAAGAAAAACTCTGGTTCTTTGGATGGATGGATGAAAAACTTTATTGTGGTCCTTTAGGGCGCACGTTCGCGCGCAGCGGATCCGCTCCCACGTCGGGACGGAAAGGCCTAGCCTCTCTGCCGCGTCGCGGGCCCGTTGGACAGCCCGTAACTGTTCATCGAGGTCGGGGCTACGTAGAACCGCGTCCCAGCGTGGAGAAGTGTTACTCCCATCGCCGCGTAAAGCGGGACACCGCCAGAGCATGCGTTGTAAGTTCGCTAAGTCATTGCATAGCGCACATGCATTTGCCGTCTCAATTTCGGGGCAGCTGATGTGTAGTAGTAGAGGGTTTGGATATGTCCGTGTCTGCAAATGTCTTAGCGGTTTACCCCCTCCTACACTGATTCTTTGGGTCAGCAAAAAACACTGTTTCTAATTCGATAACGTCCATTAAAGTGAAAATAGTTTATTCCTTCTTTGCAGCAGTTTAATATCACTTGTACTGCACAGAACTGTGCTTCTCGAAGTTGTAGATAAATGTTCACTAACGCTTGACACTACTCTACCTGTTATTCCTTTTGACAAAGAAGAAAGGCGATAATAACATAAGTAATGTTTAGATTAAGCTTATTCCACGAGTGTTAAGATAGTTTCTTATCAAGTCGACGAAGCATTTTTAAACGAAAGCGACGCGCGGACGGACACATGCGATTAATTACAGAGAAATGAGAGGACCATCGACACAACGAGCAGCTTTTCGATCAAGGGCTTGAATGACGATTTTGGCTTTTTAGCCCTTTTATGGTTAGGCCCTGAACAGTGTGAATGGCTTTAATGTAAACCGCACGAATTTAGAGACCGCGAAGATCGCTATATAACGACACAACTTCGCGTACACCTTTAATGAGAAGCTGTGTTTACAACGTATAGACTAAACGGCGCCTAAAGGCATTGCATGTGGTAAGAAGTAGCCTTTAATAGCGCGAAAAAAAATTACAGCATATCCACGGAGTGAATGATGATGAGTGGGCGAAGCTCGGGAGGTTCATCGTAGATCGTGCCGAGTTCCGGATTAATTTAGTTAACGCGCACGCTACGAATCCTTATGGTTCAACTATGCACAAGTGAAATCTCCCACCGGCACTTCATTGCAAGTCAAGATCCAGTGCCTATATATATATATATATATATATATATATATATATATATATATATATATATATATATATATATATATATATATATATATATATATATATATATGGGTGGCCGGTTAACGGTTCTCCAACGCGAGCAGTCGGTATTTCTCAATCAAGAAACTCGCTAGGAGACGCTGCCTGCGCCAACGTTGTCTCTCGCGGGTGAGGGCGCGTTCTCCTTCTTTGCGAGCTGGTAGAGCGTTCATCTAAGAGCATTTCCATCAACGCGCGCCTTTCGCTCTCTCTCTGTCTCTCTCTCTCTCTCTCACAAGACAGCAGAAGGAAGAGTGAGAGAGAGAGGCACGCGCCGGGAGAGAGAGAGAGAGAGAGAGAGAGAGAGAGAGAGAGAGAGAGAGAGAGAGAGAGAGAGAGAGAGGCACGAGCCGGGAGGCACGCGCCGAGGGCGAGCGCGTGCCTCCCGGGAGATACTGCCGGTTACTCCTGACGCCTGACGCAGGACAAGGTTAGACTAAGAGGAGCTTCGCCCCTAAAAAAACGCAAGTTATTCTGAGACTATGCCGAGAACATCCTGCAGTTTATGCATACAGGCACTGGAACCTAGTTCTTCAACATTCGGTTCGATGCGCACTTTCTCGGTACCGCGCTGGCCGTAAATTTTGCTCGAGACAAGCTAAACCGAATAAGAAAGGGACAAACAAAGCAAAGAGTTGATCGGAGAGAAATATTGACGGAACAGGGCGAAACAAGGGCGGAGTGCTTACTGTGTTACCCGTGACGTATACTGTGTAGCCGGCTACTCATACACTATACATATCACGCTCCTCACTCAAAAACGAGGCGCCCGCTCCGTTTTCTCGTGGGATCAACAACCGTCAAAGACCGGGAGGATACCGGGTTTTTGAAAAACGATCTCGGGCAAATGCCCACATATATTACGAACGGCGCGTGTGCACGTCAGCCGAGTCCTCGCTCTTACCTCCTTCCTTTCTCTCTCTTCCTCAGACGAGAGAGAGAAAGGGACCGCAGAGACACACAGTCGGCCGCGCAAGACGCGAGAGAAAGAAAGAGGTAGTTCAGGGGAAAGAATTCCGCGCTTAAAACAAGTTGAGCATGGAGGCCAATGCTTCGGTCCTTGATTGTAAAAAACGACCATCGCCCATTTTGTTCTTCGTCATTTTTATTTCTCTCCACCTCTCGCTCTTATAGTCGCGTCTTCGCGTCCCATACGGCGAACGGCGTCTTCGAGCGATGTTCGCTCCATTATTACAACACTTCGTAGCGACGCAGGTCGCGTCTAAGGATGTGCCCCGAGGGGGAGTTGCGAGATTTATGCCGCCTTGTTTTTCCACGTCTCTCAGCTACGAGGAGAGAAAAAGAAAAAGAAAAAGAAAGAAAGGGAAATGTTTAGACCGGGGGAGGCCGGGGCACGTGATCTGTTATCTAGTGCCGTAAAATTTCAGTTTGTGAAGATGAGCGCGGCCTTATATTTATACGCGCTATATATTTCACGGCATTGCGAGAGAGTTTTGAGAACACCGTCGTGGCGTAAGGAGGACTCGCACTGCGTGTCTGCCTGCTAGGCGCGAGCTTGAAGGCCCTGCGATCGCAAAGCCTTTCGCATGTTCCTGACTGATCCACTTCGCAGTTGACTGCTAGCGTCACTGAGCGGTTGGTGCGTGCACCATGATTTACTTTCAGGCGCTACGGAAACGAAATCTACTAGATAGCAGGACGGGGCTTGTTGGTAAAGATGTAGTTAAGATATAGTAACAGATATAGCAACAGGACAAGAACACCGTAGGAAACGCGAAGAGAGAAACAGATCGCTCTTTTCTCTCTCCTGGCCACTCTGGCTTTGCTATACTTTATGCGATACGTTCTATGTAGCTGACACCACAGCCGCTACATAGAACCACGGTCCCTTAATACCCTGATAGAACACACATGGTGTGCGTTGTATTAGCGGACGTGCTGATGGCAAATTTCGGGATGTAAGCTACGGCTATGTAAGCTCAATGTTAATTCAAAACGTAAAAAATGAACTTTTAATAGGTTTCGACATATGATGTTATATTATTCGTGTCCTTATATTATTTCGTTTTAAAGGTTGTTGCTGTTGAATGTTTCGTTTCGCGCAGCACCAACGGAATAGTCGGTCCGCAAATGGCGAGTCCGTAAATTGTGCAAGGTAGTTTGCGAAAATCTCCCACGATTAATTTTTAAAGACGAAGAGCATTCGGCTGTTGCTTTAAACGAACAATTTTAGATTTTTTGCGAGAAGATGCGACTCTTCTGTTTTCCCGTAAAACCAACGAAGCGCTCGTGAATTACTCAGCACTTACGGCTCGGTGGCTGCGTGTACGCACCTCGGCAGACGAAATATGTCCAGTGGCACACAATCTTGTTGTTTACCAACGGCAGGGGTCTTCGTGTCGGCGACACCATTTCACGCGCCGATTGTTAGGAGACGGGGCGCTGCGCCAGAGTGATTGGCCGTGCCGCGCGACTCGAGACGCATTCCGCCCCCAATGATGTCACTCCTCGCTCGATGGAAAGCTGGACGCAACGGCTATAGTGAAAGATGCGATGGGCCCGCGGGTCGGTTCTGAAGCTCTTCACAGCCGCGTGTTGCGACACAGCTGAGAGAGAGAGAAGTAACTTTATTAGAATGAAAGGGGGAAGGGTGAACTTGGAGCTTCTATGGTTGGGGCCCTACGTCCAGGGCTCCACTGGCTTTGGCTGCCCGCCGGACTTGATCCAGGAGCGCCACTTTGCACCCCCAGGTCCGAGCTGGCGAGTTGTGCCTCCCACTGCTCCGTACTAGGCATTAAAGTGCTGCCGAGATAATAGACTAAGTCGCTTGGTTCGCTCATAATTCCGCGCATAATTCTCTCGACTCCCCCTAAGCATTCGCCGGAATGATATTCGACTGGGCTAGTCGGTTCGTCGATAATGATACTTTGACCAGGGGAACCGAAAAACAAACAAAAGCACAAAGAGAGCCAGGCCTGCGCGGAACCGCAGGACAGGCGACAGCGTAAGCTGGAGGAGTGACGTTCTTAGAGGCCATTTTAAATGCCTGGGGAAAATAGCGCAAGTAGAGGTGGTGGGTATGCCCTGCTCCATTACTCTCTTGTCATTTCGCCAAGTAGGGAAGTACCCACTACGCCATAATTACTGCGGTATTGTAACGTGCAAATCTGTGTAACTGCACATCTTAGAGAGTCTCTTGGCGTCGTTTTCCCGAGTATGAACCGAACTCTCGGCCCGGCGTCGACGGAGAGCTGCGGTTTGGTCTTGTGCAGCAAGGGACATAGGTAGAACAGATAGTTACATGGCTATGCTGACGACGGAATTTTATTTCTGAGTATTCGGCCAAATATATAGCAAAGCATGCGCAAACACCAAAAGATATACAGTATTTTGGGCCTCGTGTCATCTCCGCGAACCGATATTACCGGCCAAAGAGGTGTCATATTTCTTGTCAGAACCACTGGAACGGCGTCGATGCACCGTGCTGCCATATTTTTCGATCTAGGTGTTTCCCAGGATCGCATGGTTTACGCTTGTCACCGCCTTTTCCCGAAACGGTTCCGTGCTCAACATACGCTTGGCATGCGCAATCTATAACTTGAGAAAGTCACAGTTGTCGTTATATCTCCAGTCAGTCACCATACTGTTCGTATCTCTCTGGCAGGTGATGATATCCAATCGTAGGAACAGCACGAGGTGCAAATGACGTGCATCTCGCTGTTTGCCTATATCCTTAGCAATATATTTGACCGAACGCACCGAAATGAAATTCAGTTAGAACAGCGACGTAATTGTCCGCCGTTCCAATGTCGCTTGTTTCTTTCGTTTCAGCTGGCCGAACTACTACTATCATTCATATTCACGTTTCGTCGACAGCAGTTCGTGGAGTATAAATATTCGGTGCAGTCCATGCTCAATATGACTGGATTTGATGCGGAGTTGTATTATAGACGCCGGATGTCATATTTCATGTGGGCACGTGGCGAAATCATCGTCTATACCTTGTTCTTCCCACTCCGCACTTAGCTTTCACCGTTGTGAGACCTAGCAAACCTGCATCGCGCTATCTTTGGAACCGATGGCACGCGTAGATTTTGATCCCCAGGCATGCTGCTCGCAGTTCCGTATATACCGTGCATTCCGTGCTCCGCGAGTGGGCGCACATGCACCAAGATGCAGGTGCCCTCCTCGCCTCCCTCTTAACGTCACGTATACGAACACACGTGCGCAGACAGAGCACATCTTACGTGGCTTGCGTTAGCGCATGTATCCTATATACCCACGCGCAGCGCCGCCGTCGCCGGCGCACAGCGCCGCATTTGTCTTCGTCAATAGGGGCGCGCAGTCTTTCGGCGATTCGTATATACCCGTCTCACATTTATGGATCTCCTCGTTTCCTGGGTGCGAAACGAAGACGAGCGTCGGCGAACGCCGAAGAAGAAGAAAATGAAGAAGCACCTCCTCATCCATCAGCGTGTCCTTCCCAAACCTCCGGCGTCGGTTTTCCAGAAGTAATCTCGCCGCCGTTTTACCTGCCATGATACTTGGCTATTGCTTGCCCGTTTTACGTTTCGAATAAAGCTATTCCACTGGTAACGCTAGTCGCTTTATTGGTTCTTTCATCATCTTTTTTTGCGTATTTATTATATTTTTGTGCCATAACTCCGTGTATCCTGGGAATATAAATGAATACGTTGGTTATGACTTCTGGTTCGGGATTTTTTCTCACTTTTATAAATGCCCTATGTGATCAACGAATATAGATAGTGTGTCATACAGACGGAGCTCTTGCGCATTTATGAGAAAGTTGGTTGAAGAAGAAGAAGAGGAAGAAGAAGAAAAAGAAGAGGGAGGAAAAGGCTCTGCGCCATATATGAAGGATCATCATCATCATCATAATCATCATGGCTCTGCGTTTCAGTATTGTTTGTAACACCCAAGGTGCAACATTATAAACTTAATGAAAACCTTTGTTAAACCATTCAATTTCTCGGGCAATTATCCTTAACGGATATGAGCCATCGAAGGGTAACAATATCACGAAAAAACGCGCTGATGCCAGAAGAAAATAAGTAAAGAGGCTACCTTTTCCTATTCCAAAAGTTTGCTTGCGATCGATTTGAATATGTATTGCGCGGTGGTCTATAGCGGCCATGGACTGCTGATCCGAAGGTCGAGAGATCAAGTCCCGGCCGCGCTTATCGCATTTCGATGGACTCGAAATGCTAGAAGTCCGTGCACTGCGCGATGTCAATGCACGTTGAACAATCTAACGTGGTCGAAATTTCAGGACCTCCGCCCCCCCCCCCCCCCCCTCCCTTTTCTTTTTCTTTTTGCATTACAGCGTCTCTTACGATCACGTCGTGGTTTCGGGACGTACAGCCCCAAAATTATTAGGTAGTAATCTTAGAAATAACCACGTAACCGTTAGAGTCTACAGGTTATGTTTTTATTTTCTCTAGGTCTACCCTTTTCATTCATTGCTGCAAGTACGTAGTATGGCGGGAGTTCTGCGATTGACAGTTTATGCTTACATGACGTCTCGTAGGGGTCAAATAAAAGAAACGATACCCTGCGTAACATTATGCTCGCCGAACCTGTCGAGGCCGACCAGCTATAGTCCAACGAAGCAATGTGTTTTCTGGAATTGCCTTAGAAACGTATAGTTATGCGGCTTCGACCTGCGCGGTAATAGATAACGCGGTCCGCTTGTGCGAAAGTAACGCATAGAGACGGAGAGGCCTTTGATTACTATGGTATTATACCACTGCCAACTACATGATGCCGTGTCTGTGCCTTTCGGCGTTTTGCGCAGCTTCAGAGGTGATAAGTGTACAGATGTGCCACTTGCTCAGAGTTCCGTGCGTTTTATTGAATCAATCAATTTATCAATCAATTTATTCACATTCATACAATGTTTCAACATTCATCAATGTTCACTTACGTTTACAGCGAAGCTTCGTATGGCTAGGGGGTGGCGGTCCGTGAGTGCGCAGAAACTATCATCATCATGAAACAAAAAGTGCGCGCACTCTTCCTTCTTTTTTTTCTTTTCTTTTGCGTTTGACCCACTATTGCCCTCGGTGTACTACTATACGACGGTGATTATGTAAAGCCCAACGCGCGGCACTTGAGATAAATAATGTAATGAAATCTATGCTAACGTGTGTGTAATCTCATTGATAAACTTAGTGATAAACAACGGGACCGCGAGTTTCGGCTTCACTTATCGCCCATCTTAACGGAGTGGAAGGCGCGAAAAATGTTTCACTTTAAGGGAGCCGTGCGAGGACGCCTCCGAGCACCAGTGACGTGGCAGAAGCGGTATTTATTGAGGCATAAATGGGGTATTCAATGCGTTGAAACTCAGCGCATGGGAGGCACAGCACTCATTTAACGCTGTTTCAATGGTCAGATTAGGCACAGAGAGTGGCCTGTTACTTGACAGGCTGAGGACGCTATAGCGAGAGCAACCTGTCGTGACGACGCATCTAAGCCTTCCTTTGCCTCCGCAATTTTCTCGTCCGTCCACGCAATTTATGCATTCGTGGGGCGCTGCATTTTGCGTGCCACAGCCATGGGCAATGGCCCCCCTAGAACACAACAGCTCTATCCATTTGTAGTACCAAGCGGCGCCAGAGGTGGGCACCACGCTGTCGACCGCAAATGCGAGCGTACGACAGCCGCGGTTATCTCTCGAGCGTCACGCGAACAACTAACTCCCTTGTTTTCTTTT
The DNA here is from genome assembly GCA_013339685.2 of Hyalomma asiaticum. NCBI lineage: Eukaryota > Metazoa > Arthropoda > Arachnida > Ixodida > Ixodidae > Hyalomma > Hyalomma asiaticum. The sequence goes on from CM023482.1 coordinate 139,357,128, forward strand.
TTTTTTATACGTGGATAAAAAAAAATGCGGGAGCAGTAAGCGAGGCACACAACTACTCCGGTTCGAACGACAGCTACACGCGGCTGATAAAGAGCTTAGGCAATGCTTTCAGCGACGCGCGTCACGCCGCTTATGCTGATCAGTGCTTTGTGCGCGGGAGCTCTCCGTTCGCACGCCATAGCTTTTGTGATCGCTCGTAATAAGCCGCTTAGCGTATGTTTCACCCAAACAAGATGCATCCACTCGCTGTGCCGTGGTGTCAGCGGGAGACGATGTTGCTGTAGAGAGCTGAATTAGCTCTCAGAAGTGCGGTTTTTTTATCGCGCGGTGAGCGTTTCGCGGTCACGTGCTGTGGCGCTGTGAACGCGCAGTGTTCCTCCATTGTCGTTCGAACCTTTTTTCTGAGCTGGTAAGCGCTGTCTTATTATTTATGATTAACTCAGTGGCGTCGTAACGAACGCGCTAATCTCACGAATACGCTTAAGCTTTGCTTCAGGTGCGTCCACTCGATAAGGTAACGCGGTCGCACTCTTGTGCGAGGTTACTTTTATGCACGTTGCCGTGCTTTTACCCCAAGGACTACCTATGCAGCGTCAAAGCATCCGAGCCATGATGCATCAGTCGTTTGCAAATCCAGCTATCATAAGTGAGCGCGGGTAATAAGAGCCTGGTTGATTCCGTTAGAGCTTGGCCATGTAAAATACAGCATCACCATTAACGCGTGAAAAAAAGCAACGGCTGGCGGCTTTTTTAAGTTACAAGTAACCCGTACAGCGCAAGTGAGCTGATACAGTGTGCCATTATTGTGTTTAGCGTTCGTTACAGTGATGTTTAGTGAAACGCATGAATAGGTGTGACAGAAAGCAAGTTCCGTGGCAAAATATGGTGATAATTAGAGAAATAGGATGTACCTGCCAAGTTCTACTTTTTCTAACACGCAAATTGGCATACGGTTGTTGAGACATTTTACCATTCTAGCTTTTTTTCGGAGCGAGCCAAGCAGCATTTCGCAATTCCAACTTTATAAGAGGCTGGAATTATAGTAATTGGTGTCGAGTAACTATCTTATATTTAGAGACGCGGCCGTCAGACGTGGCCGCAGCATCCACTTTTTCAAGTGGGCAGTACCATTACATTAACCGCTGTATACACGAACCTCTTTAGCATATGACGACCACGAAGCTCACCGCGGACTCGCAACAAAGTGTGCGTGATGCTTGCCTCTACCAGAATCGTCTCCTCTAGAATCGATATGTCTTGTTCGTATACATGCAGAACGATAACGTGTTAACCGTGCGCTGAGTTCGTCATGAATGTTTCGCACGACCTTGGTACGACCTCAACGTCCTTCTGCATGACTTGAGTTATGGTAGTCTTTACGACGTTATTGTTTTTGTCTCGTCATATGGCGGACTTCCTTCGAGGCTACGTTAGTTGGCCAGAGCGTCGTGCCTCCTTATCGCCTTTCTATTCCTAATGGGCCTGCATGTTCAGTGCTGGGCCGTGAATAACTTACCCTGTAGTTGTTCAGGTTGTCGACGACGCAAGACAGGGTCACCTTTCGCCCAACAGGCACCGTTATGTTCTGTATGGGCTCCGCGAACAGTGGCTCGGCTTGGGGCGTTACGCTGGGCTCGGCTCGGGTCACCATCGTGGCTGTGCCTGCGTCGCGAGAAAGCGTGAGAACGGGGAACAGAGTCCACGGGAATATTTGTAGCGACGCGGATAATACGCCAAGATAGAGTTTGCAATGCATGGATGCACGAAAACAAAATGGGCAGAATAGGGTCTCAAGTTGAGCAGACCGTAGCGGGGCCATAGGTATATGTGTAAAAGTACCCATATAAGAAGCCGCTATGTGGATATTTTTGCTTGTAGCCCTGATCATCTTTGTTAGGTATGGGTAATAATGTGCACAAGATGCACTTCCTCTGCCTCTTTCCCAATTAAGGGTTGCCAACCGAGTTAACCGTGGTTGATCTCCCCTCTCCCCACGCCTTTTTTTCTATATTCGTTAATACGTTCATCTCTCGCTTTTGCGAAATGTATAGTTTAATCAGAGCATTCCTCAGAGAAACTGGTTTGTGCTATCTTCCTTTGCCTCGTAAAAATTATGGTAGTGATACTTTCAAGTTTGTCCTGAACAGTTGCCTCCATAGCTCGCAATGCGCACTGAAGTTATGCAAAAATTTTAGCCTGTGCTTTTTTGTTAACACTCCATAATTATTTCGTTTTCACTACAATCCATTAAAGGTTAACAGCATTTATGCATAAGATTGATTGGGTGGAGGCGGCAGCGACGCGGACGACGACGACGACGACGACGACGACAACAACAACAACAACAACAACAACAACAACAACAACAACAACAACAACAACAACAACAACAACAACAACAACAACAACAACAACACTCGAGGTATGTTGAATGATAACACATTAAGCGAACTCGCGCTCCCGTTTCTTTGGGATACGCCACATTTTATAATGAATCCCAACGGACTGGTCTACCTCGTCATGTTGTTTCAACAACATAGGATATTAAATAACTCGAAATTAATGTTCCGATAACTTTTCGCAACTTCTTTGCTGGTACCGCGACATGAACAAAATTGCATTTTTTTTTTCTTGCGCGTTTGACATAATGGCATGGAACACAGTGCTCCACTCCGCCAGATTGATGTCACACCACGGTTGCCTCTGACAGTGGACACTTAGAAGTGCGGAGAGAAGTGAGTTCCCGCAAAAGCGACGTTTGAGGCGGAGCAGCGAGAGTCCCGTATGCTCGCCAAACTGAGTTCGTCTGTAGCAACTCTAGCAATGTCATGCACCAGCACCAGCTTCAAACACGTGATTCGGAGCTCCCGTTGCGGAACCATGTTGCACAGGCTATACCGAAAACAATTGCCAATGGTAACGGTGCTTTGGCGAGTCGAATCGCGTGCTTCGGGCTGCACATGCCCCCAAAACTATTTGTCATCGCTTGAGTGAAGCAGCTGTCACTGCGAACAAGGCCGATGACGAAATGCTGAACATGTCATCGAAGGCACGTCAACACAAGAGCAAAACTCCGCAATGCACCCGCGCCAAGGGTCCCGAGCTGATGCAATGATTTACAACAGTATTTTGAAACACGAAAGTATTTGAGTGCGTTTTCCCAAGAAGCACCGCGGCGCTCTGTCTCTAACATCCAACCCCCTCAATGGTCGAGCAGAAAGGAATGTCGAGATAGAAACGGGGAAGTCATCCAGAACGAGTTACATCCCTTACTAAGGAAAAGGGGGATAATAAAATTGAAACCAAGGAATGCTGCCAACAACAAGCACTATGTATACAGCCAAATTTCGCGATATGTTGGTTGCTGAAGGCGCTGTATACACAATAGCTATACGGTCACTCAAAGTCCAAGCGAAACAAGGTATCTCACGTTAGACTTTGAGACACTTGAGGCTTAGTGGCGCGCTCGAGTCACTTTTGTGCCGATAGGAAGGAGTTCTGCGCACTGGAAACGTTGCAATGACGAGGTCGACGTACAAGCTTACCTCTCGAACACCGGCGAACGTGACTCGCTGCGGGCAGTTTCGGCATCGCTGACCAGTAGACTAGAAATTGACCTAATGAAGTTATCATCGAAAGCGCGCTGCCAGAATAAGGGTTCCACGGAGATAGCCTTAGGACATATGAGTGTCGTCGCAGTGAAGTTACGAGTTTTGTGCATCCACACACGAAACTAAAAAAAAGAAATGTCAGTTCAGGTATTTGTCATATATCCTTTCACTTTCAAAAATTACTTGTGTTTACAGACGCACTTGAAAAGATAAGATCAGATACATCTTTGTTCGCCTTGTCTGCAGTTTGCCTATATATCCTACATGTCTTATGTGTCTGGTTTTACGAGGTTGTGGACTGGTTTCTCTCTTTCTCCTGGTTACTGCAGTACCACCAGGTCAGCGTCCGGAAGAAAGCAAAGCAAGTGACAAACTGTTTCTCGCTGCAGGCGAAAGCCAGTACTTGTCAGAGTTAACTGGTTGATAAGGCAGAGGAGTCGTTGGCACATCCGTGTGTCAGTTCTCTAGACAATACACCATTTACTTTTTGGCGATGAGCAGCGAACAATGGTACATAAAAGGGAATGCCAATGGAGCCGACGTTTCGAGTCGGGGACTTGTCTTCGCCGAGGCAGCGACTACCTGAAAACTAAATGAGTCTTGTTCTCTGACGTAGACGAGTCATTTTGTCGAAACATCGGCTCTAGGGCCATTACTTGTTATACGAGAGTTAATAAATTCGTGTCCATATTCCCGCGAATTAGAAAACCTTGAATATTCCGCGTGCGTGTAGTCGGTAAAATGAACGAGAACAAGTAGACACAATCTCTGCAGTGCTGCTCGCTGCATTATTAGGAGACGTATTCAAACGATAAGATGAAGAAAAAATAAGGACATATCAGTAACTTACAACTTGTAGGCGACATTTCGCTATTGAGCAGTAATGGCGACAAATTGCAGCGAACGATTGAAGACTTCAACCGAGAAAGCGTTTAAGTAGGGCTGAAGGAGTAATATGCGAAATACAAAGATCGTGATTACTCAATGACCTAGCGAGAAAACGCGAATTCTAAATTGGCAAACAGACCTTAGACTCTGTACAAGAGAGAGAGAGAGAGAGAGAGAGAGAGAGAGAGAGAGAGAGAAATTTATTATGAGTACAATAGTATGTATAACTAGGGTATATATTACTAACAGGGGAGACTACTCATTCTAAGAAAATTCACCGAAGCCCATGACCGGGAACTTACTGCTGGCCCTAAAACGGGAAGCGTGTAACAATTTTATTTTACCAGTGCTAACAACGAATGTGGTGGAAGTTTAAAGGATGACATAGGAATTTGGTGGTAATAATAATAAATGCTTGGATTTAACGGGCCCAGCCGACGGTATGATTAAGATGTACATCATGGTGGGGGGCTACGGAAACTTCGACCATCTGGGGTTCTCTAAAGGGCACCTAAATCCAAGTACACGGGCCTGTAGCATTTCGCCTCCATCGAAACGCGACCACATCGGCTGGGACCACACCTTTCGGGTTACGAGCCAAGTACCGCAACCAATGTACCACAGCGGCGGCGACAGACAGACTCGAGATGAAGTAACGGACCCCACAGTATTCGATCTAACGGAGAAGAATGATACGTGCATGTAAAGAAAGGAAGACAACGGAGTGGTTCAGAGACTAAAGAGGAGTGGTCCTTATCCTAGTCGACACCAAGTAATGGACCTGGACGGGTCACTTAATGCCTTGGATAGATTAACTGAGGGTCAGGGGTTACTACCGAGCTAGTCGATTGCACACGATATAAGAGGAGCAGCGCGATTGAAAATACAAGAACACAAAACATCATTCACAGAACGGAAGCACTGATCGTCAACTGATGATGAGTTAGAGCGGTGGAATGAATATCAACGGATACGAAACGCAGCCAATGACGGCATGAGGCTAGAGTAGAAGAGAATATCGTTTTTATTTCAGTTAACATTTCCAAAGACATACTGTGTATGCGTAAATGAATACGTTTCATCTTTGATTATCTGCATCATTTATGTTGACACTTGACGAGAGAAGAGAACATAACGTTATTCGCAAGGGCTAACCTGACTACATAATAATATTTTAGTCTCCGATACCACACAGCATCAACTACAGCTGCAGTGCTTGATTCTCTAGTGTGCACCAATGTAGATGTGAAGACGATAGCCTTATGAGAAGACAACCTTCTCTGAACTGAAAGTGCTCGGCACGTTCCGTTCTTTAATGGTACATGTGTGTTTGAGAGGTCCAGATAAGAGAAGGGCCGATCGACGCTTAACACATTTTGCACACACACACAAAAAAATTCATTATTATCGCCTTCATCACCCTAGTTTTTGCATTGTTCGACCATACTCTTCTGGCTATGCAATCTACAAAAAGAGCCAATAAACTTACAGCTTTGGAGCATACTTCCATTTAAAACATAAGAACTGTTGGCGTCCAGACAACCTCAGATAGCTATGCGCAACGAAGGCGAGCGACCCACTGACCGGAGCGCTTTATCTAAAGAGCTTTTTTTTTTTTTTTTCTAAACGAGCTCTGTTCTCCGATAATTGCGCCTATCATTCGCTTAGCGCTAAAGCTTAGCACGCTGCTCTGAACGAATCCCTATCGTCGAGGGATTGCGCCACTTGATGAGTAACCCACGGCGGGAACTAAGTTTCCTGCGACGCAATCCCGTTTGCTTGACGAATGACTATATACAGTTGAAGAACATTGTCGGCAGAACAATGGGCAGAGTGTTTGCCGAGGTCACGAAGGAAGAACGGTATTTAACGGCAGGTCAATGGCCAAATTAGCCTGCCAGCGAGTTTGACAGGTCGCGGAGGTTCGGCTGCGCCTGCCTGTCACGCCTTATCGTGGTTGCGCCCCCCTCCGCCGTGCACGTCGGGACGATTAGATGGGCACCCTTCATTAGGGATTCAGAAGCAATGATGCGAGCTCGCGCTAATGGTTTTCCTTCCGGTTCCAGGGACAGATGAGTTACGCTTGTGCGGCAGTGTCGATACAACGTGCTGTCGTCTGAGCCCGATAAGTAGCCGAGTACACCTGAGTGGATGTCGGCGTGGCGAACTGCGCGATAACCGAGGGACGAGCGCTGAGTTTAGCGATTGCGCTATTTGGCTATTTGTGTCCCGTGGAACGAGACCTCATTGGCTTGCACGGGCGAGGAAGGAGACGCTGAAAGATGCATGCGCCTTGCACGTATACGCACACTGTCCACGTTTCTTACATCAGACAAATATAACTCTTGACGTGTACAGCCTATCCGACTGACAAACTGTAAGTGGGTGCGGGGGTGCATAGCTAACGTCGAACAATCAGACTCCGCGCTTGCGGGGCCATGTTCGCAAATGGCTCGTGTCCTGACTGGCGAATAAGGACCATTCTTGGCTAGCCAGCATGTTTACCGGCTGAATGGCCAGCGCATGGGCCGATAAATCATCCTTCAGATAACAGGTCAGCGGGCTTTCTGTCGTGACGGCACGCGAAAACACAAGGAGAAGATACCGTGTTTCGAACAAAATACATCGTGCTACGCGCCGCCCGCGTCCCGCGTTTGGATTTGCTTCCTTATGCGTCTTTCGCGCGTGACGTCACGTTTGAGAACGCTGAGAATTTTTGTATGTCTTGACAGTTCTGGCGTGTTTGCTGATCGCAGAGGCGTTCGCCCACGTAACTTCTGATGAACTGCACGCACGCACGCACGCACGTGCTGTACTAACTCTAATGAGAAACGATTCAATTAATGGTCTTGTACATATGGCGCTCCAAACGAGATATGTCAACATTTGGGTGTAATACTCTTGGGTGAGGGTGAATACTTGCTCAAAACCTTTAATTAGCAATTAAAATGGATAGCTGCTTGCTGAGCTAGTTGATTCATTGCATTTCTTGGAACAGCGCAGACAACATTTAAGGAAGGGGCAAATGACACAGAGTGAACAGAGCGCTGACCTTTATTAACTGTTTACTCCGCTGACGAAATAATGTGTATCCATATGTACGAAGGGCCAGCACTGAAGGAAAGAAAGAAAGGAAAGGCAAAAGAGAGAAAAACTAAAGGATCAGAACGAAGGCACGAGGCGAAAAACACCACTAATCAATAACGTTCTAAATGTCTCTGCTCGTGCGCCGCTCAAGACAATTGGTGGCATACAAAGGCGCCTTTGTTGTTTGTGGTCCTTCTGTACTGTGTGTGTTACCTTTGCGCTAAACTACGATGAACGTGGTCTGAACACCAACTAGCCCAACTTTTAACTATTTTAACACACCGATCTCCTGCACGAGCTATCTGTAAAGCCTCGATTGTCTCTCTGACGCTCTGATCCCTGTGTCGAGATGCGATGCTGCTTTTTTTTTTTTTTTATGCGCGCTGTGCATGTTCTGGTAAGCTGGCGTGAAGAGGTATCGACAACGGAATTTCTGCAGTGCAAGCTCAGGTGCCCCCGATTGCCATCATTAACATTCTTGTTGTGCTCCCTCAGTGTAGTGTTTATGCATCTGCCCATTTGTCCTATATACCGTATTTACTCGCATAATAGGCGCACTTTTTTTTTCAGGAAATCCGGGCCAAAGTTCGGGGTGCGCCTATTACACGGGGTAAAATTTCCGAAAAGTTTTCGACCCGCATTTCCGCGTTTCGAATTTGAACAGATGTCAAAAGTATGGTTATTCTCATCATTTACCGACTAATGCAGTATAACAAACAGCTGCCTACATACCGTTTAATGAACAGCTGCGAGACGACTGCACACGAACATCAAATTTATTTACAGACACTCCTCTCCCGCTTCTATTCGGAGTCCGAGTCGGAGAGCTCACAATCATCGTCGCTGAGTGGCGATTCACTTTCTTTTTCCGAATCCCACAGCATGTCGTCTTCGCTCGCATCCAGCGCATTCGATATGCTGGTCTTCTTAAAGCTTTTCGTGACAACGTCATCAGAAATTTCCTGCCAGGCATTTGCAATCCACCCGCACAACATTTCCACAGGCGGCCTCTTAATTTTTCCACCAGGAGTAAGCTGGTGATTTCCTTCAGCCATCCAGTACAGCCTTCGAACATTGTCCTTAAAAAGGCTTATTTAAGCACACGTCCAAAGGCTGTAGCACCGACGTGAGGCCGCCCGGTATTACTGCGATATCCGTGCGTAGCTCTCTGAACTTTTCTCGTACACGTTCTACGAGGTGTCCACGAAAGCTGTCCAGAACAAGCATCAATGGATACAAAAGACCACCCGGCCGCCGACCCCAGACTGTCTTGATCCAATCAACCATGAGGTCGGCGGTCATCCAGCCTTTTTCCTGGACCCTTATATGGACACCTGGCAGAAAATTTCCTTTCGGCAACGTCTTGCGTTTAAGGATAACGTATGGTGGCAGTTTGCGCCCATCCGCTGTCACTGCCAACATCACGGTGCATCGCTGCTTTTCGGCACCAGATGTTCTAATAATAACGCTGCGTGCGCCCTTCTCCTCTACTGTTGTGTTCCTCGGCATGTCGAAGCACGGAGGAGTTTGGTCTGCATTGCCGATCTGGGACAAAATAACATTCTTTTGCCGCCGGAGCCGAATAATAAAACTGTGGAAGTCCACCACTTTGTCTTCGTACGCCGATGGCAAGCGCTGGCACAACGTCGTCCGCCTTCTCAATGTGAGCCCATGGCGTCGCATGAAGCGCGTTGTCCAGCCTGAGCTCGCTTTAAAGTCTTTTGCTTCGATGCCCTGCGCCGTCTGTAATATGTCCAGGGACAATGCACAACCGTCCTGTCGGAGGTTCCGTACATATTGAACGAGTTGCTCCTCCACTTGAGGATACTTTCCAGTCTTTGCGCCGCGGAAGGCCCGTCGAGACTTGTTCGTTGTTTTAAGCTTTTCTTCTTGCGCTCTCCAGTAGCGGATGCTGGTTTCGCCGACATCGAAGTGCCTGCTTGCAGCACGATTTCCGTGTTCCTGTGCATACTGCACAGCCTTAAGTTTGAAGCCAGCCGTGTAGCTGGCGTACTTCCCCATGGCAGAACGCTCGCCCACACTAACTACACGCCGCTTGCAAAATGGCGTTTTAGCAATTTGTTTCTTTTGTTTGTTTTTCCCCTGGCGATGGCGATCGGGCTAGGCGGCTTGTGTTGAGCCACATCCGACCCTGCATACATAGCCTCTGAGAGTCTCAAACGGACAACTCTATGGTGCAGCGCTTTTGGGGGAAGGGGGTGTCGGTAGCTCATGGAAGAGCTCGTTGGTGCGGCCGTGGTACAGTGTACTAGAATATTCTAGTGCACTGTAGCCGCGGTAGGTTTGTTGCCGCGTGCCACTTGTGACAGGTTGCGTAGTGCTTTGCTAGTTTTTCGGTCGTTGATACGTCTTTTTTTTCCTTCAGCGGCCGCGTGCCATTTGCTCGTTGTGCTATGACGTCATCGTCATTGAATACATGCGATGATAAACATTTGGTGCGGCATTATTGGTGGCAGCGGTGTTCTTACATTTCATGCGCCTCCTGGCCATCCTGTCGTTGAGGTTTTCGTGGGCCGGTTTCCGGCTGGCGATCAACCTTGTGCCATTCAACCAGACGTGAAGCGAGCGTTTCTGAAAACTGCGGTATTCAGAATGCGCAGCTGTACCACGCTATCTCTCGGTACTACGTACTGGGAGACTGCTACAACACGTCAGGACTAGTAGTCCATTCAGTACGGTTGATTGTATACTTTTCACCCAAGATATGAGGCGGGAGGGCGTTGACTTGCAATCTATTGGCTTTTTTTATTTTCAGGAGAACTATTTGCAAAGTTCTGGGTGCGCCTATTATGCGCGGAAATAAAAAAAACATATTTTTCGCGACGAAACTGGGGGTGCGCCTATTACGTGAGTGCGCCGATTATGCGAGTAAATACGGTATTCCCTTCCACAGGAGAGTGGCACACGGTATGCGACATCCTCGACACAAGAGACAAAGGGTTGTTCATGCTGTTATAAATAACGTTTCTTTTTTTTTTTGTCACACAGGAATTAGTTCTCTTGCAAAGGACTGAAAGCTTTAGGGGAGCTGAAAATACGACTGATCCTTTAGTTTTTCTCTATTTTACCTTTCCTTTCTTCATTTCCCTGTTGGCATTTCGTATGCATAAATACACATTGTTTCGTCAGCGGAATAAACAGTTCAAAGTCAGCGCTCTATTCACATTGTGGCTTTTGTTCCTTTTTTAAAAGCTGCCTGCGCGGTCCTAAGAAATTCAAATGCTATGCGCTGGTTATATCCGACGAAAGAAATGCAACCGAGTTAATGTAGTTGTACCACTCGCTACATCACTTCTGTATTAAAAGCATTGAGCTCTACGGCGGTATACGCGTATTACTAACCGTCGGATACATGTATTCTCGTGAATCCTTTCGATACATATATTCTTTTCTGACTAGCAGGAAAGAAAACGAAGGGTACAGTGCATGCTAATATACCAGCGCAGTGGTTATAGAACAGTGGCTTTCACGAGGCTCCTAGAAGCTTTGCATGTGTATTACTCATTTTTTTTTTTTTTTAGTATTACGACTGCAAGACACACAAAAGAATTCTTTTGCCGCACGAGAAACGGCACATTTATGAATTGCCCGCGACGTTAGAGAAGTCATTCAGTGATACATCAAGGCAGTGCCACCTCAATAACATGAAGGAGCGCTCTCGAAACGGCTACTAGCAAGTCATTATTCCAAGATGTTGGAATCAACGACTCGCAGTCTGTGTCCTTTGGCGCATCGTCCATGAGCTTGCAATTAAATATCCATCATTATTCCCTAGTGGCTCGAAATATACTCATGCGTGAGGAAGAACAAAGAGAAGGAGAGAGAGAGAGAAAGAACACGCCCTTGGGTGAAACGATCGACCCGCGGTTGTCCACCCTGTCTTTTATTTTTTTCCTTTTTATTCGTTTTTCGCGCAAACTGTTCAAAAAGCGTGTAGCCTTGACGAGTCACGTGACTCTCTATGATTAGCCGTAGTACCCAACCGTGTTGTCACGTCGACCGCTCGCATGTAGACGCACTTGCCAAGCTATAGCCACCGTGTTTTCCGAGCAGTTGGCGGTTAAACCAAAACGAGCTGTTCTGCCGACTGTCGCTGTTCTTTTTCTTCTAGCTCGTACCTCCCTCCCCCCTCTCCCTGTTCCTTCCCCCCCCTCGCTTCCCCTCACACAGAAACACAAACGCATCCTGCTCGCAGGCCACGAGATCACGAAGCAAGCGCGATAGCACGCACAGACTCCGTACTCGATTTTGGCCGCCGCCACACATCGGCCCAGGTTGCATATTTTATCCCCAAATCACTGGAGATGGATGAGGCCCGGAATTGCTATCGCGCGTTCTTCTCTGTCTTATTTATCTCGCGCAGAGGCTCGCCGACTGCATTAGTTCTCGTCCCTTTTTTGCTTCCCGATCCACGGACGCATTTCGTTTACGGGGTGAATAGGAATACCACAAATCTGAGAAAGGAATGGTTGAATTATAGAACGGGAAGGAAATGATAAGGTAACCAAGAACTTTGATACCATGCAAGGATAACACGCCAGGGAGAAAAAGACACGACGAAGTGAAAATGTTTATTTTTCTGATCAAGTTATATCTGAAACAGTCCCTCTTCAATCATAACTATATAATCACATCTTTCTCGAATTGAACGCGCCTGAGCTCTGTACTATATATTTCGCGCGATAACAAAACACCTGAAGAGACGCCAGAGTGTATCCACAATTGGAAATACATGTTCTTGAGAAAAATCAGAACGAGTTCCCGTGCAGCGTCTTGCACCAAGCGCACTGCGAGGCCGTGTTCACATAGCAATGCAGTACGCAGTTTATATCGTTAGGTTGATCTAGGTCACCCAGCTGAAAACAGTAACACGGAAGCTGACGATAAACAATAGGAAACTCTTGCAGCCGGTGTTTGCGTCGAGTCTATCCGCGCTACTTAACAGACAGTCCAGCCTGCTGCCGCTAAGCCAACGAATGACACACAGCGAGAAGCCACGGTTATATGCACACTCTCTTGCGAGACGACTGCAGCATAAAAGCTTGGCATGCAATAAAAATTAAAAAACAAACACAGAACTCGAAGCAACTTAGCACGTAGTCGCATGCAATTTTTGTTCACATTACGTTTCGATTGCGATTACCTCGACTATTTCCCCTTTCTTAGGCAGAGGTATGTGCTCTGTTTCGTTCGCGTGGTCATGTTGAAGTCTCCGCGCTCCATTTGTAACTGCAGCAACACATATTTAGGTTCTTAAATATATTTTTATGTTACCTCGTTTTAAGAACAGTTTCGTGCTTGCCGAGGGGAAGACAAACAAAAACTAAGGAAGTGCATAAGAATGAGTTACTCGTTTCATTTTGTGAAAGCAGTAATGCGGTTCGTGGGGACACAAATTAGACGAACGTCGTTAAATAACGAAAATTAGGGCACGTTCGAGGTGTTAGTGCATTATAAGACTGCACGAAGGTTTTGCACCTGTACAACGCTCGCGCAAGGAAAAAGAAATAAGAGAGAGAGAGAGAGAGAGAGAGAGAGAGAGAGAGAGAGAGAGAGAGAGAGAGAGAGAGAGAGAGAGAGAGGATAGTGAGAACGAAACAACTTGGATTGAAATGGCATGCGAAATGAAGGTATAGCTACGAATGTGATTTACTTGCCTGCTATACAGATGGAGATGAGGAGCGGCAGGAAAGGTGCTCGGAACTCTCCCCACTGCGCGCTGTAGAAGAAGGTGCATCTTGTGGCCATCTCTTTCGCATAAGCCAAATCAGCGAGACAAAATTGAGCCCTCTAAAAGCAATAACGCCTCTTTCACTTCTCCGCCACAGTCACGTATTTATGGCATTCCTATACTGGAAAGGGTAGCGGCGTGTCCTCTTGGAGCGGACACGTGACTTTACAAACACTTTGACAGGCGGGGTCAGGTCGACGCGGACGCTCCCTGTTACGAAACGACGAGCACTCTCGGTGCGGCTCTTAACGGTCAGCGCGTGTGGGCCATTTGAGGGAGAGCTTGCGAGCGGAGCGTGCGAAAAACTCGTATTGGCAGCAGATTGCCGCGGCAGCGTGCTCGGCGTCGCGTCGGGCGAGCGGCTCCGGTTGGGGATGCGTACCCGAAACTAGAGTTGGCGCGCGCCTCCCGTTCCGCGAGGGAAGGCCTCGTCGGGACGAGCGCCGGCCGCGCCTTTCCCGCCACCGCGCGGACGATCCCCGAAGCGGGACCCTCTGCTCCGCCGCAGTGAGCTTGTCGCGGATGCCGGTCTGGGCCTCGGCAGCTCTCGAGTTGCGGTGACTGCCCTCGGGTTTAGTTGCATCCATTGTCGAACGCGGTTCGCGTCTCGTAGACGAAGGGTGAGATTAAACTTGTCCTGCAGAGTAGGGTATATAATATAGTAGCGTGTTAGTTGACAATACTGCTCTTTTTGTCAAATTACTGTAAGATGACAACGCCGTATTTACTGTTGTATCGTATGTGAGCTATTCGCTGTTGCCAAATTTTTTAACGGAGCAGGAGCCCTTGTCACGCCTCGATGCCAATTGTTTTTTTGTTGACGTTGAAGCAAAGATACAGAAGAAATAAAATCTTTCTTCCTTCCTTAGAATTGATGGTGATAACTAACTAACTAACTAACTAACTAACTAACTAACTAACTAACTAACTAACTAACTAACTAACTAACTAACTAACTAACTAACTAACTAACTAACTAACTGAACTTTCCAGCAGTGCAATTAAAGCAATAAAAGGAGCTAAGGCTGTACGTTTATAATAGCATGACGCCGAATTTAACATTATAAATAATTACGAGAGAGTACAGATTGATGTAGAAAGGCACCACGCTAAGACTTTTGTAATATTTCTTGTAATATTTTTCTGTAACATTTTCTCGTAACATTTCTACCGTTGAACTCAGCGCAATGCAATCGTCAAATAACCGACTGGCTTCTTGGCTGATTAATGGATCGATTTGTTGGGTTTAACATCTCAAATAAATAAGGGAACCGTTAGTGACGCGGTAATGTGGAGCTCCAGTCTGAGTTACGCAGTTCCGGTTTTGTACCCGCCTGTGATAGCTCCAGCTGATGGGCTGTTGGCTTGATAGCTCGAGGATCGCGGGATCGAATCCCGGCCACTGGCCGCTGCGCTTCGATGGGGGCGAAATGTAGGAAACACCCGTCTAAGATTAGTGCACTTTAAGGTACCCCAGGGTGATCAAGACTACTCCGGAGTCGTCCACTACGGGGCATACCTCGTAATCACGTGTTGGTCCCCATCACTTGTCATTATTACTGCAGTTTTGGTTTCACGAACATATCTAATGGCAACGCACAGGAGAAACAAATGTGCCTTGTCGTGTTCAGCCAACGTAGCAACAGAGCACGAAAGCGATTGGGAGAGAGCGCTAACGTGCAAGGACTGAGGCTGTTCAGTTCTTCACGAAGCCGGTGTTGACTCGTTAGGTCGTGATTTGGTACTTCACCAACAATGCGGGGATAGCTGTGGTGAAAAATGGAGCGACAGAGAGGAGTGAAGAAGAAATAAGCTCCGGAAAGTACTGGTGATGAACAATACAACTATTTGAGTAACCAGTGCCAATATGCCAACTCTCTCGGGTGGTGTAGCCACTGCGTTTGTTTTTACTGTGCTCTCCTGCATTTTCCTAACCGCCTGGACTTATTTACTAACAAAAATAAACGAATTCAACGTATTGACGCAAGAGGGGCAGGCATAGGAGCAAACGCGAGATGGCGCCTAACATGTTGCTTACGCGAGTCGCTGCTTGAGCAACCCTGAGCGAAATTACACTGTCACTGAACAGCAGTGTCTTGCAGCTGTTCTCGCTGTTCAGAAATTCCGCTGTTAGATCTACGGCCGCCCATTCAGGATAGTCACCGATCATCATTCATTATGTTGACTTGTCAGTCTCCGAGATCCATCTGGTCGTCCCGCACGGTGGGCCTTACGGACGTCAGGAGTATGACTTCGTGGTGACATATAGGAGCGGCCGCCGCCATACTGACGCCGATTGTCTTTCCCGCTTACCACTTCCAACGACACATTCTGAGGAGGACACTTTCGACGTCTGTCTGGGAGCTATTGCACCCGAATTTCCCGATGTGAACATATTCCGGCAGGACCTGCGTAAGGACATCAATTTGGAGCCTCTTTCCGTCGCGGCGCGGAATCCGAAAGCCAGTGGCGGTTTTTCCATACGTGACGGCTTGTTGTACAAAGCCAACCGCTCTGCAAGTGGCGCTCGCTTTCTTCTTGTTGTCCCGGAGATTCTCCATACTGCTGTGCTACGTGCATGACGACACAACATCCGGTCATCTTGAGTTCGCCCACACGCTGCAGCGGGTGCAAGAACGCTTTTACTGGCCTCGCATGCGTCAGACAACAAAGCAATACGTGGTCAGTTGAGACCAATGCCAACGTCGCAAAAGACCTTCAACCGCTTCCCCAGGTCTTCTGCAGCCGCTGATTCCGCCTCGTATACACCTTTCGAACAAGTCGTCGTGGACCTCCTGGGCCCATTCCCACGGTCATCAAATAACAACCGATGGATCATCGTTTGTATGGACCACTTACGTGCTATACAGAGACCGCGGCAGTATCGTCATCTATCGCTGCTTGCGTCGCATCTTTCTTGTTACGTTATGTCGTCCTACGCCATGGCCCACCTCGCGTGATCATAAGCGACCGTGGTCGTCAGTTCGTGGCGGACACTGATGAGGAGTTGCTTCGACTATGTGGAACGCAATTTCGACACTCCACGCCGTATATATCATCCGCAGAGCAACGGTCTTGTTGAACGTACAAATCGGACCTGGACGAACATGATATCCATGTACGTGTCCTCTGATCACAAGAACTGGGATGATGTGCTACCATTTATAAGATACGCCTACAACACTGCGAAACACGAGACAACAGGCTACAGCCCTTTTTATTTGCTCTACACCAGGTCACCACGGAGCTTCCTTGACACTATTCTGCCGTTTTCATTAGACACCGAAGATTCATTAGCCAAGACACTCTGCCTTGCCGAGGAAGCCCGTCGAATAGCGCGCATCCGAACGTTGACATCTAAAAGCCGCTCGTAGCAACGATATGAAAGCATCCATCAAGAGTTATCGCTTGAAAGGGATGATCTAGTGCTGCTGTGGACCCCACAGCGCAGGCGTGGCTTGTGCAGCAAGGTTCTATCACATTATGTTGGTCCGTTCATTGTGCTAGATCGCCTGAGTGATCTAATGTACGTGCTTGCACGGCTTTTGTCTAAAGACAGGCGTTCCAGGAAAACGCAACTCGCTCACATTGCACGTCTCAAACGCTCCCACCACAGCACAATGACTCTACCGGTGGGCTTCGTCTGCGAAACGGGGATTGTAACTTGGAGAACAGGAGATGGCGGATGAAGAAGAAGACGACGAAGTGGATTGCGGCCATTGCACCACCTCCGTGGCTATCTACCTTGACGATCCCTCATCCCCGCTGACCGTCATTTGTAAATAAACATTCCTCACTCGTAACAGTATTTAACAGACCTTTATGAAGTGCCTCGACCTATGTCTTCTGCTTCAATTATCATCAGAAAGCTGGATACCCGAAGGCATGCAGCATCATAAATACGTTTGTCTTTGAATCATCTAAATCGGTTTTGTGCCACCGAGGAGGCTATGCCAGTAAAAACTTTTATGACAGTTAAGAAGGGAGATAATAAAGATAGCAAAGAATGAGAGGCAACCAGTAATTCATTGTTATTAACTTAACGGTGAGTTGTAGAATCAACTACGGTTTCAGGAGACTGAACACGCCCATTGCAACTTTTCTGGGTTGTTTGCCTTTTGTAAAGGCCTACGTCGCGTCTATGACGTGTAATTCATTAGGTTATTCAAACGCCTTTTTAAATATCAAATCTTTTTTTTCCCATTTTATTCATTTTGTGATGTTATGCTTATCAGGTCCGTTGAATGACTGAACCACCGGCTTTAGTACAGGTCTCTGTTTCCAAAAACTTCTAAGTCTAGAGCGCAGAGTATAATGGCTTCAAAAAGACTACGCTAATCGTAAAAATTTGTTCGAGTTGTCGTGCCGCTTGTCTCAGCACAGAGGAGGTAAACGGCATCCGAGTAGAATGGCAGCACAGTACGAACTCTCGAGATTCTTGGTCAAACAGGCTTATCGGCCGCGGCGAACGTGCTAGTACCTAACATGAAAGGCAGAAGTGTTATCGTTTGCTACATTCTACGTTTACCAATTCCGGAGTTAATCTGCCGAGTATTTTCTTTGCAGCGCTCGCTTTATATCGCATGATTCAGCCACTAGCGGATCCAGTAGTGTAGCCCTGGGGACATGGCCACACCCAAGACATGTTTCAACCCCCCCCCCCCCCCCCCTGACTTTTCCTACCGATGTCTACCAGCTTGTCTCATCCGTGTTAGGTGCTTCTCGTTTGTGGACATAGCTAGAAAGGCGCACATCGACTTTGCAACTTCGGTGGTATTAGCGTACCTCTCTCTACGAGTTCTTTTTCTTCTTTTTTTTTTTGTATAATAGTGTATCAGTGCCGGGAGGGCCACTCTTTTGCATCTAAACTGGATGCTCCCCTGGCTTCAGCGAAAATGAGCGGCTGGCGTCGCTCCTGCATTCGCGATAATTAATGACAGCAGTGCGATAAGTATATAGAAGAAAAAAGTCTAATTATATACCCCGTTTTACTGAGCTCCATAACATTGTGTGCTGCCTCAAGCAACTGTATTTAAAGGCGCTCTACCTAAACTCTTAAGTCTCAGCGTTGCGCAAGGTGAGAAAATGAAGGCGTCAAGCTGCGCCATCGTTGCCTTGCGCAAGACCGCGAATTTGCTTGCGCGACATATTTGCATTACCCATTGCAAGCTTGCCCGAATTCTGCGTCTGTCGCAACGGCCACGAAGCGCATGTCGCGCCTACGTCATGCAGGTTTTCGCGCCATTGCGGAGCCATTACAGGGCGACCTAACTTCATTTAGAGTTGCTCGAGCTGGGCCATCTTGCGGGCCACACGTGGTGGACAAGTTGCCAAGAACACGGCGGCGTGGCAAGTAGTCGAGAGGCCAAGCCCGGACGACATTGCAAGGGAGGCAGTTAAAAATAGATGCAACAGAGAGTAAGAAGTGAAATGTCTATATTTTGCGAGCGTAATACGATTTCACATGTTCAAGCAGAAATGTCGTTCCCCATTAAGGACGTCCTCTGCAATATAGAGCGGTAGGCTTTTAGAGTGCTATGATCGGAGCACGGCCGCTGCGGTCGAAATGTCATAGCGAACATGCAAGGTACATGGCAATTTGATTTTGCTTTCGACTGGCTCTATGTGTGGTGGTCTTCTCGTAGCTGCTTGGGGTGCTGTTGCTTATTTAACGCGTAAATTCACATTTCTCGGATATTCTCTTTTGATGAGGTCGCAGAATTTGGAACACTAAAGAGCGCCTCACATTGCGCAGTGAAAAAAAAAAATCATTGCCATCAGCATTGAAAAAAGTTCACCGCGGCACTGCCAAAAATCACTGAGATGAAGACGATCGAGAATGATCACTTTAAATATATTTTTCCCACTGTTTAAGAAAAACCGAAACTTCGGCTAGCCTGCTGCCGTAATTATCGTACGAGCAAAACAACAACAACAACAACAACAACAACAACAACAACAACAACAACAACAACAACAACAACAACAACAACAACAACAACAACAACAACAACAACAACAACAGCGTTAATCGTCATTAAAATAGGGGAAAGCTACTCCCATGCGCGTGAGGGTAAGTTTTATTGTTGTGCAGCAACCCACATGGGTGAGCATTAAGCGACGGACATTCATTGTGCGTGGAAGTATGCCGAAGTGAGCACAAAACCTCCCTACCCTCCTCCTTCTATCCCGTTCACGCCTTCCACGTGCGTCCTTGATATTCGCAGCATTGTTATCTGTCACAATAGCAGAAAACTAGCTGAAATTACGTCCTGTAACCGTTCTTTCGTGAAACGTCTTGCGTAGATGAACAAAAGACTGAATTAATTATCCTATACCTATCTTGGAGAAACGTTTCCTACCCAAAACGAATGTTGGTCCTTATTATTTTTTTTGTGTGTGTGTGCTAATAATCCAAGCAACCACAGCGGTATTCGTAGGCTGTCACTTCTGCCCGACGAATGCGTGTATGTATTGTCTAGTCGCAAAATGTTGTCTGCAAATCAGCGGGACGAAAGGCATTCTGTAGTCTTTCCGAAAACATGAATACGCAACGGTATCCTAGGAAACTCAACGGCAACTAGAGCCTAGTTTGGTTTCGTAATGTGTGCGGCCTTTCATTCAGCGATGTTCCTTGCGCCGAGATAGGGAAGGACAGGAAAGCTTGCAAAGTTTTTTTTTTTTTGTCTAGCTGAGCAAATAAGGACAACTCAGTATTCGTGGGTCGTCCCGGGAATTTAAGATGCGCGCATTAAAGGAGTAATTGTGTAATCTTCAAGCACATATTTTCAAAACGAATGAAATAAGAGGAATATATTTCAGGGTCTCTCTATCGTTAGAGATAACCGAATGAAGCGAACAGATAATGCAGCCAAAGAAAGCACAGGGGGCGTTACTTGTAGTATTTAATTGAAATGCAGTAATTGTAAAAATCTAATTGTAGAAATGTAGGGAAAGGGAAATTACACCACTAGACCACCGCAGTGGCCTACGTACTGTGGCAGATTACGTACTTCGGTACGGAAGCGGACGGCGGACGACGCGAATTTTTCCCCAGAACTTACCTGCAAAGAGCTTGCTGTAAAAACTTAGAGCTTTGTGTAAAAGAACGGAATATTAATCCGAATCTTATGCCTTCAGGATGTCGTTTTCTCTCTGCACGGAACGCTTGCAAAATACTTGCATAAGCTTCACAACGAAACACTGTATCCATATCAGTTCTCAAGAACTAGAATGCTCCGAGGTTACAGAGAGGTTAATAACAAACGACGCTTTAAAAGCTCATCGTGTGATTGGCAGTGCTACTCTCTGCTCGGTCAGAAATAAATAATTTCTAAGTTCAGCATTCTTCCCGTTCACTATGTTTCTTACTCACAGTTTTTCTTGCTTTCTTAGCGTTCGACGCCATCCTACGACGCAATGCTATTGAGAAGTGACCGGCGTCTTGCCTATTTTTCTTGCAGATAATGAAAACCACCCTGGTAGAATGGCCGCATTGCGGCTCTATTGCGATCGACTGGACTCGTTCCTTCGTGGCCGTGTGCTCAGCTCAGTTCTTCGTATCAAGCAAATAACGCACAGGTAAGCCGCACATTTGTTCTTCTTTAGTCTTCCTGAAGTGGCAATCGTGCCACAACTAAATTCAGTCATTTAGGACTATGTTCATCGGGTACTTGCGGTACAGCTTACCGGTGCTGATGAACACCTGTAAGAGCAACATACGTACAATCGAACATGCTTAGGAACATGCACTAAGAGCTTGTCTCGGACTACCAAACTGCTCGTAAACGCAGGATACCATTGTATTTTCAAAGGATCGTCCTGCCGAGGTATGTATCACGTTGGAGGTGCTTAGAGCACACATTAGACATGTAGCTCATGCTCCCGCCTACCACCTCACCCCGATCCCCCAAGCCAGACCCGATACCTCTTTTTGTAAGAGGATGTTAGCTCACCGTGAGTTCCTCCCAACAAACTACGCACCTGCTCGAAACTATACCGACGCCTTTTTGGTGTTTGCACCGACCGAAATTCCGCGTAACAGTTGCAGGGATTCGGACAAAGGCCCAACTCTCGCCACCAGCTTTAAAGCATTTCTCTATGCTCATGCTACACGAGAAGTACAGGAACCATCTTCAGATTTGTACTGATGGCTCGACATCCGCTGGAGATTCTGCCGGAGCTGTTGTATTCCCCGCAAAAGGTGAAGAAATTCAGTATAAGACGGCTCGCTCGACCACGTCGAGTGCTGCGGAGCTTGCGCCACTCCGCAGTTCACTTTACAGTATCCAGCGAGAACAACCGATAAAATGAGGCATATTTACTGATAGTCATCGCTGCAGTGTCTGTTACCGCGCTACAGTTGTGGGGCACCGGACCACCTAGTGCTGGAAATCAGAAAAATCTATCATCACTTAACAGTACAAGCACATGACATAATATTTCAGTGAGCTCCAGGCCACTCGCGGCATCATGGGCAATGCTGATGCTATTGCTAAGAATGCACATGAAGATAGCATGCAGAAAGGCATTCTGCTTTCGAGAACTGACGCAGCGCTCGCACGCGCTGTCGCAGAATCGACGTGGAGCACCCCTGGTTTTCCACACACCTGCCTTCACCGCCTAGATCCTTCACACCGACTTCAGGTCTGTCCAAGACTTCCGTGATCCGAGAAGACCGTTCTCTGCCGCCTGTGGCTAGGAGTACGCTTTACAAAAAGCTTCGCTTGCCGCACAGGAACGGCAGACTGGGCTCTCTGCGACCGCTGCGGCAGTGAGGAATCCATCGCACACATCCTCTGTGACTGTCCTCAGTACAGTTCCCAGCTACAGTCCCTCGCGACAGAACCATCGCGCGTCGGCAACCGCCCGCGGCCCGAACATTCAGTAGAGAGTTTTGGCAGCGTCGGCTTACCGTACGGTAAGTACGGTAATTCCGTACCGTCGTGGTCGACACGTAGAAAATCTAGCTTCCGAGAGCTTTACCAGCAACTTTTATCATCTTATCATGTTACTGTACTCACCGAACAACTAGTGCAGGCCTTTACGACTAAAATAGCCACGTGCCGACCATGACGGTACGGCATTGCCGTCATTGCTTTACGGTAGGCCGGCGCTGCTAAAGCTTCCTACTAATGGAACGGCGGAACAATCGACCTTCAAGTCGGAAATCCATGAAGGCGCTGCTGAAATTCCTACTGCAACTCTGCCGTGTTTGTGTGCTTGTGTTTACCTTCCTCTCTCTCTCATTCTTTTCTTCTAACCTTTCTATTTCCCCTTACCCCTCCCCCATCGCAGGGTAGCAAACTGAAATTCTACTCTAGTTAACCTTTCTGCTTTCCGCACAACTCTGCTCTTTCTTTCCTACAGACGGACTGGCAGACTGACAGTGAAACGGATAGCATACCAATGAGGATTGTTGGCACGCTAGTTGTTGATGCATAACTTCGTATGTATAAACGCACAAACTCGAGACACGAAGACCAGGAAGACATCGGACAGCACTTTGTTTGTCTTCGTGTATCTTGTTTGTGCTGTTATATCTACAAAGTTAGGATAGCAAATTTGCTTGCGGGTGCACGAGTGTTTCATTTTCTTGTTCCCTTTCCGTACACATGGCTAAGGCTGCAACTCTAGGTGGACCAAGTGTGTTGACCTGAAGTGAATAGCGTATCAGAGAGCGCCTTCTTTGTATACACAAACTGGCGAACATGCGCGCGATATCGCCAATTTCACTGCTTCTTGCATTATTATAAGGCGCTGAAATGAAGTGTGGTCAACGCACATGCGATTCCTTTTACGCTGTGACTGTACATGATTGATTTCTGGAGTTTTACGGCCCGAAACCGTGATACGATTATGCGAGACGCCGTAGTGGAGCGCTCCGGAAATTTCGACCACCTGGGGTTCTTTAACGCGAACTGACATCGCACAGTACGCCGGCCTGAACATTCCGCCTCCATCGAAATGCAGCCGCCGCGTCCGGGATTACATAGCCATTAGACCACTGCGGCGGGTCGCCGGGACGGTGCAGTGCTCAGCGATCGAAACGCGGTACTCGGACCGCGTGATGGTAGGCGCACTGCGTTCAGCTGGAGTGCGCTGTGTTGTCGCAGAAAGACCAAATTGAATCTCAATGCTTTACAAAGTCTCTCGCTTTCTTGCGTACCACAGCGAATTAGATAGGTGTCCCTAGAGCAAAGAGGTGACGCGTAAATTGTCGACAGCCATGCGCTTTCATTCGCAGAGCACGCACACGTCTTCTTATCGAAAACCACAGATGTTCGCAAAGCAATATATATTCTTCTTCCCAGTGGATACCCTGTAACTTAACTTTTTGTAACTTGTTGATGTTGGGAAGTTAGTTTGGAAGCATTGTGAACGTTCAACAGAGTGGACTTACGAAGAATATGCCCATAATAAGAAACAAGCGGTAATATGGGTTGTGGGATTCTCGTCCTTATTCGTTCATTACAGCTGATAAACAGCGGCCGGTACTATCTTTACGGGGTGCAGAAAAACTAACATGATTAAAAACAAAAAGCCATTCGGTGTTTGTAACATTGCTTATTCTCTCTACGTTTAAAAAAAACATTTCTGTTTTCTAGTGGTCAAACTCAATTAAAGTTGCGTCCTGCGCACAAAAATGAAAAAAAAAAAAAAAGAGAAAGGAGAGATACGTTTGTTGCAGGTTGCGCGCGCAATAAAACTTCTTCGCTAGGAAATAAAACGTAACGTTCAAAAACTTAGGCTCCGTTAACACTCCTCGCCATAGAGATTGTCCACATACTACTTCCCGCTTGTTGCTAGGGAGACAAAGAAGAACATTACCGAGTGCTCTCCTTGGCCATCGAATATATTGATTAAATTTGTGAATTCTGAGTGACCTACGGCGCTCTCGCTGCATACAGAGAGGCCCAAGTTTTTTTCCTTACGTCGTTGGAGGTTAAAAATTCAGTGCGCCGAACATCCGGCTGCGGTCGAAGGAATCAGGCAACGTAGCTACGGCACATTAAAGAAGAAATAGGCTACAGCTATTGAAAAAAAGAATAGAGAGAGAGAGATAGAGAGAGAACTTGGATGCCTATACGCCTCGGTAAGATAGGTATAACATTTTAACAATATAACTAATGCACGCAAATGATAACCTCCCACATGTCGCGGTATGTATTTGTGATGAATATGAGAATAACCTTACTGAACGTGATACGCGTGTTTGCTTCCGACGAGCACTTTCGGTAATGTCTATTGTGTTTTGACCAGTAGAATTCAAACTAAAGGCGTGGTGGAACGACCACTTATATGAAGTCGTGCCATTTGTATCTGCCGAATAGCCATAGAAGCATGAGTAAATATCTCACGTGCTATCAAATTTGCGCACGCTGCGAGTTTTTGGTTTTTTAATAGGAGGACCTACATAGGTTTTGATTGGAAAAGGAACGAGTTTTAATGCGTTAGTCGTTGAGAGCGTGACTCTAGCACCCCAGCGCACGACGCTGTACGCCTTATCCTATTAATTTTGTGAACTCGATGCAAACGTGCAAGCAGAAACTCAGAATGCCACAAAAGAAATGCGACTTTCCTCTAACACAACCGGACTTGCAGATCCTTGCGAGATTCAAAGTACAAAAGAAAATGAATTAATGGGAGCGTCATACGTGCCAGAGTATCTTATATGAAACAGGCGGTGGTGGAGCATTTGGCGTTGATTTGAAATGCGTAATGTTCTTTCACGTGCCCCTAAATTTACGTACATAGGTGATTATTTACATTTCGCCCGCGCTAAAACGCGACATAAGTGGACAGGAATCGAAATCGCGTCTATAGGCTCAGCAGTGTGACACACTAGACGCAAGACACCACGACGTGTGCACGAAGCGACGTTAGAGCGTTTTAGTGGAGCGTAAGTTGCCCCCCGATGATCGCCTAAAATTTAGCAGGATCAGACTGCGCAGTACGCTATTCCAGCTTTGCGTTTAGGGCTCACTCGCTATTTTTCGAAATTAGCGGATGCGCAACACGCTCTATAAGTTTGTTTAGCGTGGGAAACATGGCGGCTCCCACGATGTGACGGCGGCCCGCTTCGCATCTATCGTCTCGTCTTGCTGCCTTGCGGGACTATAGCTGATTAACAATAAATAGTGCTGCTAGCGTTGGCTTCCGGTATCCTTGCTTCAGTAATGGAGGTTGAGAGCATTTGCTTTCGATGTCGATTCATGGTTTTGCACACTGCGTATGCATACCAAAAGCATCACTGGAAGCGCTCGTCAGACAGCGGCGGGCCGCAGATTTTAGGCTTCATCTCTGATGCTCTTGTCACAAGTGCCTCGAGTCCCTAAGCATGCGTGTCCCACAGCACCGGCGCTGAAATCGTCGTCGCATGTGATCGCGTAAGAGAAACACAGGACCTTTCCAATGCTTGGCGTAGATTCATACGGTTAGCTTTCTTTTTGAACCGCTCAGTTTTCTGCTTTGACTGTTTGCACATAGATATGGCTCAGCGAGGGTTTGCGCTCTGTGGCGGATCGGTGTGTTTACGCAATACTAAAATGACGCCAAATAGCGCTCCGAAAAAAATTTAGCGTGCGTAACCAACTAGCGCTAACGCAAGCACTTCTCGAAATACTAAATGTCACCGTTTTCTTACAAGAAATCGATGTTCGTGAAAGCAGATTTCGTTCTAAGCGAATATTCTTTGGGGGGCTCTCCGGCTACAATTGATTCGTCATTTGCGATACGTATATCGCAATGTATTCAATTGCAAAAATAAGTGAACTTTTGTTAAATAAGTGCTGAGTGCCGTGAAGTCAGTATTTGTTAAAACCCGCCACACCTGGCAGCGTAGCTTTGTGGGAATTTATTCTTCGTTTTCCTAGCAAAACATGTGCTCAAAATGTTTCGAAAATTCTATGTGAAACGACCGATAGGTGTACTGATGCCAACAGACAATGGTACCGATGAAAGCATAGTCAAGAGCGTTTCTTCTTATTACGTTTTTAAAACGCAAGTTCCATTATTATTGTGGTATTGTGATAAGAAAGCAAGCACTTAACCGCATATTTTCTTTTTCCTTTCATATTCTTATGGTTTCATTCTTATTCAGTAATTTCAGGCGGAAAAAATTGGGCCTCTCCGGTTCCATTGTTGCGCTTCAGTTATTTCAGCAAGCTGACGATGAGATACAGTCTTTAAGGTCAGAACGTGTGTTACGACAATTTTTTTTACGTTAACTAAAGCGATAAATAACAAACGTAAAATATTTTCTCTTGTGGTAAACTGACAATTTTTTCTTGGTTAAAAGTGTCGGTTAATCATAATACGAACTCCCATGATCACCAGCTTCTACTCAGACATCTTTCGGTCACGCGCGACTTACGGTAGTTTCAAATCCGGCCTATGTCACTGTAAGCTGATTATCAAGAACCTACAGTTTGAGCTCACCATAAATACGTGGACTAGTGCACCGGACACCTCCCCTCGTAAGCGTTATCTCAGCCAGGTGTTTCCTAATAAGCTGCGGACGTAATGAACCGTATATATTCTTTCAGGATTCAGGAAAGCGAGTATTCTCATGCAACCGGTTTTACGCATTGACGAATAAAGTAACCAGTGCTCATTTCTTCGGACTTCGTGATACAGGACGTTTCGCTGCATGAAAAGAGTTTTGGGAGCAATCTCTCAGTGTCAACTGAATTTCAATGCACGCCAGGTTTATTCAGTACTTATGCCAACAGCGATACCTTAAAAAAGTTCGCCGCTCTTAATCGAGTAAGATGTACTTACTAAACACAAAGAAAGAAAGAAAGAAAGAAAGAAAGAAAGAAAGAAAGAAAGAAAGAAAGAAAGAAAGAAAGAAAGAAAGAGACAGACAGACAGACAGACAGACAGACAGACAGACAGACAGACAGACAGACAGACAGACAGACAGACAGACAGACAGACGTGCGCTTCAAGCATCGCATTGTAAAGGAAAACCTATAGTGGCTCGGACGATTGATGTTAGAAATCCTGAGCTGTGATTTAATGACAGCGTGACTCGGCATGAAGCAATATTATTGTGCATTGTCTGCGCTCGATATTCCTTAGCGAATAACCAAAGGTAAGTCGAACAGAGCCAGTCGTCAACTTTATAGCCAAGTAATCGCGATCAGACAATGACGTTTAAACGCATACGCTCGCACTAACAGCACGGTCGGGTATTGTGAATTATGTTGCGACCGTTGCACCAACGTAACACATTAGCATGGGGACGTTTTCTTTCTTTTTTTTCTGTGGTTTGCGGTGGCAGAACGCGCGCTTTATCCGATCTCGAACGCGCTGCTACGGGGATGGGCCTGCTCTGTACGAATAAGGCGGCATGCGGCTAGGTCTATAGCAATGCCCACGTCGAAGAAAAAATACAGAAGAGAAGAAGAATATAAATCGAGTGTAGTCTTTTGATCGCAGCAGCTCTGTAAACATCCTTCAACGCGTTGAACGATGGGGAGCGTGAAATGTCGCGCCATTCCGAGACTCAATTATTCAACGCAACGGCAGGACGAGCCCCCTGAATTATTCCGCAAGAGTTCCCCAAACTGATGTAAGGGGCTCAAGAACGGATGCTATCGACATAAAAAAAAAAGGAAGAAGAAGAAGAGAAAGAAGACAGGCTTGCAGCGAGGCTTAAAGTGTGGCCAGGCTAATGTACAAAAAGATGCTCGCTGAAGCTGTATAACCACGAGCGAGATGAAATAAGCTCTTATTTTTGTTTAGGACGTCCCATCTGCCCCATCTATCTCGCCGTCGCCGCTGGCGACACTGCTGCTGGTCGTTGACCGCTCAGGGCTATTTTCCAGAGTCTTCATATTTTATGCTAAGGCGTAACATGAATGTTTGTGCTACCTGTACTTTTGCGCCGCCTTGTAGCCGATTTCGAGGCTACAGAACACAGCCATCGCGAGCCGTACTCTAGTTGCAACACGATACCCTTCAATGGCTCTCGTCGAATCAAAAGCAAAACATGGCCTAGATGCTCGGTCGAGGCATAGTCAGGAAAATAACCAGTCTTTGGGAATAGCTTTTTTTTTTCCTGTTTGGATTTTAGTTTCTGGCTGTGGTGACTATCACCGAAGGCTTTGTTCGAAACCAATCGCATATAGACCCACAGAATATAGTCGCGAGGTTGTATAACTTTGTTCTTGATGCCATAGGCAAACAGTGTCTGTGTTATTTGGTAGTCGGGTTGCGACGAGGTCCAGATTTCCGAAACAAAAGTGAAGCAGAAATACCGTGCGCAGATATCTTCTTAGCAGGTACTTGTAGAAGGAACCGAAGCGCGACAGTCTCAGAGAGCCGTATGTGATTCGAAACGGCATCGTTTGTCTGGAATGTGTCGGAGTGTGTGTAGGGACTTTATACGACCAGATGGCTTTCTGCCACAGTTGCCTAACCTTGCTGTTTTCTAAAGAAAAATAGCAACGCTGCGAGGAATGACTGGCTCCTCTGAATGACACCGGTAGAACAATCTGTAAAGCGGCGTAGTGAATAGCAGCTCAAGTCTCAATCCACCGATATGGAGCTTGCAGAAAGGAACACCGTTTTCTTGATGAAAATGAAGACGTTTTACTCAAACTATACTGTCGTTTCTTTGCGTTTTAGCCGTAAGTATCGTCATCCATTTAGAGCAAAGCTGTTTATTGCTGTGGGTTGGGGAAAGTTCTTTGCCCGTGAGTCTGCGTCCGTGCAGTCGCGGTCGACGCCAACCATGCCAATTAATCATAGTCGAGCAAGTTAACAAAACAAAGCAGAAAGAACAAAAAGGAGAAACACTTTAGGAGGCAAAGAATAAGAACTAGTAGTAGAAGAAGAAGATGGAGAGAGAGAGAGAGAGAGAGAGAGAGAGAGAGAGAGAGAGAGAGAGAGAGAGAGAGAGAGAGGGGGGGGGGAGGCACCCAAATGAGGCTGACTGGCCTGTGGAAACGAGGCCCATGTATTGTCCGCCGCGGTGGTGTAGTGGTTACGGTACTCGGCTGCCACCCAAAATACGCGGGTTCGATCCCGGCCGCGGCGGTCGCATTTTCGATGGAGGCGAAAATGCCAGAGGCCCGTGTACTGTACGTTGTCAGTGCACGTTAAAGAACCCCAGGTGGTCTAAATTTCCGGAGCCCTCCACTAGGGCCTTTCTCTGCTATCTCTTTCACTCCCTTTCCCCCCACCCCCACGGACGCTTAGCCGTGCTCCCTACATGGGCTGCAGAAATTAGCGTCCTTTCCTAACCGAACCACAATAATCATCATCATCATCCCGTGTACTGTGCGTTGCCAGTGCACGTTTAAAACACCAGGTGGTCCAAATTTCCGGAGCCGTCCACTATGGCGTTCCTCATCTCTTTCAGTCCCTCCTCCGCACCCCCCCCCCCCCTTTATCCCCTAGATGCTGAGCCGTGCTCCCGACACTGGCTGCAGAAATTAGCGTCCTTTACCAAACCGAACCATAATTATCATAATCATCAATCATCATATTACTATGTGGTGAGCGGCGGATACAGTGATCTAGTTCACTGTACCGCCGAGCCAAAGAACGCGGGTCGTGGTGGTCGAATTCTTGATGGCTAAAATTCTAGAGCCCCGCGTACTGTGCGTTGTCAGTGCACGTTAAATAACCCAGGGTGGTCAAAATTTTCCCGAGCTACGGCTTTTCTCTCCTTTCCCTCATTCGTTCCATTTCCCTTATCGCCGTGGGCGCTGAGTCGGGCTCCCGCAAGCGCGGCAGAAAATAGTGCGCTTTGCTTACCGAGGCACGTGATGATGATGATGATGATGATGATGATGGTGGTGGTGGTGGTGGTGGGTGGTGAAGGTGGTTGTTGTGATTCGGTTAAGGAAAGGACACTAATTTTTGCAGCCCATGTCGCGAGCGCGGCTAAGCGCGTGGGGATAGGGGGAAAGGGACTGAAAGAAATACAAAGGAGAGAAGAGCCGTAGTGGAGGGCTCCGGAAATTTCGACCACTTGGGGTTCTTTAACGCGCACCGACAACGCACAGCACGCGCGCATTTGGCATCTTCGCCTCCTTCGAAAATGCGACCGCCGCGGCCGGGATCGAATTCGCGTTGTTTGGGGGGCAGCAGAGCACCATAACAACGACACCACCGCGGCGGACCAACTATATGCCTGCGATCGTGAGCGAATTCATCTCACATACGCTCCCGCCGTTCTTTCCGTCTTTCATATTACTGTTTCACTTCGCCGATCCTCAAACGTAGAGGAATTGACCAGACACTTTTATGGTTGGCCTCGAGTTCTGCCTTTTGGTTTCTTTCCTTCCTGGCACTGCGTCCGGAAGGCCACTGACGGCACCTTTTGTTTTGCATATATTTATGATCCACTTAAATGCCAATTTAATCTAGACAGTGCAGTTAGATCAAGAACCTTCCTGGTCGAAAACGTTAAAAACGTCAGGGTCACGCAGGATAAAGAAAGAAAAAAGAAACTTAATAAAAAAGTTAAGAAGACTCAATTTGTCGCTCACGCGTTTATACATAAAACAAGTTAAGCGTGTCTTGTGATTCCTAGTGGGAGTTCCTAAATTATTACCTACATACCCACATTTTAAAACATCTTTCTCATTATATGCCCATTCCCTTTCATTCACCATAGAAGAACTCATACAAGACGTGATATTGAGTTACTTCGCCGCATTGAGGCTTTCAATGCACCAGGCTCTATAGATACGTGTTGGTAAAGGAACTTTTCTATAGATAAAATAGAATGTAAAATCGTCCTACTTTAAGTCGGTAGTCAGTAGGTAGAGCAGCGTCGAGAGAGAGAGAGAGAGAGAGAGAGAGAGAGAGAGAGAGAGAGAGAGAGAGAGAGAGAGAGAGAGAGAGAGAACAACTTTATTAAACCAGTCAATGAACGTCAGGAGAGAAGGCTACTCCTCCCGTCGCTCATATAGTCGTCGGCCGGAATCCCTTGTGATGCAGCAACGTTGATGGCTTGTCCAATGACGTCCTGCTGGACGTTAGGTTCTGCTGCTACGGAGCAAAGCCTTCCAGGATTCTAATGTGCGCGAGCAATAACTAACTGTCACAGAAGCGCGCATTTGATCTGTGACTCGCGGTAGCCGAATAGCGCGGACGTTTCAATTTAAATGCACGAGGCAGCGCTCTTATGTCTGACGTAATGTTGCATGTATAACTGATTCATGAGACCATTTGCAACACATTTACGCGTAGGACGACTGTGACCAAGATGGCGCTGTAGCAATTAGGAACACCTCATCTTTCTGCGTTTCAGTGAAGCCACGCCGCGGAAGCTGTCCCGCGTGAATACTTTCCCTCTAGCATTACGGTATAAAAGCGCCACCTGGTCCGAGCGTGCGCCGGGAGCAAGCATGTGCGCTCACTCATATGACTGCGCCACTATGTCAATATAACGGTAGAAGTCGATACCAACGATTTCAGTATAGCTCTCCTACACGCGAATAATGTACAACGTCGCCTTTATAGATTTAACCGCTTTGCGGGTCCCATTGCAGTGAGGTCACACGTGTGCTTCGATCAAAAGACCGAAGCGTGCGCTTTCTTACATTTGGCGAAGCACGGCAGATTTGCCAAGAGGCACCGCGTGAAATGTTTCGCGGCTTTCTATTAGGTTAGGCCAATTCTGCGCGCTGCATCAAGCCACAGTGACATAACTAAACTGTCGCCGAAACAGGCGCAGCTACTGGCATCGGATTAGAAAGCTGGGGATATTGTTCCACGGGAAGATGAAACAATTAACGACGATGTAAATACCGCTAGATTGACACAATCGCGCGGTCTCTGCGCCGCCTAAGAGAAGTCGGCTTCTTCCCAGTACAGCGGATTTTGTTTTTACCGCTTGACGAATGGCGCCTCTCAGACATGGCGAGTAGCACCACGCAAAATACGGTCGTGCAGATATGATAATAATTTCTGGGGTTTTACGTCCCAAAACCACCGTTCGATTATGAGAGACGCTGTAGTGGAGGGCTCCGGAAATTTCGACCACCTGGAGTTCTTTGACGTGCACCGACGTCGCACAGCACACGGGCTTCTTGTATTTTTCTTTCGTCCAGATGCTTCCGCTGCGGTCAGAATTCGATCCAACGTCCCTGGGGTTTGCAGTCGAGTGCTAAAGCCACTGCACCCCCGCGGTAGGTTACGTCGCGCAGCTCTGGCTCCACAATGCGTGTGAACTCTGGGTCTCTCAGTGTAATTGCCACTGCAGAGTAACACAACCACCCCCATGGGCTCTTGTGCTATCGAAACGAACCTTCACTTAAAGGGGCACTAGAGATTAACAATGAATAATGAGTTTAGACCGATAGATTATTATTTGAGAACTCTATTGTCGTTGATTTTGCCACCATAGGTTCAGTATTAGAAGAGGAAAGGCAAGGTTTCATTTTTGAATTTCGCGCCCAAATCAAGGCACCCTAACGTAAACATGACGTCACGGATTTCAAAGCATTTCCTTTGTATTTTGGCCACATTGTCTGAATGAGATTTGATGAAAGTTGCTACGTTAAGTCTGTGCCCCCCTCCCCTCAATACAATGTGCTTCACTTTTAGCGGAAAACAATTTTTTGCGCCATACCGGGCGCCTTCAAAATCTATGACGTCAGCTAGCGTTAGTGCGGAAACGTGAAGGCGGCTTCGCCACCCGCATTTTCTTTTTGTGCGTTTTCTCGCTAACTAAGCGTTCTCTCGTAGCAACAGTGGTGCTGTTGGTATTGTGAAAGGGTAATTTAGTAGTACGCGAAAAATCGCTTTGCTCTTCAGTGTCCCCTTTAAGCATTCACAGATAAGCCGTTGACCATGCTCTCTGTTTGTGAAACCAAATGCCGTTTCTGGCGGTTTGCCCACAGCATGCGAGACGTTTAAACTCTTCATATAGGTCGCATTATTAATTTCAACTCAAGGACTTGCATATCAGGCGGGCGGCCACGTTTCGTATACAGGCCACGTAACATATTAGACGGCATACAATGTTATTTTCTTGAACTTTGCTTAGCAGCATACGTAATGTCGATGTTTGCGTATGTGCGCGCGCTTGTTTCGATACCGCATTTAGCGTGGTTCAGAAAAAAGGAAATACAAAGAAAACGTGACCTTGTGGAGGACAATGGAGCAGCAGAACACGGCTTGTTTCAATACGCGGTGTCCGTATTTACTCCAGTCGTGTAAGCATGCGACCGCTTCTGTGACTTTTGTAACGCGGTCATGATTGATGCCGCGTCGAAGCGAAGTGAAGGATACTGAGACGGCACCGACCATCTCTTGCACAGCGCGAGAACTAATGATGCGGCGATAGATCGCTTGCACGTGCGGAGGCTGCCAAAGCGTTACGTCAATACTATAAATGAGGAGGCTGAATCGATGAAGCTCTCGTTTTCGGGCACGGTGTTTCGTTTCTAATGTGAACGGGGGTGCTTGTAACGTGCAAAAATCAATTCGGCTGCTTATGTTGGAAATGAGTAATCGATTTCCCCAGTAATCCCGCAATCGTGTAGCGCGTACGCTTCGTATCCAAATTGGTCCGTCTGAGACATGCCCGCGATCTGTCGCACGATGAAAAAAGAAAAGTATCGGTAAAGAAGAAAAAGTGAAACGACCTGAGTGATAAAGATATCACTCTGTGCTTGAAGCCATTTATAAATTAAAAGCTGGCACGGCAATAGCTTCAGTGAGAGAGCGCCATGATCCGCTGATATGCAAATTGGGAGTTCACCTGATGTGCGCTGGACAGACGGCGACGAATGGCGTCCGCGGCATTGAGACTTGCGTGTGTGTGAGATGAAAAGCGGACGAGAACACGACGTTCGGTTTTCATTTGGAAATGGTAGCGCTCAGTGACAAAGAGCCTGAATGCGAGCTCGATGGCGAGATATGAATTTCCATAAGCAGGTATTCGAAAGTTTTGTACGCGAACTTCGCCATGTGACGAGTTCAAGAGAATTTAGGAAGTTCAGTACGATTAAAAAAAAAAAAGAGAGAGAAAAGGTAAAGCCATGAGATTTTGATTTGGTGGTCTCTCGGATCTCTCCTTTTGTTACCATGCGCCTGGCGTTGGCGCAGGTATGAATGAATATATTTTTTATGTGAAATTGACGAGAGTGGTGCAGCGAGCTGCCAGCTTTTGTCACCACCAGAGATAATATTCTCAGCATATATATATATATATATATATATATATATATATATATATATATATATATATATATATATATATATATATATATATGAAAGCAATAATGTGTTTCTAAAGATGCGAACTAAAATTAAAGGCGGTCAGGGCCATCTAGTGGGATACTTCGTGTTTCAAACGTCTATTTGCAGTGAAAATAAGAAAGCAACGTTGGTGAGGAAAGCCACATGCTCGGCGAGAATCTCATAGCTTCAATGTTTCAAGTCTTTCATTTCTCTCCCTCTCTCTTTTGCCATTCAAGTTAGGTATATGCCTGCGCCTGCACGGGGAAACGATCCACGCGAGTAACACGGTGGACTAGACGTTTCTGCTTAGCGAAATAACGAGGGTATAGGCTATTCAGTCTTCGTACAACTGACCTTCATAAATTTAATGTTTTCTCCATGGTAGCGAACGTGGGTTGCTTAGCCTCCCTGATTTTTCAATACATTCACTCCTCTATCTTTCTCTATCTCATCACGGATCCGAAGATGCGGGATCGAATCCCGGCTCCGGCGGCTGCATTTCTATGGAGGCGAAATGTCGAGGCCCGTGTACCGTGCGATGCCAGGGCACGTTAAAGAGAATGAGGTGGCCGAAATTTCCTGAACCTTCCACTGCGGCGTATCTAGCTCATAATCAAATCATGGTTTTGGGTCGTTAAACCCCAGACATCAATCAAATACTCCACTGCGACGTCTCTAGTAATCATAGCGTGGTTTGGGGACGTAAAGCCCCAGAAATCAAATCATCCTTCTCATCGCAGACTTTAGTTAAAAAGATGTCACGAGCAATGGTTGGGTGAAGTAGGGTTGTAGGAATTGCTGCAATCGCGAACACAGATCTGTTATCAAACTGCGCCCCAGCTAGCCTAAGCTGTTCGGCATGGTGAGATTCTTCCGCGCATGCGCGTCGTCTGTGAAGCCGCTGTGCTTTCCTCGTCTGTCGAGGCGGCGATGCGTTAAAGGCGAAAGCAGACCCGTTCGCGACCTTGAGCTGTACCTACCTGTCACTGAGCTGTATACCTGCATGTGCTACTTATTGTTTCATTACATTCCAATTGCGGATCGTTTCCCCGATCGTGCGCTTTTCTCCCGTCCAAACGAACAGAGAGATCAGCAGCAGTGTTAGTACAAAAATGCAAGGCAATGTGACAGCGACGAGATCGACTAATGCACTATAATGTGAAAGGAAACTGACGGAAGGAAACACAGGCGGCTCCCTTGTCTCAATGCTACTCGAACGTGCGACGCAGAGACAGCGCACTCAGCGATAAACGAAATCTAGGGCTATAGACTCGATGGGTTAGAAGATGAACAAGTTTCCAGGAAACGTTGCGCATATAAGATCGCCGATAATCTTCGCTTACGGTATGCGCTAGTGCATTCCCTTCGTGAGCACATGTAGAAAGAAACAGCATCCACTGCCGGGTGCCTTTTTGTTTTTCGGCCAGCTCGTTAAGCTCGAAAATGTGCGCTGCGCGCGAAACGCGACAGCTCGAGTTGGATGCTCGCTCGTCTTACTCCCTCGCCGAGACGTGTACGCCCATACATTTTCAGGCCCGCTGTCGCGAAGCTGGCAGAGACGGTTTCTCAACCCCGAGGGTGTGCACGAACGGAGCAATATAGCTTCGGTTAAGTTACACAAACGCCTTTCAATAACTCGGTCACGATCAGTGGGTTCGCATCGGAGCATTCCGAGAGATAAGCGTTGTAACTTGTTTCTTTACCTTTCTTCTTTTATCTTTTTCTTTAAAGGGGCTGGGAGGTAAGTGTTCGAGCCTACTTCAAATCTACGGGAAAGTAAGAACAAAAAAGAAAGCGTGCGCACTAAATTGGCTAGACAGTGAAAATCTAAGCACGAGCGCCCGTTGAGATACAGGCGCCGTAAGAAAATATAAACAAAAACAAAATATTAGAGAACATTGCTCAAGAAGGCAACAACGAGTCTGTTCCCACCCTACACAGCTCGTATATACTATATACGCTTCACACTGTCGAGCTTCCCGGGCATTCTGGACGATCTGGTGCGGGCCGTTCTCAATTCCGGTCGCGTTGCCGAAGACAACACAGCCGGCATAAGGAGACGACACGCTGCTTCGCAATGAGTTCGAAGTGGAAAGTTTTTTTTTTTTCCTCGCGAGCCGGGGAACGATTCTCAAGACTCGACGGCTGCGCTTTGCTTTTCACGGTTCTTTATTTTTTCACATCTTTCCCACCACGTCTCTTGTTCATTTCACACTTATTGGCGAGCACGCCTCTTTCGCCGTTTGAGACGCAGTATGGTCGCCACCTCGTCTTCGCTTGGCGACGAGGAAGACGAGATAGATAGATAGATAGATAGATAGATAGATAGATAGATAGATAGATAGATAGATAGATAGATAGATAGATAGATAGATAGATAGATAGATGCTATGATTATGCAGTGCAGTGATCATTAACAAATTGACTTCTAGTTGTTTCTTGCTGGTTGAGTCAACTCGTACATGCTGAAAACGGCGCATACTTCGA
Organism: Hyalomma asiaticum; assembly: GCA_013339685.2. NCBI lineage: Eukaryota > Metazoa > Arthropoda > Arachnida > Ixodida > Ixodidae > Hyalomma > Hyalomma asiaticum. Next base: position 139,394,166 of record CM023482.1, read on the forward strand.
GTACAAGCACACACCCTCCGCACAGGTGCTCTCCGTGCGGCCTCCGCTGCAACATACGCCTTGTCCTACGTGCTGCGTATGCTACCGGCTCTCACGCATAGAACGTATAGCATCACATAGTCCCTCGGTATAGCTCGCAGCTATATAACTTTTTCATGTAGCGTTGCGCATCTTCGGCGTCGCAACGCCTTGTTCGACAGCAAACGAGTGGGTTCAGCGTGTGCACATAACGCCGTGAAAAGAGAGATCATGCCACACGACTCCCATTTAATCTACGCTCTCGTCGCCGGTCGTCTAGCGCCATTTAACGGCGCCCCCGACGACGTATCAGCAGCAGCAGCAGCAGCAGCAGTTGGGCAGCCGTCCTTTCTTCCAGTGCGTTCCTCGCGTATCCCCCCCATCTAGCACGTGCCCGTGGACGCGCCTCCGGCGTATGCAGCACCCTAACCACCGGTCTCTTCCCTATATTATTTTGCCCCCCTTTTCACCCCCCGTCTTCTGGCTTCCCTCGTTGCCTTTAGAGTGGCCGCAGCCGCAAGTACTCGCTCCTGGTGATGATTATGAGGGCTTTGGGAGGGCCACAGTGGCCATTTGCGGCGCGGGCTTGATTCCATTAGGTTCTCCGGGGTCCAGTTTCCCGATCGGGAGAAAATAGGGAAGGAGGAAGGAAGGATGGGGCGGCACTTTTCTTGCCTCCGCACTGCTGCTTACGTTCTTGTTCTTCGGACCACCACTACCGCTTCTGGCTCCCTAAAGTTGCGCCTGTTCCTTACTTCCTTTCGCCTTTCCCCTTTATCGCTGGATTGTCTTTTTGTGCTTTTTTCCTCCCACTGGGATTATACGAGGCGTACTGGGAAAGCAGCATATACGCACTGTGCTCGTACTCTGCTAGCGATCTCGCGGTATAAACAGGCGCCAATGCGCCGTCTGATTAAGAAATGGAACTGGCGTGAACGGTGCCCCGAAGGCGAGAAATTAAGCCGCAGTAAGCAGGAGAGAGCACGCGGCTCTGCAAATCCTTGCGACGGGCCGCAGAATATTTAGGCCAAGCCGCTGGTTCTCGCTAGCTTTCGTTTTTGTTCTCGAATGCCGCTAGAGGATTGAAGTGCCGCGCACGGCGAGGCACTTGTAGGCCAGCTCAGTGAATTATAAAGAAAATGAAGTGGTCGGAATAGCGAGTTTCAGAAGGACGAAACGGGCGATTTAAAAAGTTTGTGCGCCTCCTAAAGAGGCGTTCTTTATAAGAAAACAATAAAAAAGACGAGAAAAATGAGGTGTGTGTGAATTTCTCGCAATATCATGGATGTAAAGTCGTTTTCGTGTTATTAACGTTCCTTGTTTAAGTATATAGGCCCGAGAAATTCTTTAATTTTTACGGAGGAAGAAAACAACCCTGTAGAAGTTACAGAGATAGCACAAGTTTTCCATTTAGACGTATTAGCTAAGTCGTGATTGATCGTCAGGAATGAGCAGTAACGTTATAAATACGAATTAAGCTGGAACGCCTTTCGCAGAAGCAAGAGGAAGTTTGGCTTGTTTAGGCATGTATTAGCGGTTGCCTCGTAAGTTCTGTGGATTGTGGGGGTTCAGGCAAGAAAGTCGATACGCCAAAGCCCGAACACGCAACCTGGTATTACTATATATAGCCTGTACCAGCACACTCGAAGAGCACAGCGTTACATGTTCCGACAGGTCAGAATAAAAGAGGAAGGAAACCGTTTCCTCGGATCCCCAGTTTTGTTCTTGACGTCGGCTGTGCACTAAGGGACTCTTGTACTGTACGTATACCTAGGACAATCGCTGACAGGTGAGGCCACTCACGAAAAAGGAAATTTTTATAATATGGTCAGGCCCGGGTGCATACGGGAGAGAATCCCAAATCATGGCCGATAGTTAGTGCTGTTGTGAAAGCGAAAAGTCTACAACCACTGCGTTCTCTGGGTACTAACGTAAGGTGTATAAACATGGAGGATGAAAAAAGAAAAAGGAGACTCGCAACCACACAACGTGCAATGGAACGAAAAACGATAGGTGCGTCGTTAGTAAACAGAAAGCGAGCGGAAGGAATCATGGGACGATCAGGAGCGGCTGATATTCTTAATTGTCAATTAGGAGAAAAAGATACGGCGTGCGAAGAACGGATAACCGACGGACAATGAGAACAACTGAATGGATACTAAGGGAAGGAAAACGCAGCCGAAGTAAGCAAGAGGTTAGTTGAGGCGATACAATTAACAAATTCGCAGGCATAAAGTGGAATCAACTCGCTCTGAACAGGACGGATGGACAATTATTGGGGGAGGTCTTCGTCCTGCAGTGGAGAAACGTGTGGCTCGGTGCCTGAGAATTCTACCGTAGTTTTCGTCACGTACCACTACGTTGGTCTAGTGGCTACGCAGTGGTAGAGCACCAGTCAACCCTTTGTCGTGGCTAACGTTCCCCTGCCGACCACTCTTCGAGCGTTATGGCAACAAGAATACAGCTGCGTTCGGCGTCCGAGCACGGTAACGATGTTGACTGGTCAATGTGACGCAAGTAAATATGATCGATACCTCTGTCGCGCGGCATTTACGATCGACTGTGTTCAGTTATTACGTAAACTACTTCAGTTTCCACAAGGGGTTGGTCCTTGAAGTTAGGGAGGCGATGCGTGTACGGGGCTTCATACACACCAAACAGTGCCGTACCAGCGAAACACGGATAGGTATGGGCAAATTCACCTCGATATAACAATAAACACTCAACTGCTCATGCAAAAGACACATCTGACTTTCGTGGACATACCGATTCCGTGGACAAAGTGATCAGCCACATTTTTTTTTCACATATTCTCTCCTTTTCATTTGCTTTATCCATTTTCATAGTGTAACTAGCTGGCAAAAGCGATGGCTAACATCCCAGCCTCTCGGTCCCTCCTTCTACTTGGCTATAGCAAAGCTGTTGGGGACAGGGCGACAGGCAGGCAGGAAGGCATGCAGGCAAAGGTGGATAGATAGATAGATAGATAGATAGATAGATAGATAGATAGATAGATAGATAGATAGATAGATAGATAGATAGATAGATAGATGAAAAAGGTGAACTACACAAGCGTACGGTTTGCTCCCTTACGCAGGGCTTATATCGACGACAAGCAGGTTGCTGCTTCTGGGAAATGCGACACATTTAAGTGCAGCTCCACGGATGCACACGCTCTCAAGAACACTCAGAGTTGAATCCACGTGCCATTGTTGTGCTTTGATGTGATGCTACGCACGTCACGCAGGACTGATCGTGATCCGCGCACATCGAAAAACACATATGTGTCGTTAAAGACCGGCACTTAATCTCCGGAACCACACACTGAATATTGCTTCGAAAATCTCTGATAACATTTTCTACGGTCGTCATATCGTTCCTTTATCGAGGAGGATGTTCAACGCAATTCTGCGTCGTACATTCATGTACACTCAGACTAGCGCAATTCTTGAGAGACAGCGCAACTGCATGATGCTATGAAGACGGTGAACGAAGATAGAAAGCGAAAACTGAGCCTCTCACTGAGGCTGTAAAATCCATGTTACCGAGCGAGACAGGCAGACGTGATAGAGATGCAACGACCTCCCAAGAGCATTTTTTTTCTTTCATTTTTGTGCTTGATAAGGTATAAGCTAGAAGCGCTTGCACCACCGGGCTGAACGTGATCACTGACAAGAAAAAGAAAACTGAGAGGTGAGGAAAAGAAACAAAATCACCAAACAGAAGAAGCGGTGCTGCAATAAGACGGGGTGTTTTGGTGCAATGTCATGAAAGTTCAAAAGCCTCACCGTTTTGGAGCGCCGTGTCTGCACACACGTTGCGTAGTCTTTCAACGTTGCGCGATGACTCTGTGCATGATGCCAGGCCTAATATTCCCGTGCAACCCGGACGATGTTTTGTAAGACAGTATGTTAACACTGACTGCGCTGTCTGAAACATCGGGCCTGCAAAATGTAACAGGATGAACAATAGAAGGAGAAGACGGGCATGGGAGCTTGATGAGGCAAAGGGAACGTAGGGAGGCTCTCTTATCCTCAGTTTTCTGTCGCACCACAAGCCAATGTTCTTGTTGCCACGTCAGGGCAGACGGGTTTATAATGGTAAATGTAAACGGTTACAAAAAAAAAAAAAAAAAGGGCTTAACGCTGCAGTGGAACGTCATCGCTGCCATTACATTAAACTTTGAGCGCACTAATGAGGCTTTGCATGAAGCGTAGGCATAAAATGGAAATGAGAAGAATTATAAGGCGTCAAGGTATTTTATTTATTCATCGCATAATTACAGAGCAGTTTTGCAGAATGCAGGGAAAGTGGCACGATGTGACGTCTCTTTCTTTCTTTCTTTCTTTCTTTCTTTCTTTCTTTCTTTCTTTCTTTCTTTCTTTCTTTCTTCTTTCTTTCTTTCTTTCTTTCTTTCTTTCTTTCTTTCTTTTTCGCGCTGTGGAAACGCAGCCGGGGCTGCAGGGATCGAACCCGCTAAGTTTTCTCCACTTTATCGAGCTAAACCACGAGCTGAACCTATTCTACACTTTATCGCTCATTGGGTTTCGCATAATCACCACCATGTAGCAGTAGAATACGGGAAAGAGTAGGTCGAGCACAAGAGATGAAAGAACCACACGCGCCAATTCCACCCACCGGACTTCGTGTATAACCTCCTCCATGTAGTAATACACCGAGGGAAAGAGTGAGTTGGCCTTTCCTTCTCGCGTTTTGACGCCGCCTACGGCACATTGACGATCAAGTACTGTTTCGTTGTTCAAACCACCGTTAACTCATAAAAGAGAGTACAAAACAAAGTACTTTGCCCGTAATCGTGGTTCTAAAACCGACAAGCAACAACGCAAGCTTCAATACACAGCGCCTGACCTCTATAGTAATCAGTCAGCAAAGTTTTAATAACCATCAAAGCTTACGCGCACTCATAAATGCCAAAAAGAGCCGCGCCGGGAAGTGGTGTGTACGCGTTCAAAGGACGCCATCTCGCTCTGAGGGAATCTGATACGCTCAGAGATTGCGGCCTGTTATAAAAAGTTGTTGCTAACTTTCAGAGAATAACTTCGCAGGGCCGTGTTTTCTGTTGAAGTTTCCCTTTTTCTATTCATTTTCTTCCACGCCGTCCCGAAATCGTCGACACGCACTAAGACCTCAGCCAAGCGCACACGGTCCACCCGACACCGCACTATCAGATTACGCTGTTTTTAATGACCTGAGCGCGTCGTACATATTGAGTACATGTAGTTCTCGTAGACGACAGCACATCATTTGACTTTATCGTGTTTATATATATATATATATATATATATATATATATATATATATATATATATATATATATATATATATACACACGCACCTGACCAAACATCACATCAGGGGGCGTTTAAACATGCAACGTCACTCTATATACCTTATTCAGCAGCACATCGTCGGCGAGACTATATGAATGCGGCGTATACATTTCTCTCAACGAGGGGGTCTTAATGCATACCTCTTAGTGTTCGGGATCGAAGCGTGTGCGGTCGTAAATGCTTGCGAAAGCGAGCTTCGAGCATATTATTTTAACCTTTTCCTCATCTTTTTTTGGTTAGCACGTACGAGTTACGTAGGCGGGCCGCGGTGCATATTCTGTCTGCGGAAGCTCTTAGCTCCGTGTCGTGTCTCATCGAAGCGCACTGGCTGCTCTGAAATGAAGACAAACACTTTTTTTTTCGAGCAAAAAAAAAAAAAAGGAAAATGGTATTGACGCGTGCCTACGCTCCTTATTTTTTCATACGCACGAAGTGCCATGATGCGTGCACAGACCGTCGTTAAGGACACGCTGTTTTCTTTCACTCAAACTTTCGTTCTTCTTTCTTTTTATTCGCGTGTGTTTTTTGCATTGCTGGGAGATGTGGGCGTGCGACGGAGATATTCTGTGCGGGCTGCAAACATATGCGCCTCTCCGCCGTCGCGCCTGCGTGGATGGAATGTTAGTTTCGCGTCGAGGGGGCGACGTTCGAAGTGGCGTTGTGAAAGAATCTCGAATAACCCGTCATGAAATAGTGAGAAACTGGCGGGACTAGCACCTCGAGATGAGATTAGTGGTGTTCGCTTACGAATGCGGATGGGACATTTCGTTCGTGCGTGCTTCTGGATACAAAACAGAAAGGGAGTCGCGAATGGATGTTTTATAAAATGAAAAAAATTCTGACCATCAAGTAAGCCTGCGCGAGGTTGCTCACGTCTTTCTAATGATCCGCCGTAGTTTGTTTTAGGGTGCGACATCTGGCCTTTAAGGAATTGAGAACTTGAATATATATCTTAGGACATAAAATCAGGTGTCGAATGTCGAAAGATAACCATAACTTAGATGCCTTTTTGAGAAAGGTTCCCCTGGACAAAGGTGTCAAGCACTGATGCCGGGCGCTCGCCTATGGTCGTCGGGGCATTACAGATAACATAAGGAAGACTACGTACTTATCATCAGTCTTCGCGCTTATGCGATGGCATCACACATCCTCTCACTGAATGTGATGGCATAACTATTTTATGGTACTGTGCTATAATGCTGGTTGTTTTCGCCTATGGCCGTCGGGGTATTACGGATGAGATAAGAACGACTACGTGCTTATCATCAGTTTTCGCGCTTATGCGATGGCATCGCACCTTCTCTTATTGATTGTGATGGCATTAATATTTTGTGGTACTGTGCTAGTACTGGTTGTTTGTTTGCAAGCATATAACGGGTAACGACAGAAAGAGGAAAGGAAGCGACGGTGAGAGTTACACGATACCTTGCAGTAAAAAGAGAAGCTAAAGATCTTGTTGCGTTTCAATTTGAAATCTTGTCCATATCATCTGATCTCGTAGTTGTTACGACGTTGTATGTTCTTTTCGTTTCTGTTTGCTTCACTGCAAAAGGTGCAGAGTGATTGTGGAGGCAGATTGGTTTACCTACAGCACGTTCGTCAACGGAAGTTTTGCAAGCTGCTTAACTAGAGGGTCCGTTTCGTTTAAACGACAGACAAGCAGCACACATTCGCTTCGCATTATAGCCTGCAAAAGTTGTGATATATACGGGCACAAGTGTTGCCCATCTTAGCCCCCCTTTGTTCTGTTTGAAAGGCTGCATGCATATCAATGGCTTGAATATTTACCAGCTTGTTTGAACTTGAGTCGCTCGAAGGTTTGCGAGACTTTTGATTGAAATGCGCCTGATGTCTTCTGTAAAAGACGCCGCTTGAAACTGCACAAAACGTGTCTTTATCTATCGATGTAATGTACAGGAGGAGCACTCGGCCTATCTGCGGCCAAAGTATACATAGTGTGCACGAGCGTCACCGATCGTGGCTTCGTCACTTCCGGCATTCGCCACCGGCGTGCCTGGTTGGCTGCAACACGTGAACTACGTCAGCCACGTACCCAGGGGGGTACCCGGCAATGGCGACCATGAATGACGAGTGAGCGTGAGAGCGGCGGATGTGACGTCACATTAACACTATGTATTGATGGTGTACATTCTGTTTGTATGTTTATATGGGCGTGGTGAGTCATGCAGGAGTATGCGGGGCACGTTTCTTAATGATGACTCTATTTAACACTATGAATCGACAAAAGGTTTACACGGAAACACCATCACGGTTTCGGTGCGCAAAAAGCACGCACACGTCTCTTCCCCCCCCCCCCGCTTGTTCTTTTATTTATTAGTGATGGCACCCATTTTCAACGTGCTCCACACTGGCCAGCTTCCACCTTCACAGTTGTGTGCACTTCTGAAAGGCATAACCGGCCTGTCGCTGTGAAGACGAGACTGTAATGTCCATCCCGCACGCGGAGAGGCATCACCTGTTTCCAACTCGAGCACACGCTGAGGAAGTCGAAGAAGCGGTATCTGCCCGCAGTGCATTACAAGTGATCCCAGAAACAACAGCCCATAATTATATACCTTCAGTCTTCGCAGGAAACTATTCTTTTAACTTAAAATTGATTATCAAATTTGTATTGCAATTTTTTTGCATCTTTTATTAGTAGTCCTCTCCCGCACAAATCTCTTTTTCGGTTCATGGCCGATCCCCCAGAGTGGGTTGCACCAAGGTATCGAAGGGCCAACCAACCAACCACCGACGACGACAAGAACTGCAAGCTTGAAGGTGCCCACAGCCTCCTGCAACAGCGTCAATACTGATATCGGGTCTGCTGCAACTTTCGCCAGCTTAACCCGCACCCTTCTGTTTCCTCCATATCCTGGCCGCCTGCCGCAGCACACGCATCTCGTGAACGACGCTCGTTGTCTAATAAGGGCGACGATGCTTTTGCTGACCGCGCGGTAGCGAAGAGCACGCAACCAAACCAGCCTCGTAAGCAAGCAACCACCAGTCCGGGGACCGGTGCGACGGCGTTTGCGCGACAGCGCGGCATCGTTTTGTTTGTCGTCTCTGCCAGGGACAGACGGGGTTTATACGAGCACGTCGGTTCGCGATCGCGCATTGGTGGGGGCACGTTGCCGTGACGCGGGACGCTAACGACCGTCACGTCCCGTCATTGTGTGACTTCTTTTTGCCACCCGTCGCTGCGGTACACAAGGGCAGATGATGGCACACTTGCTTTGGTCGACAGTTTTGGGCCGCTCGGTGTCCGACATTCGGGGGATTGTGCAGCAGCACAGTTTTTTGTCTCACGGCCACGGACGTCCTCGGCCTTGAAGATGAATGGCTCGTCTTGTCAATACCGACAAGCGTTAATCGATGCTCCTTGACGCAAAGGCGGGTAAATGAACTATATCTTCGCATCGACTTATGCACCGTCCACATATGTTTTCGGAACAAAAATAAAAGCAGGCCTAATATGAAACAAGAAAAAAAAAAAAAACGGCAACACCGCATATCGGAATGGAACGGGCATCATCTTGGGGTCTCCGCCACGGTGGTCTAGTGGCTATGGTGCTCGGCTGCTGATCCGAGGGTCGCGGGATCGAATCCCGGCCGCGGCTGCTGCATTTCGATGGAGGCGTAATGTTGAGGCCCATGTGCTGTGCGATGCCAGTGCACGTTAAAGAACCCCAGGTGGTCAAAATTTCCGGAGCCCTCCACTACGGCGTCTGTCATAATCAGAGCTGGTTTTGGGACGTTAAACCCCACATAACAACAACAACAATCATCTTGGGGTCCCTCTCCCCTCAAATGGGTAGCTTCCGTTGGAGACGGTGAGAAGGAGTGCTCTGGGCAGTTACTGAACATCCAGGCTCAGTTCTTTTAAGCCCTTCTCGCTTGCCCATTAACTAAGATTCGCACTGCGTGTAATGGGTATATAAGAGAACAGTTTCCGCTCAGCAACCTGTCGAAAGGACGGAGTATAAATTTAGCAATGAACCAATTCGCAACCAGACATGGTGCGATAGCAACGGACATGCATATGAGTATGTATAACTGGTGAATTACAAATGCGGAAACCTACTCGTGAAAAGAAAATTTTAGGATAATAAGGATGGGCAGGTACGCTTACGGCAAGTCGTGATCCACCACGTACCAATGTAGGGGAAAGGGCACGCCATTGCTTTTTACCAGCAGCAGCCTACGACGACGACAACGACAAATAAACTCGAGAAGTTGCGGACTACCAGCGCGACGTGGAACAAAAAATAATAAGCGCAACACTAAAGGAGAGAAGGGGAGCAATATGGACGAGAGAACAAAGCGAATTGCTGATATCCGTGCTACCGTCAAGAGGAAAAAGTGAGCCTGGGTAGGTCACCTAATGCATAGTGTAGGTAACCGATAGACATTGAGAGCGATGTGATGGGTATGGAGGGTTAGAAAACGGAGCCGAGACAGGCGACTAGTTACGCGAGGCCACACAATAAAGAACGAGGTGCTGGGTTCGTAACCGAACCCAGTACCACCCGCAGTGGACACAGCTACACGATGGCGGCAGCACGAAATGAGAGGCTAAATAACAGAAAGCAGGTGAAACAATTCTATGCAGCTTAGTTAGCGAGAACTTGAGAACGAATTTAATCCAACGCGAGCAACCTTTCTAGTTGCTAAGCTACTTATTGGAGAAGTTGCCACGGCTTATAAAACATGGCTATTGCGCTCTCTCAAAAGTTCTTCGACGCCCCATCTTGCGCTTCATTAAAGAACAGTGCCGAACATGTCGTTGGGTTAGTTGGTTCACACTTGTATCGGAAGAAGGGAGCGCTAAATGTGGCAGAGACAGAATCGAGATGCACCCAGGACCAGGCGCATGCCCTTTTCCACTGTATAATTGGCGCTACCCCTCCCTCTCTCTATCTGAGCGCGGCGTGCGTGCGTGCGTGTGTGTGTGTTGTCGTCGTCGTCGTTGTTGTTGTTGCTGCTGCTTACGCCTGTCTCGACAGCGCCCCAACATGTGATGTTTGCAAACACCAGACAAGAAAATCTTTCAAGGGCCTGTCACCTAAAACCCTTGACATTTCCACGGCGGCGTAATTGAATTGTTGCACTGCGCTATGTATTAGTATCAGTTGTGACATTGATTCGGTGTTTCATAATAAAGGAGAATGCTCATATTTCACCGTTGCCGTGTGCGCGATGTTCCGTAAAAGAAATTGCGACAAGGTGCTGTCGGGCACGTGTCCCTTGCCGTAAGCCGTGGATGCTAGCAAAACGAGTTTTTGGGTAGCCGAGAGGCACGGCGTCCTTATGCCCTCAATTTTATCGTTCGTTCAGTTTTGAAGGTCACGGGATGAAACACGCTCCTTGAGGTAAAGGATGGGGAAGGAGGCGGTAGGAGGCTCACGCCGCACGTGGCTTTCCGCGTGGTTGAGCGCTTCTGCGGCTCGCGCTCTCTATTTTGGTCTTGTCGTTTCCAGCGGAGCAAAATGTTGAGCAATCCAATATGTCTGTTGATTTGTGTACGACATGTTTTTTTCGGGCGCACCTGGAGGTCGATGTCGCGTAATGTCAAGTTTCAGAGACGCGTTTGTGCCGCGCCAGGGTGGTCCAGTGGTTATGGCACTCGGCTGCTGATCCGAAGGTCGCGGGATCGAATTCTGGCCGCGGCGGCTGCATTTCGATGGAGGCGAAATGTTGAGGCCCGTGTGCTGTGCGATATCAATACACGTTAAAGAACCCAGGTGGTCGAAATTTCCGGAGACCTCCCCTACGGCGTCCCTCATAATCAGAGCTGGTTTTGGGACGTTAAACCCCACAAATCAGAGACACGTTTCAATTCGAGAGGCTTGTCTACTCTCCTTGGACTTTTCAGCACGTTAGAATTCCAACATTTATTATACTAACGATATCGGGTAAATTCGGTCCACGGTCGTCGATGTGGACGTGACGCCATGCGTGGGCGGGCCACGTAATGCACAGACAAGACAACCGTTGGTCATCAAGGGTAACAGAGTGGATTCCTAGAGAAGGCAAGCGTGGCAGGGGGCTACAGAAAGTTAGGTGGGCAGATAAGAACAGGAAGTCTGCGGGGATAAACTGGGCCCAGTTAACAGAGGACAGGGATAATTGGAGATCTACGGGAGAGGCCTTTGCCCTGCAGTGGGCGTAGACAGGCTGATGATGATGATGATCAGTAGTTGTGACGATAGTGCTTGTGTAGCGTCAATTGCGCGTCTAATGTGTGCTAAGTTCTTCCTTAGCAATGTAATAAACGACACATATCTTCTACTAGCACTCGGAATGCTTTTGTCCAGCTTTTCTCGATCCCGTAGAAATACTCCAGTAAACGAAGCTCATGATACGCACATCAGTCCACTGTAGACGGCATTTATATTGGCAAAACAGATATCTGTGCTTGGCACTAACTAGAGTGTCAACGTTGCGCCATACCATGAGTTACCTTAGGTGGGCTAGTTGGTTTTACATCACGTTGTTGACAGGCACGCAAAATATCGAGAAGTGTTCTTGGTTGAAGTTCAATGCCCGTGTTGTGTGCATCACTGTCGGTTTCTCCTCGTTTTCTCGAATTTTGCGCTGTTGCCACTCAGTTGCCATGGTGCTGTCGAGTTTCCTGTTTAGCCCATGTTATCAATACACCTACTCATGCACTTTGCACAAAGACGTTCATACTATACACAACACTTCGTTGAATGTTACACGGTTCACCATAAGCAGGCTCCTCGCTGACTGCTTCGCATGACACCGGTTCCCACAGTGCGTGATATACGCAGGGTCTTTATTTAAAAAAAATTTTGAGGAAATGTTTTTTCTGCAGTCATGGGTCACCGAAATTTTTCAGTATAGCATTTAGCGAGCTTATCTGGACGCGATACTTCCAAAATTGATCAAGAATTCGGGTAAAAATTTCCTTTATATACCGCAGTCCGCGGAAGCAACGATATTGGCAGTTTCTGCGCGGAATATGTCGGCTTTGGGACGGGTGGCATATTTCTTGGGGCAGTTCTGATTGCAACCCACGGGCATGGCTCACAGAAAAATTTACGTATAGTTGCGTATATCAGCTCAAAGTTAAGCCCGCCAACTCTTAAGCGGTAGTAAAGGGGCGGTGCCTTTATCTTTAGACACGCTTGGAGTGCGTCAGAGGAGTGTTTGGTACATTGAGGGGAATCATTTCAGTCGTTTCAGTTTTCAGTCTCATGGTTATAAGACCATCAATCGGATGGACGACACAAAGCGACAGTGCTGGTGACAGGCAGGGCGGGGCCTCTGCAACATATTTCTGAAAGTTGCACTACGCACACGAAGATCAAGCGTACAGGGTCAGCGAGACGGGCTTCCGTGCATTGCATCCGTGAAGAAAATGAAGCGGCCCGCGCGTTGACGCTGAGCGTCGCCTAAAGGGTCGCGACATTCCGGCCGATCGCATCTTGCTCTGATCGGAGCTCATCAGCTGACAGCTTGCTCGCATCTGGCGCGACCGAAGCGCCGCGCAGATGGACAAGAGGTCCGGTGGGGGAGGGGGATGGAGCGCGACTGGACGCTTTGATCGTCCTGACAAATGGGCTCCGGACGAGAAGGCGCCACCGCAAATGCGCGCCGTCGTTTCAGACGGCGGTGAATAACGACATGGGGAGAGACAAGTGGTGCTCGGAGCGACCACAAATAATAATAATAAAAAAAGAGGCTTTGCAGGGAAGGAAGGAATGAGATGGAATGTGTCAAGGACGCGGGCCGACGTTCAATGCGTGCGGAAGCAATGAGGCGGCTAATTAGAGACGGAAGTGACACGCGTGCGCGCAGGAGTCGAGGTGCTCGCCCTCAATACGTTACAAAGAAAAACCCGCCGGATATGAATGGAGGTCAACGGGGGCAGGAGCAGGAAACGAAGGACGTGTTGAGAGTGCCTGGCGTGATAAGTATTTCGAGCATCGCCTTGAAATTAGAGGAGAAGGTTGGACGAAGCCGGGCAGCCTCTAAGAAACAATGGCGAATTTCTCAGTGGGAGCCTTTTCATGAGAGTGCCTGTTCGAGAAAGGTGAATGTCTGAATGAAGAAAAAAAAAAGGAAGTCTTCATTGGAGGTTTATTTCTTTCCCCCTTCGCCCTCCCCGCTCTTTTCTTTATATGTGCGATAACTGTTGTGGGATATGCTGCACAAGGTTCTCTGTATGTTGTTCGCGCACCGCGAAGAAAGCTATTCCGGAGGAAATTGTTCGGCAGGAAGCTATTTTTTGTAAACGCACCGGCACAGGTATGAGGTGGCTAAACTTTCCACCCGGAAACGTCGCAGGTTGTGGCAGTTCATTTCATTTCTAAAGCGCAGCTCTTATGCACCCGTTCCTGCTTTGAGCATCGCAAGTCGGCCCTCATCGCCGTAACTAAGTGAACGAGCGCAGCGAATGATGACCTAGCTAGAGCCACGCGACGCTTTCCTTTTGAAGAGCGAAGCTCCTTTACGCCGGCCGTAATCTGCCCGGTCTGGAAGAAAATTATCATCATCACGAAATATGATGAAGAAGTGCGCACGCAATTCTTCGATGCAATGCATCGCATTTGCGCGCACACTACTTTCTTCTCTTGCGCTCATGCACTGGGCAGTACATAAAAGGCGGATGCGTTTCATATCATAGCATAGATTAGTATGGTATAGCAAGGGGGCAGTAAAGGGGAGTGGGGGTGAGGAGGAGGGGACAGAGTAATGCATAGCATAGCCTTGTGTAGTATAGTATAGCGAGGGGTGAGAAAGAGACGTGACGCTGAGGGGGAATGACGTGATGGTGATGAGGGAAAGGAAGGACGTCATCATTGCCCGTCAAGCCAATTTGAAGCTAGACGCGTGACCAAAATCACGTGACATGACGAGAAGCTAGTCACGTGACACGTACCCGCCAAAACCATGTAACAGCTAGCAACCTGGCAAATCACGGCACTTAGACAATTGAGCTTGTAGATGCCGACACTATATCAGGCGAACGGTTCGGAACCAAGTTTCATGACTGCTGTGAGTGCCGTCGCTATTGTCCATTGAGGAGAAGCAGTGGACGGCCAACTGATGTTTCTTCACTGGTAGCGTGAATCTTGCTAGCACTGCGACAGCCGTGGTTGCGAAAGAAGTGCGTGACCTCGGTCTAGGAAGGTCCGATTCTACGTGTAGTTGATCAGTCAGGTGTGCCATAGCATTCTACCTAAGACTCCAGTCGCGCCTACGATGTCTTCGTACGTCCAGATTCTTTAATGAAGTCTATATTAATTGGCAGTCTTGAAGGAAATCACTGCGAACATCGTATAAGGTGCCCAAGTCTGCGCTGTCGAAGAGGCATCGTTCTTCTCATCAGCATCATATGTCCACAAAAGAACAGAAGACGCCTCCCAGCGACCATCAGCGACTTATGTTTTTTCATACTATAGCTACACAGTGACACAGTTACTAATTTAACTGCGCCACCTTATCCTCCTCCGTACACGACGGTGCTTCCCCGTGCTTGATATTAATTGCCTCATTTTTTTTTTACCATCCCGGGTATTTGGTCTACGTGACGTCCTACTGATGCCATCCGTCCTGGGCGAGCCTCCGTTAAAGCTCCTGCAGCTGCCTTGTCACCATGCCGCACAATAGGTCGCTACTACACGGTTGTACCTGAATAGTTAACTCGCCACGCTACCGTCACCGTCGTCAGGCAAAAGGAGCAGACCGTCGCACGCAAAGAGATCCGAATAGAACCTCTAGTTATCAGTGTGTCGTTGCCGTCTTCGTCGCGTATTTTACCCAATGACGCAAAGCAAACGTCATACGCCTGGATCGTAGACTACATCTCCAATTGTACACAGCACCATTATCTAGTTATTCTCTTACGAAAAAAAAAATGGTGCAGGGAAAGCCTGTTCTACCGCGATTGATATGACCATTTATATTGGTGTTCTGACCTATATGAACGAGCTCCTTCGTATGCGAAAGATAAATTATATTATGAATATGGAATATATTTTGGTTTTAGTGACTGTTTGTGAAAAGAAATAACATAAAAGTAATATATATGTACATATATATACATATTGGAGAGAGCGACACGCCAAAGCGAAAAAAGAAAAAAAAAAGAAAAAGGAAGACGGAGAAAGAACGTACATAGAGTTCTCTGTTTGTCGACTCGCTTTACACTAGACATGTCAGGATGTCGAATGGAGACACAGCAAAGGAGTTTAGCGCCTGCAAAAAGCGTGCGACAATGCACGAAGCGCTACGAAAAACTAAAAATATAAAAACAAACTAAAAGCTAGCAGCAGAATAGAAACGGGAAGACAAAGGAAACGACTTCGGTGGAAGGACTTCATTTCGAGGCATGTGTCGTTGCAGAACAACAGAACTTTATTCTGTCCAGCTTGTCAGCCTCGTTTCCTCAGCGTAGCCCTGTTTCGTGTCTTCATTTTGTGCCCACTCTTGGTGACGCAGTTCTGTCCTCTTTGTATTGTTTAGTTTGCCTTTTTTTGGAGATTACTTCCTCGCCGGCTTTCTCTCATCACTGCTAAACAGGCGGGCGCGACACGGAGGAGTGAGCGAAAGAAGGAAGCGAAAGGCAACGAAAAACAAACAAACAAAAAAATCGACAGGCCAAACAAGGGAACGCAAGTAAACGAAGACAGTGTGAAAGGAGAGTATATAGCTAAGTTGATGGAGAACATCAGTGGATAAATGGCCGGCTGAGTGGCTTTTCTATTGTTTGTAGAGTAGAAATTTTCTTCTTCTTTTCTTTAACTATCCGCTCCGATGTTGCTGCAGTAGCCGGTTTTGCCTTTTATCTGCTGTAACCGGTCAGAGGCGCTGCGCGCTTTTGTCAGCATTCTCGCGCCGACGGCTCTTGCCGAAATAGCCTATTTGGTCCTTTGTTGTTGTATGTGATTTCGCCAGAGCGCACGTGTTCATGACTGACACATTAGGAGAGAGAGCGCATCAGCGAATCCGACCAAAGTGGGCTGATAACCTTACCACGACTCCTTTCTTTTCTTTCTATCTCTTTCATTTTTTTTTTTTTTTTGAGACGGCAGCGAGCGAGGGCAACAACGGGAAGGAAAGTGCACTTGCAAACAAGAAGGATGGCTTACTGGAACCGACAGGCCGAACAAAAAGGCGCCCGAATGAACGCCTTTGTGACTTTATAGGGGGCGGACTGGACAGTGTAAAACAGGGAGCGTCTTCTCGGTGAGAACCATGTGCTTTGGAAATGGCAGGGCCGGTTATTACAGAGGAAGACGCCAAATGATGGATTCACAGTGTAGGAACATGGTCACCAGAACTGTAAGTTCTTTTCCTGTCAGTCGCGATAATCGTAATAATTAACATTCCAATTACATCTTTTAAGGAAGTTCCGCATAAACTCGCGGAGTACCTGCTGTCATCGTGAGCTATTCATATGATAGTAGACTACACGTGAGCTATGCACATGGCAGTAGTAGACTTGACCTTCTCCAATCATTGCGTAGGGTAGCAGGGTGCACGCTTCTTCTTTCCCACCCTCGTGCACACACACACACACACACACACACACACACACACACACACACACACACACACACACACACACACACACACACACACACACACACACACACACACACACACACACACACACACACACACACACACACACACACACACACACACAAACGCGCGCGCGCGCGGCATGAATAACACTTATACATACAACTTGCGGCAGACTTTCATCGAAAGAATGTGATCGTGTGCACCAACACTGCTCGGCGTTGAAAGTTGGTGCTCTTGTATATCAGGCCGCAACATTTAGCGGGAACTTTCAATGCGTCTTCCGGGGCGTGCGTCTGTAAACAGCGAAAGTGGGCGAATTATCCGCGATGTTCAGGAAATTGGAGGCATGCTGTCACAGATCCCGAGCTATGAGACCCGGGAGGCAATTGCCGGGAGAGATTCCAAGAACCGACGTATCAGTTCCGTGAAAATGACCCCATGAAAGTTCGGAAAATTAAGTTGTGCGTCCCTTTGGTGCGCTAGCAAAACGCCAGCAGTGATTTAAAGACCGAGTCAGAGCCAAGGGTGATCAAAGCAAAACAAATATATTTTCATTGAACAGCTAGGCAGTTACGAAAACGTGCACAAACACGGCTCTTCAAAATACGTAGATGGGCTACAACATAACACGGGACCAACTAACACCAAATATACAAGCTCATACGTTACAATTATTAGAGAATAAGACATAGAGAGCCCTATTCAGCAGGGCTACTCGAATCGTCTCGTCAACATGAGGCTTGCTGGTCGATCTCGACGGTCAGTCCGAGGAGCAGCGTCGTTAAACTTCTTTCTTCCTTCACCGTGTCATATGACGACTCACTGACGAACGCCCCGCCACGGTGGTCTAGTGGCTAAGGTACTCGGCTGCTGATCCGAGGGTCGCGGGATCGAATCCCGGCCGCGGCGGCTGCATTTCGATGGAGGCGAAATGTTGAGGCCCGTGTGCTGTGCGATGTCAGTGCACGTTAAAGAACCCCAGGCGGTCGAAATTTCCGGAGACCTCCACTACGGCGTCTCTCATAATCAAAGCTGGTTTTGGGACGTTAAACCCCACAAAACAACAACGACTCACTGACGAACACCTGTTAACGACAGCCCGTTGTCGATCCTTTAAATTTGTTTCGGCGGGTCTTCCAGAAGTTTCGGGGCGGGTCACCTGATCTTAGCACGCGCAAAGCTGAGGGAAACCTCTCGATCAAACTCGATGATCCTTGGCGTCGGAGGCGCCGCCTCCTTCACATGTCGAGGTTAGCGTCGGTGCGTACTTTCTGCTTCCTCCTTCTCTCCCCGTCTGTCTCGCCCGCTCACCCACTGCGATGCGATGACTCAACGTCGCATTTTCGTACTTTGCTAGAGAGAGAGAGAGAGGTAAGGAAAGGCAGGGAGGTTAACAAAACGCGCGTCCGGTTTGCTACCCTGCGCTGGGGAAAGGAATAAAGGGGTGAAATAGAATGAAAAATAGAAGACGTGTGAGAGAAGAGCATCAATCACGAGCATGCATGCACAAGTACATTGTCTAGAGGCGGTCGCAGAGACCTGTCGACTTCAGGTACGTCAGCAACGCCTGCGACGCCTTCTGAGCTATCGAAGCATATCGCCAGGTCCAAAGAGCCTTGGCTGCTGGAAACGGCCTCTTGTCCAGCCTGCCGAGTACCATGTGAAATTGGTAGCATGGGGCGTCGCAGTTACTGCATATATATATATATATATATATATATATATATATATATATATATATATATATATATATAGTTAGAAACAAGTTAATGAGCAAACAGACAATGAAGCCTAGGAAAGCATAGGGGAAGTTACTTGTAGTATTTTAATTGTGGAGAAAGTAGAAAGGAATTAAAGTGGACGAAAAGACAAACCTGCCTTCGGTGGGACCCGAACCCACGACCTTCGGATGTCGCGTCCGATGCTCCACCAACTGAGCTACGAAGGCGGCCCGTCCCCCCGTCCACTTTATTGTGTATTTATGTACATATTATCCTGGGAGTGTTAGGCAGCGCCACTCATGGCCAAGGCAGCGTGCGTGGAACGCACTTTCTTGCCAGGAGGCGTCACGTAGAACGTGAACTTAGATGTGATGGCTGCTGCTCAATAAGCCCTCGCATGCTACCTAAGGCACCAAGTCTGCCGCAACGAGGCCCAAGCTATGAAAATAACGAAAGGGAAGGGGTCAAGGGCTCGTTCTTTATTTGTTAGAAACAAGTTAATGAGCAAACAGACAATGAAGCCTAGGAAAGCATAGGGGAAGTTACTTGTAGTATTTTAATTGTGGAGAAAGTAGAAAGGAATTAAAGTGGACGAAAAGACAAACCTGCCTTCGGTGGGACCCGAACCCACGACCTTCGGATGTCGCGTCCGATGCTCTACCAACTGAGCTACGAAGGCGGCCCGTCCCCCCGTCCACTTTATTGTGTATTTATGTACATATTATGCTGGGAGTGTTATGCAGCGCCACTCATGGCCAAGGCAGCGTGCGTGGAACGCACGCTGCCTGGCAAGAAAGTGCGTTCCACGCACGCTGCCTTGGCCATGAGTGGCGCTGCCTAACACTCCCAGAATAATATGTACATAAATACACAATAAAGTGGACGGGGGGACGGGCCGCCTTCGTAGCTCAGTTGGTGGAGCATCGGACGCGACATCCGAAGGTCGTGGGTTCAGGTCCCACCGAAGGCAGGTTTGTCTTTTCGTCCACTTTAATTCCTTTCTACTTTCTCCACAATTAAAATACTACAAGTAACTTCCCCTATGCTTTCCTAGGCTTCATTGTCTGTTTGCTCATTAACTTGTTTCTAACAAATAAAGAACGAGCCCTTGACCCCTTCCCTTTCGTTATATATATATATATATATATATATATATATATATATATATATATATATATATATATATATATATATATATATATATATATATATATATATATATATATATCAAATAGATGGCGTGGCGAAATACTCGAAAACCAACCTAAACTAATACTCGTAAAACCACATGCATGGCATAAAAACCCGGCGCAGGTGCTTAAATCCACACATAAGAAATAAGGTAACGACTGTCGGAGCGGGTTAGTTCGCAAAACTACCACCGTTGCTCTGTTACGACAAGTGCCTCTTCAATAACTTTCAGTCATAGATAAGCACTCAGGCAGGGCAGTTATATTACCCCTACGAAGCAGGTGTGTTCCACTGGCGGCGTTATGCTACCTTGGCCGAGGGTTCGGATTTATTTCGGGGGAGGAAAAAAAAAAACATGAAGAAAGGGACAGACAGTCGCTTTGATGAAGCTCATGCAACAGAAAATACTAGTGAAGGCTCAAGCTGCAGCTACAACTGGCTTCGAAAATAACTTAAAGTTGTGTTGGCTGTCTCACTCGCTTCTCAAGCCGGAAGTAAAAAGAGCCCGTGGGAATCAGCAGAGGCGAAGGGCTCACACGAAAAGTGGAGACGCCTTTCATGAGAACCTGCATGCGAGTTAAATATTTGCGATATTTTCAGGTTGAATAACTCACGAGTGGGAAGTACCGCCATTGTCGTGGGCAGCGCAGTTCAACACCATACTCCCGACCCAACCTTCTGCTATTCTCTACATTTCGTCCCACAGAACCCACCGTTTGCAAGGCTACTATTTCTCTCTTTTTCCATCTCGCAATAAGGGTGGAAACCGTATGCAGGCGCAGATTTACGCGTTTCCTTGTGCCTGGTCTCCCGGACGTAAATAAACTGAGGTGTTGCGTGTGGGGCCCACTTCTTACAAGGCAAGGAATTTCCGAAATGGGTGGGGCGTTGATTTATCCAATTCTTTTTTTCTTCTCGCTTCTTGTTATGAGCCGTTGTGCCTAATGTCGTTGAAATAAACAGGAACACAAACACGGGGAAAATATGTCGCACCATTCAAAAACCAGCGAAACAGAACGGACATGTACGCTTTACGAGAAGAGTAGGGAGGAAAATAAGGAATAACATATTTCCCGAGAAGAGTCACAGCATCCGAAGACTGAGTGTTGAAAAGCAGCTTTCAGTGAGCTCCTTTGCTGACGAACAAGTCAGCTGCCTGATGAGCAAAAAGAGCCCATGGTGGTGGGGGTAGTTCATTCGCTGAATGCGTCGTGTTCTCACCGATAGGCTAAACTAACCTTCAGCTCAGTATACGCAACATGCTCTGGATGCTATGGATTCAATAATTTCAAGCCTGTAGTAGGCGCGATGGCTCATTTAATACTGGTATATCGCAATAGGCGTGAGTTCACAGTGGAGGGTGATCAGCCTAAGTTTCCGCATTTAAAGGGCAACCATGTTCGGATATCAATGTTTTCCAATGATACTGATAGTCCTATAACCGCCAGGGTGGTTCAGTTTGCTCAGAAAAGCGCCAGTAATTTTAAATCAGCAACTGAAAGTCGTCTTCAAACCGAAACCGAAACGGGTAGATGCTCCGTGGAGTATGTGCGGTGACGTCACAACCTTCCCGTCACCATAAATATGTAAATGGCGCCAAAGAAGGGAGGTCATTCAAATATGTATTGAGTTATGCCAGCTTTTTTTTTATTTTGACAGCGACGATTTGAGCGCCGAAGTATCGCTGTTTTGCTTTTGTAGGCCCGCTGGCTCGGGTAGGCAGCGCGGAGGTGTTGACGTCAAAAACACAGCGTGGCCCGTGTGAGAATCCGCTAAAAAATTTTAAAATTCATTTACAGCAAAACTAAATGACCTACATCCGCCTGGCTTGGCATATATGATTACCAAGGAGAATATATAATGAAAACTTTATTGAGATCAGCGGACACTGAAAAATCGCCGGAGTTGCCCTTTAACTGTCCGTGACGCGTAAGATACGCAGCAGCGTTTCTTGATTTCACCGAATTTCTGGCAGTATCGTCACGACCTTTTATTCTGTTCTCATTTTTTATTCTCATTCCTACTGCGTAGCATAGCAAGCAGGACACGCTTACGATTGAGGTTCCATTAGGTATTGATGTTGTTTATAGTGGGATCTGAGCAGCACGCGACGCATTAATTGTCACTGCACGTTGTCACTGCATGCGTAATTGTCACACACACACACGCACACACACACACACACACACACACACACACACACACACACACACACACACACTCTTACTTTGGTAAGTATGTGTGTGTGTGTGCCTGCACGTGCCTCTAGCATTTTCGCCTCCATCGGAAATGTGACGTCTGCGGTAGGGACCGAATTCGCGCCCTTCGGGTCAACCGCCGAGCGCATTGCCACTGTACAACCACGCAAAGTACGATGCACCGCGAAAGGCGATGCGAGCCGATTTATTACTTTTAGATAGGAGACCATTCAAGCCAAAGAATGTACTCGGTCCGAGCAAAGAGAAGGGCTTAAGAAAAGAGCGCTTTCTGGATCCAAAATGTTCTCAGAAGACACAAATATTCTGTGCAAGTGTTCGTTTTCGCTTGATGCTAAAGGTAAAAACAAACAAACAAAAGAAAATAAAAAAGAACAGAGTATTATATCTGATATGCACGGATTTTTTTTTTTTGCTTTTAACATGCATTTTATTTATATTTACTTGTGCTTGTGTGTTTTTGCTGTGCACAGTCGCCCATCCCAAATATAAGAATTATATATGCACAGGCGTGTGCTTAGTTTTCCTA
The DNA here is from genome assembly GCA_013339685.2 of Hyalomma asiaticum. Lineage (NCBI taxonomy): Eukaryota > Metazoa > Arthropoda > Arachnida > Ixodida > Ixodidae > Hyalomma > Hyalomma asiaticum. Next base: position 139,416,751 of record CM023482.1, read on the forward strand.
CGTGAGCTCTCCTGGCACCGCCTCCAGACCCGCACCCTTGCCTCCCACTATCAGCTGTCCCGCATCCACCCAGGGGCATATGCCCCGTCTTGCACACAGTGCACCCACCCCCACACTACCCTTACCCACATTCTCCTCGAATGCCCGGCGGACCCTCCCCCGCGGGGCATGGAGCTTCTGACCACCTGGGAGGAATGGGAGACCCTGCTGCGCTCGACGGACCCGGTTAGGCAGAAGATCGCCACCGACCGGGCTGCCCACGTCATGGAGCTTCACGAACTCATGAACGTGTAGTGCACTGGGGTCGTGCGGGGACCCGAAGATCCCTTGGTCATTAAAGTTCTCTCTCTCTCTCCTGCGTGATCTCTCTGTGACTCGTGCCACGCGTTGGAATGCATGATTTTTAGTCTTCTGGTGTTCTACTGTGTTGTATTTTCGTGACAATTTTCTTCTTTTTCTTAACAAAAGCTCTTTTGTTTCGATCGCCAGTGAGAAGCAGTAGCCGGTGCCGTATAGGAGGCACTAAACTCCCCTTTTTACCATTCAATAAAACAAATCATTTCCAGATGCAGTACCGTTTTAGCATCACACCTGAATCGGAATTATAGGCCTCCGAGCCCAGGAATCGAACCTGCAACCTCGTGTTATAACTACTGATGGAGAGAAGCTACTCATTTGGAAGGCTTGTCCCAGTTATTCGATTAATGTAGTTTTCAACAACAACAACAACAACAACAACAACAACAACAACAACAACAACAACAACAACAACAACAACATAGATGTCTTACGTGCCAAAACCAGCTGTGATCATGACGCGCGCCCCCTAGCGAAAGACTCCGGAGTGGTTTTATATACCTAAGGTTCCTTACAGTGCATCTAAGCTCAACGCTTTCCTTTTTCTTTTTGCACTTCGGTTTCGCCAAAATGCTGCCGCCGTGGGGGGGATCAATCCCGCAACCCCGACCTTAGCAAGCCAGAACCCTAGCCGCTAAGCTTCCGCGGTGTGTAATAATATGGTATTTCAAGTCGGTAGATGAACAAGCTCCCTTTGAGGCTGTTTATTCGAGTGCCGTTCTTTTGCTTAAGTGACTGACTGATGATGATTGATTTACGGGGTTTTACGTCCCAAAACGACGATTTGATTATGACAGACGCCGTAGTTGAGGGCTCCGGAAATTTCGACCACCCGGGGTTCTTTAACGCGCACTGACATCGCACAGTACACGGGCCTCAGCATTTCGCCTCCACTGGAATGCAGCCACCGCAGTCGGGATTCGATCCCGCGATTTGCTTATTAGCTCGAAACAATCGTTGGAACCACCGAGTTGTTAAACGCCGGAGGGGTGCTACAATTTCAAAGTACGTAAAGTTACAGGTGCTCACGGACAAGGGCGCAAAAAACGAGATACTCTCTTCCCTGTTTTGTGAGCGAATATTTTATTGAGCGCCTTTGCGCGCTTTTGGTTGAAACGCGAAATTAAGCGGCAGCCATGAAATAAATTACATAAATCACAATTTTTTAATGAGAGCATGTCTATAGAAGATCCGGAAGCATGGTATCTAAGAGCGGACAATATACTTACTAGTATGTACATATGCAGACCGCTATTCTCGAAAAATTTATATCCGAGATTAGATTAATTTTTCTCTGTTTTTGTCCGCGCGTCCTCACCGGAATGACGTCGGGAGCACGGTGCTGCTGTTGGACATGTGGGGATAAGGAAGGAATGAAATTCTAATACGACCAACAAAAAAAGAAAAGAAGGAGAAAAGAAGGGAGAACGGAAAGCAGCTTTCGCGAAAGCTGGTTCTGAGGGCCGTTCTGAATCAGTTCAGCCTAATTAGACAGAGTGGGCGTATAGGCCTTAATTAGGGAGAACCAAGATTGCTGCAAGAGTGCTCGTCCCTCGGATCGCTGATCCGAAAACAGTTGCCCCTTGGAAGAAAGAAAAAAAGAGAGAGCAAAAAGGAGGGACAGATAGAAAGTGTGTGTGAGAGAGAGAGGAAGTTTGTGCAAACGGAATGGGCGGCATGACTTTGCCGGAAGAGCACGTTGCAAAGCAATGTGGCCTGACGACGAGGGTGTAGAAAATTGCCTCTTACAGATGGGCAAACAAAACGCGCTGCCCAAAATAACGTGGCGTACAGTTAGTTATAAAGGTGCGTACAGGCGCGTTCGAAGAAGAAAAGAAAGAACCGTAGTCACAGATGGCATGGGCGAGTGCGAGAATGAAATGTAGTCTCGAACTTTTACGTTGCCTACGCGAGGTATTGAAAAAAAAAAAAAAAGGAACGATCCAGTATATTCGAGCACTGAAATGAGATTACCCATGTATACCATTACCTGTAGTTGAATACGTTAAGGAAAAAGACAAGGTGAGGATGTTCGAGAATGTTGATTCTAATGAGGCAAAATATTTCGCTGTTTTTTTTCGAGGGCTTTAGATATAAGTGCTTTCAGTGAATTCATGCTGTCAAAGGAATAATTAGAACGCGCCACGGTAGCTCAGCGGCTATGATGTTAGCTTGCGAACCTCGAGGCTGCAGGATCGAATCCCTGCCATGGCGGCAGCATTTAGATGGGAGAAGGGGGGTGGGGGAGGGGAAATACAGAAAAAGAAAACAGTTGCGTACTTATATTTAGACGCGTGTTAAAGACCCCAGGAGGTCGAAATTATTCCGGAGCCCTATTATCCGGGGCGGTGCTTCATAATCGTAGCGCGGTTTCGGCACGTCATCAATTATTGTTATTGATTAAAGAAATAATTAACACATACCTGTATTGTTCTGTACTGTTAGTCAGGCAACAGATCTTGGAAATCTATCTGGTTAACAAAACGAGAAGGTGAAATATTTCCGCCGCGTGCTTTTGTAATATTTGGCAGCATATCTTTTCCCCACTGTATTGTTGCGTTTCTTTTGTTCTTATTTGTTTTCTTTCTTGAAATTTTGCTGAACAATGTATAGGAAGGAAAAGGGGAAAAACAGAAAGGCAGGGAGGTTAACCGAATAATGTGTACATTTTCTTTCCCACTGTCATATCTTTTGTACGATGTTGCCGCTTTCGTTCCTTTCCTCGTTTATTTTCCGTTCAATATTGTGTAATACTCTAATGTTGCTAGACTATGTTTGTTTTACTTTACTTTAATTTTAATTACGCTAATGATGCCCCTACTCAATGCCTCATCTGTGGCCAGTAAGACATCTTTAAATAAATAAATAAATAAATAAATAAATAAATAAATAAATAAATAAATACTGCTTCTATAGATGCTACAGTAGAAGGAAGAGCTTACCGTCTAATGGATGAATGTTTGAATCGCTGTTTTCTTGCGTCGAAGAAGCCTCTATCTTCTATGAACCGGCATTGAAAGGCTGCGACATAATTCAACTGTTCGGGGTGTTTGGAGGACCTTTCTCCGCATTATCCGTCAAACCTCACAAACGGGCACAGTGACCGACAATTCCGTATCAGGGCAGGAGATTTGGGCTCCATGCAGGTTTTCTCTTTCTTGATTCGACGTCGCCGTGCGCGCAGTCTTTTAAATTCCCTCCTGCAAGGAGATGGTGGTTTTAGGGGCGAAGCTCCTTAGGGTGTGGGTCTGTCCCTCCTCTGTATGTATGTATGTAGCCACCTCTAGTTTAGTTTATGAATGGCTCAATAGATGGCGTTGTGTGTCCAGGCTGCTACCTGGACAAACGCATCATCATCATCATCATCATCAGCTACCTCTTTCCTGAAGCCATGCACTACGCCACGAAGCGCACACGGAAACATGCACCACGATGACACTAAATACCCAACATTAACGAAAGACTGCCCGTTTCTAACGACGACGACGACGATGATGATGATGATGCGTTTGTGCTAGCGCGTTACGGCGCGTGTAAGAAGCTGGTGTGAGACGCTGTGGCCTCTCCGCCTTATACTCTTTCAGCAGTCATGTAATGGCGTCGGCAAACGCGGTGCGCGTTCCGGCCTGTGTAAGGGGCTGCGTAAGACGCTGTGGCCTCTCCCCCTTACTAGAGTGTACTGCACGTTTCTAACGCGTTTGTGCTAGCGCCCCCTTAAACGCGAGATCCCAGCATTCGAATACAGTGTTTCTCACGTCTTTACATGATGACCGACGGGGCGAATTACACGGAAGATTCACGGTTTACCGATGATTCACTCCGGAGCTTCGCCCACTCATCATCATTCACCCCGTGGATATGCTGTGATTTTTTGGGCTGCTTCTAGCCTAAAGGGTCTATATAGCATCCATCACATTGCGCGCATTATCATAGGCAGAACGTCAAGTTGCTTTTCACCATTCATTATTTCGACTGTCTGCGTCAAACAGCGTTCTTCTTCTTCTCCTCCCACATCAAAAATGTTGCATGAAACCCATAAATGTTGAATTATGGCGTCTTTCTATCCGAGTCCTTCTTTATCTTAGTGTCCTTACTCAACGAGAGTGAGATATCGCGTGAAATATTACGCCATGATAATAATGATAATGCCTGAGAGAATGGGGAGCCGGGTTCGAATAGTGATATTATGCAGAAGTGACAAGTGTTGAAAAGCGAGGTTTATATGACCTAAGGAATATAATATGCTGGGGTGAGGGTTTTCCCTTCACAACGTGCAGTTTACGGAGCCTGTATTGGCGACGGCCTGCTTAGTGTGAGCGATCATATACAATGACCCTCTTTGCGTTTTGCCATGCTGGAAGTTTCGGTTAAAACCAGCATGCCATTGCTACCCGATTGGCTCAGAGTATGCCGAGTTTTTAAAGAACGTTGTCTAAGGAGTCTTAGTGAAGTACTTAAAGTACCCTGATGCGCCAGCAACATGATTTGGAGCTGTCTGAGGTATATAACTAAACCTTCCGCTCGTTTTGTTAAAAAATCGTCTTTTTTTAACGTCGTACTCGTCGCTCGCTCTCTGGCTTCCACCCTGTAGTTGAAAAAAGGTCTAATGCAACCCGTAGCATTCGGCGATGCCTTTCGCAGCCTGAGCACTTGCGTTTATCCTGAGCACTTGCAACACACGAAGCATATGCAAAAGCCCATTTAGTTTTGACTCAACGAAGTGGTCAAGAGATTGCGGCGCATTTTCGCTCAACAATAGAGCGAACCTCCTTTTCCTGAGAGATATTTCGATGGCGAACTACAATGTAAACCTCCTCGCAAATTATACTTTGTCTGACGAAGAAGAATACGGAATAAAGTTTAGTAGCACGGTTCGACCCCGTTATACAAGTTCTAGTTTTGAGGCAGGAAGCGCAGCTGAATTTATTATTTTTTCTTGTTTCTCTCACGTTGCGGGCTCCCTTCCTTGCGTCAAGTTCATCAGATAGGTAACGATTATTTTATAATAACTTCTGCTGGCGCACGCTTCCCGTCACACGAAGTGCCACCCCGACTAGCCACTTCCGGATCGCTCTGTCAAACCAGTGACTCGACCGATCTGAACTAAAAAAAAAAAAAAAAAAGAAAATACTGAGAGGGACGAGAGTTGAACAGACTGGATGACGCGAAATGTGCACACGCTTGCGCGGCGCAGTGCGGCGGCGACGCGCGAGGGCTGCCTTTTGACGTATTGTACGATATTGTCAGCGGAGGGGCGGCTCCCACTGCAAGATTAACATATCAGCTTTTCATTCCATCATCCATCTTCAACCGCGCCGGTTAACGCTGCCCCTTTCATCATCCTTTACTTTCCAACTTTGCTTTCGTTTATTTTGCTCTGCTTTCTCTCATTTCTCTATCCGCACTAACACTTTTGCGCTGCGAACGAAATCGCGTCGATAGAGTAGCGGTAAAAGACTGTCTGCGTTCTGTGTTCTTACACTGATACACCATTTATTTATTTCTTTTTTTTTTTCTACGAGAGCGAGGCGTCACGGGGCCGGCTGCGATCGTCGGGACTGCCCTTCCCTCTCCCACGCAGAGCACACAAAGGAACGCCGTTGCAGCCGCCACGGGAGGAGGGCCACCGATAAGGCTCGGTGGTCTTGAATGGAGATCGCGGTGGGTCGGAATGGACGGCGTCACTTCACGTCTCGGAGCGGACGTACCCTACTAACTGACTCGGCGTCGCTCATTTCGTGCGTCGAAATGACGCTGACAAGTCTATGTGCACCCATCGACGCGGGTAATGTACACAGGCTGCAGGGCGTGACGTGAAGATGATGTGGTTTTTCGGCCTTCTCGTTTCTACCGTACGGGTCGAAGACTCTAGGTGTAACTCTGCTGGCGCCGGTAGTTTGGGATCGCCAATTTTCTGCCATTTAATATGAAGGGATTGCTTCAAGGGATGTGCCAGTCTAGTCTATGTGCCTGCTTCTTTATAAACATGCGCCTTGTTCATTCAGAACCACTGTGCAAGGAATGAAAAACGAAGGCCCGTGTTAGCAAAGTAAACGAACCGGCAACATAGCGAAATGCGGGCTAAAATCTTTACAAATGAGTAGCCATATAAGTTTTGTGCTGTCTTCGTTATTTGTAGATACGCGCGGTATTGCGCACCTATCACATCGAGTTGTGATGCGTGCCAGACCGTTGCATAAACAACAAGTCTTACCTAAAGCCGTAATCCTGACGCCGAAAACAATGAACTTGTGCCCGAGATTAGCCATAGCAAACCGTCCGCTAGAGTGCTAACGAATTAAATGCCATTCAAATGTTAGAACGTATGTAAGATTTCTTAACGTAGCTCTCCAGTAGAAAACAGCTAATATGAGACGAAAGTTTCGTATATTTAACCAGGCAATGGGGCAACGGTAGAACAGAGAGTTGACCAAGCAGAACTCTTCCATATAGGAGTTGTTTAGGTGAGACGTTGCTATTAATCACTTGATGTTTCGTCGTCCTTTAATGCTGTGTTGAAGCGAGCAGCAGACTCTCCCTATTCTTTCTTCTTTCTTCTTCCGACGATATCCAGTATCACGTGATTTTCTTCCTTGCACTTGGTCTGCGTTGCGGCCTTATTCCCAATAACGTTGGTGTCGGGCGGCACTGGCATGGTCTTCTTCAACTCTTTTTTTTTTTCCAGCGTTCGCCATCGTCTCGAATGGCAGAACGAAAAGCCCATCTCACGATCACCGGTATGCGTGTTCAGCATTAAGTTTTTGAAAGAAGAAATTCTTCCAAGACATGCAATGCTCCATACCGGCTTTACGTATAGTCCCAGAGAGAACTTTTGTTCCGTTACAGCGAAACATTTCAACATACGCTCTCGTTCGGCATGTAGGTTTACCACCACTCCAAGGTATTCGTTTGGTCCAGATATATTCTTTATTCGCGAATAACCACGCATTGCCCTTGGGCGTTACAGCGAAAGGGGTTACAACAAAGATACAAAGAATTCTTCGTTTTCGTGGAACACTTGTTTTTTGGATAGCTCGTTCCATTCCGCTAACAGTTTGGAAAGAAGGAATTGGGAGCATGACTGGTATTCACGTACTTTCAAGTTGCGATTACGTTCGCAAATGTAAAACGGCTTCATTCGTAAGTTTTCTTATTAATTCCAACTTTCACTTTCACTTTATTTCCTTTAAGGCCCCATGTGGGGGCGTTACATAAGGGTTGGGTGTACAATAACGATGCATTAAATTTGACCATTCAAGATCAGAAGTGAGCTCTTATAGCTTCAATGAAAGCGTCTGGGTTGGTCGGTATTATAGAGTACCACACACCACACACACACAACACACACACACACCACACACACACAACACACACACACACACACACACACACCACACACCACACACACACACACACCACACATATATATATTATATATATATATATATATATATATATATATATATATATATACTATTGTAAGCGTGAATGGATAAGACTGTGCTTCGGAGCTTGAAGCCGTAGGGTGAAATCTATACATTTATACATACAATGCATAACTCTATACATTTATAGATTTATCTTCTGTGAGCGATTCGTTGTACGGGATAGATATATTTCTCACCGAGTCTGCATCAAAATGCCGCATTTCAGAAATATTGCAAAGAGCCGTTGTGTGGCAGAATTTTCAAAGTATGCAGGTCAAAATTATAGCACCGGAAGAGCGGCTCCTTACAAGTTAATGGCTAAAAAAAAAAAACTGAATTTGATAAACAATACAAAATATTTATATACGATACTATTATTGTTTATCAGAAGCACATAAAAAAAACACGATATTAATGGCACATGATACGACAAACAGACATTCGATCGAAGCTCCCTTTTTGCAAAACAAGGGACACTTTATGGCACATTTTTCTTTTTTTTTCTGCGATATGAAGCTACAGTGATTATTCGGGCGCGCGCTGCGAAAGAGATAGTATGTCCACAGAGAGGTCGGAAGCAGTTTTTTTTTAAACGAGCCACTGAGGAATCATTGCAGTCACGATAACCAAAGATTGTAAAATTGTCTGAGTAAAACAACAAAGAACGCGTCAAAGAGCTTATGCAAAGCTTCTTCAGTGCATTCCATAGCCGGTCTCGCATAAGCCACACGGATAAGCGAACGGCTGCTCCGTACGTGGTGCACCTATTACGGCTCTCTCCTTTACTCGGAACACATCATTTAAAATAGCGGGAACCGCGCTTAACGGAGCATGGTACGCATGACAAATCCCGCCGCTTCCTCGCGTCCTCCTCGGGCCTGTCGCTGTTTCCTTTCTCCGTGCTCGGAGCGCGTGTCTCTCGACGACAGCTCTCGTCATGGGAGCAGTCTCGCATCGAGATCACAACGCGGTCCTCCACACAATGTCGTGCGTGCGTGCGTGCGTGCGTGCCAGTGAAAGTTGTCCCTGAAAGCACAGCTGTCGCAGCACGCGGCGAGGGAAGGGGGGGGGGGGGGGCTAGAAAGACAATGGACGCTGTTGCGCAACAAAAACGAAACGCACGTGGCATTAAAGTGTTCATTAACGAGTCGGAGAAGCATTATTTTGTTTCACAACCAACACGAGGGAACATGGGAAAGGGGGGAATGCGGGATACTCCCGCAGCAGTTAAGGAACAAAGGAGGGCACGTCCACGTGCGTCATATTCCCTCTCGCAAGAGTCGGTGCACACGCAGCGCCTGTACACCGCGCGCACAATTACGGCAGATCATAGTTCAAGCTGCCGTGTGAATAAGTAAGCGCGTATCTTGGCAGCCGGGCGGGGGGGGGGGGGGGGGGATGGGAGGGGATGGAGCGGAGGGTCCTGGAATAGATTCGTTACTTCCTTTCGTAGTTGAGCTGGCCATTTAGGAGAGTGGGGAGGACTCATTAAGTGAGTGAACCCTAAGAGGCCAACAATAATCGAAACTGAGGAGAGCGCGGGGAGTGCCTTAGCGCGGGCCCAATGGAATAGAAGTGTTCATTCCTCAACGCCACTTAGGGAACTGAAATGCCCGCGTGTTTTATTTGGTTTCTCGTGTCTACTCGGCTTGTTTCGTGGCACTGTATAGAAAGAAAAAAAAAAAGCGTGTAGCATCAACTCTTTCGACATATTCGCCTTTAAATGTTGGGAAATAGAAAGGAGTTTTTTTTTTTTTTTCCGGGGGGAGGGGGCTCAGCTCTATCATGCTCGGAATTGTGGCAGCCAAACGGTTCGCGGGGAAAAATTGTATGAACAAAGCAGGCATCGTTGTAAATAAATTCAAGAAGTGCAGTCTGTGAAAAATGTTATTGTAATCGTGCAGTGGGTAAAGTAATGCAGTGTAGACAACGTGGCGGTACAGTTTTGTTAAAGATCCAGCTGTACATTGGAGGAAACCACATGTAAACGCTAAATGTATGTTCTGTGTTACTCTTGTCCGTCAGTCCGTCATATTCACTGTCGTACACGTAACACTATGACAGATGCCTGCCACTGGATATGATTTTGCAGGTAAATGTATAATTCCAGGATGTAGCTAAACATTTAGAAAAATCATTAAGTCAAAACCTTTGCTGACGCAACCTCCACACACACACACACACAAAAGAAAAATCACAGCATATCCACGGGGTGAATGATGATGAGTGGGCGAAGCTCCGGAGGGAATCATCGGTAAACCGTGAATCTTTCGCGTAAATCTCCCAGTCGATCATCATGTAAAGGCGTGAGAAACACTGTAATTGTACGCTGGGATCTCGCGTTTAAGGGGGATATGCTGTGCTAGAGCCAGGCCTGCGCGGAACTGCAGGACAGTGACAGCGTAAGCAGGAGGAGCTACTTTCTTAGAGGCCACTTTAAACGCTTGAGGAAACTAGTGCAAGTAGAAGTGGTAGGTATCTCCTGCGCCATAACTTATCATTTTGCCAAGTAGGGAAGTACCCACTACGCCATAATTACCAGTGCCTCCGTAATGGGTTCAAAGCTACAAAGCACGCAGCTCTGTGTTCTTTCAAATGATGCCTCGACCTCGTTATACAATCCATTTTCGCGTCGTGTAGCGGTGTATTACTATTTTTCAACGTAACATTACGTTTGTTAATGCGATTCCGCGGGAGACATTATACCTGTTTAGGTCTTTTAGCGATAATTTTTCAACCACAGGCGTAGCTCAAAAGCCTGATCGGATCAGAGAGCGAGCCATTCACTATGAGCCTCGTTGAGCCATTAGCATAACATGTTCTGATACCTTTCAGGAGCTCGGATCCGATATTTATATGCTCTAGTACAGTGAACAGGAACGAGTGATTCACCTTGTCGAACGCTTTAGCCAGATCCACCTGTACCATCGCACTTGCCCATCACCCTCTGTTACACACTCTAGCACCGATCTCGCAACATGGATGTTTGTCTGAATGTATCGGCCTCTAATGCCACATGTTTTGGTGTTCACCAACCACTGACCTTATCACGTATTGTAAACGGTTCGCTAGCATCTTTGCAAAAACTTTATAATCTACATTGCATAAGGAAATTGTCATCAGTAAGACAAGGATGTCCCTTGTCGCCTCTTCTGTTTTGCCTGTATTTAGAACCACTTTGTCGGAGCATTCTGAAAGAACAAAATTTTCTAGGGTTTAAATCCCCATCAAATGAGATTCGGGTTCTCGCGTATGCAGATGACGTGGCCTTTTTCTCCATTCCGCTAACAGTTTGGAAAGAAGGAATTGGGAGCATGACTGGTATTCACGTACTTTCAAGTTGCGATTACGTTCGCAAATGTAAAACGGCTTCATTCGTAAGTTTTCTTATTAATTCCAACTTTCACTTTCACTTTATTTCCTTTAAGGCCCCATGTGGGGGCGTTACAGAAGGGTTGGGTGTACAATAACGATGCATTAAATTTGACCATTCAAGATCAGAAGTGAGCTCTTATAGCTTCAATGAAAGCGTCTGGGTTGGTCGGTATTATAGAGTACACACACACACCACACACACACACACACACACACACACACACACACACACACACACACACACACACACACACACACACACACACACACACACACACACACATATATATATATATATATATATATATATATATATATATATATATATATATATATATATATATATATATATATATATATATAATATATATATATTCTTAAGCGTGAAATGGATAAGACTCTGTGCTTCGGAGCTTGAAGCCGTAGGGTGAAATCTATACATTTATACATACAATGCATAAATCTATACATTTATAGACTTATCTTCTGTGAGCGATTCGTTGTACGGGATAGATATATTTCTCACCGAGTCTGCATCAAAATGCCGCATTTCAGAAATATTGCAAAGCCGTTGTGTAGCAGAATTTTCAAAGCATGCAAATCAAGATTATAGAACCGGACGAGCGGCTCCTTACCAGTTAATGGCTAAATAAAAATTGAATTGGATAAACAATACAAAATATTTAAATGCGAAAGTATTATTGTTTATTAGACGCACAGAAAAAACGACATTACAGACAGACATTTGATCGAAACAGACATTTGATCGAAGCTCCCCTTTTGCAAAAGAAGTGACGCTTTATACCACTTTGCTTTTTTTTTTTCTTTGCGATATGAAGCTACAGTGATTATTCGGACTCGCGTAGTGAACCAAAACAGATAGTATGTCCACAGAGAGGTCGGAAGCAGTTCTTTTAAACGAGCCACTGAGGAGTAATTGCAGTCACGATAACCAAAGACTGTAAAAATGCCCGAGTAAAACAACAACGAACTCGTCAAAGAGCTTATGCAAAGCTTCTTCAGTGCATTCCATAGCCGGTCTCGCATAAGCCACACGGATAAGCGGACGGCTGCTCTGTACGTGGTGCACCTATTACGGCTCTTTCCTTTACTCGGAACACATCATTTAAAATAGCGGGAACCGCGCTTAACGGAGCATGGTACGCATGACAAATCCCACCGCTTCCTCGCGTCCTCCTCGGGCCTGTCGCTGTTTCCTTTCTCCGTGCTCGGAGCGCGTGTCTCTCGACGACAGCTCTCGTCATGGGAGCAGTCTCGCATCGAGATCACAACGCGGTCCTCCACACAATGTCGTGCGTGCGTGCGCTTGTGCCAGTGAAAGTTGTCCCTGAAAGCACAGCTGTCGCAGCACGCGGCGAGGGATGGGGGGGCTAGAAAGACAATGGACGCTGTTGCGCAACAAAAACGAAACGCACGTGGCATTAAAGTGTTCATTAGCGACTCGGAGAAGCATTATTTTGTTTCACAACCAACACGAGGGAACACGGGGAAGGGGGGGGGGGGGTGGAAACGCGGGATACTCCCGCAGCAGTTAAGGAACAAAGGAGACCACGTGTACGCGCGTCATCTTCCCTCTCGCAAGAGTCGGTGCACACGCAGCGCCTGTACACCGTGCGCACAATTACGGCAGATCATAGTTCAAGCTGCCGTGTGAATAAGTAAGCGCGTATCTTGGCAGCCGGACGGGAGAGGGTGGGGGGGATAGGGGGGTCCTGGAATAGATTCGTTACTTCCTTTCGTAGTTGAGCTGGCCATTTAGGAGAGCGGGGAAGACTCATTAAGTGAGTGAACCCTAAGAGGCCAACAATAATCGAAACTGAGGAGAGCGCGGGGAGTGCCTTAGCGCGGGCCCAACGGAATAGAAGTGTTCATCCTTCAACGCCACTTAGGGAACTGAAATACCCGTGTGTTTTATTTGGTTTCTCGTGTCTACTCGGCTTGTTTCGTGGCACCCTATTAAAAAAAAAGAGTGTAGCATCAACTCTTTCGACATATTCGCCTTTAAAAGTGGGAAATAGAAAGGAGATTTTTTTTTTTCGGGGGGAGGGGGCTCTCGGGGTGGCCTCGGATTGGTCCATCTCTTTGTCAGGCAAATTGTTTCTAGACTGTTTTTCTTTCGAGAAAGCGACCATCCGTTTTTGCGTGAAATGCTACAGGTCCGATTAGTTCAGCATCTTCCTAATATTGTCGTTTCATCCGATGTCATAGGTATTTCACAGGCTCCTTGGGGCTTCCTCAAGGAAGTTGTAGATTCATTCCTTTTCCTGAAAGTTAGATTTAGCCTAGAGTATATTTTCACCGCGAGCCGAAAAGCGATTTCTGTTGCACTGGTGGACTCGATTTTCCCAGATCCTTTGTATCGGACACCTTATTTAGGTCGGCCTTATCAGGATGTACTTAGAAGGGTTTCAAAAATGTGTGTGCCTCCCGGTGTTAAAACATTTCTCTTTAAACTTCATTCGGAAACTCTCCCTGTCAAAACCTGGTTGAATTCGAAGGGCTGCTTCGTGCCATGGTCCACGAACTGCCGACTCTGTCCACGTGCGGAAACAATTTTCCGCGGGGAAAACTTGTCCATGTACACAAAGCAGGCATCGTTGTAAATAAATTCAAGAAGTGCAGTCTGTGAAAAATGTTATTGTAATCGTGCAGTGGGTAAAGTAATGCAGTGTAGACAACGTGGCGGTACAGTTTTGTTAAAGATCCAGCTGTACATTGGAGGAAACCACATGTAAACGCTAAATGTATGTTCTGTGTTACTCTTGTCCGTCAGTCCGTCATATTCACTGTCGTACACGTAACACTATGATAGATGCCTGTCAATGGATATGATTTTGCAGGTAATGTATTAATCCGCAGGAGGTGGCTACGTACATCACCAACGAACACCATGGGATGTACAGACCCACGCCCTAAGGAGCTTCGCCCCTAAAAAAAAACAAAAAAAAAACGTTAAACACTCCCCCCTCCCCCCTTTTGCTAAAAGATAAATAAAAAGATAAGCCCACTAAAGCTGCCCGCATCCTTTATCCTGGTTGTTATAGCAAGACATATCAATGTTTGTATCGGCTCGATAAATATTCTCTTCTGTTCGGTGATTTGCAAGTTTTGAATTTCCTAGACATGTCATGGCAATTTCTTGCATTTCAAATGTATATTTAGTGGTCGCACCGCATGGCACCTTCCATTTTCTACGAGCGTTCGTGCGTGGCATACGATTAAAAAACGAACAAATATTAGGAGAAAATATGAAAAAAAAAGAAGCAGCAGAAGACGCTAAGGTGTGCACCAATAGTTCGATGTGCATACAGATGCAATGTACTAAGTGACTGCTGTACAAAAACGTCACAATACCACTCCAGAGCAAAGGGTAGAGCAGATCACCTTGCGGCCGAACTCTGTTGCTACAAGTTTTTTGTGGTATTTTTCAGCCTTGCGCTGGAGTGTAACGTCACATTGGCTTGTTTGCTTTGTTTTTAATGTTAATCAGTGTTCTACTCGCACACACACACACACACACACACACACACACACACACACACACACACACACACACACACACACACACACACACACACACACACACACACACACACACACACACACACACACACACACACACAACGTGTGTTTCTACCCTGTGTTTATGTCTACGCAAGCGTTCGCCGAAAAGTAGCTTCTCTAATTTTTTACTTTTTGTGTTTTATGTGAGCTAAGTAATTAGCCTACGAATATTGCGTTGCTGGCGGAGGAGGACAGCTGACAGGACATTGTATAGGTATCACTACCATACGCTGCCTGAATTTTAGCTAGTTGTATCGTTAAGCCTGGCTAACATCACCTGGGATATGAAAGCAAAGTCGAGTAGCTTCCAACCTCTCCATCTTGTCCCCTACTTAATTTATTCCTCCCGTTGACATGCACATGAAACGGCCATTGATAAATGAGAGCACGTCCTAAAGTGGCACAATGTACATTAGACACATGAGACTTCATTCATTTTAGTAGCTGTTGCATACATGATGACCTGTTAGTTCCTTCGTTTTATAAGTCCTTACTGCAGATATACTACGCAAAATGTAGTGCATTTTATCGAGATTACTTTCTAGAACCGCTTATTGTACATTAAGATGATCACAAGCAGCACTGAAATTAACGCAAGTGCGAGACAAAGCCATTGGCAAGGTTGGTTAGCTGGCTACGCATGCTGGTCATCGTCAAGCCTACTCCGGTTAATCGCTCTTTACGTACGACCTTCGCATAACCACCGCTCAATAGCCACCGCCAAGTGATGTAAGTGAGGTTACGTTAGTCGGCGTGACGGTAAACGAAACACATGTCTGAATTCTTCATCTTCTTTTTTCTGGCGATTTGCCGGACAGCGCTGATAATGATCGAAACGATTAACAGAGGTAGGAAAAGAAATATCTGTTTCGTAGGGAACAAGTACAAGAAATGTCTGGATGACTTCACCACTTCGAAAGTTTTATACACGAGATGTTTAATTATTTGCGCTTTTATGAACAGTGAACATAGCGCTAGAAAAGTGAACACACTACGTGGTGCTAGGCTGAACAGAAACTGTGAATGCACGCTGAGCGACAACACATAATTCTATCGCCCCGCCACGGTGGTCTAGTGGCTAAGGTACTCGGCTGCTGATCCGAGGGTCGCGGGATCGAATCCCGGCCGCGGCGGCTGCATTTCGATGGAGGCGAAATGTTGAGGCCCGTGAACTGTGCGATGTCAGTGCACGTTAAAGAACCCCAGGTGGTCGAAATTTCCGGAGCCCTCCACTACGGCGTCTCTCATAATCAGAACTGGTTTTGGGACGTAAAACCCCACAAAACAACAACAACAACAACATAATTCTATCGGCGGCTTAGGATTTGTGTATAAATTAGGACAGATCACAGTCAAACATTGCTGCGTTTCTATGCTATGCGCCGAGCAGCTTCAGCCATTACATGAGTTTCACCACTAAGCATGCTTTACTTTGCACAAGAATGTGATTGTTCAGTGGCCACCGGTCACCTTGCGTCCAGAAGCCTTCAACTCCGCCTGACGTTCGCATGCAAGCAGTTTCAATATGTGTGCCATACTTATTAATTGATTGATTGATTGATTTATGGTTTGTTACACTTACATCCCAAAAGCACGATATGATTATGAGAGACGCCGTAGTGGAGGCTCCGGATATTTCGACCACCCGGGGTTCTTACGTGCACATGCGTGTCAAATTTATAATGACTCTATAGAGTCACATGTTGGGTTCGAGGTTCAAACGACAATGCCCAGACTATTCTTGTCGCCTTCTTACTACGTGTAAGGGAGCGGGGTGGTTTATTAGATGTCCAATATGAAAGCAAAAGAAGCTATAATGTTTTGTAAGCACTTTTCTATACGGAACATTGACCCACAGATGAGGCTGGCTAGACACGCTTGCGCTTCGCTGAGAGCACGCCGCTTCCCAGCGCCTTCATTACACGAAAAAAAAAAAAACAAACAGTTATTGCTGGTTAGATTCGATATGGTTTTGTTCTTTATGGTTAATGCTGTTGACTGCTTTCTTTAGAATTTTCGCAGTTTAAAGTGTATGCTTGTCAGAAGTAATAAGGCACGGAAACAGCTGCCTGCCACGTGTATGAGCCCCAAGCACACCCAATAAATGTCCGCAATAGGTCTTTGTTTAATAATAAGGGAATAATGCGATGTGATTTTTGCGCAGGCTTAGGGCATTCTTTAGCTTTGACTTTAAACTGCATAGACACCGATTGTTTCAGCTAAACTACACGTGTAATGGTCACGTGTACTAGCTATCATAAACACTAATAGTGACTAATGCGCACACCTCAGCAATAATTACGGACATTCACGCTAGCTAATCTCAACGCTGTTTGTACACGTGGCAACGGAATTAACATTCTTTTTTTTTTTCATTTCTTGCCGGCGCTATACATCATGAAAATATAGGAAGAATTAGAAAGAGCGCTAGTCCGGGCGGCGTATGCAAACGCCATGCGCAGGCCACTGCATTTATGAGTGTGACATTTCAGTAAAGGGCGTACTGACTTCGGAAGGCACAGGAAAGCCCCTGTAATACATTACAATTAGCTGCTTTCAAGACGCGAAATACGATGTGCCATTCAAGTGAGACACGGGTGGTTTCAATTAGAGTTAGTGCTCAGTAAGACTCGTGTTGGTGCGATCACACGTGTCAGCCCGAAAGTGTATTATCTTTCGCACGTGGGTTCTTTTTATGCGTGTATTGCGCCAGTAACTGTAAACATTGAGCTAATAATGGCGGATGGTTCGTGCTAGTCGTGTTGTTTTATTGCCCGTTGTGAATGATCAGCACAATGCAATTAAGAAATAGCCTTACATGTTTCAGAATACAAGGAAGCTTTTACTATTCATCTCTACGAAAAAAAAATAACAAATTACATTGGAAGTGGACTCTCGCTATAGTGAACTTTCCAATGCTATGCTGTTGTCTTCGTTTTGTTTCAGTTTGAAATTTGGTTCCTTTGCCTGTGTATTTCTCCTAGGGCAACGAATCTTCTCATTCTTCTTCGTTATTGCTGCTGAACGTGTGCAAACGGGGTATACAGTTATGGAGCCTTAACATACTAGAATAAGACAAAAGAGAACATAAGCTCAGATTCAGCTAAATCACAGTACTATGGCACTTCACGTAATATTTACATAGCGTATGTGTCTACCCTAAAGATATCTTCGAGCAAGATTCCACTATTCTTTAAATGTATCTTAGGTTCTCTTTACTAGCAGTGATACACCTGTCCTCACTCACTCACTCACTCACCCACCCACTTACCCACTCACTCACTCACTCACTCACTCACTCACTCACTCACTCACTCACTCACTCACTCACTCACTCACTCACTCACTCACTCACTCACTCACCCACTCACTCACTCACTCACTCACTCACTCACTCACTCACTCACTCACTCACTCACTCACTCACTCACTGTTTTACAACAACCAGGTTCCTTCGCGTGCTTAGCGCGCACGCGAAGGATGTAGAGGTTCACCGGGAAATCAAGAGCGCATAACACGCGGAAGGAAGGGGAAAAAATTCTTCGTAGTGGGAGAGCACAGCGATGGGGGTGCACTCCCTGCGGCATTGCAGTAATCGGCACGAACAGCCATTAGTCAACGCGATGCATCGGTCTGCATATCTCTCCGCTCGTAAGTAGGCCAGGCGTTTATACAGCGCAGGAGGTCCCCGAATTAAGCGACTCGGTGCGCGAGTCGCTCGCCTGCTCGGTGGCGTGTTGCTGCAGCTAAGCCTCGCAAAACCCAACCGATCCGCTGTGCCAGTGGGGACGGTGCCTCTGTCGTCGTCGACGACGCGCGTGCAATGAAGCGTGCTGAAGAGAAAGCAGAAAGGGGGAAAAATAGAGAAATAAAGGAAATGAAGAGGGATATAGGGGCGCTTATAGAAGTGCGATATTCCCTTTATCGCTGACGGAACGTCGGAAGGGATCATTACGCCTCTAATGGATCATTCTACTGTTCCTGTCGCTGCTCCTACATTTGAGGGAACGCCAGAAATGTATTCAAAGGTGCAGCGATGAGTTTCAAGAACGAGTAAAAGAAACATATACAAAGATACGAGAACGCAAGGCCTCGGGCCGGAACTTCGCGGGATGAGACGAGGGAAGCGAGAGGGAGCTCGAAAGGATGCGAGAATTGGGGAGCAACGCCGTGGGGAGTGGTGAACGCGCCCTCAGCTGGTGAGGGAATCAGCAACAACAGGTTGAAAGCGACTCCCTGCGCGCCGCGAGGCTCCAAGGACGCGCGGGAACGTGAAGATTGGCAAGCGCTAATGAAGCGCTAAGTCCCGGCCTCGCATCAATTATTTAACGGCGTGTTGCAGGAACGAGCAGCTGACGACTTGCGTCGTTGCCTGCTTGACGCAACAACTGTTGCCGATCGGTAAATGGTGTAGCCAAGCATTATTGGGGACCGCCAGGCTACGTAAAGGAGTTAAAGGTCATGAGTTCTCTCTCAGCGGCGCGTTCTTGTTTGGCTGCACGACGGGCGTGTTTCTGACGCACATTAAGCGTGCGTACTGCTTGCTTCTGTGGTCTCCAGAACTCATTGTATTATACCAGGATATAAATGTGCTACGCAGCAAACATTCGGAAATTTATACTTCATTTGTTATGTTTGAAACATATTTATAATTGCATGACTTCTTTAAACACCCTAGTGCTAGCAGTTAGGAAAAGTGTTTTGTATCTGCATCCAGAGCTACAATCGGCTGGTTATTTCAGGGAACTGTTTTCCTGCTCATAGTACTTTTAGAAGGATGGTCATGTGGGCGAGTTGGAACTGATTAGGCATATTGATGGTCAGCGCGAAACACGAGGACAAAAAGAAGGAAGGGACACAAACCACAGCGCTGTCTCACAACTAACTTTTATTTAGCAACACACGCATATTTTGTTTTGGTTCTAACGAAGTTTTTTTATGTTTGTTGCGCACTTTTCTATCTGCGTCATGGGATCACGTGGGTGTGGTCAGTGCTGTTAAATGTGCGTGTTGCTAAATAAAAGTTAGTTGTGAGACAGCGCTGTGGTTTGTGTCCCTTCCTTCTTTTTGTCCTCGTGTTTCGCGCTGACCATCAATATGCCTCATAGTACTTTTAGCGCTCGTGTATTCGGCCAAAAAGCACTTCCGAGATCTGATGAGGCTTCGGTCACGTTGGCCGCGGTGTCATGAGCCGTAGTTTTTCGGCAAAGGTGCCTCTTACTTGCCTGCAGCAAAAACCGCGTCGAAACGCTTTATCTTCCGGCCTCCAGTTGCCTTAGCAAATTAGTACACGTTAAACACCTTCTCTGTAGCTCTCTGCATGGTCAGGTGTAGGTTCCGCATTGCTGCAGCCCTAGAGAGGGCGTGACAGTGACCACCCAAACGCACTATTAAACAAGTATGTTTAGAGAAGATCAAGCTGATAGAGGAAAGAAGTTGGCAAGCCTTGCGCTTGTTATAGGCTGACTTCACCAAGTGGGGCTTTGCTGCGAATAACTGCAGGGCGAGGAAACTCAAAGGGGCCCCGCAATGCATGGTGAACATGGCCAGAAAACGGTGCCAGTCAGTCGTGCGGGCTTTCGTGAACATGTCAGCCAAATAGAGTACTCCAGGGAAATGGCATTTTGGTTTCTTATACAGCTGAATATCTCTTGCTCTTTTTCCAACAAATGACGCCACTGGCATCGCCGACTAGGCAGCTTGACTTTTCTCGGTTATCTAAAGATAGATACAAAAATCGCATTCATTCGTTGATATCAAAAAGTATAAAAAAAGCATTGCAGAAGATATTTTCACGATCACGAGATCAACCAATGCTATTTCTGCCTCGCGTGGTGTAGTCGGAGGCTCCGTGATGTCATTTATTGAAAGAAGTTGAGACGCTTCTCAGCCGTATTTGAAACTACGTTACAGATTCCATGGTGCGTGCAGTGCAACAATATTTGTATCGCATATTCACAGTGGCTTCTACTGCTGATAGGCGTCGTTTTATGAGTAGGTCTTAGAAGTGTTGCAAGGCCCTTTTAAAGAAAAGGTAAACTTAGTCTACAAAAACAACCTCCGGTTTCATTTTAATTTAAATCTCCAGTCTGTATATCAGGATGCATGTGCATTATATGATGCTTTTACCACTAATTAATTGTAAAATGCGTCCCTTCTGCACACAAAAGAAGGATTACCAAATGTTTTCCTCATGGCTTGAAAGTATGCTTCGCCGCACAAAGGGTTTGCTGAAGGCAAAGCTGTCTTATGCCGCCACAAGTTGCGCAGTGAAGCGTCGCGATGTTTGCGCTCAGACTCTCGCTTCGTCCTTTTAAGTTTTCAATGAGCGCAGTAGCTCGTACTGGGTTATGGCAAATCAAAGCAGGAAGTGACAGCAGAAGTCATATATAGTGTAGGCACGGGGGAATTCCGCCCACGGGGGAATTAGTGTAGGCACTGGTTCGGACTTCGTCTTCATCACCTGTACAAAACCATCATCAGTCATTGTCCTGTGTGTCTTCTTCGTCGGCGCCATCTTGGCTTCACGGAATAAAGCGTTACCTGAACCGTGGCATTTCAATAGATTTTTGTCACAATCAGTGCCTATGGCGTAGCCTTTCATAAAATGTGTGTTAAGGTGTATATCTCTGTACTCGCATTCGATTCAACGGCGTCTCGACGGTACTCTGTTACCGTTCGAAAAAGTGCCAAGCGTTTAAAGTATTTCCTTACAATTGATGAGGCAAGCGATTGATGAGGCAGATGTTAGAACACCAAAATTCGTTACTTGAGGCCTAGAATTCAAACTGAGCAGTCTAGACGTTATTATTTACGTTTATCCGGTTAAAATATGCACTGCACAGAGACGTGCGCAGACAACCATGCACACACACACACACACACACACACACACACACACACACACACACACACACACACACACACACACACACACACACACACACACACACACACACACACACACACACACACACACACACACGTGTGTGTGTGTGTCACGTCATTCGTAGTCTCAAGCCGCATTCGGTACTTTGTGCCAGATACTCGGCCTGTTGGTACGAAACGGGGGAGATAGCTGTAACGAAACGTTATACATATATAAGCGAATTGGAAGGCGTATTTCTGCCTATGTAGAAGATGGCTTGTCGGCCTGCACAGCGGTTGTCTTATGGGTGCTTTCTATTTCTTTTCCAACACTTTGTTTCTTTTTCTTGAAATACCACACAGACATCATAACTTGCGACGTTCTTTCCCGCACACGCTACTTTTCGCGCGTAAGCGTCCTGTGCGTCACAAGTACTGTTGAGCTGTATGTAAACACTCCAAGAGGGCAAGGAATATTGGCCGCGGTGTTGCCACGTATCTAAAGCGAGGGTGTACTCATCATTAGAATGCCATGCAGCGGCTCGCAGTCCCGTAAGCAGGCTGTCCATGATTAATTTGTGGTCGATATGTAAGCCACTCGCTTTAAGTTTAAGCTGAATGTCACTGTAGACGTTCCTGTGAGCTCGGACTATACGTCTGAGGCGTAGAAATCAATGCACACATCATTTCGCATGCATTTAGGGAGCTTGTTAAGAACATTGGCTTCCATTGTTAGTCTATGGCGAGACCTGCTTTGCAATGTACGTTGGCTACCACAGCTGTTGTGCCTAGACAGAACACAATCTTGGTGTTCGCTGATTTTCTTTCTGTATAAGGACCTGTCCGCTTTTCCGAGCATTAGCGGGCCATCTGGTTTGGAGCCACGGCTCTGACACTTGGTACCAAGAGGGGGTGCATCGAACAAACGTCGGTAAACAAAATTTTATCAATAATGTTAGCGAAAGCGGCCAGTTCATCAAAACACTTGTCGAAAGAGCAGCGCTGTGAAGTCCACTACTACAGATTTCTCCACGCTGGCACTACCACAAAACAGGTAAGCTAACGCGAAAACCAATTAAATTGTCACAAAAAGAAGGCAGATACAAGCACTACCTTTTTGTCACCTCGTCTCCATTCTTGGTATGAGTTGTCCTTTATCTTCGCTAAATTATATTTTCCGCAAAGCAAGGCGATCTAGTCCAGCAATTTATTATTCCAGCCCTATCGTAGAAACAATTCAGCCTTTGTATAAGATGGGGTACTCGGCCCAAAACCACTATATTATTATGAGAGACGCCGTAGTGGAGGGATCCGGAAATTTCAACAAACTGAGGGTGCTTAAACGCGCAGTGGCGTCGCACAGTACACGGGCCTGAACATATCGCCTCCATCGAAGTGCAGCAGCCATGGCCGGGATTCGACCCCTCTCCGCAGCCCTCCACTACGGCGTCTCTCGAAATGAAATCGTGGTTTTGGGACATTAAACCCCAGAAATCAATCAATTTGATCCCGCGACCTTCGGATAAGCTGCAGAGCGCCACAGCCTGTGATCGGGGTGCTAGCGTGTAAAATTCAGCGTCTTTCATAGTGACACGTAGACGGGTCAGTCGCAAAAGAGAATTCTGATGTGAGAGACACTTTGCGGCGTTCACAGTTCCTGCTGTCTGCTCGGCTGATCTGACCCCTTTATCACAGGCTCTTCACATTGGAAGCATATCAAGCCTGATCTGCGAACGTGGGCATTCGTCTAATGAGGGTAGGGCCTTGTGTGTCCTTCATTTTTTTTTTCTAATCACGATTTCTCTGCCCTTCAGGATAACAAAAAAACTGGTAGACGTTCTGGGCTAGGGTCGTTGTTGCGGCCAAACCATACGCGGGGGTATATGTTCTTACCTACACTGGCCAAGTCAACGTTGGGCGACGAATTTCTTTGCCTATCTTTCATTGTATCACGTTTGTATTTTCCAGTATCTTGCTTTCTTCATTTAAGAACATGTGCATGCCACACTGGCAACTTAACCCTTGCAGCTCAGGCGAAGTGATCGAAGCGGCGACCACCTGTTGCGTTAATCGAACAAGCAAGCATTGAGTACCCTACATGTGGCCAGTATCACGTAAAGCTTCCTTTCTGTTGCTCCTAATAATATTGCGATCTGTCGTAACCATCCGATCCTGGTGACAGAAGCGAAAAAAAAAAGAAAACAAAAAATAACATTGTTATATTACCTCGACACCATGTCATGGGAAGACGACTTGTGATGGGAAGGACGCGGCGCGTGTTCTGACTTTCATTTGCTACGTTTGTTCTTGTGGCAAGGGAACGTGGGCAGCAATGTTTCAACGTAGCGGGCATTTATTCACGCATGCATGGGGAATGCCGCCATTTCATTTAGACGGTGGCGATGTCGACAACAGCAACAACAACAACAACGACAGGGGGCGTTAAAAGCGACAGCAGCACACGGACAGAGCAGGGCAAGAGGAAAAGGCCTTAAAAACAGCGGTGTCGCATATGCGGCGCGTTGTTACGGCGAGCCGGGTGGAAAGCCAGCGCGCGCGCCTCGCAACGAGGAGGGCAAAGCAACAGCGACGAAGCAGGCAGGCTACGCGCCGGAGGCGACTATCGAAAGGAAGCGCAATTTAGGCCGACATTTTTATGGGCGGCCATTATTTACAGGCCAAGAGCCGTTTGCGAGAGGTTCTTCAAGGCGAACTTTGTGCTTTTGCTCCCGCGCCGTCGCGTATTGTTCGAGCTCAGCTCGCGGCGCGTGGAGGGCATCGTACCGGGCGTGTGTTTCGCACGCTCCTCTCTCCTCCTTTCTTATTTCTCTCTTTCATACACTGCGCCAAGATATCCTGCCGTTGCCAAGGAGAGGAGGAAGGGGGGGGGGGAGGCGGCAAAGAGGGGTTCGTTGCGAACGTTGTTAGCGCAGCCGTAAGTAGCGCTTGCGGAAAATTCGCGAGTCAGTTATGCGTTTGGAGCGAAAACGACCGTCCGTATGCTGCTTCCTCGCTTCTTGCACAACTCGCGCTGCCGTCCGCGAGCAGTTAGTGTATTGTGCTCGGAAGGGAGCTGTGCTCGTGGTTCGTTGCTGCAATTTTCGTGAATAATAGGAGATTTTGAAGAAAAGGGAACGACGAAACGGTTTTCCGCTAATTACTTTTTGTTCCCTTCTTAGCGAGACGTCGCAGATAGGCGCTACAGGCGTGAAGTAGTGTGCGCCGCCTTGCTATCTAACCGGATAGACACACATGTGTTCGTTTGCGTAGACGTAGTTGCCGTTGGACCAATTAAAACCGGGCCGGATGTGTCGGATAAGAACCCGTCACGTTTCGCTTGCATGAGGCAAAAATTAACGAGAGGTAGCCGACACACAGAAATGCAGGGTGGCCATCCATAGCTTTGTTTTACGTTGCCTCCAATTGCACGGAGAAAGAGGGGTACGGTGAAAACTAGGCGTGCAGATTACAAAGTTTTCAAGTAATAGCGCACAGCAAACACAGACGAAGAAGAGAACGAGACGGCACACAGCGCCTAGCCCACAGCAACTAGCCCACCAGTCGATCCTCTGGATTACAAAGGTTGATGCGCTGTGGTGTGTATGTGCGTGTACATCAGGAGAGATTTCGCGAAAACCGCTACCACGATGGATTTTATGTTTGGAAGGCCTTTCTTCGGTTCTCAGAAACGTACATCTCTAGGACATTTGAATGACGTCAATGTACCTTTTCACTGGCAGGAGTTATGATCTACAAATTTGTATTATCTATCATGCAATCATGACGCTCAGTTTTCCAATATTAGTTGTTACTAGCTTTCTGAACACTGATTACAGTGGCTAGTAGTCATTAATGCACCAAATTCATGCTTGAGGACAAGCCTTGAATGTCGCGTTCCAGTTCTACGATCGTTACTGACGAATTAGTCTGAGCTGTGCTCTGTATCCTGAAATATACGCTGAATTGGCTCACAACGTTGAAAGGCGCCGTAAATGGGTGTGTCTTAACTACACTCCAAGGCCGAACCTCTTCAACAATGCAGGAATGATAATGAAAGTGAGAAATAGTTATGAAGCTTGGCGTCATCTGTAGGTCTTGTGAAATTCAAGTGTAAGTGAGATTGCGACAGTGGCCTTTTCACGACCGTTGCGTCACCCCGCGCACCATAGACGTAAGCTGGGCGTTACCAGAGACAGGAAAAAAAATAAGCGAAAATGCGTTCCGCGACGTTAGTACGGTCAAAGGTTGTGCAAATGAAAGCGTGTGCCTCGTTTGCTGGTCTCTTCATTTTGTCCTGTACCGCGAGTCGCAAGTAAGGCGACCGAGGCGGACACCAGTACGCACCAAGTTGGGCCGACTGCATAATCTCGAGATTTCCGGACAAATTTATTTGGTACGCCGTTACTTCGGAGTGTGCCACGACGAACTCTGCACATTTGATACATGTGGCGCCGGCGCAAGAAAAAACGAAGGCGTGCTCGAGGAATACGGGGCTGAAAGGGAAGGCGAGATGGAATGACAGGCACAGCCAGAGACTGCAGCTACACCGAAGTCGTTGCCGGAGTACTTTTGAAATGGTTCCTCGGCAGCGACAGCTCGTCCAATAGGAAACGGCCAAGATGCCACAGTGGGACTGGGCGCCAAAGGGCGCTTTTCTTCGGAGCGCTCTTTGAGTGGCGCCAACACTGCGATGCGTGACTGATGGAAGCGCTCAGTTCTTCCTCTCGTTCGGCGATTGGCTTTCGCGGCGCCTCCTAGAGGCACTGTCGAAGTGATGGGGTCGCAAGCTGCCACGTTCCTTACGAGCCTCCCAGCCGGCGCACAGCTCGTTACGGCGATTCGTCACCTTTATTTACAGCAGGCATTGACGCCGAGACGCGACCTCTAAATGACCTCCGAGGTCGCTCTTGCGCTGCTACTAGCTCAGTGTCGGGCGCGTACCTCTTCGAGGTTCTCTCGCTCGTCAGTGTGCTTTGTTCATGAAGACAGTGTGACATGGTAACCCATAATGCTACCTATAGTCTGTTTCATTTGTTCCGTGCAGCAGAGATAAGGCCACGAGGCCATCGAGCGCAGAAGTCTTCCGAGGCGAGACGAAATGTCATTGTTCGGACACGCACCTGCAAGCCACTCCTGCCATTCCTCCTCCTCTTTCCAAAGCTGCTCCTGCCACTGCAGCGTCCATCCTTGGCAGATACCATGGCGCGGAAGGATACGTTTTACACGTGTTTGCCCTCCTCATTGGCCGAAGGGGCCCGTAGCCTTCGCAGTGCTGCACGGAACTACTGAAACAGACTATAACTTACTTTTCAGCATGTAGCACAGTAGAATAGTGCAGATATGGGCGTTTAATATAAGCTTGTTCGCCTTTCGTAAGCCTTCAAGGATGACTGCTGTAAAACGGATCTTCTTTTTTTCGAGGCTTCACTGCTGATAATGTTTTGCTGATAAGGATTGGTGTAAGAGCCGTTCCAGTTTTTGTTTGTGAAAAGAGTAATGTCCTGAAAAATAGAAATGATTGTAGTGCACCACATAATACACCACGCCAGCTTCATTAGTTGAAGCTTTTCCGTGGGCTGTGTTATGGAAACAGTGTCAAGACAAGACAATATCAGACAGACAGACAGACAGACAGACAGACAGACAGACAGACAGACAGACAGACAGACAGACAGACAGATAGATAGATAGATAGATAGATAGATAGATAGATAGATAGATAGATAGATAGATAGATAGATAGATAGAAGCGAAATTGAGCCTTGCAAACCTTTAATGTTAAATAATTGGCATAGTCATACTATCTTCTCTGTCTTTGCTGGAAAGAGAGCTCTTCACTTTCTTTAGATATCAGTGGGTAAAGTGCTATCGCCCCATATTCGTCATCTTCGTGATACTAGTTTTTGCCGTAAGTCCAGTGCCACGAACTCTTGTGGTGCAGTATATAAATTAGACATTTCAAACGTCTTGAACCCAAGGCATTAGCCATGTGTTGTTGGGTTATTTTTTTCGACCTCAGTACTTACTCATTGCTTGTTCTTGCGTCGAAGTGAGAAAAACTTTGTAGCAAAAGACTTATGTTGCACATGGATCTGTCCGCAGTAATCTGTGCATTCAACAGAGCAAAAGAGTTAACGCACATCGTTTCCATCTGTTTTGTATGTACTTCTCAGTTGAACGGAACCAGTTTGACCCCTACACCGCTCATCTTTCATGTGGAGAAATCTATCACAGTTTGCAGAGTTTCGACCAACAGGCCTGTGCAGACCTACTTAATCTCAATATTCTGTTATGAGGCACACGTTGTTATATGCCGGCTTTGAAGACTAAAGAGAGTAACATCCGGTTTTTCAAAGCCATAATATCATACTAAAAGCCCGTGTACATATAGAATAGAGAACCTATAGGGAGTTGGTTATACGAACACATGGAGCGCTTATTCCGCCATCCTTCATCCACTCCACGTTGTTTACTGCGCACTTATAAGATATATCGATGAGTTCTTGCTAAAACTGTTTGCTAGCTCGCTCATGCTTGATACCACTCTCCGTGCAGGTTATCTTGCGAAATTCAATAGCGCGCGGTAAAAAAAAAAGAAAAGACAAAGTATAAGGGCCCTCCACATACATACGAGATACCTGCGCAGCGCGAGCTGAAGCGGTACATTGCTGTGTAACATACTGCTCGTAAAGAAACTGGAGCGTTCACTAGCACGGCGGCGAATTTTTCATCTGGGATTGCTACTTTCACAGCGACTCTGTAGACGTTCTCCGCACAAACTATACCTGCGTTTTGGTCAGGAATTCTTAACGGGCGAACCAGTTTTTACCTTTCGCACGGTAGCAAATGCGTGTCTAGAAGAGGGGAGAATTATGGCGAATATGGATACAACCAAGCCTGCTATTGTATAGACAAATCTCTCGAACATATCTCACTATATGGTAAACAACGTAGACGCTGCCTTACACTGAGAAGAGCTGGCGCAACTGCGGCATTCATTGATTGTGTAGAGCGTTAGGGAGGTTTATGCGCGCAACATTTCAGCAGTGCACATTGGTGAGTTATTAATCGTGTGTCGCCAACTTACTTTACACTTTGGGCATGGCAGCAACATTGACGCGCCTTCGCGGTCCGGCTGTTCTGCATTTTGCTTTTAGGTTTTTTTTTTTTCATTACATCTGCTCATAAATAATTTCGGTTGGTAGTGTCGTGGGCGCGGTTACAACGTAAGCGTGTAAGAAGAAAGTAGTCGTAAAATGTCATGAACTGCGGAGGCGGCCAGTGACGGAGCAATAGTGAGCATGGCGACTTTGCTGGACATTTCTTAACATATGCGGCTGTTGAAGAAGCAAGCAAGAAAGGGGAAACAACGACCAGCGAACAGCAAGTGCTTCGAATTTTGTTGAAACAGGTCATTAATGATTTCTAGGATTTTACATCCCCAACTCACCACGTAGTGGAGGGCTCCTGAAAATTCGACCATATGGGGTCCTTTAACCCGCACCGGCGTGCGCAGCACAGTGAATTGAAACAGGCCTTTCTGTAAGCACGCGTTCGCGGTGTCGTTGTATATCTTGTAGTGGTTTACATGCAGCAATATTAGTGCAATAACTTATTTTTGTGGGTACACGAAGCGTGTACTCGTACAGGTTCTTTACGCCTGTTTTTGCCCGTAATAACGGGAGATGTGATACAGACGTAATCATCGCAGCGACAGTTAGTTGTTTCTGGTGCTTACGTAAGCCATGTTTTGTGAATTCGACGATATGAATGTTTCCGCAATTATTTCCGACATTCAATAGGCGAACGGCAGAGTAATAAGCAACATAAATGCTCTTACGCATCAGTATAATATCTGATGATATAGGAAAAGTGATTCTTTATAAGCACAATCAGTTTACAATAGATTAAACGGAAAGCTATATTTCAATGTGTCTTGCTTTCTCTTTTCAGTCGAAAGCTCCGTTATAATATTCGTTAGTGTAATGTTACTGATGGATAACGACTTTATGCGGACAATTTTTATGATGCTACATAAACTAGTTTTTTTTCTATCAAAACCCTTCCCTTGATTTCCTTGGTACTTTAGTTAAGAACAACATTTAATGTGGCGCAGACTTGTTCTTAATGTTAATCCTTGGTGTCCTTCTGTGTGTTATACGTGTGCTGTAAGGTCATTGTTGCTTACGAACTTAATCGATGATTTAAGCATGCATGTGATGGCATAATAAATAGATAAAATAAAAATGTAGAAAATTCGCTTGACCTTTATGAACTTACGGACCTATGGAGAGCGTATGCACGAACTTAAACATGATGGATAATCAGGATGTAAAATACGACAAGAAAAACGCCCAAAATCAAGTTTTTGAGCGTCTTGCTTTGATCGGGGCTTCCAGTACTGCTTTGATGAAAATAATTTTCAGTGAGCAGGCAGTGAACATTTATCATGGGTGTTCGACACTTATAGGACTAATTTATTGAAATTATAGTTGCAGGCATGGCTGGCATGGCTTGATATTACTAAGGGAAGGTTTGTATTAAAAATAAGCAACGTTATCCGTGCAGCGCCGAACCTATTTTAGGAGAGGATAGGACAAGCTTGCACTATAGTCTTACGCAAAGAACCAACAATACATCTTTATTTATTCTGGCTGAAAGGAGATTTTGACAGCATTACGTGACGCTGTCAATTCCTTGTTGCGTGACAGAGAACATAACGCTTCGAAGAAAGTAGAGTTCACGCCCGGAGAAGCACATGCAGTACTGCCCTATCAGTCGGCCCCGGTGTAGCCTAACTTCCCACGCATGTGCAATCATTTAACGCAAGAAATATTGCTCATCACGCAGACAAGTCCGTTTGACGAAACGACTGCTCTGTAGTGAGGTCTAACATAAATAAATATTGCTATCTATCTATCTATCTATCTATCTATCTATCTATCTATCTATCTATCTATCTATCTATCTATCTATCTATCTATCTATCTATCTATCTATCTATCTATCTATCTATCTATCTATCTAATCTAAATTCTCTTGTTCGACCGCAGTTCATAGTTATGCATTATTTTATTAGGCTCTCAGTCAGCTAGCCATTACCGTGTTTGTCATCGGTTGTAATTGAACGAACAGAGGGTACCGATTACGCGCTGACACATTGGTCATTTGGGGTAGCTGGAAATCCAACGTGAGAGAACTGCGGCTTCTAGAAGGCGATCAAGCACATCATCTGCGGCTAGGGCCATTAGATAATTAGAGGGGAATTGGTCAAGGGCTCGTTTCATTGTTAGACACAAGCTAATGAATCCATCTGACAAGTGAGGACAAGGGAGGCATAGGGGCAAATATTTGTAGTTTTCAGGTATAGTGTAGTAGTTATGACGTCAATGGAAAAAAATTAAAGTGGACGAAAAAGCACACCTGCCGAGGGACCGAAGCTACGACCTTCGGACAACGCGTCCTATGCTCTACCAGCTCAGCTACAACGGGGGTCGCACCCTCGTTCACTTTACTGCGTATTTTTATGTATTTATCCGAGTGTTGCAATGAAATGCCCATTCAAACATGCTCCATAAGTTGGACGATTGCCTCTTGGCAGAACAGAACCGTGGGAGCCTGTGTAAGACCTGGTTGGGCGCCGTAGGACTAAAAAGGCTCATTACTCTAGTATTGAGGACTTATGGACAGTGCGAGACTGTGACAGTTACACTGCGTGGCATAACATTAGTGTGCGTGCACTCCTCTTTGCTTTAGAGCGAAGCTTTATACGACTAAGGAACAGGAAGATCCGGTGACCCTGAAGTGTGCACGCAGAAAACTATCACCATCTTGATTTTCGGAGGGGCATTTCGCGCACTTTTTTATTCTGTTGCGCTCCACCCACTCTTGCCCTCAGCCCAATACTATACGAGGGTGGTTATGCGAAAACGAATGTGCAGCATTTGTAATAAACAACTCTGATATGCCCAAGCCAAACGCTTGTGCAAGCTCATTAACAAAACACAAAGACGTAACACTGGGGCCGCACATTTCAGCTTCGCTGGATTACCATCGTAACGGCGTGTGTGAGCTGTGTTTCGTGTTTTGCAGCTTCTCTGGCCCTCTCATCTTTTATCCTCTTTACCCCTTTCCGCATTGTAGGCTAGCCAGCCGGTGCAAACAATGGTTAACTTCTTGCTGCCATTTTTAACTGCACTGGACTAATTTATCGCCATCGAACGTGGTCGGAATGGGGTGGAGAGTGTAGTGCCACTTCAGTGGACTGACGACACTACATCAGCATTCGCTGCTGCCAAGAAGGCGCTTGCAGACGCCACTATGCTCGTACATCCTGTTCCTAATGCTCCAGTTCGTGTCGATGAATTGCATCGAGCGTTGCAGTCGGCGGAGTTCTCGAGCAATACGTGTCTGGTTGGCATCCTCTTGGTTTTTCCTCACAAAAATTGAAGCCACCTGAAGCTAAATACGGCACATTTGGTCGAGAGCTTCTTGCTGTGTACCTCGCCGTCAAGAATTTCCGCCACTTTCTGGAGGGCCGGGACGTCGTCATAAAGCATAAGCCCTTGACGTTTGCCTTCCAACAGAATCATACCACCTACACTGCACGTGAGATCCACCAACTGTGCTTTATGTCCGAGTTCACAGTGGATCTGCGTCATGTGCATGGACCGGAAAATGCTGCCGCTGGTGGACTCTACCGTGTCAGTGCCCTGGCGTCACAATCACCAGTGGACATGGAGGAGCTAGCCGCCGCCCAGCGAACTGACTCAGAGCTGCATCGCATTCGTTCCTCTGACCTTCACTGAGGGCCCGCTTCCGTTTTCTTCCATGTTGATAACGTACGAGACATCTACTGGCGTTCCGCGGCCCTTCGTGCCTTTGGCTTTTCGTCGCGCAATTTTTTCATGAGCCACCCTGGCATTCGGGCCACGCAGAAGCTGATCACCACTGGCTCCCTTTGGCCCAGCATCAGCGCAGGTGTTCGTCGCTGGGCGCGACCCTGTCTTCAATGCCAGCGTGTTAAAGTTCACCGCCATACCGTCACGCCTACCTCCCCATTTCGGCCTCCAGACACAAGGTATTTCCACATCCACCTCGACATTGTTGACCCTCTCCCGACATCACGTGGAGCCTGTTATCTTTTCACGTGTGTGGATCGCTTCACCCGCTGGCCAGAGGCGTTGCCCATTACTGACACTACGGTAGAGACAGTGGCATGGCCTTTATGAGCAGTTGGGTGTCTCGTTTCCGATGCCCCTCTGTTGTCACCAACGGCCGAGGCCTCCAGTTTCAATCGGCCATGTTCACAGCTCTTGCCATCATCCTGTGCGTTCGACACATCCATACGACCGCCTACCATCCTTTGGAGGATGGCATGGTAGAACGACTCCACCGCCAACTGAAGGCTGCCCTCACCACTTATCACCCAAGGGAACGCTGGTCCGATCGCCTTCCCCTCGTCGTTATGGGCATCCGATCAGCACTGAAGGCTGACCTATATATGTTGCTCTTAGGCTGAATTAGCCTACGGCGTTCCCCTGCGCCGACAAGAGTATTTGGTAGGTATTCTCAGACTATGAATGTAAGCTCACCGTAGCCGTATGGGTAAGATGCACTGTGTCACAGCTGCATCTTACCCATACTAACCTACGGGCAGAAACTTGGAGGCGCACGGCGCTGTGCCAAGCAGATGATCGGTGCGCGACGTTACGGGGCAACATAAGAGTGGAGGGGGTCAGGGAACAAATGTTTGTGAATGACATTCTAGTAGACGTCACTAAGAAGTAATAGTTATGGCGCTAAAACAACGGGACACAGAGAAGACAAAGCACACACTGGCGCCAACTTCCAACTGTTTATTCGCATGAACCATCGCTGGAATTTATACAGGTTGCCGGCCATGATAATCTTTTGCAGATATAATCAGTAAAAGTGCAGAATGCACCGTAAAGCAAACGACGACCCTGTTCGATATGAACAGTGAACAATGAGGTATGCACAAAGACACACGTGTTCAATTACACTATCAAGCCCGAGTGATAGGAAGCTACATTGCGCACAAACTAAACTAGTAATAGCTACAGGCTATCTTTCAAGAACAGGACTTATCACTGAAAATTATGGACGGCGTGCTTTATCATCATTATCATGATGATAATGAACCAACTAGCTCAACAACATATCCTTTTGAACGTCTTTAAGAAGAAATGGGCGTGGCCAGGGGAAGTAATGAGAAGGCAAAGTAACCGTTGGTCATTAAGGGTAACAGAGCGGATCCCTAGAGAAGGCAAGCATAGCAGGGGGCCGCACAAAGTCAGGCGGGTAGATGAGATCAAGAAGTTTGCGAGGATAGCGCGGTCGCACCAAGCACAGGGCCGTAATAACTTGAGATCTATGGGAGAGGTCCTTGCCCTGCTGTGGCCGTAAGCAGGTTGTCGCTGTTGTTATTGTGTCGGTGGTGGTTATGATGATCATGATGATAGTGATTATGAGGTTGATGTTGTTGGTAATGATGATGGCGATAATGAAGAAGAAGGACGCGGATCACATGCACAGTTGATGGCTGCCCACTGATCATTATCTCTCAAACTTTTCTTCCGCTCTTCATTCCCCAGTTCAAGGTAGCGAAACGGGCTCAGCCCAGGTTAACCTCCCTGCATTTTCTTCATTCTCTCTACGCCTTTCCTCCAATTTCTCGCTCTCCGCCTTTATTTGCACATAGAGAGAAGAAAGAGGAAGCAAAGAGATGAAAGAAAAAAAAAAGGCTATCCAGATGAGCGTACGGTTTGTTACCCTGCTCTGGTGATAAGGAAACGGGGACGTACTGCAAAGAGGAAGGAAGGGAGAAGGCGAGACTGCACGCGCAAGGAATACGCTTGAAGTTACAAAAAGCGTCAGTTAATTTCACCACAGCACACATTTAATAACATTTGGAAAATGCTTCCACTACACCTCTACAGGGGGAAATTCCGAAGATCTCCTTTTTGTCGCATTTTCCCGCTGTCCGAGTTGCGCCAACGCAGCAACAATGCTATTAAATACAAGTTACAAAATCGAAGATGGATGTTTTGGAAATGAAGCATCGCAAAGAGACAACTCCCG
Organism: Hyalomma asiaticum; assembly: GCA_013339685.2. NCBI lineage: Eukaryota > Metazoa > Arthropoda > Arachnida > Ixodida > Ixodidae > Hyalomma > Hyalomma asiaticum. The sequence continues at coordinate 139,451,466 of CM023482.1, forward strand.
AGTATTAATTCTTTCTCTCTCTTTTTTTTTTCATCGAGGAACTCTTGCTAACCCCACTAAAATGAACGAGAACTTCCTCAAGGGAGAACGCATTTAACCATCTCTGCCCAAATATAAACCTGAAAAGACTTCATTCCAACGCAGCACTGAATAGCGTCACTTCATACTCCTATATATAGAATAAGCCAGAGTTCTTTGTAAGCGCCAATTAAACAGAAAGGCGAGCGAGGCAGTGCGCTGCAAACGCCGGGATGCAGTGCGACGAACCGGGGTTTCTCTCTCGAAGCTAAGTAGCTCCGCGGGCCAACAACAAAAGCCGCATTCCTCGCACCAAGGGCATCGTCGAGAGGAGAGGGGGGCTGTTTTTCCTGGCAGCGGGTGAGAAATGCGACAAAACGTCAGGGGCAATAAGCGAGACGGACAAAGCGGTCGTCGTCTACGTAACAAACACGACGGCTGGAGGAGGATGGAGAGGAGGGCGCTCCCCCCTTATGGCGCACCCGCGAGAGACCCTCGGGTCGTCATCCGAGCATCAATCAGGCCTATAGGAGCGAGGGGCCAAATCGGTCCGGCCATTTCAGGCATTTCGCGACGCCGGCCATCCTGGCCTCGCCAGCAGCCGTCGCCTTCGGCTCGTCTTTGTTTGGCCTTTCCTTCCGTAACGGCACACATCATTTTGTCGCTCAAGTTCTCTCTCTCTCTCTCTCTCCGTTTCGCCTTGCTCTCCTTCTACATCCTCTTCTTTCCTCTTCCTGGATACGGCAAAGCCAAGCCTCGCTGTACTATTTCTTTTCTTCTCGCCATTCCTTCACCGTAGCTTTACTTTGGATTTGCTCAATAATAGCTCTTCGTCCAGTTTCCGCGGGTGCTACTTATTGTGTTTAGTTACCGATATAGGTGATATATATGTCCGTATCGAACGTTTATTTATTATTTCTTTTCAGCGCGAAATCGATACACCATGTACTGTGTTCGTTTGCCCATCGGAGTGAGGCGGTCGCACGTCTAGTTAATGACGCTTCTTTTATTTCCGGGCACTTCTTTGCGGGTGATGAAGGACAAAAAGTGAAGATGAAGAGCGAGGATAAGACGAAGGAGACGTTGAAGAGAACGAAGTTTTAAGACTCAAGCGCTCCGCGGTTTTACAGTTTTTTCTAAACATTGTTCTTTATATCTGTCAGGGTTGTCCGTAATTCCTAGCTGCGCTGTCGGTGTAACCACAGACAGCTGTGCTAATGTCCTGACAACTTCCTGACTTTACTTATTATTGCAATGAAGGAAAAGAAGACACACGTATGTTGTATAGACCGGAACCTAACATCTCTACAGCTACCCTCGGTAAACTTCGTACCATTGTGAACTTTTGATCGAAAGTCTTTCACGATTCTGTTATGTTCGTTTAGGAGCAAGAAAATATTTAGCATTTGATTTGGTATTATTTCAAGGTTAACTTTATCGAGTCCTCTTTATTTATTTGGAACTATTGGTTTTTGAATTCTTTCACTAATTAGGTGGCTTTCGGCTTGGGTACATTGCCGCATGTACACACACCGAGACAAACAGGGCATAAAAGCGTAGACCCAGTTGTGCCCCCATACTGCACCAGGTTCGATTGTTCGAGTCAGCTCAACGTCGTTCGTAAGTATACAATGCCCGAGAACTAGGTAAAGCCCTCGTGTAGGTCTTCGTCTACCAGGCAATAATTAGTGTCTGTATCGGCGTGGGCAGATGCGCCAGCGTACACATATCGAAACGGCAGGCATGAACACTGTTTGGTGTAGTCGACGTTGAACAAAAGTGCGCAACGTCGACGGAACTTCGTAGTATTTTTAGTTGGCTTGGTTAACCCATCAACACACAATAAAAGGGCCCTGGTCAAAAGGACGTCAAGTATTACAGATAGAGCGTATAAAGTTTGTCGATACGGGGACTGGCTGTTTGATGCTGCTGAATGTTCCGACTGAGATATTCTTGAGTACGTCTGATGGACCGCTGTTCGGCTGCGTATGGGTGATCGCTACATAAACAAAAGAATCTGCTCACTGTGACTGTATATACGAGTAACAGTTTCCTGGACTACCGCTAACCGACGAAGGCTGGTTTTACGCTACTATTGATTCCGGTCAGATTGATCGGGCGCCTGCCTCTGCTGGGTTGTAATAGCAAAATATAGTTCTGCGCAGTCAATTATGTGCCCTTATCGTGTGTCTATTACTCTTAGTTTATGGTTTACCTTATCAGTATTACCGTTTTCTGTGCTCTATTGTATTAGAGGAAATGTATCAGCCCAGAGGAATTGACTGACCGACGCTGTTTGTTTAACCAAGGGCAGATTTCTGTTTTGGCTCGCTTTCTGCAATATCATGCATAAGGACTATACTTGAGTTATAGTGAACACATAGACGAGGCACATTCCCGCCACCGTCGTCGGCGCCATCGTGGCGAGAATGAACCAAGTGAACGCATTAGAGAGTTTTAACATGGTTGGCTTAGCCGTGTGGTAAATACGTCCGCTGCGGTGGTCTACTGTTTACGGTGATTGACAGCGGTCCCATTAGAGGCGAGACCAAAACCGGCCGCAGTGGTCGCATTTCCGATGGAGGCGTAAATGCTAGAGGTGGTTGTACTGCTCTTCGTCAGTGCACGTTAAAGGATCCTGTGTGGCAAAATCTCCGGAGCCCTCCACTACGGCGTTGTTTTGCTTTCTGCTCTTTCGTTCCCTTTCCCTTATCCCCAAGGACGCCGAGCCGAGCTCCCGACAAAGGCTGCAGAAAATGGCGTCCTTTCCTTGACCGAACCACAACTATGATTATTAACGGGAAATAATGCCCCAAAAGAAGACGCATCTATGTGAGCACCCTCTGGTTGTGCGCGGTGCCGATACAACGGCGTCTTGTAATTTGTTCCCACCTCATTTTCCAGATGGCCAGTGAGTTATAGCCTCTTGCACGGCCCGAAATATAGTCGCAGGAGCGTCTCGCTAAATTCACGTAGGCTTATCAGCGCCCAAGCCCAAAGATTGCAGCCGTGGTAGTATTATCATTTGGCGTCTTCGAAGATTGTAGTGAGGGCCGCCGGTCTTTTGTTGCGTCATAATACGCAGGCGGCCAAGCGGTCCGGCTTCTTCGTTGCTCTGCGGATACGTGGCGACGCCGGGGTGGCCTTCGTCAGTGACGTTCGGTGGCATGGCGTCAAGCGTTGTTGCCGATGTCTTCCTCCGTGCCATATGGAACGGCGTCGTATGTATTATTTCTCGTAGCGCCGCGTTTTCAGCGAAGGTTACGTACAGAAGGATCCACGCAGGAGCGGCCCCCAAATTTAAACTTTACACTCTAGACGTCCTGGCAACATAGTAACGTATGATTGCTCAGAAAACAAATGGGATGGAATTATACTGCTCTCTGTTCTACCATGGGAGATCGTTGTGTAGCCGTCCCTTAAAAATGAAATCGCGAACGTCGCCAACTCAAGAATGTGTTTAGAACAAAAAAGGTAAGCGATTCAGAATACATCGTGCTCTTCAATGGGAGAGCTCTGAGAGCTGTCCCTAAGAAGCCATGCCTGGACACCACGGCGTGAGTGAATGGTAAAGTTTATTTAAAGTTGCGAATGTGATTCCCTGCCTGGGGAGAAATACATGGGGTTAAACCATCGTTACTAATCAAGTTTCTGCGCAATTCTTGTTAACGTGCGTCGTCGTAAAGTAGGCTAAACGCAAGGAAGTTCCAGGACTTTCCGTGCGTTTGCCTTTCCGCGCGTCCTTGTTAATCAGTTATGTGCTTAGTTTCACGGTAGTGAGAACGAGAAACTAAAACATTTTTTTGAACTAGATCTGCGTTGATTGATTGATTTCTGAGGTTTCACGTCAAAACCAGCTGTGATTATGAAAGACGCCTTATAGGGGAGGGATCCGGAAATTTCGACCCCCTGGGGTTCTTTAACGTGCACTGACATCGCAGAGTACACGGGGCTCAACATCCCTCCTCCATCGAAATGCAGCCGCCGCCGCCGCCGGGATTCGATCCCGCGACCCCCGGATCCACAGCCGAGTACCATAGCCACTAAACCGCCGTGGCGGGGCCTAGAGTTACGTTGGTCACTATTATTTATTTATTTATTTATTTATTTATTTATTTATTTATTTATTTATTTATTTGAATATATTGCAGGCTCACTCGGAGGCTCAGTGGGAGTGGTTACAGAAGGCAACAAAAGAAACAGTCATAAACAAAAATCAATGGCTTGTACTTTAGAAGCAAATGATTCCACAGTATTACATTGCACAACACTACCAGGCAACTTGTTCCACCGAGAAATTGCTGAGGGAAAGAGTGAATGTTAGTGTAGGTTGACGTGACTAGAAGGTTGTCGAATTGTTTTGCTGTAGTTTGTTTTTGATGAATGTGAGAAAGGATGACGCCAATAACGTGACTTTGGATGCGCTATTGTAGATGCGCTTATTGCGCTTTAGCTTGCTTGCATTTTCATATCTATCACGTCGTGTTTAGAGGTCACGGAGTCGGCTTTTGCATAAAGTGTCACGAGGGTTATTTGTCGCACCATAGACACGAAGGAAAAGCTTCGGCAGCCGGAAAGCCAGACGCCAAGAAACCAGGAACAGCCGGGTCACGAGGCTAAAGGAAATGTGAATGCCGGCGTTTCCAAGGGAGAAAGCAGCAGGGTGGGCACGCGCATTCCCCATTGAGAATGCGAAAGACGACCCGGCAGCGATGGATCTAGCTGCCGGAAACAGTCGCCTGCCCCTTTCCCTAAAACAAGCGTTCCGTCTTCAGGGCACGTCGGCGGTCTTAAAGATGCGAAAGGGTTCATGACGCGGCCGTATCGGGCGGCGCGTGGCAACTGAGGCGTGCGCATTTTCTTTGCGCACACGCCGTGCGAGGAACGCTGGGATCAGGGCGCCGGCCATTCGCGTGCCGGTGACCCCCCAAAACCATGCCACCAGCCGTACGCTACGCGGCTCGAAGATCCAGCGTAGGGCGCGTGCTAAGTTGGCGCTTCTGCCATGTCGGACTCGCAGCAACGTGGTTAAAGACCTCAGTGTTAAAATGAGGTGGATTTGCTTACCTGCATAACTGTATCAAATTTTGCGTACGACGAATAAATCGAAGGCGAAGTAAATTGTGGACGCCACTTATTAAAGTTCCGCGTTTGTACAGCATCACAAAATTTTCTCGCAACATTATTATTATTATTATTATTATTATTATTATTATTATTATTATTATTATTATTATTATTATTATTATTATTTGCGGAAAGACGATCGATGACCAGTGTTTACTGACAGTGTGCGGTATACGCAGCCGCCATACTTGTCAAATAGAACTTGGTGCTGTTGCGACATGTGAAAATAAAGGGGAACAGTGAGGCGTTCTTTTTGCTGCCTATGATCCCGTCGCGAATGCGTCCATCTGTTCTGACGCTTCCGTTTTCGCAAACATATTGTGTTGAGCCAGCAAACAAGGACTGCTTTCTTTATAACAATTGCCACTATCGCAGCTTCGTAAGATCTTGTTCGGTGTTCTGCCACATCAATTGATGGGTTGATTTCTCGGGTTTTACGTCACAAAACCAGCTGTGATTATGAGAGACGCTGCAGCGGATGGCTTCGGAAATTTCGACCACCTGGGGTTCTTTAACGCGCACTGACATCGCACAGCACACGGGCCTCAACATTTCGCCTCCGTCAATATGCAGCCGCCATAGCCGGGATGCGATCTCGCGGCCTTCGGAACAGCAGCCGAGTACCATAGCCACTAGACCACCATGGCGGGGCTTGTTTGAGTAATATGACCTGAATAAAAGGATAACATAGGGCGACTTCAGAAAGTGGTCGATTTAAAAGCCATTTCAGAAATTGATGGGCTCTTGTGAGCAACTCCTGCTAATTTTTGATGGCCGCCGTGTAAGATTTCCCGTATTTGTTCGGTGTATGCACGCGCTCGCAAAATCCCAGAGCTTGTCTTGGAAACCGTGCACGCAAGGCACACGAGAAAACTACAGGTTAGCTTCAGCTTTCTCGGTGTACTAACTGTTTTACGAACATTAGCAAGAACTTGTGATAAGATCGTTGTAGAGCAGCCTACATTGAACGAGAAAATTGTCACGAGGTAACATACATGTTGCTGAAAAAGAATTTCTAGTAATTAATAACTAATGTTTGCTTGATGGAATTCTATGGTGTCTGGGCAGAAATAATTGCACTGAGATTGAACGACGAGCACGCGCATGTCTACATCTCCATGGGAGAAAGAAATGCTAACTTCGCAATCTTATGCTTTGTATACTTGGCTGAAATTCCAGGAGTCGTGTTCCAAGACAAGTAGAGGTGATACGTCAGTGAAAACTTACAGTTGGATATAGAGCGCATAACCACAACCTATCGTGCACAAATGTGGCAAGAGCGCCACAAGAATATTTGTAAAATCATCTATCTATCTATCTATCTATCTATCTATCTATCTATCTATCTATCTATCTATCTATCTATCTATCTATCTATCTATCTATCTATCTATCTATCTATCTATCTGTCTGTCTGTCTGTCTGTCTGTCAACGCCATTGCCTGAATGTTTTTCAGCGTTCATGTTGTTCCATTTGCAGGACAATTTCTAACCACTTAATAGATGCCTGCTTCAAGGCCTCTCTGATAAATAGCGCATTCTCCAGGCATGCCATAATAATGCTCCGAATTACAGAGTGAGCCAAAAACACGCGGTAGTTTTAAGGTGGACTAGAATGATCGCACGGAAAATATGTTAAAAATCACAATTTCGCTCTTCTTTTTTGTGCGCTGTGCGTGTTTGTTTCATGTAGCCCTTGTCGCGAGTAGCATTCTTCTGCAATTGAATCGACATTCATATTAAACGGCCTGGGATTTCAGCGAAACCACGACGAAGCATAGCGAAGCAAGCTCGAAGGTTCAAATGAAAGAAGCATAAGTAGTGCACATACTTACAGGGCGCTAAATCAACAGACACAAGAGAGGGACACGCAGACACACAGAGCGCCAACTACAGTGGCGCGTAGACGAGGGGGGGTTTCGGGGTTGTAACACCCCCTCCCCCCTCCTGAGGCCAACCTAACCCCCTTCCCACTCCGTAACTGCTCCTATGTCCTAGAAGAATGTGGTGCTAATGTCTCTGCAAAACGCCGAAAAAATAATAAAATAATCATCATCATTGATGTTACTACTTTTTGGCATTTTATTTACTTTTTTTTACACATGCAACAACTGTGTAATCGCATACCCGGCCCTTTGTGAAAAATTGAAGAAAATGATAACGCGATCCCCTTCAACAGACCAAAACAAAGGCGCATGTCAATGTCTTCCTGGGTTTCTATTATTTTTGTATGTGTATTTTTCAGCTTTGATTGCTGAGGTTCTAAGAGATTGCGAAGAGTACTAAATTCTGGGGCGCCCAATGCATTAATTCGCTCCGGCACGGTGGTCTAGTGGCTATGGCACTCGGCTGCTGTTCCGAAGGTCGCGGGTTCGAATCCCGGCCGTGGCGGCTGCATTTCGATGGAGGCGAAATGTTGAGGCCCGTGTGCTGTGTGATGTCACTGCACGATAAGGGTGGCCGAAATTTCCGGAGGTCTCCACCGCGGCGGCGTTCCTCATGGTCATAGCGTGGTTTCGTGACCCAAAACCCCAGAAATGAACCAATCAATGCTTTGCCTCAAAATTTGCGTTTAACGGATTCGAAGATAGCACTTTAGATTGATCCATCCTGCTCGGAGTGTGGGTGAAAGAAAGGCTGCCTGGAAATAATGCAAATGCAAGAGCGTTCGCACTCTCAACGTTCTCAAGCCTCTGCAGGGAACTATTGCCAAGTATACAAAAAAGGGACCAACTGCGCAGGAAACAACCATTTACTCCACGACTTTCAGCCTACCTCGATTAACTTAGTGCTGGGTATATGCGGCTTTTTAGTATACAGTGTGTTCAAACTTTGTTTCTCAATGACACTGGAGTGCGCGCGCGAAGCCTAAAGTATCCGAGAACTTGTAAGGAATGATGGCAACACGAGTCCGCTCGTTTTCGGGACTTCGAAAATGAATGGCTTCGTTCCGCCCATTGCGATAAGTGCGATGGCTCAGATGAGTCGCTTACATATATTATATATATTTAAAGTTTCAAAAGCGATGGAGTAACAGTTTTCCTGCGCGTCGCCGCAGCGTCGTTGTACCGCACACGCATCATGGCCCCAACGTGGAGTCGATCGACGTTCCGCTGCCATCACGGGGAAAATGCAGGGCTCATGTTGTAATCGAAGCACGCCGAGCTTCGCTGATTGCTCGCTCAGGCGGCTTCTCGGGTGACGCGGACGCATTAGAAGAAAATAACGGGCGCCTCGATTCTTTACAGAGTTAGGAGCTCCGAATATATTCTACTGGAGGCGCTGCTGCTGTCGGGAGTCGTTTTTCTTGTTCTGTCTTTCTGTGCCCACAGATTAGCATGTCAGTCTCGTAAACCAAGTTAGAAGGATACTGCTGTGTTGTGTTATGATACTAATACCTCGGTGTCACTTGCTCCAGAGCCGTTAGCTTTTCATTACAAAAGCAGGGACACACGTGGCTTCGAGCTTTATTCCTAGCGACAGGTAAAGTTTTTCTTCTTTAAGAAGGTTGCCACTTTGGCCTTTCGGTGGCGATTGGCTCGTGTAACGCTGTCCTGAAAAAGACAGGCACGTCCAAGGGATGCGGAAACACAAGCATTGATGCACGTCTCCCTGCGTTTCTTCTGTGCATGTTTTTTCTTAAGAACAACGTTACGCGTTTTCTGGCCACGTGAGCTAGAGCCCATGCATGATGCACTAAATAGGACTATACGCACAGAGGCATTCTTAGTACTGTTGCTTCTCTTTTTTCTCTCTTATTCGTTAGATGAATGTTGATTTAATTACTTCGAGATAGCGGGCTCTAAACAAGTCTACTTTGCCGTGTTCTGGTCGTGGGTGACGTCGATTGCAATCAAGAGTGAGTGCTTTACCGACCGCGAGTGCGGAATGCTGGAGTGAAACTCTCCAGCTATGGATCTACTTATATGATGAGCGTTGGGGTTTGTGGCACGTGTCGTTTGCGATGAATAGTACAAGAAGAGGCTAGCTGGGACTAAAGTAAGGAATAAGGAATGTGAAGGAGTCTATACGTTTGTGGTATTCGCGGGCCCGAACCGAAAGAGATGGCAGATGGGACACAATAATTTTTCGAAAGAACTTGTGGACAGCTTGCGCTAGGGGCGCAAGGGTAGGTCACAGCGGAGCTGGTGGCCTTCCCTTCCTCCTTTCCCCAGCCTCACCTTCACTTTCGTTTCCTACCTACTATGATACGCTTTACCCTTTCCCCTCCTAATTTCCCTTTACCTCACTCTCACTCTACTCCTCTCCACCCTCAACTCCTTGTTATACTATACTGTGGCACTGGTGGCCTTACCCGCCTCCTTTTCCTCCTGTTCACCGTCACTTCCCTTCAGCACCTCCGTGCTATACCACACTATACATGGGTATGCTATGGTTTGCGCTCTCTCATCCTCGCTTCCCACCTCCCAACCATCAGTTTCCTTTCCCACACCCTTGCTATATACTATACTATACTATACTATACTATACTATACTATACTATACTATACTATACTATACAAAGCCATACTACACTTTACTCTCTGCCCTCCTTCCTTCCCTCCTCATCAGCCTCACTTCCCTTTCCCACCTCCTTGCTGTACCTTAGTACACATGGATACACTTTGCTGTTCACCATATATAGGGGGCCTTTTTCCGAAGCAGTGTTAGCCAAGGGCGTAGCTCTTTGGTAGGACATCTGTTTACCACGCAGACTCGATTCCCTCTCTAACCCAGCCAGCGTTCTCGCGATGTTAGCATAAAGAGCCCGTTCTGATCTCCTGATCTGATTGCGCGAACTGTTAACTATGTCCGAAGAAGAATTGTAGTTTACCCAGAGAGGACACTGAGACTTTGTTTCCATACCCTTCTGGCGCATACCCGGTATGCCGATTTTTCTGCGGAACAAGGACAAATCACGGCGAGATAGCACAGCTTCGCTGTTAAAATTACGCTGCAGATTCTAGGATGTCGGTGCTTGTGCTCTTAATTTCGCGTAAACAGCGCGTCGAATTCAACGCGACCTCAAGCGAATCATGGCGCCTCGGTGGAAATATGGTATGTGGTGCTCGGCCGCTGACCCGAAAGACGCTTATTCGATCCCAGTCGGGTCGTTCGGATGCCGATGAACGCCAAGTGCTATGGGTCCGCGAGCTGTGCGTTGTCAGTGCACGTCAAATAACTCCAGGTGGCCGAAATTTTCGGAGCCCTCCCGACATGCCTCATAATTATGTCGTAATTTTGGCCCGTAAAATTGTGGGAATTATTCTTAACAAGCGAGTGACTTCTTCATGCATGGTAGCCATCGGAAGTTACGGCGAAAAAAAAGGAAAAGTTGGTAACTAAGGACGCATTCAACACAACGTAGTGCCTTCAGCGAAATAGTGGAGATATGCTGAAGAAAAAGCCATCAGTATTACGCTGTATATGAAAGCGCTGTACTGCACCAATGGATCTGTCAAAAAAAGAAGAATTACTAACACGATATACGCTTCTTATCGGAGCTACGTAGCAGCATCAGATTAGCCTTTCCAGACCGAGAATCACAACTATAAAGAAAAAATAAACAAAAGAAAGGAGACAGCACTGTGCGATAAAACCACCTGTGTGCATGTGCTTTCCTAGCGTTTTAAAACTTGGTACTCGAGGTTCTTTAACGAGGTGCTCAGGAAAGGAGCGTGCCTGTACCTTTGCCCGGCAGTTTCAATGTTGCGTCAGTGGAGACTGTGCGCTCGCACCCTACACTCCCCACAGATTTATGCAAATTATCCTCAGACCATAGCCTCAGACAATACGGTGCCGTGGTTTATTGACCATATTATGGCACAGGCTGGCTGTGCTGGCTGGCTGTGCACGCTGGCTGCGAAATCCATTAACTTGTTTTCTTTGTTTCCTCTTCCGAAGAAATTCGTTAGCTCAGTGGGTTATAAGCCATTAGAAATATGTTTGCGCAACTATAGGCCTGTTTAAAGATTTCGTCCGTGCTCACGATCAGATTTTGCTGGCGAAAAAATAAAGATAAAAATGTAATATTCAAAAATTAAGTGAGTAGCAAAGACGTGGGCGACGGGGCATTGAAGACGGCAGCTTAGAGTCAAGAAAGACGTTTGGAAGCCGGGCAGATAATCCGTGACAAATGAACTCGCCAGGAAAAAAAAAATCTGCCGGGAACGGTTCATGCGCTGAAATTCGGGCCTAGGATTAGGGAGTGGCCAATAATCGAAACCGTTTTTGTCTGAGCACGTTCTTGTAGTGCATTTCCGCGGAGAAAATAATGAAGCAACTATGGAAGGTTGTCACAGATGGCTTCACGTCGCTGGCGGCGACAATTCGAAACGAAACTTTGAAATACACTTTATAACGCACACTCGTTCATACCCGTTGGTTTGGATGAAGTATTTGTTTTCGAGGGCCAGCCATCAAAATGATGTTTTCCTGAGGTTGCAAGCATTTCTGTTATCTTAGCTTGGCAAAGTAACTGATATAAATGGCACATATAAAACCCACGGATGGTGAGCAGTTATAGGAACGCGTTATCTTTTTCAGACTACAAAAGGGCACAAACGGGACAAGATTGCGGCTGCAGACTGATATATCCTATCTTATCTTTCTTGGAAAACGTTCGTCCGCATTACGGTTTACACACAAATTTGATGCACACTTATTTTTTTGGCATAGACATTTTAGCGAAATTTTAATAATAGGAAAAAAGAAAGGGGGGGGGGGGGGTGGCTTCGAAGTGATGATAACGCCGGATGTATGTGCATGTGAGTCTTTTAACCGGGAGTGAACGCAAATATGGCATGATTCTGTTCGTCAGGATTACGTTCGAATGTATATGAAAACACTGCCTCGGCGTATAACGCTTCGCATGACACTTGTATGCCGCATATATTGTACTGTATTAGGTGCCATGCGATGGATATTCCGAACGGCGGCCTCAAGGGATCCCTTTAAATGAAGGTTTGGGCGAGGGTGTTGATTTCATTGCCTCTACGTCTTTCAATTTGTTTTTTCTATAGGAACAAAAGGATGAACTCGCACGCCGCCGCCTTCAGTTGACGGCGCGCCGCGTGCTGTGACGTCTCCGAGTTCTGTTCCTAACTCCAGTGGTATTCATACCACTTTCCTATAGTCTTGATCCCCTGTCAATGCGCTCAATTAAGTAAATGGTTTCGTTTGTGGCTCGGCCGCCGTACGGTAGCAGGGAGAGTTATCGGTGCGTCACTCAAGATGAACGTTGATGGACTCACCCTTGGTTACCATGAGGGAATGCACCCAGACTGCGAGAGTAAGTACAGCATGCATGGTATTGAAACTCACGTAAATTTCATTCTTCGAACATATTCTTTCCAAATTCGAGCGTTATTCTTAGCGGAAATGTTTGTACTGAACAAAAAGAACATACAGAAACACCGATTTGGCGTACGCGTAGTTATCAGACAATTGTAGTTATCACGAATTGTAGTACACTATGATTAAAGTGTACTCGCGGAAGTACACACGCATTTTTAACACATTATTACTGTAACACGACCCCTAAGCCACCACACTGCTCTTGGGTCATGCTAAAACGGCACGCATTCAGGTTATGGGGTTTGAGTCTCTGAATGTAGCACCATGATGGTAAGAAGCAATTTTAATTTAAGGGAGCAGCCATCATTTTAAGAGAGTCCTTGAACAGGTAGCCTCAGCCTACAGTTTTCGTGAACAACAGCTTAGTATCGCACGCGATCTCATATAACCGAAAAGTAAAAAAAAAAAAAAAAAAAGACGGTCTTGTTGAAGTGAAAGCGGCAGTTCAATTTCGTGGGGATACGCGCCGGAATTTCTTAAGCGGCTCTCTTCAAACGATTCATGCACTGAATATCATCGGCTCATGCCTCAAACTGCGTCGCTAACGCAAAATGGCATTGCTGTTCCTACGAGCAAAGGCAGTCTTCAAGCACTAGTGGCTGGTTACGGCCCCGTCAAACAGTGCGAGAGCAAAAAGCATGAAACCTCAGTATAGCGTCGCCACCGTTTCTATACCTGACCCAACGACGAGAGCGCACGTGTACACCATTCCGGGCGTCTTTCCGTCATCTTTCAGTCGCGGAAAGCGGCTGCGCGATGCCTGCTGCAGCCTCGCGTGTACCGCAAGCACAACAACTGGACGACACCACGTCGCGGCGCTTGATACGGCACCGACCTTACATAAGCGCGCGTACATTTGGCGCCATGCGTGTCGGGCATACCGCATCCCTCTCGGCTCGCCTGCTTCCTCTTCTTGCGCGGCATGCCAAACACGCATTGGCCATTACGGTCCGCGCGTTTTGCTCGCCCCTCAGGGGACCGCGGGCGCCTTTTGGGACCGCGTATGGCTTCCGTACACACAAGTCGGGCAGCATCTGGGCTGTGGCGCACAACGAGGGATGTTTCACGTACGTGTATCCCTTTCCCCCCTCTCTCTAAGCGCTACTTCTTTTCACCCAATCTTTCGTGCTTTCGTCCGTAGCCCACTCTGCATTAGACGTCCGGTGATTATTGTCGCTTCCGCCGGTGGTCGTCGGTCTTCGCTTTCGTGTTTGCATTAGCGCTTGTATTTACTGCGGTACGCAGAAGCGAGAGTTCAATTTGTAACTCTGTCCCATTATCCCTTGGCGATGACGGCTCGTGGTTATGACGGTCTTGCGCGAGCCGTGATCAGAGGCGGTGTCTTTCTGGCGCTATAAATCAGTTGCAATGAGAGCGCGTTTATGATGCCCTGAATGCCGAAGGCAAATGGAGGCACCGCCTTTTCAGCTTGACATCGAAGCGCAGGGTTGAAATGGACTGGGTTTGCTTTCTGTTACACAGTTACAGTACAAAATCCTTGACCATGCATTGATTGAGTCCTGTGATGCGAATAATGCTTGCTGTCTGGTCTCCCCAGAGACTGTATTAATTAACAGAGGATGTGAATATATCGTATTTGTTGCTGGCGTGAGAGAGTTTGGAGCTGGAGCAAAATTATAAGCGTTTTTGTTAAGTCGCTTTGGGGGAAACTCTTGTCATTACCGTTTCGAATTATTTGCACAACGACTGCGTCAACTAGCGTAATACTCGCTTCGCAAAATGGCCACCTTGTTGTCATGGTGACATATCGGCTTCTGACAGTGTCACTCCGGGACATTAGGCTTGCATTGCTTTGTTGGTGTTTGCTTCACTAGTTTAATTGCTGCATTCGGACCCGTTTAGTTTTCAGGTATTAGTAAGGGGCCTTCGGCAGAAATTCGAACCAAGCCATCGGAGTACTTTGCTGCCACGGTGTCAAGCGTTAATATCAATCAATCAACCAATTAATTAATTAATTAATTAAAACTGCTTACTTGCACGCGTTACTGTAAATAACATATACGGTACTAAGTTACTATCGCGCAGTAATGGTATCGACGATATAATTTCATGGCACAACGTACGCAACCACGATCACTCCAGTTATGTGCCATTTACGGGCAGGAAGAGATATCCTCGAGACCTTCGTTTCGGCCCCTTATGCAGTGATGGATCCTACGTTCACCGTCACTAATATGCTTGCCGGTGAATGAGGAATGCGCAGCGCATTACGCAAGCTCGATAGCACAAGTATGATCTCCCGCTAAGGTATACCTCTCAGGCAAAGCGAAGTGCCAGGGTGCTATGGAAAGCGATAACCAGCCGCGATCAGAGCCATGCAGGGCACGGCACATCAAGTGGCGTGCTTAGCGCAGTCACTTTTTTTTTTCTTGTTGCACAACTGCGCCCCATCAGACTATCTTGCGGAGAGGCACAAAAACCCTCCTCGAGGAAGCTTTCGCAGCGTGTGATTGCCAAGTTGCGCGGCGTTACGCGCACAGAGCTCATTGAAACAGCAAATGTGATCTCTAGTAGGTAACTGCAGGAAGTTTTGGTGTGGGGAAAAAGGTAGTAGCTTCTTTTTGATAACAGAATAGGCGATATAGTGCTTGGGTCTGCACCACATTAAGTATAAAAATTTCTGTAAGCTGATATCTGTGCTATTATTGTCTAGATACCCATGTACATGTTAGAGCGGTTATCGTTAAAGTTATTGTTTGAGGTAATGTAAGAGTAGAAGGAATATAGTGGAGGTCCAAATATACACAGACTGTAATTTAGAAATGTAGTTGAACTGCTATATTATGTGGTTCTAAATAAATAAATAAATAAATAAATAAATAAATAAATAAATAAATAAATAAATAAATAAATAAATAAATGCAGCCTGAAAAGCAGCATTACCGCACGTCGATGAATGGTGACGTATTGAGCATGACTGACATATATAGCTAAATCTAACAATACGTAGCGCGGGCCATCGTTATAGACAAGTCTAGTAACGTTGGTTCACGTACACAGCATAGTTGGAATGATATATGTTAGCAGGCACAGTAGTTAAGCTTTCTAGTTCAACCTCGCTTATGCAGTTGTTTGAACTGAACTGCGTTGGATCGAAGTGTACAGCGAATATTTGGTTGCGCAATAATGGAAGACTTCGCGACGTAATAGCAACGAAGACAATAAAAAGACAACAACGTGGTGCGGCAGCCTTACCTTCACATTGCTATATCGCCATAGGACACGCGACATGAGGGACAGTTATAAATATGTTGTGCACACGCTTGACTTACCACTCCCTTAGTTTGTCTTCTGTTCTACATCCATGCGATAACCGATGCCATAAAAGCTTCTTTTCCTTTAGTCATCTATTTTATGGCTCTTGAAAGTATGAAAGCGCGAGTTAATTCAGTCGGAAGAAAAATGCCATTTACCAAGCTAGTGAGAATCAAACTGCCGTGAACAATCCCCGCGCCAATGTCAAAACCTGCAGCTTAAAGAGAAGCAATGTTGGCAGTGGTCAGAGTAAAATAGGCGGTCTCGCAGCGCGGCTTGAAAGAGGGACGGGGCGTATTGCTATCCGCTATTTCAGATGCCTCGTGGCACAAGCGTAAATAGCTGCGGTGGGGCACATTCTGCACGCCTGTGTGAGCGGCGTCTCGCGCTGAAACTCTCGGTTATGGGCTTTAAAGAAAGCTGGACTGCATTCTGAAGCAATCTCCCGGCCGTCGGAAAGGCGAGCAAGCAATGTCTCGTTGCAACGCGAGTGTTGTAGATAGATAAAAATGTATTTTGTTATTCATTATGAAGTGTGGGACAGAATTTCAGCAAGTAGAAGGGAACGGCGTCACCATTCGCGTCTATTTTTAGATTGTAGCAATTACTTCAAGGTACACGCATGCGAGATGAATGCGCTGACGCAAGAAGAAAGAGCAAGACCTATGATTTTTACATTTTGTAGAACAAAGGAACACACTGAGATAGAGAACCCGCTTGCGCCCTCTATGTTCAGTCTGTTGAAAAACGCGTAGTAAAGGGCACGCCGTGTCTTGTGAGTTGTCGCAATGCCGCTGCCTGTCGTCAGGGGCGGCAACAGCAATTAAAACGAGCCTTGTGGCGGGTATATTGCAGAAACTACTAACATGCTAGCTACTGACCTGGACGTGGACGACGCTAGACGACACTTTTGCACATACTTAGCAAGCTGTTGTACCCTTTGCTCTTCTGAGCAGTCTGTGCTGCTGCACCACCGTGAGCGACTACTTGGCTTGACTCTTAAAGCGGCGGCGCTAAGGGCCTCGTGTTGTGGACGCCTACGCAGACGCGCTTTTATGGTGTCAAGCCGACGCTAGGAAATGTGATGTCAGAGTCTGCGTAGGCGTCCCCGACGGAAATATTCATATCGAGCTACCGCGGTTTTCCGAAGCGTCCGTGCACATAAACCCTCCACGTAGTACGTTGCTCAACAAAATTAAATTTCTAAAAGTAAAATTCCTCGTACGCTACCACTTAATTAACACCTACCCACGTGATAGCTCGGACTATAATTTCAACGTACGAGAAAACATAATATTCTTACGAAGAGGCGATGCGAAAGGCGCCCAGTGACACTGTATCACTCACTCTTAAAGGCGAATCTTAAGCGCATTTATCGTTGTACTTCAATAAGTATGGGCACATATTCTTTATTCGCTGAACCAGGGCGAACAAATAAAGCATAGTACATGGTCTTTCCGCGACAAGGAAATCAGGCAATGCTCTTTCTGCCTGAAGCCACTTAATAGCTGTCCCCAGTGACGTAATTTGTTGAAAGGAGAGCGGGCGCTCTCCTGCTGCGTTTGAAACTCAATTGCGAATTTCCTTGGTTCGTGCAGTGCAATAACATTTGGCTCGAATATTCATAGGAGGTTCCACGATTCATCGGCGCCATTTTGTTATCGGTGCCAAAGTGTTGCAAGGTCTCTTTAAAAATCTTGCAGTCGGTTTCGCATGCCAGCATCACCCCTTTCGGTAAAAAACAGCGCTCGCTCGCAGTGTATGTTCACTCTGGAAGTTGGAGAGCGGAGAAACTTCGTAATACTCATTGGGAAATTGAGTGAGTCTCATCGAAACGTGCTGGCTATGCCTGAAAGCTGCTGGTAAATTGAATCTTCCAGCGAAATGCCATTTCAGACGACCCTGTATTAGAGACCATATTTAAGTGGACACGAAGGGGACAAAAGCAATGGCTACGCTTGATACAAGCACTCTGGCATGAACGAAATTGCGAATGGAAGCATATTGGCGGATTAATTGTTAATATCTAATTACTGCTACGTAGGTCCTGCTGAACTGCGCAGAATACTCTCCGATCACTGTGAGTCGTCTGTGAGATCAAACAATAAGTAAGAGTGGAGAAAAAATACTTTCTTTTGCGATGAAATGTCATCAAGTTGCTATAACTCGACTTGCACGCAAGTTTCGACACCCCGAACGTACTCGTATACGGACATCGCCGCGAGGAGAAAGCCGTAACGGCAGGTGGCGAGAGAGCCGCGCAGAAAGCCCTGAGGAAAAGCGGGGGACGAAAGCGAACAGAGACGAACAAGGGCGGAGGAAAGGAAAGGGGGGGGGGGACATAACCATCGTCGATTGATACAAATGAAGATTTGCGGGCCGCCGACGCAAGAACCGATCTGCGCGAACCAGAAGGGAGGTTGCGCGCGGAGCGGGAGGTCGGCGAGAAGCCACCTCCCCCCCCGGACCCCCGCCGGATCAGGTGGAGGATAGAGCTCGATGAGCGGTCAAACTCAATCGAAAGCGTAGCGAGCTCTCCGACGCAGCGGCGGCGGCGGCCACCATCGCTGCACGACGGCTCCTCGTGAAATCGAATAAGAGCTTCGGCCCGGACGATGGGGGGATGGGGAGGTCCGGCGGAACGGAGAAAACTTTTAACCTCGTTGGCCGCAGCAGAGAACGCGCCGCTGAACAGACGATTCCGTTCCCGGGCCCACTCGCGGAACGCGTCGTCGGCTGTATCGGAGCTCCAACATCACCCGTGCTCCCCCCGCCCCTCATCGCCGTGTCCTTCCCCTGCGGCCCTAGACCACTCAGTCGTTGACTCCTCCTTCTTCTGCGCAGAACTCCACGTGCCGAGCTCGGTCAAATATACGCCAGCCGCGGGTTATGAGCTTCAAAGGGAACCTCTCTCTCCTCCTTCCGTTCCTTTCCGCTCCTATTTGGCGATGAAGTACTTGGCGATAGAAGTGGGAGTCGGTCCGGTGTTCGGTCCAGTTTGCCCCGAGTCAATAGCCATCAGGCGGGTTAAGACGAAAAAGAGGCTGATACAGGCGCGCAACCGGCGCGGTATACGGAGGCTCTTTAGCGTGGCAAGTTGCACGGCGAAAAGGCCTCGCTACATTGTCGGGGAGGCCTACGGGAGGCGAATTTGGGCGAAAGCGGCCACTCGACGGTCGTTATATTGGATGCTCCGTCGTAGTTTAAGCAGCGTATAACGCGGGTTAGTTAAAGCGGAGCAGTAATTACCCGTGCATCCGTGGAGCTGATTAAACAGTATAGTGGAACTCTGTGGAGATCTAGAATAGGGTTGAAAAGTCAGGGATGATGATAAGAAGAAACACTTGACTTTATTGCTGAGTTACATAATGGTAGAGAATAAATTGTACATAAAGCCAACCGTATCCCTTTTGTTAACTGCTCGAAGGAAAACGAAAGACAAGTTGAGGCCCCCTCGGAATTGTCCCATTATGCGGCGTATGGAAGTACGCCATTGAAACTATGTAGCCTTACTTATTCAGATGTTTTACCCAAAGTTTAAACAAAGATGCCAACCGATGTACTTTCGCGTGGGGCTTATGTAGCTTTGTCGGCGTTTAACGCTTCTCAGTAACAACTCAGCCTGGCGCAATGTTAGCTATTGCGTAAAGCGCCGTACAATGCGGAACAAAGCGTTGGACGAGACAACGCGCTGAAGCAAATAATAAAAGTAAAACGCTAGAAACGGCGACGTCGAGAGGACAACAAATGAACGAAAAAGGAACGTTTTCACAACCGACCACACAGAGCCAGGAATCCGAGAAAACAAGAGAATAAAAGCACCGTGGACCGAACAGCGTGATACGTGGGAGACAGTAAGGAAGTCTTTCGCGTGAATGGTCTTTTGTCACGGAAGCTGTCAACAGATGGTGCTGATGGCACTCGCAGTTTAAGAGTGAACAATATAGATATACACTTTCACGCGCAACGAGAGACACAGAGAAGGGGAAGGGGGTTGAAAAAAAAATGAAGTGATAGCAATATAAATTAAAAGCCCGTTCACGAAAACTGAAAGAGAACAAAAGGTTCGGTAAGGGGAAAAACAGAAGCGGGAGGAGGAAGGGGGTGGTTGGAGCAGCTTTGGCGATGCTGGAAGGAAGCGTTTTCAAGAAAAACGTTGGAGAAGCTCGAGAGAGAGAGAGAGAGAGAGAGAGAGAGAGAGAGAGAGAGAGAGAGAGAGAGAAGAGACAAGCACCAACATCCCCGGGAGAGTGAGGCTGAGCCGGCGCTGCAGCAGCGCCCGGCACTTGAACGCTCGCACGGCCTCTTAATTACACGGCTTCGAAGAGAGCGCTGCGCGTTCGTGAATTCATTAGCCTGATAGTGGTGCAGATGAAATGAACTGTAAAACGTTTCTCGGCTCTGTCGTTGGCTGAAAGGCTTTTCTTTGCTCGGCGAAGCACATGGGCTTCGCGGCATATAGGCGCGCTGCGATGCACTCGCAGATAATAAGACGGCTTTCGCGTTGTCCTTCTCCCTCCCTTCTCTCTCACGAAGCTTGTTTCGCCTTCCCCAGCGTCTCTTTTCTTCCGTGCGTTTCCTTTGTTCGGAAAGACAGTTCGAAACAGAGGGGTCAGCGTGAAACTGCAGGTTAGAAAGCTGGGGCCAGTAACAAGAAAAAGAAAGATCGATTGATTTTTATTGCCTTCGTCCCGAAAAGTGTCAAGTGTGAGAAGTAAAGGTCAGCGCCTAATGAATGTGCGCACGCTTAATGAAAAAGAAAACCAATGATTTGTGCAAGAAATTGGGCGCCGTCAGTCAGAATTAAACAGGGTCTTCCTAAAGATTAACGCGATGGGAAGCGTGGGAGAACGGCCAAGTGGACAGGTTGGCAAAGGACAGCGAAGCTGTACCATAGAAGGTGTGATAGAGTACAAGAAAGGAAAATTGTAGGACTTTACCGTACTCCTTAGTCCTCACTAGCCCTCAATGATTGGCAGATGTCTTCCGGGCCGTGCATACAACGCCTCTCTGTCACGTGACGCGACACAAGCCACACGAACTCCCCGTCGCATAATGACTTCTTGTGCACGACTGGCAGAACATATAGAAGAAGCAAGTAGTCTGATACTGCGTGTTACTCGTCATTAGACTTCGCTATTTTCAGAAATTTTCGGTCTGCGTTAAAAATAGCGGGCCGGAAACGCGACGTCACATGACCGTAACGTCACGACGTCAAAATGACGTATACAGACTACAAGAAGACTTTAACACTCTAAACAGAATGTTAATGCCGAACGAAACCTACACTTTCTCGGCATAACAGGACAGTTAATTCTTCTAAAGAGACTGGAAGTCGACTGCTCGTCGATTATTTTAACAGTGGTCACTCGCAGCTGCTGAAAAAAAAATCGTATTTATCTGCCTCTAAGTAATAATTTAATTTGAGTGGCATTATAGCACCATAGAGCCGTCTTTCCTAATTACGACATCGATTTACGGATTGCGGCTGGGGACGTGCTATTTTTAACGCCTTGCAGCAAGCTGCCGCCAACGTTGCAAGCCATAACATGATAAGCAATTGCAAAGGAACTAGTCATAGACGCACATGGAACTCTCGTTTACGGCTTTAGTCCTGCGAGCTCATGCCAACTGAACTTTCTCCTCTTCTGTGTGCATATCGAGTCAGATCGGCCCAGTAGACCCTATAGACACTTAACTTTTGTCAGAGCAGGCAGTACTGTTCCTTTTATAAAAAAAGCAAAAGGTTTTTAGCAAACAGGAAGAGCACTTGATTGTGCTTTTGAGAAAATATTGGTGGTTGTCACTGGTGCTTGCGTTGGCAGTCACGCATACCTTATGTCAGGCGTAATTAAATAGAAACATGACGGAGTAAATATACAATACCCCCCCCCCCCCCCACCCCATTCCCCCCTTAAAATTGCTAGCCAAACAATCATACTGGTCTATCTTAAGACACTGCGCGCACGCAGTGGCAATAACCATTACCAAATCACAAGCGACCCACTGAAAATAAATGATTATCAGTGAAATTATTACCATTGTGTTATTAAGAGCGTCCTGGTGGTCGCGAACATGTTACGAACACGCATTAAAGAGGGGAACTGGTTACAGACGCCAGGCCTATAGTAAAAAACAGAAAACAGAAATAAGCAACACTCTGTAAAAGTGCAATGTTCATTTTTTAAGATACGCCAATACAGATAGTTGAAAAGATGGCGAACAAAGAATCGAAGTTATACGGATTGACCAAAGATCGCTGGTTTCTTGCACTGGGAAACAATTTCTATTTTTTTTTTTTCAGTGCAATTCGTTCTAAAGAAGGTGTTATTTGCTCAGGGTAATGACAAGAATTTCACTACGCTTTAGTTACATCTATCGTGACCTGCATGCACCTTCAAACAATCAGTGATTCTTATTAGTTTGGCGACAGCAATTTTTCAGTCACTTGAGAATGCGTACGGGTAGCATGCTGTATCAGTCCCGAACAACATATTTTCGCATTAACGTTATTTCCACCGCATCTATACCCGAGTTTTTGTATTTGGCAAGTTTCCTTATTTTTGGAAGTTTTGTGAAACCCTCGTGCATAGGCTTCTGATGTTCGGGGAGGCGCTAAACGTGTATCTAGGGCAGTGGGCCTTAAATATACTTGTTCATACAATATCCCGCAACTCCGGGATTCTCACTATGCACGGTCGCCTCGCACAATAGAACTCGTCGCAAAGTTCTTGAAGGGAAACGCAACGGTACATGTTTGCCACTAAGGTGGAGGTGATAGTCGTTGATGCGCTGTTACCGGACTCGGAGAAGCAGGCCGCTCTTTTCTCTAGGGGCAGGCGTGCCTACCATTGTTTGCGTCACGCGAAACACCGCTTACTTTCGCGATCCCGGCGAGGCCCGTTTGGGTGGGCGTGGCGCGTATGTCTTTTGATCCACCGGTGCACAATGAACGAGGAGAGCAGACTCGTAGAACCCTGCGGTTTCTTATTGGCTCGTCCCCACCTACACGGGAACCAGAGTGGACACGCGTTCTTTTCCTTTGGCATGCAATCAATGACAGACACGTAGCGTGCTGCTGGAGTTGTGTTCGGGTTCAGTTCCATCCTGCAAATGCTGCCAGAGTTGAGCACGCTGTGTCTCGCTATGGAAAGAGACGTCTTCAGGCATATGATCCGGCTTAACATTAGGTGCTTGTTTGAGGGCATACCTCTGTTCCTTCGTACCTCCCTTTAAGCGGCTTGTTTTATAGGTGTTTTGCGGAAGGGAGGTCACACATCTCAGGGCGAACGGCGCAGGTACAACCCACAGATGAAAGAACAGGTACATTCAAGATATGTACTTGCGGCATGTGTCCTGACACACTTAGTTTTGCCGGAGCGAAATTCGGTCGTTCTTGTATTATTGCGTGTGCTTTCTTCGGCGCTATCCACAACCTCTGTGCGAAGTTCTCTGCAATCACTCATTATGGCTTTCTTATGTGCATGACTTGATCACCTTCAGCCTTGACACCTATATCGGAAAACTATCGCATAAAGAGAAATATTGTGTTTGTGCTGCAGGTTGCTTTACTTCTGGTCTATTTCGATTTGTGGCTACTTTTTGTGTAAGGTGTCGTTTTATGTGCAACGTCGGCCACTATGTCTAGTATGGAAAGCTGAAGGTAAAAGATAAAATTGATGGTGCTCGTGTGTAAGCTATATTATAGTTTATTGCGCTAGAGTATTGCAGTCAGGCACGTAGGCAAGGTGGGGGGGGAGGGGGCCCGGGCTCCCCCCGAAATTCGTCCAATCAGCCATAGCGCAGGGGTATAGAGGCAGTACAAGTAGCGCCGTGCGCATCTAAGCAAATGAAAACCAAACGATAGTCAGGGAACTCGCCAAGAACAGCTACCCAAAAACCTTTATTCCGAAAGACTTCAATTCCAAAAACACGGCAACGCTTGCTGAAAGATTCAGTGTCCGGCTCCTGAATCAACACCACAACAGAAGCACCACACTCTCCCATATGTCCGAGGCGTTAGCGAAACCATCACCCGTATTCTCAGAAAAGAAGGCATCTGAGTGACTCGCAAGCCCACGAACACATGTTCTCTACATATTGGCAAAGACCGTCCGGAGGCAGAGGGCCGAATGCACTGTATACAAATATGCGATGCGAGCTATATCGGCGAAACGAAAAACCTGAAAGAAAAATTTCGACAGCGCAGGAATGGCCTCTGAAATTTTGCAACAGATCGCAACCCGATAGCCGAACATTCCTAAGATAGCGACCACCGTATCAATCTTCCTGACACAACGGTCATACCAACTGAAACCAATTGTCGGAAACAGTTACTGCTTTGTGATTGCGTAAACAGACAGAAAACTGTGCAACGCAGGACATTTTCATATATGTAAGACAAGCTTGTTGGAAAAGAAATTACCAGAGAGAACAAAATGTTGCCATGCAGCTTCGAAACCAGAAAAAAAAAAAAAGCGATGTTATCTGCCCGTACTTCGTGCGACTTTTCTTCGTCGCATCAGTTATGTTTAGGAAGGTGGTTGGTTGGTTGTGTCGGGTTTCCTGGAGCAAAAGGCGACCATGGCTATATTGCGCCAAACGAGGATTCTCATCTACGGTCAGAGCGCTCGGTAGTTGGATTTCTTCAAGGAACAGTGCAAAGAATGATATGACATACAGAAAAGGGTAGCGTTGACTCCACTGGCGGATTCCCTGAGGAAATGTCTTTCTTAACGGGAGGAGCAGTGTCTTTGTTGCTGCAGAGCTAGCAGGTGGAATATTGCGGGCGTCATTTGTACAGTCGAGTAGTGGCGGCAACTTAGGGAGCATTCAGGTGCTTTGTTTGTCTGATAGCTACGCGGCGTGGGAACACGCACGCGTGCAGTTTCGCTTTGCCGCAGACGCAGAGTTTTTCCTCGACCGGACGGCGCAAGCTAACCGAAAGCTTGATAAAGACGACTTTTCTATAAAAATTGACGGCTTTGACGACCCATTGAGCCGTTCAACCTTCCTGGCACCTCTGCGAACCCCACCACCCTTTTTCAGCTGCCTGTGTCGTGGGGCAGGCGCCCGCGTGTCGAAAGGAGTAAACAGGGTAAACAAACAAGGTAAACAGGGTGCTTGTAGTTCTGCGGAAGGGGGCTATAGGCGAGCCACGTTCATTCCATAGATAGATGATTTGAAAACTTCCCTCAAACGGCGCTTTGCAAACCATCGGAACACACTGCGAAGTTTGCTATTTGTGTTGCCAAGGCACGCCTGCAAGCGCAAATTTGAATTTGTGCAGCCGGCCTTCGATTTTTACCTCAGAGGTATGACACAGCGCATATCCTTACGCTGAAAGGTGGATGGGAAATCTGGAAAACTAACAGTGAATTCCACTGGCGGATCTGGAGCGGTGTGCCGAATCCACGACGGAGCAAATCGGCCAGCGAAAAATGCCCTTGTTGCCAGCCTTGCGTTGGACTACGTTACACCTCGCACAAAAGTATGCCTACCTCTTTCTCTGAGTACGCGTGTACTAGTTCTTCGACGTAGCCGAGCATTTTGGGGCGTTTGCACGGGGACTCTGGAAACAGCTCCTTAAATAACGTTTCGTACAGCACGTACGACTCTTTTCGCTTCTGCTGCTGCTGCTGCTGCTGCTGCTTTCCAACGTAGAACTCTTGCTGTTTCTCAGAGCGAGGAGCAGTCCCCTATAGGGTCGAACGAAACCATTCCAAAATATGTAAACCAACGCCCATGGTTATCAGACAGCGCCTAAAAAAAGAAGAAAAAAAGAAACGCCGAAAAAAAAATCGCCGTGCTCGGCTGATCCGGAAATGACGACACCGTATAGCTGGAGTTCCGGCAGAATCCGGCTCTACGAGACGGATCAACGCGGAGCGCTCCGTCGCGGAGCAAGTTGCCCCAAATCTCCCAGTGGAACATGCGAATTTGCTCGGGATCCGCCAGTGGAATTCGAGTTCTCAGCCGCGGAGCAAAAAAACATGCTCCAGATCCGCCAGTGGAATTCACTATAAATGGCAAGCCATGCAAGAGGAGGAACTTCTCCGCTTTCCGACGGACGCTTTACCTGAATGCGACAAAGCCCTCTTCGCGAACTTTCACACGCTCCTCAAGATATTGGCAACTCTCCCAGTGAGTACAGCTGCTGCAGAACGCAGCTTCTCGACACTGAAAAGAATACAAACATATTTGAGGAACCGAACAGCTGAAGAGAGGCTTAATGGCCTTGTTCTTAAGTCCATTAATTCACCGGATGCAAGTCAGTGTCGACGAAGTTATCACTGTGTTTATGGAGAAACCGCGACGCATGAAAATTGCAGCATGAACCACTCTTTTCGGCCAAGCTGCTTGATAGTGTTCTTTCTTCTTTTGCATTGACTTTTACTAATTTTAAGACCACTCGCACTGCCATTCTTTAATATTGCTTCCTAAAACGAATGTTGGCGTTCTGCTTCTTTTGTGTCGTGAAAGCATCCGTGTTTTAATTCTTTGTGGTTCAATAACATTGTTTTCCCGAATATGTCTGTTTTTCGTTTAAAAACTAGTGTCATAAAGTGGCTCACATTCTTCCTGCACGCCTGTTGTTGAGACAGAGTGTGAGAAGTTGGGTAAGGAAAGCGTCCGACAATTATTTTTTTTATTGGCCGCACGTCCGTAAGTGGGCGCCTGATTCCTTTGCATTCCTTTTCTTTTTCTTTTTGTCACTCCTCTTTCCGTCACTGACTCTGTATGGCCCTTCTTTGTCGAGATCACTTGGTTGGAATGTATTCTTTCTGGTGCACACGCACTAGCTTTACAGCAGTGGCAAGAACGTGCTTTCCATCTCGGATTAACTAGCCTCTTTTTGTGCTGCATTCCACTCTGTTCTCATTCTCGTCGAATAATTAAGCGTCTTCTATATTCACCGGCAAGTCTTTTTTAGAACTGTGTAATAGTCACCCTGATGTGATTGATGCTTTTGACCCCCCCCCCCCCTTATGTAATACCGTGAAAAGGGCCTTTAAGGGTCACTAAATGATGATGATGATGATGATGATGATGATGCTTTTTGCGAAGAATTAGGCCTTGGGCCCCCTCTGAAAATAATCCTGGCTACGTGCCTGATTGCAGTATAGTGACCGACACATTGAGTTCAGAAACAGCAAATGATTTCAGCTGCTTTTCTCTAACTTGAAAATTCATATGGAAAAGACCCAGTCAACTACCATAGTGAAATGTTCTACCCTGTTTCACTTCTGTCGGATGGTCGAATACTGGCAGCACCGGCGGACATCAAGATGACATGGGCCGTTAGTCCCCAGCGGCTGTTACTGCAAAAGATTCTCGCATTTAGACAACGTTCTCATTTGAAAGTTTGCATGACGATCGTTGCTGGGACAGAGCTGCATGCACCAAGGCACGTAGCTAACATCAACAGAAAAGTAGGTGATGGACGATAACTCAAGCGTCTGCTTTTACTGAACTTAAATACTAGTCGGCTGCGATATTACGCAAGGGCGCCTCTGACACTAAAAGGGGGCGGTGGATTCTGCAATTCTGGCAGCGACAGTGAACCCATCTGCACATGCCCTTACATCTCGTGTCAGTATGAGTCATGTGTTCGCAAAGACACCACATGCTTACTGGCTATCACAGTGGTTTGAAAATCTGTCGAGTGCTTAATGTATATTGTTTTCCGGAGCAAACATTACACGTTTATGTCCCTTAACAAACAAAAACATTTCACACGACAGCGTTGCGTGCGCTTTAAATATGCTGGCACGTATTACACTAGTGTTTGATGATACAGCATCAGCGCATCCTGGCATAAAGTAAAGCGCCAATTTTTTTTTTTTCATGTCAGAATCGAGGCAATTTTAGCGGTTTATTTACAGGCCGAGAAGGATATGAAATTTCCCGTAGCAGTCCTCGACGGGCCTTAATGGGCTGTCGAGTTTCAAAGACTGAAGGCTCAAGAGTGAGACGAGCGTATACTGTTAGCGTTCCAACGCAAACAAAACTTTCTGAAGCAGAAAGCGCCTACACCTGATGCGTGACTCTGTACCACCTGACCTTCTTATAGCTTTGTACGGGCCGACGTCCCTTCTTTTAAATGCGAGTTCACGGCGCGAAGAAAACACGGCTGCGCATGATGCGAAGGCTTCATCCGGGTCCGCTTCCTCCCCGTGGTGCATTTATCTCGGTATTCAAGGAAGTACCCGCGCCATGTCCACGACCGGCTGCTGTCACGTCTATCGACAAACATCCGGCTACGCGCTGCTTCTTGCTAAGTAGCCCAGACCGGAAGCTCTGCTCTCGGCACTTGCTGGTTTAGATGGAGACTTGCGAACCTCTCGAGTCTAGAGGGCGCGCTCTTCACTTAGGAAAACTCGGAGTGGAGAGTTTTCGTGCAGCGAAAAAAAAACGCTCGCTTTATAGTTGCGATGAGAGTGCCGTAAGGAGATTGCGAAAACATGTCACATGAAGATGCTCAGAATGTTTGTGCTGTCTGCGTACGGGACATATTCTGAGGTGAAGGACGCTCCGGGTTACCTTTGACGGGAGGTGAATCTAAGCGTCCCGTCAACATAACATTCGTTGATGTGAGGCATGAAGTGCCCCACTGTGTTTTTTACAGCGTAAGCTGTTATGGGCTCTTTGCATTGATCAAGACTGGCGGCTGTGGTGTCCGCCGCCGCCACCACTGCATGTGTCCGTAACCGCTATCAGCTTGGGTGTGAAAGAAAAGCTCCATGACTGTGTGGACTTCAACAAAGCTCAAATGGGGTGGTGCCACTGCAACCCTCCCGGACTATTACCACTTGGTTGGACATCTTGCATTCTCAGCTACGGCTCTGATATGTCAGGAAAGGTAGTAGCATCCGCACCCGGCTCTCACTACATGGCTGAGCATATTGCTACATGCATGCTACATGCATGCGTCGTTCCTGTAACAATATTGTGCCCTCAGCCACGACTCTGATCAGTGTCTTTCAGGTCATATGTGTTGCCAGCCACCCGTTGTGCTTTTGAGAACGAAAACGAGGAAAAAGACGACTACGATGAAGAAGAGAAATAAGACGGCGATGAAGAAGACGGTGACGACACGACGAAGTCAACGAAAACGAAGAAAAAGGGGAAGTGGATAACGAGTAAGAAGATGAAGCAGAAAAAGCAGGCAATGGAAGAGGAAGAAGGGGGATGGGAAAAGCGACAATGAAGTAAGACTGAAAGAAAATATTGTCTGAGCTCGCAACAAAACCTAGCTTACGCTCCAACTGGGCTTCGTTCTCTGCGCAGGCCTGGGACTTTTTCGGGAAGTGATATCGCAGTTCGCGAACAAGTGATGTGTGGTATTTATAGCGAATGGCATTCCCGGTAATATCCTTCAATTTAGTCGAGATGAGGTGACGTTACGAGCGCAAATAACATTTGGTCACAATATTAATGTTACTGCAATTCAGTTCGCTACAGAGAAATACATTTATCTGTCTGAAACATGCTATTTGTCACTACACGAGATCTATCATTACTCATGTTGTCATTGGCGGCGTTGCTTTAGATATCAGAACATGCGCGAGGGAACACGTCCGCATGTTTGCGTAGCCAAATCGAACATGCACAAGTGGGAAGACGTGTGTGTGTGTGCGTGTGTGTGTGCACGCCGGCGCGCAAGGGACATGATACACAGAACGGCGTTTAGGAATGCAAATATGCTGGCATAATGACGAGAAGAGTTCGCACGCGAGGTCTAGCCTCAGCGCGTGACATCTATCCTGCTGGATGACGTCAACACGTACACAAGATAGTCTCAATTCTGATCATGTGTTATCTTACCGAGGCGTTCGAAGTTAATAATAAAGAGCTCATTAAGATATTAGAAATTTACACTTATGCAGAGAAATGTAAAATCCGCAATTCAATAAAGAAGCAGTGGTAGAACGTTTGCATTGTTGTATTGCACAGTGGTTCGCCAAGCTACCAATAATGGCTTTAACATCTTTGTGTGAGGAGCAGGCAAATGGATCTCATCCATCAGATTAAAAAAGAAAGAAAGAAAGAAAGAAAGAACGAGAGAGAGAGAGAGAGAGAGAGAGAGAGAGAGAGAGAGAGAGAGAGAGAGAGAGAGAGAGAGAGAGAGAGAGAGAGACTATACGCGTGCTTAATTCGTCGCGACTTCGAAGCAACGTCTCTAGCCATTCAAGAGATGCTACATTAAGGGATCCCTGCTCTTCTGCGACGTTCTTGAGTCGGGACAGGACTCTCTCAACCACTGGTTCCAACATTTCCACCTTTCCAACTCACCATTGTCTCCCGTCGGACCTGTCAATACCTGACGACAGGCCACATTGTTTCAAGCGCTCGCGAGATGGACATATTGCTCGCCATTGCTGCAGGCCCCGGTCAGCGGCCTCAAGGTGGAGATTCCCTGTACAGCCATCCAGCTGAAAGTCCTCGCCATTTTTGAATGCGTCCTTCTTGCGAACGCTGACAATGTACAGTGGCGGCCACTCTTAGGGTGAACACGTGAGCGCGTGGCCGCTCTCCGCGGGGTGCCGGCACTTCCGGCGCGGCTGCGCATCGAAGCAAACCTGCGAAAGCGCGGCAACATGTAGGCATGGGTTCGTGTCGTCTGCTACATCGCCCGCACGCTTGACAATACAAGCTCCAAAAGGGTACGAATTTGGACTGGTTGGTACATAACTTCCTGTGAAAACAGCGCTAAAAGACGGGACGAAGAAGGGACACCAAACCACGGCGCTGGCTAATAACTGAATGTCAACCGAATGTCATTCAGTTGTTAGTCAGTGCCGCGGTTTGTGTCCTTTCTTCGTCCCGTCTTTTAGCAGTGTTCTCACAGGTAACGCAAGCTCGTCGCACCCAAGAGCGCGAGCGCCGTAGCAGACCACACTAAGCGGCGCCTGCAGGCATAACGGCGCTTGCGCAGGTTTCGTGGCGCCGGCGCGGCAGCCGTAGTGTAGCGGTAGCGTGCTTGCTTGGCACCTCGGCGGCCCGGGTTAGATTCATACACCTGTACAGCGTGGTATATGTTAACTTCAGGAATCACAGCGTGTTCACCTCTGCATGTGTGCTTATCCAGATACATTCGAATAGCAAGGTGTGACAAACGAAATGCCTTTCTTGTGTTTGCGTATGTTACAATGATATGTGAAATGTCACATGTCATTGATTGATATAGCCTGTATAAAATTCAAACACCTGTGGCACCGACCCGCTTACCATGGACCGAGCAATAGGGGTATGAGCCACACGTGATTGCAATATCTTTAATCGTCTCCGAGAACTTGAGCCGAGAACTTGAGCCCAACCCAGTAGGGTCACAGGCTCTCAGCACTTGGTTGGGCATCTTGCATTTTCAGCCACGGCTCTGAAATGTAATAGTGGTATTTCAGGTCATAACGTTTTGCCAACCGCCGGCTGTGCTTTCATCACCGAATTCGAGGAAAAAGACTATAACGATGAAAGAAAGAAGAAGACAATGTAAAGGGAAAACAGAGAGAGAAAGAGAAAGAAGGAATACAGTACCATTCATCGAAAGGATTGACATACATGCAGCAAAATCTTGCTTACGCTGCCACTGAGCAAAGTCCTTAGCGCGGGCTTGGCAGTTTTTTCTCCGGCGTTAATCGCATAAACTAGGGCGTAGCTTCCGGAGGTGATGCTGCAGCAACGACACGTCCCGGAAATCATTCAATAACATCCATGGACGTGCATTAGACGTTGAAATTGATGGAGTCTCGGTTGTAAGTCCATTGTCGACATCGGTGTACAAATGTCTACCATGAGGTTCGGCCTTCGCGAAATACTCAGAAAAGTCTTCACACCTGCGGTAAAGTGTCGTTTACGCGTTTCCGACGGCGCTACGCCGCCGATTGTCGGCATAAGTACTGCGCGAGTGACGACTACCGGTTGTCAAACCACCCGTTTCTGACTCGTAATATTGTCACACCGTATGAGGTCTGTTAACAGCAATCCCTTTTTTTTTTTTTTTTTGCAGTTTCCCAGCAAAGCTGGAGCTCATTAGAAAACGTTATTCGCTCAGCTCAGGCAGCAGCTTAATTCACATGACACGTTACCTAGTGGGGTATCAGGTGCATTATGAACTAGCTGACCCTGTCGCTTTTAGTAGGTGAACTGTATCACAGAGAGCTAGTGCTTAGTGTTTCTTGTTAGGGTAAAAGAAAGTGTTAAAGGGGCCCGCAACACTTCTTGAACGTAGTCTGAGAACCGTGTCAATCATTCGTGAAGAATCCTGCGAACGCGTGAGCCAAATATTAGTGCGCTGCGTGCACCAGGGAATTCGCGCTTTGGTTTCAAATATAGCTAGAAATCGCTCGCTCTCCTTGCAACAAACGATGCCACGAGCACCGAGTGCGTTGCTTAACTTCTTTCGTTGCTCAGAAGGGAAGATACGTACGTTTTAATTCTCGAACTCTAAAGAAAAAAATAAAGCATTACCGATGACGTTTCTGCGATTACGGAATCGCTAACTCTAATTCTATGAACAGATCGCTCAAAACGATTTAGAACAATGTCGCAGGAGCGAACGTTTCGACAAGTCCACTTGTCGAAACGTTGGCTCCTGCGACATTCCCTGTTCTAAATCGTTTTGAGCGATCTGTTCATCGATTCAAGCCGCCATCTTCCCCTGGGCTTCTCTTATAGTTTGGACTCCAATTCTGATACACTAGGTTCTAGTATTCTACCCTTCAAGCGACAGAGTCAATGTTTGTTGTGATGTCACATGTTATGAGTAGGCGGCTTTCAGCCGCATCTGAAACCAGATTGCGAATTCCGTGGTGAGTGCAGCGCACTAATACATGGCTCACGTGTTAACAGGATCCTGTACGACTGATGGACACCGCTTTAAGTCAGGTTAAAAAAGTGTTGCAGGGTCCCTTTTATCCAGGCTAGATGCGCGTTCTTGTCCTAGGGCCCCCTTCAATGTGAAGCGTCGAAGTGACTGGACGAAAGCAGAGTGTGGGGACTACAGGGAGCATTGAATGACGTTTCCTCTTCGTCCTGTCCTCCACGCAACATCTGGTGAACCTGAAAGACAGGCGCCTTGTTCCCAATTATCTCAGTCCCAATTACGCCTTCACTGATATGTCCATGTAGTCTATGCGAAGCTGTGTCTTTAGATGATGTTCCTTAACAGAGGGAAACCCAGCGCCTATTCGCCGTCCGCGTATTTTTCCAATATTTTCCGCGCCACAGCTACAGTTCTTGGGAGCCACAGTGCCTTTAGTTTCCAATGTATCTGAGGTATCTTTCATTCTTTGTAAGACACGCATACACACATAAACTAGATCACGAGTGTGTTTTTTAAACTATTAGCTGGGAACCTTACCCAACCCTTGTTCTCGTTAGAATAATAAGGCAAGTCTTTATATGGCCGAAGCCAGATGAGCAGTGTATAGCAGAAGGTGTAAAACACAAATAAAAATGAAAGTAACGAAGATGAGATCACCTCGGAAATTTTCGCACAGCGCATCAGAGCCCCCCCCCCCCCCCCCCCTTTTATTTTTTTGCTCTTTCCTCCTCAGCGCGAGTAAGTCATTATTGAACTAGCACGCCGGAAGACAGGGTCTGAATGGCCGTCTTGCCATCTACCACGCCGTGTGTCCCCGCACACGCGCCTCTGTCATCACTTATTATTTTTTTTCTTACTGCGGCTCGAAAGTGCACGAGCAACCTACAAATCTCCGCTTCGAGGCGGCGGACGAACAGGGTAACAAGCACAAAAATGGCTTAAGCAAACGTCAAAGACAAGAGAAAATCCACTGAGAGTGCCGACCGAGATCTTTTCGCAAGAATCATTTTCGCACCCCCCCCCCCCCCCTCCCCCTGCCTTCCGCCATTTTTCTCTTGCAACCTTTATTCTACGGAGCTTTTCTCATCACACGACGCGGTGGAAGTGACGAGACCAAGACGACGACGTGGGGCCCGAGGCACGGAGAGCCCAGGGGCTCCCTGAAGGCGCGAGCGTCGGGTCCGGGGAGCGCAGAGTGAAATTCCGTGAGCTGGCACGGCGGCTCGTAATTTGTGGTGTTGTACGTCAGCGAGCGAGACGCGAAGGGCGGACAGCTTCTTCTTCTTGGAGAATGCTCGGCCAATGGCCATCGTTCGGAATAACTTAACAGTGCCCAAAGGCACCCTTCGACACGGGTATTGCGACACTACATCACGCGCGAGACAGCCTGCTTTCGCTCTCTCGGCGAGAACCGCAAGCGGCTTCCGAAGATGGCGAGAGAAAGATATAAAAGCAAAGTCGCCGTTCGTTCCCGCGCTCCTTGCCTTGTCTCAGTTCATATCCTTTCAGCGCGCTCGAACGGACGGCGCAGCGGAGGAGAAAATTAAAAAAAAATAAACAGAAGCGTAAGTAAGGTTTATTGCCGCCCTAAAGCTTTCATTAACGCTTTCGCTGTTTTTGTTTCTACCCGGTTAATGTTATATATAAGATGGTGCTTCTACGTGGCCGTGGTTGGGGAGGTAAAAACAAGCGAAATGTTGCGAGAACTGATGGGCGGAAGATGTAGCAAAAGGAGTGCTTGTAGTATTTTCTTTTCCTTTTTTTTTCTTTTTCAACTTGGCTCGCTTTTAGAGCTACTGTCGTGAGCAGTAATGTATTAAGCCTCACTGAATGTTCGTCAATATGTGCAGCGGTCAGACCGGTGAAAAACTGCAAAGCGCGGCGATAAGCTCTCTAGGGGTAATGTCTATGGTAATTACAGTTCAGTAATATTTCTTTTTTCGCGCCCCGACCGCGTTGTTACTCAGATCGCACATTGTGGTTGGGATCCTTACATTATAACGTCCTGACACCGTTTTTCCTTGTGCTCTGGTCTACCTCGATCTTCTGGTGGAGAAAGCTTGGTTATTTACAACATAAACGATAAATTAAGGCACATGGCAACCATCTCACTCAATATCTGAATATTTACATAAATTGAAAATTTGGGCTCCGATGGTCAGACGGGAGGATGAGATAGGTAGATTACATCGCCAGTGGTATAAGCAGCGGAGTTAAGCTGAAGGCAAACTAACTGCAGCTAGTAATATCTGGTTGCTGACGTGCTCTGTGCAAGCGGGTAAACCTAAGGAAAAATGTAAAGGAACAGAGAAAATACATCGCCGTTAGCAAGGGAACTGCGCATGCGCGATATCAATAACGCCCAAGAGTGCTTACTCGCTTCGCTCTGCGTGCTCGCATGAAGCACGGCGTATTCTTTGTGGACGGTAGGCAAGTCAGACTGAACATAGCATGCATTGATTGATTTGTGCAGTTTAACGTCCCAGAACCACAATATTCTTATGAGAGACGTCATAGTAGAGGGCTTCGTAAATTTCGACCACCTGAGGTTCTTTAACGCGCACTGACATCGCACAGCACACGGGCCTCAACATCTCGCCTCCATCGAAATGCAGCCGCCGCGGCCGGGATTCGATCCCGCGACCTTCGGAACAGCAGCCGAGTGCCATAACCACTAGACCACCGTGGCGGGGCAACATAGCATGCAAGTTTCTAGAGGAACAATATGCTGGATGAGCTGGTTCAACATTTTATTTGGACAGCGCGATTAAACTACACGACACAAATCGACATTGTTATTTTTTTGTCACGTAGTCTCTAGCGCTACACGTCTCATAACAACATTAATCGACGGGGATTTACCTGTGAAAACCATCATGTCATTATGAGGCATTACATGTGCTGCTACGGGTGAGTTTTGAGCACCTGGAATTCTTTATCGTGCACTCAAGGCTAAGCCCTCCGAGTTGGTTTTTCTTTTCTTCTTTGCATTTCGCTCTCGTAAAGTGCGTCCGCTGTGACTGGCATTATATCTCTCGACCTCGAACTTCATAAACCAGCACCTTAGAAGCTAAGCTCTACAAGGCGGGTGACTTACACGTCCAAAGAACGTTTGTAGAAGCGCGCAAAGCTTGCAATGTTCGCGGATGCCGACAGAATGAGCTATGACGCCAGCGCAGGAGGAAAATGCGCCGCAGCGCTCGCTGGCGCTTCACATTCGTTTGATGGATTCGGTACCGCGTTACAGTGCCGGGCGCACTGCAGAGCCTTCCTCATTGGCAAGTGCTGATGAGGCATCTACGTCAACTTGTATCCGACCCCGAGGGAGGCCACGCAAGACGGATCAAGATTGTGAACTAATATAGGAATGTCGTGCCGTGACGCCTACAGTGACTCAAGAGCATGGCAAGCGAATGAGAAAGCGACGCGAACGGGGCACAATAACGCTATCGCGTTCCACCCTTAAAGGCGATGCTTAAACGTTCTTCCAATTTCTTGCGGTAAGTAATGTGAGCGCTGGGGAGCGACACACTGGTGCAAAGTGGGAATGACAGAACAGAGCGTTGATATGAATCACTTCAAAGACGAAATCGAACATTTGTTTTCGGCGGGCGGCGCCGAGATGCCCCACAGGCATTTGGATTGAATCAGAGGATCTAAAAGAAAATACATTTGGAGTGTTCTTTTTCGACATGCAAAATATTGAAAAATAAAAAAAAAGCTCCCAGTTTCCTGTTCAGCTAGAAAGTGCATGTAATTTGCTTTATTGGCTAAGCCGTAAATTGTCTCAGCGTTAGATTTACGTGTCTGGGAGTTCTATCTCGCGCGTAATGAATTTCCTTTGCGGATCCTTTCCAGCTTCCGCTTTTTTTTCACTTTCAGTTCACCTATCGCCGTGCTCCCATTAATTTCCTCCCTGAATCCCCCTTAATGGCACCTTCCGCTTGGAGCAGCGATAAGCAAAGAATATTTAAAGCCATACAATGGAGTTACAAGGTTTTTGCCGCGATATATATCGACGCCGGTAACTCGTTTTAATCAATGCAGCCATACTTCTTCCCATCTACGTCGAGTGTTACGATCCCGTTAGCACGATTACTTAGGCTGTTCACTGGAACGGGGTTCGTACTGCTCAGCTATTTCTTCTGTGTACTGTGGCAATGTATGTATGTATGTATGTATGTATGTATGTATGTATGTATGTATGTATGTATGTATGTATGTATGTATGTATGTATGTATGTATGTATGTATGTATGTATGTATGTATGTATGTATGTATGTATCGCGCGGCGGTGAGAGACTGGTATGTGTTTGTGTCTTTGGAAGCTGTTGAAAGCCAGGTTTCTGACTTACCTGGAGATTTCCGCTGGAAACTTTGTTTTCCCAGCATGTCAAATGGCAGGTTCTATCCCTGCCCGATAGTCGTGTGGTGATCGCAGTAACTGCGTTTCAATTATGTGGGTTCTGATAAATTAAGATGCGTACCCAAGGAATAATGGGTGACACCATGATTTAAACAGACGCAAACCTAGCACTACGGTGGAAATCTTGACGAAATTTTAAATAATGTAAGCCAGCGGTGGTGTGTACGACGCTCAAGTTAATTCGTCGAATTCGTTGCCTGGGGTGTTGTGTGTCATACTCATGCCACAATGAAGCACTTCGTAGTGGAGCTCGACTACGGAGCAATATTTATAACGTGACGTTTCTTTATCGATATGGTTTGCAAAAGAGATTTGACACCTTTATTCGCACCGCCTGCTTACCTTCTCGCGGCCAATTATGGAAAAGAATAACATATACGTTGAAGAGATCGGGACACCAGTCTGCGAAAATCGCCAAAGCGAATCTGCGAATTGATTTTCTGTTAGCAAGAAGATATAACGACAAAAAGAAAAGCCAGTTCTACGCCTGTGACATCTGAGTAAACAGCGGAGCTGGCACAAGGTCGTCAAGTTCGCTATGACTGTCATGTTGTGTTATCATTATCACTATAACGTAGCAGTGGGCTGGCTGCAAGGATGTGAGTAGTAGGTCGAGGGCAATATTAGATCCGCTCATGATATCGCTATCATAATACTGTGACGTCACCATCACATCATAATAAAACTATTATGCGGCGCTATCATTATCACTAGTGCAATCTAGTAGCAGCAGGCTGAGGGTAATTATGTGCGTAGTGGGTGTACGGCAAACTTCGCTCGCTTGCGCGTGATATGACTATAGCGCAGTGGAACACTCCTGGTCTTCTACATACCCGTCTGCACCGCTTCGACCCATCACTCCAACTTCGAGTTCCGCGTGGGCTTACCCGCTGTGAAACTACCGTACTTTGCCGCCTGTGGCTAGGCACGTCCTTCACAAGAAGTTTCGGCTGTCGCATTGGACTGGAAGACAGCGCTGCCTGTGTTCACTGCGGCAGCGAGGAAACAATTGTGCACGTCCTCTGCGATTGCCCTGGGTACGGCTCCCAGCGACAGACTCTCGCCACAGAATTGTCGCCTTGATGGTCGACCGCTGTCCGAGCAAACCGTATTGGAATGCCGGACAGACAGTGTCTCGCAGCAGAAAGCCACGAAGGCTGTGCTCAAGCTTTTGCGCGCAACGGGCCTCGTGAACCGTCTGTGACACATGCCGTGCTTGTGTGTGTGCGCGATTTGACCTCTCTCTTTCTTTCTTTATTCTTTTTCCATCCCTTTCTGTCTCCCTTCACCCCTTCCCCAGTGCAGGGTAGCAAACTGGATATTTTCTTTTCTGGTTAACCTCCCTGCCTTCCGCCCATCATCTCTCTCTCTCTCTCTCTCTCTCTCTCTTGCGTTGCGTTCTCCACTTCTCTCTGTCTGCGTCTTTCTCTCTCTCCCTCCTTCCCCCTTGTTTTCTCTTTCTATCGTCTATTGCGAGCTTTGTTGCAATCGTCGGAAGAACGCCATCATACGGTTCCCATAAACGCATGTTGTTTAAGGGTGGGTTTGTAGCGTAGCATACTTACCTTCTACCGACATCCCCCGATGATGTGCCCTTTGATGTGTTCTTTCTTATGGGACTACAAAGCTAGGGGCAGACGCGTATGCAGGACCGTAACGCGGAACCACTGACTGCCTCAGTAACGCATTTCGTTCAAATGACTGTGCATTTCAAGAATATTTACGAGGAATTTGACATCAGACCGGACGGTACCAGATCCTGGTGATGTGCATATCCTTGCCATATATGTTGGGCAAGAACTCGTGAAAAGCTCCCTGGAACTGTGCGACGTAAAAATGTAAAGCCTGTCAATGTTTGTTTAGTCGTGCATGTGCAAACATTGTCACCAGGTGATTGTAACACTAAGTGTCCCGATTTGTGATTTTCTCATTACGCATTATAATAAATGCCATGTAAGAAAGAAAAAAGAAAGAAAAAGCGGGTTTGTAGCGTAGTGGTTGTGGCGCTCGACGTCGGAACGTTGGTACCAGGGTTCGGATCCCGCCTCGCCAAGAAGGTTCCTTTTGTGTTATTTATGTCTTTATGATCGAGACTTCTCCTCCCTTGTCACTGCACCACATGACCTCTCTCTCTATCTCTCTCTCTCTCTCTCGCCACTTGGCTGCACCAGGTTTTCGATCTACGCCCGACACGGCTAGAACTCAAGCTTAAACAGCTCCGATGTTAAAAGCACGCACACGGAACCAGTGGTATTAGAAGGCTGGTCTTATCTGCGCAAGCGCATTATCTTGGAGGAGTTCTTAAACGGGCTGCCTTGAAACCTTCGTATGCGTTCCCTGTAAAGTAACAGTTATTAGCGTTAGCAAAAAGGAACCGGAATGTTTCATACTAAAAAAACATGGATGCACTAATTGCTCAGGCGTTATGTAGAAAAGCAGGGTCGCCACCGCTTTATGCACTTTTACTACACTTATTACCTGGGCCGCCTGCTTCCTTTTCGATTTCTCGTTGCTATTAAAGTTTACACAGTATTCGAAACGAACGCGCTTCCACGTTTCGACATAGACATTGCGTGAAGAAATGCTTTAAACTGCGCATTACAACTGAAGTAGCCAGACTCGAACTTGCAGCGAGGAACTGCTGTCCTTTCCATTTTACCGGTTCGCTCACTTCATTATCCGGTACGTTTTCCTTCATTCTTTAGTTTATATGATAACAACCGCAATTTATTCTCTAAGATCTGCTCCCCTCTTGAACTCACAAAAGAATAATTTACGGCAGAGGACGGAATGGCCGTTACAATTAATGGGTATCACCAGAAACTGAAGAAACGGAATTCCAATAGTTGATTTATTCTGGTTCACCCTGCTCTTAAGACGAAGAAGAAACGAATGTACGGTCCGCGAATGTCAGGGACGCGTCAGAGATTAGCGAAAAAAAAAAAGAAAGAAAAAGGGAAGTTCAATTAAATGTAACGAGATTCATGGGAAGCCCGTTTCCTCACACCGGCCTGATTTCGACAAGACGCGACGTCCTCTTATCTTGTGACAGAAGCAAAGAGCTTGTGCGCTCCGCTGAGGATCGTATACGATGTGCACTCGGCTAACTCGCTGTTCAAGATTACGCGCAGCAGCAAAGACAAATGTATTGAGAAGGATGAAGGTCTCGACGCTGCGAAGACGGTCGGACAAAGGAGCCATCTATTTACTTGCCTCTTTCCGCAACGAAGGGGAGCTGAAGCAACGGATAAGGCTGTATAGAGAGAGTCGCGTAAGAGCCAAGAACCACTGTACCTACTGACTGTACCTTGTTGTTAATAAGCGTTTGTAACGTTTTCTTCAGCTTATCTAAGCTGTGAGTGCTGAACTGATGCTTCGGCCAAAAATTATGCCAAGCCCTTAACTACTGTGTATTGCCGAACAATGCGTTGTTTAAACGGTGTTACAGCTAAACGGTGTAACGTTCGAAGGTAGGTAAGACGAGTGGGCCGCAAATATCACTTGCATAAGTAATCGGCTTCATAGAAAGCACGGAGCAGTAATATTGTGTATTTAGAACACGGCAACATGCTGCCCCCTTGCGGAGTAGTTTGTTGAGAGCACGCATTTACAGTGACGAATAGAATGGAACCGCATCTAAGCAACGGAGCTGTACTCACAAGCGCATCTTACGCAATAAATGTTCGTAAGAGAGTATTTCAGCTAATCATGATCAGGGGAATATTTTTAGAGAAGCCAGCTGGACAGTAGCAAAAGGCTCACTCAGTTAAGTTGCGCAGACATCTGTTTTGTCGCAGAGAAATGCAGGCTACGGTGCGCTGATGTGCGCATCACGAGCGTCGTTCGTTGAAGTGCTCCTATGGGATCGATCGAGCTTGGACAAATGCGCGCCGAGTGATAGCAGGACATATGTATCGTTGATCACATTGCTAAGATAGCGCTTAACGCACATTTGAAGAGCACTTGACGTTACACAACCGCCATCATCACAACTTCTGTCGCATTAGGTTTATGTACTATATTTTACCGCGTGGGAGGAGCCGCCGTAGCCCAGGAGTCCCTCTCTGTATAGGGAACCTCCCAGGGACCCTGTATAGGATGCAAATGCTTACAGGGCGCAAATTCAACAAACAAAAGAGAGGGACACACAGACACACACAAAGCGCCACTACCAACTGATTTATTCAGGACAGAAAAAAGGG
The DNA here is from genome assembly GCA_013339685.2 of Hyalomma asiaticum. Lineage (NCBI taxonomy): Eukaryota > Metazoa > Arthropoda > Arachnida > Ixodida > Ixodidae > Hyalomma > Hyalomma asiaticum. The sequence goes on from CM023482.1 coordinate 139,492,697, forward strand.
TTGTCTATTTATACTAAAGCACATGCTCAACACAGGGCAATGATACTACAAAGCAAGTTTGCCAATCATTTCAAATGCATGCGAAACAGATGCATCTCAGCATCAAACAACGATATGGAGGTATCACTTACGCACTTATCTCCTTTCATTTTTATGAAGTGAGCTTCCAAAAGTTCTCTAGCCGTTTTATTAGTGCTCCTACCAAGTATGGCGACGCGCCTAAACGCTAAGATGCTTCCCCTAAGTTGTGGAAAGTCACATGTGGGCCAAACAGGCAGGTGCCTGAACGTTCGACTGAGAGAGCACTTGAACAGATTAAGTAAGATGGACGGTGCGCATCTTAGCGTGCATTGTAGAGCCTGCGCGTGTGAACCGCATTTTAGGCGCGTCGCCATACTTGGTAGGAGCACTAATAAAACGGCTAGAGAACTTTTGGAAGCTCACTTCATAAAAATGAAAAGAGATAAGTGCGTAAGTGATACCTCCATATCGTTGTTTGATGCTGAGATGCATCTGTTTCGCATGCATTTGAAATGATTGGCAAACTTGCTTTGTAGTATGATTGCCCTGTGTTGCGCATGTGCTTTAGTATAAATAGACAACCCTTTTTTCTGTCCTGAATAAATCAGTTGGTAGTGGCGCTTTGTGTGTGTCTGTGTGTCCATCTCTTTTGTTTGTTGAATTTGCGCCCTGTAAGCATTTGCACTTTATAATGAACGAACTAGCCCAAGAAGCAGTTTTATTAAGCTGTATAGGATGCGTTGACTTTAAATAAATAAATAAATAAATAAATAAATAAATAAATAAATAAATAAATAAATAAATAAATAAATAAATAATGTTATGTTGCTGAGCTACTCGCAGATCTCACGGATGCCGGAAGGTAAATGAATATTGGAGCACAAAACGTTCGTAAAGCAATGCGCCCGCTAAGGCCATTGCCAATGCCCATGGACGCTTGTTACCTCTACTGAGAATGCATACTTCATGCTCCGCGATGTGGATTTGTTGCCACTAATGGAGCCAGGATACCGGGGGCTTCCAGCTTCCTTCAATGTTTGATGGGATGAAAATATTGCGAAGGCAATTACGACCGTACTATAGCGATCTCGTGCTGCTAGGCTCTAGCAACCCTACGCTCAGTTATTCCTCCGTAGTGTGCAGGTAATGGACTGTACGCTTTCTGGCGTGGGCAAAGAGAGTAGAATATTTTTGCTGACCAGACGTCTAATGCACCCTTGCGGCTGTTATTGTTGACCAAACAATGGCCTCGGCAAGCACGCGCCAGACATCTGCCAACAAACCACCATTGATATTTAGCAGAATGTCTGTTTGCGTGTCTCGGTGGAAGCACTACGAAGTAAGCGCAGCCTTTTAATCCTACCTTGACTCAATGTTGATCGGAAAACGTTATATGGCGTTGAAGAGCCATTGGCTGTTCTCAGGGCAATATATGAGATATATTCATTTTGTAAATACATTACGACGATTCAGCCGCAAGCTTTACGAAGTGAGAGGTGGGTAAATCACCCTTCACTGGTTATGCACATCTTAACTGGATGGCTACTGCAAGTGAAAGAGCGCGTTCCATTAGGAAGGGGTTACGGTAGGACTGTGATTGGTCTGGTTGCGTAACAGTGTAAGTACGGTATTCTGATGGCTGCTAGTAAGCGCGGCGCAGTGCTTTCACCAAGGGGGACGTTTAATGTCCGAGACAGCATTACAACAAGTACCTGATCCAGAATTGAAAAAGAAATCACCGCTACCTTATCGCATACTAGGATTACTTCCCGGCGAAAGTCGTACGGCATTGTCATAGGCTGCAAAGGTTGACATGGCACATGTCCACATATACTTGAGCGAGCAACGCGGGAAAGCGCTGCGCCTGAGCGCTTTGTAGTTAATTGTGACAAAGTGTATTATCGTTTTCCTAAATGACAACCATGTTACGTTGTCGGTGTCATGAGCTATAACTCGTGTCAGTCATACATTCGTATCCTGCCATGCCAATTGTGGCATATACAAAGTGAACGAGACAACCTTGTTTGACGTCATACCATTCTTTGGAACTTCGTAATGAAGCCGACGGCAACGTTCCCTTCACACGTTTGGCGAGGCATAGTGAGCTTTCACATTGATAGAGATTGAAGGCGTACGTGAACGTTGGGTATATAACGTTGGGTTGCACTTTTCTTATTCAAGAAAGGCCGCTTCGTTCTAGTGTTCCTTGTCATGTGAACCAAGTGGCGCGGAGTCAAGGTAAACAAGCGATAAAAACACCCAGTTCATCGCACGTAAAGGCCGCCTTGGATCCCGCGACAGTAAATAAGGGTGCACAAACAACACACACGGGGTTGCTTCCTCGTCGGTCGAACGAAAGGGCGTAGAGATAAGAAAAAAGCAACGGAGAAAACGGGCAAGCGAATCGCCGAATCGGCAACGGCCAACACAACGCGGCATCAGCCCACCAGCAGCATCACCCCCATCAGCAAGAAGCAAGAAGCAGAAGACGCCGCGCCCGAGAAAGTCGTTTCAAAATCAGTTCGGTAATTAACCGGATTGAGAGCACGAGGAGTATCGTCGTTCTCCGGCCTTAATTAGGGGGAGATCGGCCGCCACCGGACAGGGGTCAGACCTTTTACGGTCCGAGGGGCCTCCGGATGGCTCGCGGGCGCTGGGAATTCCACCGGAGGGTAGAAAGGATGCTCGAGCCAGAAACTGAGAGCAAGAGGTATAGGCTATCTGCGGCGGAGTGCAGCCCGGAGGAGAGGGAACAATATATAGAGGTCGGCATCAGCGAGGCAACAAAGCGAGGCAAGGGAGAGTCGGCGGCTTTTCGCCTACCGCGCCATCACCGCCTCGGGCCGACTAGACAGACCGGAGACCGAAGAGCTTCGGCCGCGGTTCGGAAACGAAGGAGCTTCACCGCGGGGTCCCATTTAGGAAGTTGCAACTGCGCACCAGCGAGCATGAGGCTGAGATTGCGCGCACACTCGGCAGCTTCTCTCTTTTCCATCCCCATCTTGCAGTGCGCTTCTAGGCCACTGTCGTTTCGGGTTTTCCCATTGGCGTACTCTTTACCTTGTTCTCTCAATACGCGCCCTCGGGATATGGCACACTCTCTCAGACGCGGCGGATTTGGTCGTATACGAGCCACATACGACCACTGGGTGTTTTCGGGCTTCGAGAAAGGCGCCGGCAAGAACCCACCGTTCCTCTGGGTCGTATAAGGAGAACCCCCTGCGGTTGTTAATAAAAGTCGCGCTAGGTTTGGCAGCTAATTGGGAGCGAGAAGGGCTTAATTGTCCGGGTGGAGCATGTAACTCTTTCCATTTTTCTTTTTGAAAGTGTTGCATTTTGCTTACCTCCGGTGTTTTTACTGCCGACCGCACTGCGAAAACGCGAGTGATTTGCCGAGCTGTTCGCCGCCGACGCGTCTCCAAGGAAGCTCAAGGATAAAGCGCGTTTACGGCCTAATAATTTCTGTCAGCATACGCGCTTTGTGTTTAACAAGAACTGTGGTTAGCGTCTGGTATAATGCGAAAGTTGCGGGAGAAGCGGCGAGATGTTTGATCAATGGTTTTGCCTGAATTAGTTGGTTGAGGTTCGTGGCTGAAATTTAGAGACAGAAAGAAGGAAGAGGCGACACATGACATTAGGTGGGTACGGTAACTAGAAATGACAAAACTGGTGCCACAAAATATATAAAGATGCTTAATAATTTCCATATTTTCTAAGGATATGCAAGTGTAGTCTAGCACGTACATCGGGACTTTTATCCGTCCTCATTTTTTTTTTCATTTAATACGCAATCCCCTTTTCTATGCGTACAGTACCAAAGTGAATGCTTGTCTGGTTGGCCTTCCCACCTTACCATCCTGCCATGCCTTACCATTATTTGACATCGATGCGCATTTCAAGAACATTGAGGGATTAGGAAAGCATCATGTGCTAATGAAGTTCCAACAGCATGGTTCTGAAGAACAGAATAGAGAAAGTGCATGTGGTAGCGGCTTTCCTGCTCTTAATTCTTTCGTGGACTTTAAGATGCAATGCGGGCGTTGCTCTTCATTCAGTCACCAGGACTCCTTCGCTCTGCAGTATATTGTAATACCTTGCCACAACAAGTTGGTGACAGTGTGTGACAGTGTGTCTACTATATCCCTTGCGTATTATTAACGCAGTCATTCCGAGAAGCATTGTGTGTATACATTGGACGCTTCGTCGTTCGTAATCTCATTCGTTTTCTCGCAGTTTTCTTGCTACATACGTTAAAAATTCAACCGCAATGGCTTAATGTTTGCTGTCTTAACCCCCCTCCCCCCCCCCCCCCCCCCTTCGCGCGCACACACTCACAAACACACTTTTTTTTTCACACTAATATATTTCTCCCAGACGTGCATTTCCGCGGTTTCGGTTAATCCACCTCCGCAACCACATGATTAGAAATTTTGGTTCTCTGTCGCTTGATTCGTGTTACTTCCGCTATCTTTATTCCTCGCCAGTCTACCAATCCTGCCACAAAATACAAAGGGAAAGGGAGTGGGTGGAGTGGTGTGTGGGTGAAATGCAAGAAGGGGAACAGCCCGCCTCTCGCGCTCTCTCTTATTTTGGTACACGCTTTCAAAACCCAGCGCCCGCGTCACGCCCTTTCCATCCCTGTTTCATCTCATTATATTTTATGACCACATACGCATCCCCCTATTCCTACTCTTCCCGCCGCGCGCTGACGTTCTTCGAAGCCGCGTTATTCTTGGCAGCCGTCGATTCACGTCCCTTACATGTATCCCAGGGCAGAACCCCGCTTCGCTTTGAAAGCGTGTGAAAGAGGGGAAACTGCTATTTTTCTTTCTTTTTTTTTTCTGCCCGCGTTTTTGTTTTCATTTTGCTTGCATTTGTTTTGATTGTTTATTTTTTTATTCACCGTGGTCTGCGTATGCGCGCATATAATCTCTTCAGCGGCAGGCGCGTACGCGTGCGGCGGCCCAGCCACCGCCGATGGCACGGTTATGCATGGTGCAGGCATTTTTCTTTCCCTTACTTTTTTCCCGCCGCCTATTTTCTCTATACCAGAACAGTCTGAGCAGTAAGGAATGAGAGAGAGAGGCCATAGCTGGGCTCGAGGCTTGCCTGGTCCGCGATGGTGCGGGCAGTGGTCGAGCTAGGCGTGGTGGAGGGAACACCTCGGTGCTTGGAAAAAGGATGAGGACGAAGCCGACGAGGAGGAGGGCACTTGTCTCAAGGGAGCGGGACCTGGCGGCGAGCCCCCTAATGGAATCAAGCCCACTCTGTAAATGGCGCCGCCGCTGCTGCGGCCGACGTGGAGCCTCTTTCCGAAGCACTCATAACCATCATCATCACGGTCCTCGTCCGACGGTGAACGCAGGGTTTTTGGCGGTCGGCCCGGACCACTCAGGGAGAGTTAGCGGTGCGCCGCGCTAAGAAGGAAGCGAGATCCGATCACGTGTAGAAGGACGAAGCAAACTCGATGCGGCGTCGATGCTCTATGCTCGTGGTTATGAGAGAGCGCGTGCACTGCTAGCGAAAAAGAAAAAGGACCAATAGGATCAACCTGTGAATGAAAATGCGGTAAGCGAGGAGGAAAGCGAAATGCAAGGAGGTCTGTTGGGGCTGATATTCTCATTGGCGCTGAGCCGTGCTACCTTTTATGGAATGCAGAAACATGCGCCTATTCCTTTCCAACGAACCACTCTTCTTGATATTCTCGAGGGCGAGAGAGCTCGCTGCAGGAACCAGATGGTTCAAAGATGAACGGCCAGCGAGACCATCTAATACTACACCATGAACTTTACCCTTTGTCGTCTTTGAAGGGGCTGGAGTAAAAATAGTACGGCGTTCTTCCGGTTCACACTTTGTTTGCATGCTTTCTTCTTCATATCTACAGGACCATATGGCACTCCGAATATACCCGTAACGTTTATTTCGTTCTTTTTTTTTAAATTCCCCCATCTTTACGGGAAACGAGATAAATGTTGACAAGTTCGTGCATCACTGGCGTTGAAGCCGTTCGGCATTTAAAATAATAGCTTCTTTTCGTTTGCTTGTGTTAGCAGTAGAAGTACTAACCAGACGCTCGTCTGCTTAGTTTTCCTTTTCTCCAGGGAGGATATTTAGGGATGTAAAGAAAGAAGGAGCAAGGTGCTACGAGACTGAACATTCAGTCGGCTGTAACGAATGTACAAACCGAACAATGATGTTGTAGAGCCGAAACCACGACATATTTGTGCGTATTTTATCAGTCATTCATCAGTAGCTATTTCCCGCAAAGAAGCGTCACTGCTCACAAAAAGGAGCCAGATAGAGTATGGGTGATTGTTTCTTCGTTTATTCTTTTTTAAATTTGTTTGTTTGCTTCTGATTGTATTTACTTACGGTGTGCATGTGCGGCAGCTACGTCTGGTTGAGTTAAAGCTGCTTTATGACGCAATAAGATCTTGAGTTGTTAGTAAGCGCTGATTGTGTCTCCATTTATGGTCCCTACCGTGGTAATGCTCAAATTCACTCAGTCCTTCTGAAGTGGACAAGATGGCTACAGTTCCAGCAGCAGCAGCAACGTAACGTTGTCTTTCGTTTCTTCAATTGGCAGCCACACTGCGGCGGCTGTTTCGTATCGATACGATTATAAGGCACGCCGTAACGGAGGACTATGGAAATTTCGACCACGTGGGGTTCCTATGTCGAAAATGCGACCGCTTCGGCAGGCGTCGAACCCGCGTTCTTCGGGTCAGCGGCTGAGTGCCATAACCATTGTGCCGCCGCAGCGGCGGCTTTTGTAGAGATGTCTCTTTTTTTTTTTTTCAGCGCACAATTTCACATAAGTTAGGCTAGACATGCGCAGTTTCCTCGGCATTTTGTTGTAAAAGATGCACTGACTTTGGTAAACTACCAGATTTTGCTTTTTACTGGTACCATCGTGATGTGGATGCACATTACATTGTCAACATGGTAACGTGCCACTCTCAAGTACGACGTCTGTGACAAACTTTACTTCGCATAATGGGCCTACGTCCCCATTAACTTCACCAAGTATCGAAGGTGATCTCATATAAGATGTGTCACAATAAAAAAAAAATTCGGGTCACGCCTGTAACTAGCATTCAAGGCGCCTGAGGAGCATCGTGGTGATTTCTCATTTTTTATTACCCAACAAACAGGCCATCCGTGTCAGCTTCACAGCATAGCCAAATGGTTGCATGTTAGCACCCGCAGAGGAGGCACGTTGTAATAGACAGGATTTAAACAATAGGTTAACAGAACGCCTTATTAGTTCGCACGGAATTCTCCCTGCAGCTTCACCTGACCGCTTATCGTAGCCGTTCACTAAAGGTTTTATCTGCCGTGGTGCACTAACAAGCAGTCACGCAGAGGCACGGTGAACCGTAATTAGAGTTCCTTAGCTTTTCTTCTTTCTTGGCTTAATATGCTTTGGCTGAGAAGGAAGGCCATTGTGAATCTTGTGATGCTATAAGACAAATATCAGCGGATATCTGCGTGGATTTGCGTATTATTGACTTATGGCTACAAATCGTTTAATCTCCACGGTATCCGCGATGCCTTCGTGGCACTCACCAAGAATTACTGATTAAAGCTCCGCACGTACTGAAAAGGAGAGTTTAGCTTCGTGTCCATCTTTTATTTTTGAGTTCTAAATAAAATAGAAAAACTTCAGAACCAAGCGGCAAGGTTTGTTTTAAATAATTATAGCCCCTACGCCAGCGTTTCACATATGAAGGCCACTTTGGGTTGGGACCTGCTACGTGTACGTAGACAGAAACTACGGCTTAAACTGCTGCACCAGATATATCACTCTAACACAGGAATCAATCATCATAGCTACCTTGTTCAACCACCCTACACATCCACTCGCTGTGATAATAGCAAAAAGATATCTACCTTCAAATGCAGATCTAACACTTTTTTCTACTCATTCTTTCCAAAAACAATAAGAGAGTGGAACAGCTTAACTGACGACTTAGTAAATATAACAAATAATGATTTATTTTTTTCTATGCTGTGAAATTGTTCTTGCATTATGTATGTACTACGTGTATTGAAAATGTATTTCGTGATCCATACTTATGTTCTGATAAATGTGACGGTGATTTTTGTATGTGTGTTTACATGTATTGCTGCGCATTCCATTGTACTGATTGTTTTTGTTCCCCCCCTACGTAATGCCTATATGGCGATGTAGGTAATCTGTAAATAAATAAATAAATAAATAAGCAAGAAGCAGCGAGCTTACCTACATTTATTACGAGGATAATCTGAGATTTCATTTGCCACTTGTTTAACGGGAAAGGATGGAGCGCAGTGGGAGAGGCCTTCGTTCTGCAATGGACATAAGATATGATGACCACGATGATGATGATGATGATGATGATGATGATGACTGCGAACGTATAGTGTAATTATCAGATTGAGTGAAATATAGGCTTTGGCTCTCCAACTGGCATGTCTGAATACAACGGACATGGTAGTGTTGTGCTCCGTGTTCTTTTCGACCATCTTGCGTTCTTCAATATGCACATAAATGCTAGCAAAGGACTTTTTTTTTCATGTTTCTTTTTCTTTTTACCCTTCTTGTAATGCGCTCGACGATGTCGCAGAGATTACCGCCATGGTTGCGGTGTGACTGGTCGTGTGGGGACCATTCTTCACGCTACGCGTTCGGCACAGCCTGATAGAGAGGGTGCAGAGCAATTACAGCGACCACGTGGAGTTAAAACGTGCAGTACAGGAAGAAAATATTGTGATCATATGATCATTGTCAGAAGAAATTGCCTCCTTATCAAAACGTCCGTTTCTCTGGACACTTTACCCACTGAGGCTAGAAAAAGAGTTCGCGAGTGCGCGTTGTAATCAGATGGGAAGTTATGCTCAAGAGCGAGGACCGATATGCGTATATTATGTATGCATTCTTAAACTATCATATCCGCTCCGCTGAAGCGCATGGCTTTTAGCCCTTTCAACTAAGCTTCGAAGAATAAAGCCAGCAGGCAGAGCTGACGAAGGCGTGTCCGAACCTCGGCTCTGCGCGCTCGTCACAGAGACATCAAAGAGCAGAGGGACTGGGGCAAAGTTGTTCCGCGGCTCATCGGGAACTCTTAGGGCGAAAACACAAGGCTCCGGCCAGCCGCAAAGGGACCGGCGTTCGGTTTCCCAAGACACTACAGGGTCAAAGCGAAAGGCTCGGATCCAAGCTCTGTGCACGTACACGAACGGGGGCGACTCCCAATGGTAAAGTTGAGGTGTCGAGCGCAGCGGCGTAGATCAAAGCCGTTCGCAACGGCGGCCGCGGCGTGTAGTTTGAGCGACGCGCCTCTTCAATATTCCTCAGGGGCTGCGGGGAAAACGGCCGACTCTTGCGCGTCAACGTCTTACGAAACGAAAAAGAAAGAAAGGTTACAAAAAGAAGCGGAAAAAAGAAAAACAGAGACGAGTGGCTAAGGTTCACTGTTCTGGCAGCTGTATAACCGCTGCGCCCATCAAAAATGCGGGCTTCGAAGAAGGAAGGAAGCAGCGGAGAAGTTAAGGAAGCCGAACTTTCCACTTCGACCTCGCCCGTTGCGGGGCAGAGGGCCTCAGCGCCTTGTCGACGCTCTTCGGCGCGAAGAGGGCAGGTTGCAGCGTTGGCATCGAATATGACTTGGAGAAAACGCCGCCGGAATCTGAAACAGAAACTTCGGTTCTTCGAGCTCTCTCTCTCTCTCTCTCTCTCTCTCTCTTTGCGTGGGCAGGAAGAGAGAACGAAGCAGGGAGGAAGTAACCGCCTTGGCGGTATCTCGCTCTTCCTTTAGGCGCCGGCCGCTAAGAAGCCTCAGCCTGACCGCAAAGTGTCTGCGCTTCGCCGAGAAAAAAAAAAAAGAATAAGAGAAGGGAGAGAAACATGGAAGATGCCCACATCCTCTCGACCTTTTCCTTCGTCTTCCTCTTGCTACGCCTCTCCAGAACCACTGTCTCCGCTCCTTCGTGCAGTGTCTTTGGAGATTTAGGATTTTTAACGAAGTCTAAAGGAAGTTCGCCCGTACTTTTCTTTTCACCGCCTATATATATCCATTTTTTATTTTTCATTCTGGGATCGGGAAGCAAGGGAGTAACAACTCTTGTCTGTGGTGGAGGCGAGCCCCAGCCCTATACGCAGACGAGTGATCGTGACTTGGTATTTAAAAATGTTCCTCTTCACAGATAAAATAAAAGAATGGAGAAATGTATCCCGCTATTGTTACTGCGAGGTCCTAGCGATGTGCGAAGTGCTTGTCAGCCCTTGCTTATTTTCTTTCGACGTGACTTGGAGGACAAGAAAGAAAGAAGTAGTAGTAACAACGGCGAATGTGAAGCGTGAAGATATCGATCTCGAAAGATGAATGGGAGGCTGCCTTTACACAGTTCATCGCTCACTCCAGACATGCGGGTGGTTTTTATTTACTTATTTACTAATTTATTTATTTACTTTTTAGTTTTAGACTTCGCTGCGGCGTTACACGATATAATTTCAGTTTGACGGCATGCAGCTTTACGGCACGCAAGCGAAATTGCCAGTGATGCCATAACGCTTCGATAACGAGGTTGAAGAAGCGGTGCACTCGGGCACGAAGCGGGCCAATGTTTAAAACGGAAAGCTTGTTTAGACAAGCCGAGAAATATCGCATAAACGGCGTCGTAACGGCCTGCCTTATAGGGAAGTGAAGGATAACGTGGAGAAGATATTGGCTTATTTTCGAGGTTAGACGGTGGTTTGCGAAGGCTGTTCAGGTTGAAGTAATTCACTTATGCAGATAGGCGAGCCTAAAATGAGATCTCGATAGCGTCTCAGAGAAAGGAAACGTGTTTTCGATTAGTTTTCCCACCAATCTCGAAACAAAAGGAAAGCTTCCAGGAGCTTTTTCCGGAAGAGCCAAATTACCCAGAATTACTTCGTTTATGCAAGAAAAGGTGGCTGTGGTACGTTTAAGTCCACTCCCACAGTGCGGGGAATTGTCGGATGTCACGCGTGAGAACTGTATGAAATACGACACTGATTATCAGCGACCCTGCCATGGTTACTTACATAGCGTGTGGCTACGGAAATAACTTATGATGTCAGTGGACTTCATAATACACCTGATGCTTTTCATCACTTAACAAACAAACAAACAAACAAACAAACAAACAAACAAACAAACAAACAAACAAACAAACAAACAAACAAGCAAGCAAGCAAACAAACAAAGCAAACAAACAAACAAACAAACAAACAAACAAAAAGACAGGAAAGCGAAGCCTGCACAGAGGGCTCAGCACAGTGGTAGTGTAAGCTAAATTTTACTGTGTGCTCCCTCTTTTTTTTTTCAGCCTTTCTTTATTCGTGCTTCCCTCTATCTCTGTTCTTAATTTTCCTTTGTTTGCTTTCTTGCTTAATTTTATACTTTTCCGTCATCATCCGCTTCCTCTTCGTCATCACCGCCGTGTTCTTATTAGCCGCCTTCTTTTCCTTCTTCGCCATGTTCTTTCTCTGTGTCATCGTGGAGTATTTTTTTCTCAGTTTCATTGATGAAACGAATGCCGGTGTCTGGCAACACATAACGTCATTAAAGACTAGTGCTAAGACTCAGAGTCGTGGCTGAGAATACGAAGTGTTCATGGTGAGAGCCACGGGTGGATGCCGCTTCATCTCCTACCTCATCAGAGCCGTTGCTTAGAATGTAGGATGCGCAACGATGTGTTGAGAGTCTGTCATGGTTGCAGTGGCACCACTCCTATTCGCTTCATTCGTGCGCGCAACGAACAGACTGGACAGCTGGGTTTTCGAGAAACAATGACTGAAGTTGTTTATTCTGCGTAGTTATTTATAGTCGAAGGTGAAAAGAGTAACAGTGAGGGCCAAGTATATGCAGGTGGCAATAGCGCATGCGCTTTCATCAGATATGATTCATTCTCATTCCAAACAATAATTACATGACGAAATTAATACCGCTGGCTCGTCTGCTGGAACTGCTGGCCATAAGGCAGACGCTCTGGCTACCGCGTCTGCCGTAAGCTGCGCCTCAATGGTTTAGGCGAAGACTGTTGCGATAACGCCAGTGAGGCTGTAGTGGGAGATGACGCCACACCTTGAAATGGTGTCTGGTTGTAGACAGTATCCTCGTCGTATGATGAGCCAACTTCATAAGGTTTCTTTGTCACCAGAAGATGCTGACGGTTGCGCCTCAGCACACTATTGTTCTGTGTGCGCACATAGAACGACCGGGGACCGGCCGATCCGATCACCTTGGATTTCCTTCTTCATAAGGTTTCATTCAAGCGTACCACGTCCTTGTTGCTGAGGCCAGGTAACGTGCGCCTATGATGACTTCTTTGCCGGTGTTAATTGACGAGAGTCACCGACATTGGATTTCGTACGGCAGTGGTGTCGGCAGCCGCCTTCCTTGCAGCAGTTCTCCGGGTGACCGGCCATGTTCAATGTGACTCCCCTGTAATTCAACAAGCCCAGCCAAAAACACCCTCCTGCAGCTTTTGTTTCCTTTAGAATACGTTTTATCATTTGTACACCTTTTTCTGCGAGCCCGTTCGATTGAGGATACTTCGGGCTTCATTTCACATGTTTGAAGTCGTTAGCCTTGCAAAAATAATAAAATTTTGGCTGCTAAACTGTGGGCCGTTATCTGTACAAACCTCCGCTGGGATGCCGCACCTTGAAAGTGTTTCACTCAGTCTATCGATAACAGCACTGGCTGTTTTCTCGGGTAGTAGCGCTACCACGGGGAAATTGGACATCGAGTCATAGGCGCGCAAATAATCCCTTCCTGGGTACTGAAAGGGACCGACACCGATACGGTACCATGGCTCAGTAGGCGCCGGTCGCATGATTAAAGGCATCGATGGAGTCTTATAAGCATATGTCTTGTAGGTCGGGCATCTTTCAATCAACGTCTGAATGCCTCAGTTTTTGTTCGGTCAATAGACCATTTGCCTTGCTCTAGCTTTGCATTTTGGCTGGCCCAGATGGCCTGGTAACTGTCGCCGCGCATGCTTGTCGGTATGGCTACTTTCGTCACGTTAAATAATACGCCGTTTACTACTGACAGCTCGGCGTCCACTGGTTTCAGGGGACCGTCGACAGGTTCTCCCTTCGCAAGCTTTCGTAACATAGTGCCAAGGTGTGGATCGAGAGCCGTTTCCTGTGCAAGTTTTCCTGCTGTCGTTTCACTTACGAGTGCTGATACAACCGTGGCGGCATGGATCTCGGTGTCACTCGCGTCTGCAACTGCCTTGAGTCCAGGAGCAGGTGCTCGGGACAGCATTTCAGCAAGGGTCATCTGTTTGCCAGGAATAAATGTCAGCACGTAGTCATATTTATGCTGTTTTTATGCTGCACTTCGTATACACGTTCTTTCTCACTCCAACAACACACGAAGTGGTCTCGCCCATTATATGAGCAACAGACTTTGCCGTAAGCTTTGCCGATCCTGCGTATTGTAGCAATCTACGTCATGCGGAGCAGTCGGCGAGGAAATTGCCTATAGCGAATTGTTTGGCATTGAGCCATGTGTTACGAGTAGGACAAACGTACTTGTGCAGTTTGAGTAGTTGTTTGCGTAACGTGAGGCACATCTACAGCACTGTGGTGGTGGTTAAACGGTAGCTGGTGGTATGACGTAACAGCGACATTCATGTTTTGTCGCTGTTTCGTCGAATAAAAGTGCAGACTACGGTGCAGTTATGTGCGAATCATTAGCGCGATTTCCTTGAGTATTCCCACAGAGTCGAGCGAAGCTGGACTAGTTAGTACAACTATCTCACACCACCAATTATATAACTACGAGATATTTCTTACACCTCTCAACAAGTGCAAAAGTCGTCCTGCTGGGTGACAGTAGTTTATGTCTATTGTTTTTTGCATTGCTATAAGAGAGGTGAACGCACTACAGGCGCGACTGACCTCAAAAGAAACACCATCACCACAAATGCTGATGCAATAGGCTTATTTCCGGTGCGTATCCCCTACATCAGATGGGTTGCATGCGTAGTTTTGCAACGACAGTCACTTGTGGCCGTACGCATAGTGAACGACTGCGGAAAAGTTAACACAGGCGCTTGCGTCACCGGGGTAATTATTTCCCCTCTGTATTTAAGTCGCTAGAAGTCGTCAGCTAGCTTATATAGCAGTCACATCGATAAGTTGTCGGGAGCTCCTAAGTAGAAAACATTCGCTCAATGTACAACCTAATAAAATGTATATATTGTCACGGGGCCTGTAAAATCAATCTGAGACGGAAGATCTCACCGAGAAGCACATGCACCGCATATGTGATTCATTGATTCATCTATAAAAAACCTAAAGCGCCTAGACGCCGATTGAGCACCCATCGACCACTTTCACTTGCAGTTGCTTATACGTTGCTTGTTGCTGGAGTTCACGTGTCTGGGTGCGTGCTTGTCATCACAGTGTTCAGACAGCAGCCCGCGTGAGTTACGTAACGCTCGCGAAACACAAGCTGAACGTGAACGACTAGTGAAGCGGTTGCCTTAATGACTGTTTGAACGATGCAGTTTTTATGATTACGCACCATGTGCTAAGTAGATTCGATTTGTTTGGGCAATTGTCTCCAGAGTTTAGCAGGGTACTTCGAAGTGCTTGAATTGGTAGGCTTGCGCGAATATTCGAATATTTTGAATATTTAATCATTCTTCTGTTCGATTCGTAGACGCAATTTAATAGCCGGATTCGCAGATGCGAGCATGTTATCGGGTGGATCATGAACCATTTGAATGGCTCTTTACAGCGCAAAGTACATAAATTATTTAAAAAGTACGAAAAACTCACCTAATTTCGAAGGGTATAACACATAGGCACAAAGCACGTGAACCTAGGTAGTGCGGCGCTCATCACTCGCGAAGCTGGACTTTGACTATCATAAGAAAATCGTTTAGCACTCTCCGAAAAATTCTGCACATATGAAAAATGTCCTTGTTTGCTTCTTGACTACATTTGCGGCTTAAATTCTATACTTATGCATAGTGTAATGTAAACGTCATTCTATAATAATTGAAAAAAAAAGCGACCATTCAAACTATGAGAACTACTGGAAACGCAGCCAATATCTAATTCAATATTGGATGCGTTTGGAATCCAATATTTTAATATCGAATATTGGAATATTGGATTCGATACGATTCTGGCACTGTTCGATCTGATTCGGTATCAGGAGTGTTTCGCTAGCCCTCACAAATAAATTGCTCAAGGCTGGAATACGCTGATGATGGTTGTGAAGAGAGGGCGAATTGCGTAGAACAGAATGGTTTGATTCTCGTCCACTACTGAGACGTGCATTGTAGCGACCACTGAAGGGGCTGCGTTCCACGTTTCACATTTACAAACCTAAAACATAACCTAAGGACATGAAATGTAAAGAGTCTTACTGGCGATGTTCTTGGGTAGTGTTGTCGTAGAGTTGAACACATATGGTGCTTCAGGAAGGAAAGACTAAACAGCAGGCCTCCAAGGGTCATTTTAACGTACGTGTCGAGTCATGCGTTGTAAGGCTGTTTTATTTTTAAAACATAGTGCAAAGTGAATGGGCTTTTGCTAGCGAGCTGGACAACACCCAACAGATGCTGATGGAGCAGTCAGGCAAACTTTTAACAAGCCCCCCGCCCCCCACCCCCCCCCCATTTTTTTTCATTACATGCGGTTGCATACTTCACATACATCGTGGACGTACGCGACTTGACTATACCGCCTCCACAATGGTATCTGGATATGTCATTGCGAACAGGCCACACTAAATTCATTCTTTATTGTGAGAACGTCAGTGCCATGGTGAAACTCCACATACTACTAGCAACCATTATAAATTCACCGTTTTTAGGTTTTCAAGCTGCGGTGACAGATATATATGAAGCCTTCAGATGCAGTTGCACCGTTAGCAGTGCCGTTCCAGGGGTAATTTTCCGGAAGCTCTGTGAAATATACATTTTCAGTGCAAGCAGGCTTCTCGTTCTTTTTCTTTTTGTTCTACAGCCTGTTCGCACCGTGTTTCTTGGATGGTGTCCAAGGAGAAGCAGCAGCGCGTAATATGAAATATAAAAACAAAAACAATAACTTTCATTGTAAGGAAAGAGAAGCATACGTGGAGAGAGAGAGAGAGAGAGAGAGAGAGAGAGAGAGAGAGAGAGAGAGAGAGAGAGAGAGAGAGAGAGAGAGAGACAGACAGAGAGGCCTTGGTGATATTCATTTAAGAAATGTTTTCTTGGAAGCCCTGATTCTGCTCTGCACTGACTGGGTGTCTTAGGAAAGATTGCGATGTTTCGCGCGTTATTTTGGTTGCCACAAAAGTATTCTCTAATGAAGCGTCAGCCATGCTTGATATATATATATAAGCTTGGGCGTCAGGACATTAATTTAGACGTGAAGCAGGGAGGCCGTTTCGTTTGCCTTCCCCGGTTTGGAGAGTGACATATCTGAGCCCTACGCCGGCCTTTACGTCTTACTTCTCAGGCCAGCTTCCAAGCACCGCTAAGAGCGCGTAACACTGGGCTTTATAAAGTAAACGTAGTAGAGGCAAACAAGAAAGAACGAGAACCAGGAATAATAATAATAACAACCTAAGCTGCCATAGATACGGACAGAGTGAGAGGGAGGCTCTCAAGACGGCGATTTGGAAAACGACCCCCTGGAAGCCCGCGGCTCTGCCCAATCCAGTTTCACTGCAAGGGTAACACGAGGGCCCTATCGTTCTGGTATGAGGAGGCCATTACCATCGGCCATTAGTTGTCTCAGTGTTCATCCAACGTCCTATTGGCGTCGATCCGCCTTCTTGGATGGCCGTGCGTCGCGGCCCGGGCTTCGCCTTCCCTCCCTCGCGTCCATCGATCCCCAGCCTGGCCAGGATAGTCCAGTGTGTGTGTGTGTGCCTCCCTATGATCCCCCGTATGCTGCTCCCTATTCGGAACGGACCCCAGCTTTCGTTCTCAGATTGGAAGCGAGTATTGCTCGAGAACCTTTGTTGAACGGGCGCCACCCGTTAATGAGAAACAGGCTCGACGCGGCGCAGTTGCCTGCTGCGGTTTGGGACCGCGTGGGGAGGGTGAGCTGAGAAGAGGAGAAGGAGGAGGAGATGACTGCTTCGATATCTCTGCTTTGCTTTTTTTTATTTACACTGTTCCCCGAGTCTGCAACGCCCCCCTTACAGTCACTTCTCCCTACAGCGTCAACGTTCTCTGCTTGTGCAGTGTTCTCCTCTCTTTTGTTCGATTCGCTTACCCGCTTGTCGCAAGGTCTTAAATGTGTTGTGTGCTCCTGCAGTTGTTCAGGGAGGGTCACAGCAGGTCCGAAAACAAAGGAAGCCGCTGCGCCCGAAAGGGAAGCCGGCCCCTGCTTCGCTCTGTGCTTCCGCGGTCCCTTCGGTGCCGCCGTTGGCCGGCATTGTTGGGCGACGGCTTCGCTTTCGTAACGCCAGTGCAACGGACCGCCGCAAGAAGTGCTTCCTGTTTCGCGAAGCGTTGCCAGTGTGATCACGATCGAGTAACCTTGCGAAAACATAGCCTGGATCTAGTGAGGCGAAATGTTTATGTGACTGTTGCGCAATTTGTTGAACGAAGGTGGAAATTAATATGGATAATTCTAATGACGCTTTGCTTCAATGAGTCCTAAGCAGCCGCCTACGGAGCGTTGTTCCCTTACTTTGGTGGGTAGCACGAAATCAGCAAAATAATTTATCCCACATATGCTATTTACGCCACCAAAACCATTCATTATGGTGAGTCACGCGGGTCAAACGTGCTGTAACAGTAGGAAGTACAGTGACATTTTTTTTAATATTTTATCAGAAAGAGGGGTTGGTATTTCAAGGACCAAACCATCGCGCTGATTCACTGGAGGAGACGTTTAGAAAATACTGATGGGTGTTGTATTTCCAGCCATGGAAATACACCGCTAGAGAGACAACGCTTTCCATCGCTAGGGAGACAACGAAGCCGCGCGTTCCTTCTAGTAAGAAGGCTTGACCCCTGCTCGGGCAACTTCACGGACTCGTCGCAGTGTTTTCGAACCTTGGGATTCAGCGGCACGTGCCAAGTCGCGACTGAATTCGCTCGGCTTATTACTACTGCCTCGACTGCTGCATGGTCTATCTAGCGACGACACTTTACTGGCCCTCTTGTTATTGGGTGTTGGCATTGCAGACACCTGCTGCTTTCATGAAAGGCAATGATATGCGCACTGTTTCTGAATGCGACTGGAGCATACAGCCTAACCTTACGCACTGTCTGCCATCAGAAGAAAAGTGAATACTGGGTCTATGGAAGCGGTTGTAATTCGCGCTGCCGTCAGAAGGAACACTGCTACACTCTCTCTTCTAGGCAACGAATTCCTACAACCGCCTTTGTTTGCGTGGTGAACGCTGCTTTGTCAGCGCGCGCGTCCTCACTCGCTTCCTCGCCCTGCTCTGTTTTGCTCTAATTTCCCTTCCCTAATGTAAGATAGGAAATAGTGTGGAAACACCTGATTGCCTTCTTTTTATCACTTTCTCAATCGCTTGTTTTGAAATATATATATATATACATCTCCGTGTACCTTCTGTGTTTTGCAGGTTATAACCTTGCAGCGATGGTAGCGTCAATAAGGAAGGAGCTGAAGTGTTCAGGGTGCAAATAAAATGAAGCCTAACTCAGTAAACTCGCGCTAAGCACGGACAAAATTTCGTTTTGAAGTACTGATTAGACAAATTGCTTGAAGGTGGGATTGAAAAAAGAGAGCAAAAGAGAAGTCATAGACGATATCAGGACGGTTAACCATGCAGTGGGCACTGGGCGCGAACAAGCGCATGCAAGGAAACGGCGTTCACGGTTAAATTCGTTTGGTAAGCGTCACATGGTTATCGTGTACTGTCAAAAGGATAGAAATGCGCCAGAGAAGACTACATGCTCCATTGATTATGGAGCCAGCAACACGCGCTTAACGAGTTTGGTGTTTAGCGATTGAGCTCCGTTGTGCAAGAGCTCTACATCTATTTTCGCATTCACATTGTTGGGTTCATACAAGGGG
Organism: Hyalomma asiaticum; assembly: GCA_013339685.2. Classification (NCBI taxonomy): domain Eukaryota; kingdom Metazoa; phylum Arthropoda; class Arachnida; order Ixodida; family Ixodidae; genus Hyalomma; species Hyalomma asiaticum. The sequence continues at coordinate 139,511,745 of CM023482.1, forward strand.
CAAACCTTAAACATATCCCATCAGTCAATAAGGACCCTTGCACTACTTATGTCGGTCGAAGCACTTAAGCTTCAAGACACTGAACGTACCTGCAAAATATTGCTACATGCATTTATCTGTGCTAGCGTTGGTGTTCCAGTGGCAGTTTCTTTCGGCTGCATGGTTTGCACCGACGCGTCGCTGTAGCGTTGGAGGCGCGTTTGTTAAAACAGTGGCTCATGTTCTGTTACATGTAGAGGCAAATGATAATTTAAATGCTGTTGTTTTTCTGGCTGAGCGGAAAAATTTCCACGCACTCACGTCAAGAAAAAGAGCTCTGATGATTATGGACCAGTACACATTTAAAATTGGAAACCTTCGCCGCCTGACCAACGTTGTCTTAATCGAAGCTTCATTTGACGCAGAGACCAACAGTATGTTGTTCTTGACAGAGAGCGATTAGTCAGAATTCGATCACGAGAACACATGCAAAGGGGAAACAGGAATTTTCTCGGGCGCGATTTACGGCGCATTACAATTAAATCAAATTGCTTGTTTAGAAAAGCTGTAGCAGCAAACGCCCGCAGTGCGACTCAAGAAGGCCAGGTCTTTTTCTATTATTCTTTAGCCACAACTTTCCCACTTTTTTAGTGACTGCAACCTGCAGAAGGTAAGCGCTTGACGACTTGCACCGCCATAGTTGAGAGAACGTAACGACGAGACTTGTTCTGACGCGTAATTTCAAACTCTCGCGCCCTTCTTCTCCCGCCGTGCTTGTGTTATTACACAGTAATAGGCCGACAGTAAAGGGCAACTTCACCCCGAGAGTGCAGGGGGAAATCCACCGGCAAGCTCACGCAAGCGATCCATTTGCGAGTGCGGGCTGGTGAGATCGCGACCGCGATCGCGGCGCAGCTGTCACCCACCGGCAGAGGGGGGACTTGCCGAGCTCCCGCCGATGTGTGGTTTGTGCTAGTTTAGTGGGCACTATGGCGCACAGCGATGGGCTGGGCGCGAACCGTGCTCTCATCGCTCGTGACGCGTGGCGTTATGCAAAGAGAACATCAAGTACCCGGCTGCCGAATGCGCGCTGTCGCGCATTTAGCCCGGTTGTGTCGCCGTGGAAGGTATTGTGTTACTAAGGAGAAAATAAACGCGTTAGGCGTGAGGGTAGAGAAAACGAGCCGCTTGCTCTACAAACGCGTCCGACACTGGATCATCAACTTTATTACCTAACAAATACTACACCGAGTGCAGTGCCTTCTGAGGTTATTTATGTGTTCTTTCTCGTGCATCTGTAATTATGACCTGCTACAAGGAAATGGCTTTCTCATGAAAACTGCTTCGCGTGGTAACGTTGTGAGAATTGGTTTACAGTGCGACAACTTGCAAACTTAGACTGAAGAAGCCACAAGGAAAAAGAAACCTAGTCAACAGGAAGTCGTTTCTTGAAACTAAAGATGCCGAGCCCAAATGAAACTTGTATAACACCTAAGCAATACTTACGCATGTTTTCCTTGTCACGAGTAAGTAATTGAAGAGTACTCATTGTCCAGGAAGGGCGGAAATATTAGTGACAAAATATGGGCTATACTACACTGCGTAAAGGAAAAAAAATTGCAGCGATTTAATAATAAAGGGGATGATAACGCGCAAATTTGTTTACAGATAAGCATAGTGGGCAGATAAAGGGCTGTGAATGCCGAATTTCTTGTTTGTCAGATATAATAGTAGCTGTCGAGCTGAGGAAGTGGCGTCGGGAGGTGAAAAGTGCAAGGTCACGAATGTTCTTCGACCCCCTGCGCGCCTCTAGTGATTGATAATGCAGAAGTTGGCCTTTCCGATATTTTCTCGTTTCCAGAATATTATGCGCGAGATGTAAGGCATATTGTTCACGAAATGATGTGCGGCAATTTAGAGCTATATAATGGGCGTACTTTCGCTTCTACATTCCTAAATTATGCTAAAGTGGCCCCATACCAGCTCGTACGCTTACAGCGCAGCTGAAATCACTTTTAACGAGCAGATCTATATCTGAATGACATGATTATCTCGATTGAGTTCTGCAGTTTAAGGGCCCAAAACTACGATATGATTAAGAGAGAGGCCGTAGTGGAGTGCTCCGGAAATATCGACCATTGAGGTTCTTTAACGTGCACTGACATCGCACAGCCGCGGGCCTCGACATTTCGACTCGATCAGAATGCAGCCGCCGCAGCAGGGATTCGATATAGCCATGTGCTATAGCCGCCAGACCTTCTGGCATGGTTATCTCGCAGAATTGTACGTACCACTTGTCATACTTAAGGTTATGCTGTCGCGCTCCATTCCGTGAGCACTGTGCAGAGGTACGTATATTATTTGCATATGACACACTACAAATAATTCAATTTGCTCACTGCCGGCTGGCACACGCGTGAAGTGCTGCATAGCCGCATGGCTGATGTCAACCTTACATGCACTGATGCGTAAGTAGCGCAGTGTAAGACACAGCACTCCAATGTACACAACAACATTGTGTAATACATCAAATGTAATCCAGTGCCTGCTATACAATGGGTTAAAGAATGGACCAACAATAAGGTGGCGGTAAACCAATCGTGGGGAACGCAGTAGCAATGAAAGGCTCCAGAACAAAAAAATGAACTGATAAATCCTTTTGTGAAACACTGTGGCTCTAGCAAAGAAGCCACCGGGCGGCCAGTAACATAATCAGTTTCAGGAGTGACAACACTGGGAGTCCTGCTCCATTTCGGCTCTGACTGCTCCGCGCCACGACCCTGCGGGCTGTGCTTCTGCAGTCGGTTTCACTTTGAGGGGTTGTGCGATATCGTCCACCCCGAAATCACCAGATGGCTCCACTGTTCTCCCCTCCTCCCCATCGCAGCCATCTCTGCTTCCCCACAACATCCCCCTCTCGTTTCTTTGTCTTGCTTCTTTCAATTCATCCAGCTTTCGTTACGGCATGTGCGCGCGACTTTCATAAAGCAGGCGAGAAATTTTCGATCCATCATCCCCCGTTTGTGCGGCGTCCATGCGTGCATCGTCTCCTGTCGCTATGTGCATTTTTATTCTCTTAGTGCTTCTGCATCGCTGCAAGCTGTGTGTTTGGGGTGCCTTGCATTTTTTTTTATCCTTGTGTGTTCTTTCAGGCAAGCATCTGAGTTACGCACATACACGTCTGCGGCTAAGCCGTACGCCGGGCGTGCTGTTAGCTTTCAATGTTATAAAGTTTGAATGACTGCGAAGCAGGCATACTTTTTAGATTGGAATAAGTACGTCACTATACGTACGAACGCACCAACCAACCAACCCCCGATCTGCCTCAATGTATTATTGCCTGCGACATCTTTTTTTTTTCTTTTTCTTGTTTTTTTTTCCTGGGTGGATCATCCCGCAAATCTTCACTGCAGATGCGGTTTTCGCCCTTATAGATGCCGAACATGGACGACGCTTTTATGCATCATGGAAGTGCGCGTGAAAGAGAAGAAACGCTTCGAAAGCAGTGCTCTTAAATCTCTCATTACCAAGATGTAGGCCCTTATGGAATTGTGGCAGAGCTATATGATAAGCATTTTAGGCTACCACATAATATTAACAGGGTACACTAAGTGTCCAAACCAACACGCAGCGGCGTGTTGTCGGTGTATTTTAGTTCCGTGCAGCTGCACTGCTGTCGAAGAGATCGTGTTCCGCATCGAGGCAGGTTTGCAACGTTCTTCACACTCCCCGCCGCGGTGGTCTAGTGGTTATGGCACTCGGCTGCTGATCCGAGGGTCGCGGGATTCGAAATGCAGCCGCGGCGGCTGCATTTCGATGGAGGCGAAATGTTGAGGCCCGTGTGCTGTGCGATGTCAGCGCACGTTAAAGAACCCCAGGTGGTCGAAAAGTTCCGGAGACCTCCACTACGGCGTCTCTCATAATCAGAGCTGGTTTTGGGGCGTTAAACCCCACAAATCATCATCAACGTTCTTCACAAGTGAAACACTCGCGCGCGCGCGCGCGGGCACACACACACACACACACACACACACACACACACACACACACACACACACACACACACACACACACACACACACACACACACACACACACACACACACACACACACACACGCGCGCGCGCGCATGCACGCACGGTACGTTGCATTGCTAATTAACAATTTGCATTGCTAATTAACAATTTTTCAAATACCTCATTGTATTTTAAACCCTTCTCCAGAGTAAGGACGGAGTACCAATCTTGATGAAGGGCACACGACGCCAGAAAGATGCGGTGCGCACTGATCATTCAAGTAAGTTTTGTTGGACGATCGAGACGGACATTTGAGCTTCGCGAACGCGTTCGACCATTCGTTTCAGAATATTTACAGATTAATCATTGAATATTTGGGCATGAATCACTCATGATTAGCTATTGACCTTTACACCCTAAGCCAAATTACATTCAAGTGAGGTTGAACCGTCAAGTGCCCCTGATTCGACTACCAAAGGTCACTGCGTTGGCCTTCACGCCTCTTATGCAATAGCTAAGGACCCCAAGAATTTTTTTGTTAGTTTACTCCTATAGGAGTGTAAGGCATGAAACAAAACGTTTTCTACCCGAGAACGCGTTGCCTACATACGTCGGGCAATTTCCACCAGACTTTCGCAACTTACGAAGAGAGTACGGTCGTTAGGCGCAGAGTACCCGGTACAGCGTGCCAGATCCGATGGAGCAACCCTTTTCAACGCACTGAAAATGTGAGACGGAAGAAATCGAAGACCGGTAGGGTTCAGGGATGACATCACCTAGGGCAACGTGTAATTTCGTTGCGCAACTCGGGAGCGGAATATTACCCTTCCTCCAGCCCTCCACGTGGTCCTTCCGCAATCCTGTGCTACAGTCAATGGTACGTAGTGCTATAGGCTTAGCGGGCAAACGGTGAATGTACAGTGCCGGGAGAAGCAGTCGCGCATCAGACGCAGCACGTGCTGCACCTAATGGATGAGTCGTGTAGAGTCGCTTTGTTGTTACCCTACTTTTTTGGACTTAATGCGAGTACGGAGTGGTAGCCACCATCAAACAGCCGTTGTGCCGGTTTCCGTTATTACTGCTGCTCCTGACATTCATTGTAGGACGAGAGTCTTTTTTTTTTCCCTTGCCTGTTCCACGTGCATTGTACATTGAAGTAGAAGCATAATTAGTTGTACTCCAGGTTGAAACGATAAATACCGCCAGGACTTCCGTGGTTTGAAGAGGTAATTCTGGTTTCGAGGCCCTGTTGAGTAGCCAATACGATGTTTGTGGAGCAATGATCGTCTTTTGTCATGCTGGATCTTGTTGCCGTCATTGTGTCAATGGACAAAGCTGTCACGCCGACATGATTACTACGTGTTTCAAGAGCACGTCAGGTAATCACATTTTTAATGACACTGAGTGCTTCTTTATTTATGTAGCCTAGAAAAGGGGATATACACAGACGCTTTAGTAAGACCGCTTTTTGTATATATGACAGCCTGTGTTCTGACGATCCTGCATCGTTTTAGGACTATTGCGCATAAGTTGTCCAAAAAGCAACTAATTCCTCCGCCAACAGGCCAAAGTGAAGTCCGAAGTAACAAAAGCTGAAAGAATCTACTGTCGTAAGTCAGTGGACGCAACGATATGTTGCTAAGGTTCCGTGTTCACGACTCCCATCAAGTGGCTGCTTCATTCCGATTGTGGACATATTATGAAAACAATCACGCCTTCAGACTTAGACATCAGACACTCCTTAATGAGGTCTGTGTTGTCAGATGTAATACGTAAAACGTTACACAACGTTTGACTACAAGTCTGTTATAATGGGAACTGCGCCTATGTAATAGTTGGGGACCAGTGGCATTAGGCGAGTGAGTTCTCGCTGGCGGTGTTAGGCAAGATGTTCTCTACGAACACCGATGCGTGTAATGGTTTATTGTGTGGTTTCGGAGTAGTCATTTCTGCGCTGCTAGGCAGAACAGTCATTTGTTTGCTACCCTGAGGAGGGAAATGCAGCTCAGGAAGGAAAGGTAACAGATTGACTTCAAATTCGGTAATCTGCGCGGGTTGGGTGGATGAGCTGAGAGTGTAGACAGAGAGAGGAGCCGGGCACAGACGGCACAAAGCGCGACGTACACAATCAACTTTAACTGGCAGTGATTTCTCTGTACATTACGCAGGCGCGGAGACCCCACGAACTTTAGCAGTGCGTTTATAGCCGTTACCCCAAATTCATACGCTGCAACAATGCCCAGAAAGTTAAGTGCGGCATTCAAATATTCTTTCGACGTTGTGCCCATCGAGTGTATCCGACAGGTTGTTGTGGTCTCAGATGTACATTAACTGACAAACAAAACGCGAGGAAGAAACTACCAAGTTGGACAGTTTTCGCACGCTATATGTAGCCAGCACAACTATCTCACACCACGTATTATATAGCTACGAGATATTTTTTTACGCCTCGCAACAAGTGCGAAAGCCAAAACCACGCTGGAATCACCCACGCTGATTAAAAAAAAAGAAAAAAGAAAGACGAGATTGAAAGAATGTTCTTTAGTTAGTGCCAACTTGTGCGCATTTCAGTCGTCCATGAGTGTGCTTCCTTCACGTCTTCAATATGATAGTGTGGTTTGAAGTGTGATGCAGTGACGGCAGGCAATACAACTCGCTTTTGAATCCAACTGGCGTACACTATAGCGTTTGCAAATAGACAAATGCGACGAGATGCTGAGCTGTAGGGGATGACACAAAACAGAATAAAGAACACGAGAAAAGAAAAGAGAAATAAAGTAAGTGGAGAGTGAGGGGGAGATGCGAAGCGCAAACAGATACAGGCTAGGGACAAAGAAGGCCTGCATTTGTGCACGTGTACTACGTTATGTTCGATGCAACTTTTGCTCAGACGGACGTGCGGCGGAAACCATTGATGTCGCCGCGTGTTCGCTTTCTTTGAAACCCCCCCTCCCTCCCTTCGGCTCTACCCCCGTTTGGCTCGGCTTCCAAAAGTGAGCGGCGAGCGGGCGCTGCAGGCGGCACACTCGAAAGAAATCTCCCCGCTGGTCGCCACCAAATCTCTGGGGAGGAGCAGTGACTCACAGCGTGTGTGGTGGCGATGGCGAATGAACGAGAACGTTGATTAATCCGACGCGATGGCTGGATCGCGGGGTGGGACCTCGGGGTTCGGCTGCCTGTGCGACCGAGAGGGAGACATGCGACGCGGGAGCAGAAAGATCGCGGGGGAGGAGCCGCAGCTCATATCTCAAGAATGGGCTATGAGCGAAAGAGAAAATTAAATGATGAGGGGGAAAAGCGAGAGCGCAAGAAATAACCGGAAAGAAATCTCTTGTACTTTCTCTTCGAGCTGCTGAACGTAGCAACTACATTGGGAAGCTATGTCGTACACGCGGTGGCAAAATAGTAAGAAACTGTGTCGACGAGCGAAAGTGTATCATCGACTGAAAAGAATATCCGCTTTCGGGGAAGCGTGCGGATTGCTGACGTAATTGGCGACATTTGTTACCGCTTATTTCGAGAAGTTGTGTTTGTTTATGTGCCTATTTATTGATGTTCAGGCAGTGCTGGTGGTTTTCATTAACCAAATTTAATATCCTTCCCACGAGCGTACATACGCAGCTTGTTGTTAATGCTTTTTGCTTTCATTGTTAGACGAGTACTCAGTTGGGTTGCCACGGCTGTAGAAGGAAGTGCAACGGTTGCTAACATACACGTGCACTATTTTAGAGGCTCGTGTGACTTGATTGATAAAAAGGAATAAAAGATGCGGGGAAAATTGCTTTTTATGAAGGTGGATGCTTATTACAGTCTATGACAGAACGTAAACGCTTTGAACCAGCCTGCTTTATGAATTATATGGCATATGGATAAGCGGTTGCTCTCAATCGTGGCTTCCGTGCCGTCGCGACAAATGAACGTGTTGAAACAGCTCACTTGAAAGCAGAAAAAGTTACTTTATTTTTCTGTCACCTCGGATGATGATGCGCGGAAGCGTAGATTCGCGTCGCGTTTAATGTTCGAGTCCCAGCCCCGGCTGAAATATAAAGATTCGTTGCAAACATAAACAAATAAACCGCGAGTTCGAAGAATAAACTGACACAAGGCAAACAGGAAACCATATGTCGCGGCCGTTAGATTTCTTTGTTTACTCGCGCAGAGGTATACTGCACGAAATATTGCCGTAATCCCTTAACGTCGGAAATAAAACGCGCTCACATTGTTCCACGCGGATGTACTATGTGCGCTAGAGGGAAGGCAACTTTAAAGCGAGCACTAGGACGAGGACAGTGTCAGAGACCCCAGGCGTCAGCGAAAGCAAAGACAGCGAGTGCAGCTCTCCTTGTCTGTCCCTCTTCGCTTCCCGCTGTCCCTTCTCTCTAGTGCCTATAAATTTTTTTTTTCCCCGAAACAGCAGCCAACCGCGACGCCCCGTGATGTCTGTCCCCCCACCGCGATCTGCTGCTCTTTGTGTTTCCCCATTTCCCCTAGGGCGCCCTCCGTGAAATCCCCCGCAGTTTGTATCGTGTTTCCTGTAACCCGAGTACACAGGGATTTGTCAACGCTCATCGTCGGATATGGCCTGATGAAAATTTGATTCTTCTCCGTTTTTTTTTCTGTTATTTTCTCAGCGTCGGATTCTAAGTCCGAATTCACGAAACTCTTGGTCGGTGCTCGGCTTTTCTTTTGTTTTTGCCCATGCCTGAAAAACCTTCGCTAATAATAGACCAAGCGGCAAGATTGAGCGAGGCTCCCTTCTAGAATTATTCTCGCTTTAGAACTGTTAGGAGTACAGGCTCTCTTCCCTTGGGGCGTTTACGATATAAGAAAACATGAAAGCGGAACGGGGCAATGGCGGTAGATGTCATGCATTGCGCGTGCTCTAGGTGACTTCTGGGCTGCTATTTTTCCGCTGAATGACGACGAACGGCCTCTCTTTGCAGGCCAGTAAGGTAGCACTGGAGAAAAAAAAAAGAACTCTTGATGAAAATGCGAATAGTCTGGTTCTGAATGTGCTGCATCGACGAAACGGAAGTGCTATATGTATTTCACCATGAGTAAGGTAATAGGTGAGAAGCACATAGGTAAACCATTACAACTTCTTCGACCGACGGTGAAGATGCATTAAACGGTGTGGTGCAGCCCTAACTTTTTGAGTTTGTTATGGGATTTCCTGCGAATTCAAATTACTGTTAACAAATCGCCCAACTAAACGGTTCATACCGATGGTCTTAGGTTAGCGGGGTGTCCTTCCACTAAGTATTACTTTTACCCTCTCTATAGGTATGTACGGCCCGCCTTGAAGCATTGCATATTCACACAAGTGCCGATAAAAATCCGGAAGAAGGGTGCTCTTGAAATGTAACAGTGCTGAAAGGAAGAACATCGCCTGGTGTAACTGATAGTGCGTAAAGTTGAGGAAATATTTTCTGTCCGCCCTAGATGCAGCTGGCTTCTGAATGTGCCCACAGCGGATTAGTTGGAAGTTCGTCGCAGACCGAAACTATATGCGACGTTTTTAACTCGACAACGGCGCTCAACTGTCATGCGTGGACGCGACGTGCATTGTGCGCAGGGCGCTTATCTGCAAGTAAAATACATCGTCTATCCCGAGGAAACGTCCTCACATCTCAGTGACAGCTGTGTCGAGAATCAGGAAGCCAGTGAGAGCCGGAAGAGTCGCGCGGACTTCACGCATTGGTAGTTGGGTTCATCTATAGAGAGAGAATGTAGTACGTACTTTTGACGGAGGCCGACACGTGCTGGTCGCGTGCTTGTAACGCGAGAAGAGTCAATCGAGGCTTCAGATGCTGGAGCGTGGGAAAACAAGGGGACGCTTGGGCTTTGTCCCATGCAAGTCACGCTGCCGTGCACTTGAGCCTTGCCTTGTCCACTGCTGGGAGCTTTTAATGAAGAAAGCAAATGACCACAAACAAGTGAATCACACTCTGAATGTACGCGATGTACGCGCATTCTTGCGTTTCTCTGTTTGAGAGTATGCGCACGCGTGTGTTTTGTTGTGGTTACCAGCGACCTCGTTTAAATCCGATTATGCGACAGGCGGTGGTGAAATTTAAGTTAAGCGTTTTTCATGAGTACAGTTGTGATGGTGAATACGCCGCATAAAAATGTGTTACCTAAATAAGGAAGTATTACAGGATTAAATTCCGTAATTAAATAGGTTGTGATTCGGTTTAAAGATGCTCCGATGCGAAAGCATGGTATCCGTCATGACTTGCAGGAGCCATTCGTTTTTAAAGCACGGATGATTCACGCTTGTAGCCGAAAACCAAATTTGTCTATATTATGGCGGCGTGAAATTCGTTCCGTCCCTGCATCGTGTATTGAAATGCCATATAATGTGACGTATTGTGTTATTACCATATAATTCAGATAGCGCTTCTATTCTGAAGGGCATGTTACCGCCAGAACGAAAGACAAAGAAGAGAATCAAAGCAGGAACACTAACTTACGTACGAAGGATTACTTAAGAAAAACAGAGAGGTTGTCAATGATTACGTACGCGCATGCACGCGGTAAGATAATAAACTTAAAGCGACAAAACAGCCAGGTGGATAATGAGTGCTCATGAGCGTGCTTAAACACGCTACGTGTTTTTGTGCATCACTGCTGTCATGTATCGCACAAAAAGAAAGTTCTGGCTTGCATAGAGTCATGTAGGGCTGGTAGTGACATGAACTTTCATCGTGTTCTTTATTTTTAAGCGTAACTGCTGCTTCCTGCTTCGGAACAAAACTCTTGCGCATCCAAGATGTTCTGTACATCCTCAGTACCCCCATCATGCTGTCAACGGAAAGAGCACGCTGGCGCCAACCTTTCAGCGAAATTTTTCAGCCGCACACTCGGCCTTTCTCTACCACGCGCACCGGCTCACTCTTCAGGCAAATATAAAATAAAACTTCTGGAGCTCATTACACGAACTTAGGAAATGTATGACAACTTGAGTGGCGTGCATAAGATGTGATTAAGTTACTGTTCAGAACGCAAGAACGGGCATGGACGAGAAGGATAGACGGGACGAGCGCTATTCCGCTAAAGTTCTCGTTATTCGGCGCTGCATGGCGTTGTTATTGTTTTGTGGGGTTTTAACGTCCCAAATTCAGCTCTGATTATGAGAGACGCCATAGTGGAGGTAACCGGAAATTTCGACCACCTGGGGTTCTTTAACGTGCACTGACATCGCACAGCACGTGGGCATCAACTTATCGCCTCCATCGAAATGCAGCCGCGGCGGCCGGGATTCGATCCCGTGATCTCCGGATCAGCAGCCGAGTACCATAGCCACTAGACCACCGTGGCGAGGCCTGCATGACATTAGTGACATTTCTGTTGTGCAAGACTGTTTATCTGGCCCACTCCTCACTGCGCTTCCGCGCTTTGTCGCTGACATCCCGGATATGAATCAACACCGAATCGTTCAATCTACTCTCCTTGGAAATAATTTTGGGCACAGGTCAACATCTGTAGCACCTATATCGCTACCAGGAATTTTTGTAAAGGGGCGCACTGGCTGAAGGCCTTGGCTACTTGAGGAAAGCACTTATTTTTCAGCAATTATAATTTTCTGTAAATAACCCCCCTCCCACCCCCCCACCCCCATATCCCCAATCAAAAGCTCCATGAAGAAGGGGGTGGGGGGGGGGGGGGAGGGCTCGAACTAGCTGCGCACCCGATGGCACCTTAGAAGACTGATCTGAGAATTATTAGAATGTCCGATTTTACAACGGAACACTTGAAACTGCACTACATATTTTACTTCATTTAGTTGGGTGTGCGCATTTCTTTAGGAGCGAAGCTCCTTAAGGCGTAAGCTTGTCTGCCGTAGTTGTCCGTCGTAGCCACTTCGTCTTCATCGAACGCTAGCACGCGGCGTGAACTCTTGTGTCAAGAGTTCACGCCGGTTCCTCTTCGTCGCCTCGATCGCTGGCACGCGCTCTTGTGTCACGAGTTCATGCCGGTTCCTCTTCGTCTACTCCGGCATCACTCAGTTTCGGTTTCGTTTCGTATTACACCACAATACCCCCAGTTTTAAGTAGTTGTTCACAACTTTTCTGGAAGGTAGAAGATGCGAAGCGAATACCACAGTGTTCTAGAGAACTCAGTTGTCTGTCCATACAGCACGAAGCATGGCTAAATTAATCCGTAACTCGGCATGATTTACGATGAACCTCCGGAGCTTCGCCCACTCATCATCATTCACTCCGTGGATATGCGTGGATTTTTTTTTCCTGCCTGGCGCGGAGATGTGTGTTTGTTTGCCATGTTGCTATGGTAAGGTTTTCTTTTTTTTTTCAGAGCTAATATTAGCCAACCCCCTTTTTCTTCTTTATTTAACGCGCTCAACAAAAAGCTGCTTGCAGCTTCACTACCCAGGGAACTGTAGTGTCGATGATTGATTTCTCGGCTTTTACGCCCCAATACCACGCTATGATTGTGAGAGACGACGTAAATACTGAATATTGCTCCCTACAAAAGCTGCCTAAAGGCAACGGAAATTTCTGTATTGTGTTCCGTCTGTTTTCTCAGATCATCTCCTCTGTAATCACGGAAGTTGCGGAAGACGCATATTAGCAGAATGCTCTTGCATAATACACAGAAACTGTGCACATTATTTTTTCTTTACTATGTACATATGTATATCTCCAGTTCAACGGGACCACTAATAACTGAATGGGAAACAGAAGGAACGTTAAACATCAACACTGCAGCTTAGCGGGAGCAGACATGTACCAGTAAAAGGCAGAGATAGAGAAGGGAAGCCAGCTTCAGTACGTTACGTCGTTTTGTTGAACTCGACCAAAGTCAACTGTCCAGCAAGAATATACGCAACCCGACAGCCCTTGCACAACCCGATACACCTAACTCCAGTCGACGTGACTATAATCCAGTAATGCGCTGCAAAGCTTCAACTCTCGAGTCGTCATTACAAAACTACAACGTATAAACTATCCCCTATAAAAGTAACCTACCCGCGTGTTCTTAATTTCGCGAAAGTTTTATTCCGGGTACCGGGCCTCCGTCGTCCACGTTGAAATATTCATATGCGGTCTACTTGGTTTGCCTTCGCTTCGGTCATAAAATGACGAAAGACATAAAATCAGTTCGTGTTTGTACTCACGCGAGGCTTCTTTACGGAGGATAAGGTGACAGCATTACCACTCGCATGCTTTTTCCTTCTTTCTTTTTTTCCCCCCTCCGTGCTACGCTCCTGACGAGGTTATTGGCATTTCCGTCTGATAATATTTGCTATTTTTTTTTCTCTCCTCGTAGTCCTCCTCCCTGACTGCTAAGCTCCGAGACTTTTTCGCGATGCCTTAGGTGAAACCACCGAATAATTTATTGCGCGGCTCCAAAAGCATGTCGCTCGACGGTCTTTAATAATAGAACAAGGGAGGCCTTAGCGGTGGCACCTTGTACACCGAGCCGCTCTTGTTCTGCGGCCAGGACACATCCGAGAAGACAAGAGCAGAATGACCGCCTTGCTCTATACAGCGCCGGCACGTATCACATTTTGCCTTTCCGGCCTGCTCTCCGATGCGGCAATGGAATCTGGGATCTCCTGTACAGCCAATATACGTTCTTGCGGTGACCATCGCAGCCGTGTGACTGCTGTGTCCCGAAGGCAGGTACTACGGTTACGCGAAGACTGTAGTTAAAATGGGTGAACGCTGCAAGGTAGTTCTTTATTTACACGGCTTACCTTTCTTATCGACACACAAATTCGCACTGGCATTGTGAATGCGTAGAGTACAGTATCAAACGAAGTGTGCAGATACAGTGACTATCGGACATTGATAAAAATGCGCTGTACTGCGAAAGAGGCGATATTTTTGCTTTGAAGTAAAAGAAGAAAAAAGAAAAGAAAAGGAAACAGCGTTCTCATGAGCTAGCAAGGCGAGGGGACACATATTACTGTAAGTATAATGACTGATGAGCCGCAATGTTTGCGCCTTTATGTTTTAGCTATGTATTCAGATTGTCAGCTGGCAGTCGGAATTCACAATTCGTGAAGATTTGTTTTTTAACGTGCGTATTTTGATCTTAAACAAATACTATTTGAACTCCGTAATGGATACCGCGTTCTCTTTTCACTTACTCTGCCGCCTTAACCTCATCTAGTCGAGTTTCGAGTTTGTTCTCGAAGTGTGCCTCCTTCTTTATTTTTTTTCAGCCCTATCAAAACTGCATTTTCTCCATAGTGAAACTTCATAAGAGATAACAACTTCATAACGCAGACTGCTTTGTTTTGTGTATTAAATGCGTGAGCGTTTTTATGCTGCCGCATTGCGGAGTAAAGCTGTCAGTCAATTCACATGCCCTCTTCTTTCCCCTCTCCACCATATGTATTTAGGTTTTCTGTTTCTCTTTTCTCTTCCTGCAACGTGGGGTCTCTAAATCATATTTTCTTCTGGCTGACCTCTCTGCTTTCCGTCTTTTTGTTTAATTACTTCCGTATTTTCCCACGTACTTGAAGTGCTCGATATTTCTTTATTATAGTTTTTTTCAAGACTCCAGGTTAACCGCGAATTCTGTCGAAGGCTCTAATAATAAAACGATAAAAACTTTAGCCACGAAACTATATTTTAGCAGTCACAGCTCCATGACTTAACAAATGGCTGTGAATATTAAAGGGAGGTTTCATGGTTTTGTGAAAGTATCGCGGGTGGAACCGTAGAGAGTGAACGGAAGGTATCGCGCCTTGTTCCCACATTTCATTGAGGGACCCAAATTGAAGGCTCTTAGCGACCCGTGTTTGTTACGTGCAAGGAGATGCTTAGTGGTAAAAGTTAAACGACCCGTCGTGCAAAGGTTACTGAAGATATTGTTACCGCAACCAGCAAGGCCACCAGAACTCTTTGCTGGATGGAATGAAAACCAAATTATTTTTTTTTTCAGAGAAAGGAAGACCTAAGTTTGCTGAAGAGAGGGAAGGGATGTATGGATGATAGATGGGAGCTGACTAAAGCAGTCGCCAATATGCATTTTCTCGCTCTCACAGGCGACATGCATACTAAATACTCAAGAAGAGCTTCCTGTTTTTCGCTTAGGAACACTACTGGCTAAAAGCTTTCCAACTGGTGCGAGAACGACAAAGACGAATATGTCGCAAACACGCCTGAATAGAAGTAAGTCAGAAGAAGAAAAAAAGGAGTGAATTTCATTGCAGAAATCCGAGTGTCACAGATGGTCGCTGTTGTGGTCAAATCAGATAAATTTAAGCGCAATACATTATGGCGGTATGGCTGAAAATAATTCTTATCTGTACAGTACATTACTGTTCGTGAGTAATGTACAAGATCGTCTATCCTGCACTTCTACACATGCAAATGTGGCGCACCCTAGTGATACGCCATTGGGGATAGCTC